>CM023456.1:34686548-35286548 GCA_013339765.2 Haemaphysalis longicornis | reverse complement strand
GCGGTGTAAGCCCCTAAAAGCGGTTGCCACATATAGATTAAATCCCGCTCAAAGCGCCAGGGGTTTTAACGAACACTGCAATGGGATGCCGATTTCGGGGTGAGCTGTAATGCATTCACGGGAATCAGAGCGAAAGAGGCGAATAGAAGTCAAAACCGCAAATGACTTGAGCCCTCCAACGGAGTGCATGCACTGTAAATTAAAACGAAGTATGCAGAGAAGGCTTGGAATGGATTAGTTAGAAAGGCATGGAACCAAGATAGAAACACCGAAAGAGGTATACCTAACTGCGAAAAAAAAAACTGTTCTTCTTAGACATTTAAATTCCTGCTACGCGCTACCTCCATGTGGTTCTTCAAGCAATAAAGCTACTGGGTGGCGGGCACGTCAGAACATCTTTGGTATTCGGTCCCTAAACTGTTGTAGCCCTCGCTGTAAAAAAGTAGGAAATGAAGACACCATTCAAAAATTTCTAGGCCTACATGGAGAAACAAGTATATGCTTTACTTTGTTATGTAAATATGCGTTTCTTCGTTAGGCGAACAAAACCAATAAACCGATTTGGTTGTGCACTGCCAGGAGTGGGATGGTTCACTGTTTCCTTTCTGCGTTCTAAATCGTTCACTTTTAATGTGCACCCGCACGCACACAGTTGGTAGCGATACAACATGGTGCCGCGCAGGAAGACACTAAGGCAGAAAATAGATGATTTTCATAACAAAAACGATGTATGTTTTCGGGTTTTCATTGATTACCCTATTTACGACACGATGGATATAAAACATGCGTATTTTTGTCGAATGGAAATATTTGCGAGTAAGTGCATGGTCCGTGTCAGTGTTCGCTGAACTTTTTTTTTTTTCATCCCTGGTTTCTTGGTCTGCGCCGTGTTGCGCTACAAATAAGCTTTGTGATAACAAGACAAATCTACTTCTCCGGTATATATTTGCTCACATGAGGATTAATCTCCCAATTGAGCTGTTCTCTGGGCCCCTAACGGAAACGTAGTTAGCAAACGCCAACAAGAAAGAGTTGTGAAGCAAGCCCACGGCCAAGAGCGGAAAACGGCTTAATTAGCAATACCAATCTCTCTGTCGGACTTCCCAGCTTCGCTGTGTCCGTGCGATTGAAGTGTAATGTAAAAGCGACTTGGCTTCGTGCCATAGCGCCTAACGAGATTGTGTTGGCGAACCATCTCTCTAGTAATTGCATTCGGGCTCTGCCCTCCCGCTGGCCTTGTTTCCTTAGTGCTTGCAACGAGGGGCTCGCGGCGTACCTAAAAACGATGAAGGCAACACTGTGTGGTCCAGACGCTTATCTGCTCGTAGTCAAGGCACGTGGCTCCTTTGTGTTCGGAGGCCATTATAAAGCCTGCACGGTGGATTCAGCGTAAATGCCCTGCGCTAAAGGGCAATTACTTGCATCACTATGCGTTAGCCACGAACGCTGTCGGCGTAAATGTTTCCCATGCTTAAATAGCGTAGAGCATTGTTGCTATTTCTTAATTAAGTAATAAAAGAATACAACATTCATAAAACTCCACCGTCCGGGAACAGGGGTGACCGCGAAAATTGACCTCAGTAAATCGAAGGCAAACGACCATGAAATGAAAACGAAAGCACTTCTGCCAAAATAAAAACAGAATGACCGGAAAGAAAATGCGAACCATAAATTGACCAAACCGAAAGCATTTCATTTAGCTGACCTTTTCCCGAATGAAAATGAGTGGTATACATTATTGGTGATTTGATTGTAGGGTTCTAACGCGCCGACGCAATGCAGGCGATGAGGCGCGCCGTAGTGGAGGGATCTGGATTATTTTTTTCAATATGAACCACCTGGGGATCTTTAACGTGCGCCGAAATCTCGTACACACGGGCGTTTTTGCTTTTCGCCTCCATCAGAAAAGCGGCCGCCGCGGCCGGGAATCGAACCCGCGACCTCGTGCTCAGCAACGCAACGCCTTAGCCACTGAGCCACCGCGGCGGGTATACATTATTGTAGATCATCCTTCTCCGATTATCGGGAAAGCATACCTTATTCAATGTCTACCGCCCTCCCTCTGAGCGAAACACACGCATCCTACCCATACCGCACTTTTTTTTTTTTTTGAGGGTGAAATGCCGGACGAAGTGAGCAACCCCACCTGCGCTGTGGCGGGGTGCTTGCGACGACGCCAGTTGGCTGGCACTGTGGCGTGATATAGCATCATATTTATGCGCGCGCGCCGGCGTTGGGTGCGAACGGGGAGTGAGAGCTGCACCAAAGCTCCAACAGGGTCCAACAAAGCTCCAAAGCTCCAACAAAGCTCCAACAAAGCTTCTGCACTGCACGTAGCTCCGCTTGCGCGTTCGCGGTGCCTGCATTAGGTGTGGAGCAGATGTTCCGAATGTCACACAGGACATCCTCGACAACTGCTGAACTCTGTGCCATTGTAGAGGCTGTCAAGTTTATTGCCACATGGCAGCAAAGTGCTAGGTGGGTCGTCTGCTCAGACTTTAAGCCAGCACTTCTGCTCCTATCTAATGTTCAGGCTAGAAACTGTTACCCAAAAATGGCTCCTGCAATTGCCGAACATCTTCAAACATCCCATGTTAAAGGGCATGTCGTAGACTTCCATTGGGTACCCAGCCACAGTGGCCTAAAAGCAAATGAGGGAACCGACAGATTCGCCAAACAGGGGCACCACGATGGCGACGAGCTCAACGTTCCTCTCCTTGCTGATAATATAAGGAGCGTAAGCTGCGCAGCCTTACACACAACGACTCTCCAAACGGCTGCCTTTTGAAGATAGGTGCCGCCAAACGGATTATAAATAGTTGAGGCTAGCTGTATCAATAGAGAAATAAATAAAAATAAATAAAAATTACTTTTCGGTCATTCTGTTGAAAGAATAATTGAAGCGTGTGCGTGGTAAGGGAAGGGCTGGTGTACTCGACGGAGCTTCCTGAATTCAGCTTAGCCGGTAACGAGTTGCTACGTACGACTCTGGCGTAAATTGCAATCGGTTGGGAACGAAGCAAGAAGCCATAAGAAGGGGGCGAAACCGGGAAAATAGAAACAAAGCGGAAAAAGTCAAAGAGCCCCGCTACAAGAGTGCGAAGTTTAGCAAAAATATAAATTTGAAACCAGCCTACGCAAGGCAATTTTTACGGCGCATCGAGTTGTTCGAATGTGTGCCTCAGTCAAGTTGACCTCAGTGCCGCGACATCGCAGACTTGTATAAAACATAAAAACAAAGTGGAGCTAGCCACAGCCCGTTATTCTTTGAGAAAAAAAACGTGACTTTTCTTGTTTAAAACTACTCTCGCTCCCGAAAGATGCAAACGTGTTGGTGGTATTACTCGCCGGAGCCCGCAATATTTTAAATCACCTACGGATCCAAATAGTGCGCCGAAATTTCTACAGACAGACATTTTTTTTTATTTTTCGCCTTCTATTATAATAACGGCCGCTGCGACCGGTTCTAACCCCCGTACTGGTGCTCAGCAACACAAAGCCTAAATTACTGAGCGACTGCGGAACCCTCTTTCTCGTGTTCGTACAATTTTAGCGCTGAACCAGAACAGACATACTCTGATCATCTGTTATACCTTCAGTAAGTACGAGTTACAAACTAAACATTTGCATTTTTTGTTTTTGTTTTTTGCAAGGAGAACTACATACCTTGTGCGCAAAGCGACTTATCAGGACTATGTCGCTTTAATCTTGCTCTTTTGGTAAGGGCTGTTCACGCCTCTAACGTCAGACCCACACTTCAATCACGCGCCGCTGCTACACTCCGATAACTACTCGGTTTTCGTTATCTCTGGGGAATCTCTGGCGAAGTTACGATCTTCTTCGATTATTTCGTGCAATTAACACGCCTCCATTCTTGCATGTTTTTTTTTTTTTTTTCGTCACTGTAACAGTACCAACTTTGTCTAATGTTTCAGCCTGCCCAAACTTGCACTCGCTGACGGTGATTACTCTGATTCTTATAAGAATAGCCCCGTATGTATGCTTTCTTCGCTGAAATGACGTGTAATAGGTCACCTGTCTCTAGTGCGTAGGCCCACTAGATGTAGACCCGCTAGCTGCGCACTGCAGGCCCACACAGTGATTGCCTACCGGTGAACGACATGCCAGTGAATCGCCATTAGTTCGAAGGTCCCGTGTCGCTAGTGGGTTATCACTGCCATGTCATTAGAGACGAACAATCGGGGTGTCCTTTGAGGGGGGAGGGAAGTTACTAGAAATTCGCGCGTCATGGTTCACTAGAGAGTGAGCCACACGTGAGTCACCTGTGGGTAGCTAGTTATTTGCTCCACGGGTCACTACAAATGTACTAGTAGCCCACTTCTAACACACCAGTACTCTTCCTGAAATCATCACTGGCACGTCCTCAGTGTTGAATCACCAGTGACTCACGGGTGCGTGGTGCGTGGAGGGTCACGGAAGAGGAGGAGCAGGAGGCATTATTTTATTATAACAGAACATTAAGGATCGAGAATGTCCCGGGCCAGGTTCACAAAACCCAACTGGTTCTTAAGCTGGCCCGAGGCTAGAAACGCCCGCCTGTTGAAGGGAGAGGGTGTGAAAAATAAAGGGACTGAATTGCAATGGGGCAGGATAAAATGCATTGTTCTAAATTGGCACATGCTTCGGGACAATTTAAGAATGCGGGGATTGTCGGATGCCGTAGAGGAAGCAACGAGCAGGTGTAAAGAGTGTAGTTAAGTGTATGCGTTGAAGAATGGGCAGTTGCATGGTGGTTATAGATTTGTCTGGAACCGGAAGTGCACCAAAAGTTTCTCTCGTGTTCTATAGCGAAGCTTTATTTCTTGTCTGTAGTGGAGAGTAGTGTCGCACGCGGGTGAATAAGGCCAGGGAATCCCAGGCTCGTCATCAGTAATTTGTGGGTAATGCGTCACTAGTGGGTGACCCACCCATGGGTCACCTGGTGGGTCCCCCCTGCTTACACACAAATGGTACGGCAGTGGTGTTGAAACACAAAAGAACCACAAACAAACGCCGAAAGATACAGATGGGGCAGGTGCTTGTGAGTGATAAACTGAGAGTCAGCGCCTGTCCGGTACGCCCTTCTCGCCCACTGTTTTGTAGCATTCCTAATTATTTATTATCCGTCATTGGTCATTCAGTATTGACTCACTGCGGGATGACAAGCCAAGGCACCAATGGGTAGGTTACCAGAAGGTAACCACTTGGGGGTAATCAGTTACCCACCAATAGCCAGAAACTGCTGAATTTTTTTTTTGTGGCCATTCGTATGACAGGCAGGCAGACGGACGGGCGGACGGACGGACGGACCGGCAGACAGACAGACAGACAGACAGACAGACAGACAGACAGACAGACAGACAGACAGAAAAACTTTTCGCGTTTGCCTAGCCCAAGATATCGTCGTTAAAAAGAAGTGGCATGTCATCAAACGCTATTGGTCTGTTCGTCCTATCATACTACAAAAAATTAAGAGCTTCTGAATAGGAATGAAAACCTCTCTCCCCTCTCCATAGCGCCCCACCCAATTAAGGTATCCAAATTTTTCTCTACTTGCTGTTATCTCTTGATAGAAACGACAAATTAGGGTTTAAAACGCCACTCGAATGCAAGCAATCTATTTTTACTGAGAAATTGCCGCAAAGTGAACGCTGAAACTGTTAAAGCGTAATGCGAAGCTGAATAACCGATATAAACAAAAATGATTGCTTTTTTGAAATAAAAACCGTAAGCTGAAGGATGAAAATAGAGTTCTACTGCCGGTGCAAAAATCCCAAGTCGTCTTATGTGAAAAATAATAAAACCTAGAAACCTCAGATTATCGGACGCTGATCCCACTGCGGCAACATTGAACACACGATTGTTCATCGACGCAAACCTGAAACTCAATATCACGCTTGATCGCATTTCGTGCTCCAACTGCGCGAAGCCCTGAAAATTTCCTGTGACCGAATGTCGGTTTTTTGGCTTACTGCCAGAAAGCTTGTGGCAATAGAGGCGTCTTATTATAAAAAGAAACAGGACCTCGTTTCTTAATACGGTCATTGCATCATAACCACCGATATAACACCTCTGTCTATTCAATTCAGCTACTTTCTTTTTAAACTGTATGTGGTTTTTTTGGTGGAAGTAAATAAACCAGGATCCACCAAATGCCACAGAAAATTCGCACCACGGGTGCCTTTTAGTTTAACATAGTTATCGATCGAAGTTTCGTTGTTGCTTTCTATAGCTTGGCGGTATTGAATCATAATTCTTGCGTTTCCAGTTTTCGAGGTGTGTCGCCGGTGATTATTTAGTTCACGCGTGTATAGCATGCGCCTTCGCATTGTGTGGCTGCGAAGAGACTTTCGAAAGAAGCTACGGCCCAGAAACGCACAAACAGGATTGCCCATAATCTGGCGAAGTAGGGATGAAGAAAGCACGCCGATATTGGTGTAGTTTGTATAACAACCGCCTTTTGCCTCATTCAGACCAAAAATCATTGCGACCCACCGCCAGAGGTTTCCTGGACTGAGGAGCCCTACCACCTCGGACCGGGAAGGACCAAGTCCTAGCTAGTCTTTACAGCCAGTAAACGTTTATTTCTCTCTCTCTCTCTCTCTCTTAGACACGAATCCGCTATTTCTGTATAGCTGTGACATCAAGTCGAAGTTTATCACTGTTTGTCCAAATTTTTCAAATCTTTAGTTAGGAATTTTATTGAACCCTAACGTGGAGCTACAAAAGTTAATGCGATACTAATAACAGTCACCTTCATCATCACCACGACGACGACGGCCACGTCGACGATATTGATGATGAGGAGGAAGAAGATAGTTTGCTTTTCTCCCTCGGCCACTATAATCGACGAAGGCTTCTCGCTGGACTAGTTGGGTAGGCATGTTAACACTTTAAAAACAGCGCAGAGACAAGAACGGAAGAAGTGGCGAAGTGGAGCGGTGCTTTAACGCTCTAGCCACTTCTCCTTTCTTCGTCTCTGCGCTGTTTCTGAATTCTTGATAATCTATCTTAAAGCATCATTCGTATCATACCGTGCGGGTATCTGCCATGTAAAGAAGTGCATCCGAGGGCTACCAGTGCTTCAGAAATGGGGGCTGCACTTAGGGCCGGTGTTTTCACCCAGGTAAGGTAACTTGCTGGTTCTGTAATCCGCGTAGTACACAAGGTCAAAACAAAACTCTGTGTTTGTATGACCCCTGCAACACGAGAAAACGGTCCGCGCTAACCCGATGTGGATTAAGTCTTACAGTTACAACCCGATCTAACGAAGTCACCGGGAACCTCGCATTTTTCAGTTAAATCTAGAGCTTCGTAAAATTCGGGACTATCATTTTAAAAGCGGTTTGTTCCATAAATTCTATGTCTAAAGGGAGGCTCATTACAGCAGCTGCCATGACATTGTAATTGCGGCGGCCGCGTAGGGCTAGTTTATCTCCTTTAGCTCCGTAAACGAAACTAGATGTCTAGTTTTCTTTTTTTTTTCCTTACTTGCCGGAGTAATCTTCGCGGCATTGTGACGAAAAACATTCAAAATTGCTCCTTTTTTAAAAAACTGTCTCTGTCTCGAAATACTTAATTAAATCGGGAATGGCGCTGAATCCCTTTCGTTAGTTCGAGTTCATAAAATCATTGAGCTGTAAGGCACCTGCATGCGAATATGAATTTGTTCGTTAGACCGAGAAATTCGTAATATCAGCTTTATCTAGATGGAGTTTTGACTGTCTTCGCGGTTTGTGTGACCAGTGCTACACACAGTACGCATTAGCATTCTGTGCTGCATACCATCCGGACGCGCAACAAAGCCAGGACACCGCATAGCACGACACCGACGGTGAATGAGCGGCATCACAGCATGCGAAGTTTATACGCAGCGTCTTTCGATCGGTTTGTCGCTGTTTATTTTTCATGACGCCCACTTCCTGGCAAACGAGGGAAAACAAACGCATTTGTCCTCGCTCGCCACCGCGAACCACTTTCAGCGTGATTACGTGACGTGAAGAATGCCGGCACCAAGATTATACGGTGAGGTATACATCAAAGTCGCGGATGCAGTCATTAGCAATGATTGCCAAGGATAAGTTATCGCTTGCACAGTACCATGTCAAGCACTTGGTGCTTGGCGTAATTTGCATTAATTTTGACTGGAAACCTAGAAATGCGGTGAACATCGATTGAGGGCTAAATCATGATAAGAGTAAAAAATAAATTTATTTCGAGACTAAAATGCATAGTGTCTCCATTATTATGCGAGCTACTAAAAACTTATTTATCTCGCCAAACAGTTTGATTTTAGGAATTGGTGCAACAGCAATGCACAATAGCCAGAAGTTAGGATAGCTTCCTGAACGATACAAAACAAGTAAAGGCAGCTGACATTTTTTTGTTTTGTTTGCCTATAATGCGGTTTTTGTGTCCGGAATTTGTTTTCTTACTTACTTTTGCGTATTGAGGAGGCTGAAAGTAGAGTCTTTCTTTTTCTTTCTCCCGCGAAACCAAATTAAGAAGGGCACTTAAGCGAGACCGGTCGATCTCACATTGGCTGGAAGCAGCTCTAATCCCGTGCACAGCAAAGTGGCTATCTTCAATGATCCGTAGCAGAAAAGACAGCAGGGAACGCGACAAGAAGGGAAAGCGAAGGTATTGGGCAGAAAAGTAGAACGGGAAGCTTTTTTTCTATAGCACAAATAAGCCTAATTATTGTCAGTTCACAAAATGTTGTCCCCATGGAGAGCGATACATGATTATTGTTAAAGAATAAAAAGTGAGGCTATTCCTGTTTCCTATATAAAAAGGGCAGGTGTTCTTCGCGTGGGTTATGTGAAGATAAAAACAAACATGGCGAAGCTTGCTCTAGGTCGGGCAAGGCTCGTACCATAGCAAAGCTTGAGAATTTCTTCCTATTTGAAATTATTTACATGTTCATCGTCGCTTTCGCTGTGGTAGTAGAAGTCATCGTCATATCCATCTATATCGTCGCCTTCCTTATGCATGTCTGCCGAGCCCGGATCGTTTTGTCTGCAGTTTAACGCAGACAGTGTAACGCAGACAGTGAAAGTGTAACGCGTCATCACGCGCTACGACCGGCTGCAACTGGCTTGGCCAACTGGACGTCTGTAGCGTCAGCTGTCTTGGGCTGCCCCCTCGAAACGCGGACGCAAGTAAACTGTTTTTTTGGAATTTTTCGCGAGCGCCGCGCTCAAGCCTGGACGAAACCGGGCGCTCCTAGTAAGTTGCTAGCTCACGGTCGCGGTAAACGGATAAAGTAACTATGACATGGTGTTTTTTGTACGGCTTGGTGTTTCCTGATGACGTCGCACACCGCATACATTACGGCCAGCAACAACAGCTCCCCTGCTAAAAAACCATTGATGCACTCTGACGCAATCCTGTGTTTAAGCTTCACAGCAATCACTCGACTGGCCAGTCTATGAAAGCAACAAGAAGTTCGAGGCCAATCGTCCTGTGAAGTCATTGTCACTTAGTAACGACGGCCATTCGACGAATTAGCTTTATTGGAGAGAAGTGATTTATGTCGAAGCTGCACCATGGCGCCGGTTGTAGCACCGGAAGAGGGTATGGTGATGATGATACAGTTAAACCTGGATATAACGAAGTTGACAAAATCTCGCAATTTTTCGTTACATCCAGGTTTTCGTTACATGCAGATTTCAAGTTGAGGCTCGCGTGAATGAAGTAGAAACGGAACCAGAATGCTACACATCACTGAAAGTAAACTTCCCCCTTCAAGGACTTATTTCAAAGTAGAAAACTACGTGATCTGCGCCTGCTGCTTTCGCACGAGCTTAGGCACTACATGGCGCTCCAATCACGTACCCCCGTGTTAATTATCACTTTTACCGTTCGAAACTTATTGGTTCCAAACGCGTTTCAAGAACCAAACTTAATGTGAGAAGGGCGCCTTTTCGCGAACGTGATGCTCACTTCCGCACTCGAAATTGTTGAGAGGGTTGCCAGAAGGGATACTGCACCGGGCGGCGATGGCATTTACTTGCTTGTCTAGACAAGAGCAAAGGCTTCGTTTTCTGGCAGCAGAACTCATCACAGACGAACCAACACCACAGATTGCAGCGGAGATGCACGAGTAGACGACGACAGGCAGTCCTAGCACCTCAAAACGTAAGTGTCGAACCGACACCGCAATCAGACGTGGGAACGCATGTTCGTTTGCGTTGCGGGCAAAAAAAAAAGTGAAATCTAGCTATCCTTGCGACGTGGTGTCACGCTACACAAGCGAAACCTCAAGTGGGTGCTGCGTTAGCCATCGGATGGCGCTAACCACTCCGTTCATAATCCCCATCATGACTAATTTTGTTTTCAGCGATTCTAGACGTTTTTGTAGCTGCTGGTTCCTTAATTTATTGCTAGTATTCGCAAAGTGAGTGCGTTTCGCCAGCCGATTTTTCAGTAAAAGTTGAGAAAATAATGACTGATCAGCTTAGCAAGTTCGTCACACCAAAATTAACCACCGCAATGCCTTCGTTACAAAGAGCTCGCAAACAAATAGGCTTCAATGGGTGTGGAAATGGGGAATTAAAAAATTCGTTAAATCCAGGAATTCGTTACATAGACGTTCGTTGCATGCAGGTTCAACTGTAGTAATAGTGGTGGTGGTGGTGGCGGCGGCGGCTGGCGACAACGGTGAGCTCACACAGGATGGGAATTGTCAATGGAAGCGGCGTATAGTGCAGACGAAGAATAGTAAAACCAGAGCGGAACTATTCGGATGTTCCCGTACCACCTCTGTTACTTCATTCCTGACTTCAATAAAAGGACTCCACGAAAGAACCAGATGCCCTGAATGTGGCTTTCACTGGGATTTTTCCTGTTCGTCGCAGTCGCCATAAAGAGAACACAATTGAAAAGCAGACGTCCCCAATTCGTCACTCCTCGCGTAAGTGAAAAGTAAGAGTCAAAGCGTTGTTCCTGTATAGGGCGGAGAACTGTGATGCCCTTCTTCAAGGAGGTTGGAGAAATGACGTTGGTCAGTACTGGAGTGACCGCCTTTGCCGTTTTACGATTCGCAAGTGAAATGAACGCCTCCTGAATCCGCCAATCCTTTCCAAGTTAAAGAGTGCGTGACCCGGCATTTCCCATTGTTTGTTCGATCACTGATTACTTTGATCTATTTTTTTTTAAATTACCAGGCCCTTTTCGTTGCAGTTCTTTTTTACTTGGGTTGTTTTTTTCTTCTTTTCTGTGGTTCCGACACTCCCAACCCAAAGTATACTTCCGATTAATAGAACAAGGCTAGTTCTTACTGTGTGCGCATGTTCGGCCTCAAATGTGAAGAAAGTTGCCCTTTCGCTAACCATTGTTAGCATCACCAATTACCTATGAATTTTCTTTAACAAAATGGATCTGGTGGGCTGAAATCCTCAAGTCAACACAAATTCGCGATCAAAAAGTCGTTTCAAATCGGCTGCAGAAAAACTAGGCCAAAGAAAGCTAGACGAGCTTAGTCACGCCATCAAACTGCCCAGCCCCCAAAATTATGACGCGGTTCACCAAGGCGTACTTTGAATATCAAAATGGATTTAAAAAGTCATTGATGTGCAAATATGGCGCAGCGAGAAACTGAACAAGACAATGGAGAGCCATCGAAAAAAAATTTGGCCGCGTATCTGCTCCTTTCGGTGCAAATGTCGTCAAAGGACGATAATCTTTGTAGAAATTTGCAAAGGAACTGCCCCCCTTTGCTTTCCCGCTTACCTCTCATATTGTTCCTGTTCCGTCGCGCTCATCCCAAGGTAAAAACACTAAAGGTTTGCTCAAGGTGATTTGAATTTACCGCGTTCCACGGCTACAGGCGGGGTTCCTCGATGCCAGCGCTGCAGTACGGTGGAGACGCGCGTGAATCGAGGCGGCCGACTTCAAGGTTTGCCGTGCTCCACGTGCGTTCCAAGCAGAACGTGGAACCTAGCTAGTGGAGCCTTTCGTTGCTGTTGCCGCACGATTTCTCACTTGCCGCCAGGAGGTGGCGCGGGCAACAGCAGGCAGTAGGCGTTGTTCTGCAGTAGATGTAGAATATTATTTGCTATCAGAAAACCAAGCATTTATGAATTTTTTAATAAAGGAACACTGTAAATATCCCTTGTATACTCATTTCTGCCTTATATTTGCGTAATATCTTGTTCTTGTTCAACAAAGTTGACAAGTATGAACATATAAACCGGGCTTAGACGTTTACATTTGGCTGTGAGTATATAAGACTACTGCGCAGTGTCCATTTTTATTTTTGGCCGGGTGGCTGAATCGAGTCACAGACAGACGGACAGACAGACATACAGACAGACCAAAATTTTTGGGTTTAAGTAGCCCAAGAAAGAGTATCGTCTTTAAAAGTTGCTAACAACTCGTTTTTAAAGCAAAGCTTTGTATGCCTCCGTGATTGTGTTCGATGTCGCGCCGAAACGCACTGCAGGAAAGCAAACTTTACACACCTTTCCCAAACTTTATCTTTGCGCGCACGAGGAAGCTCAGAACGGCTACCATTTCGCAATCTGCCTCAGCATGACGCCATCTACTTCTCATGGCCCTAAACTTCCGAGGTGAGGGCCACCGTGACGTGGGCAACGCGCTGGATGCGGTTGGGGCACGCTGTTCTGCCCTGTGTACACGTCATGGTTTTAGGACTGACGTCATGCTTCCTGGCGCTTGCAGATGGTGAAGGCGACTGCCCGTTTGGGTCCACGCGCCATAGCAGCAGTGGTGCAACGAGAACGGTGACGTCACGAGCACCCTCTTGTCATGGGGGTCGCTTAAACGTTTGTTTTGTTGAAATCGAAATTGACATGAATAAATGAGGCTGTAATTAAATATTTACGCTGATATCGACCGTGTAATGTCCCTTTCTATGATTAGTGGGCACGTAGGCACCCATAGCATCGAAAAAAACAACACGAAAATTTAGTGTCAGTACTCCTTTACAGTATCGCACGTCTAATGTTGGTGCATGTACCGATGAAACGAAGTCCACAAACACATTCATTACCAAAAACACTTGCCAATGTTAAACTAAACAAAAATATTCATTTGTCGGCTCAAAACACCCGTCGCCTATATCCAACAGAGGCTTACGGAGGGACGCAGAGAAAAAGGCAGAATGTACAGCCCCATAATAACACCGTTTATTTCCAGTACAAAGCGTTTAGATAAGACAAAATATCCGTAGCATCCCACAAATACACAAGAAAGAGCAACCATAATCTGAAACCACAAGGGAGCTCTATAATCCGGCGACAATTCGTGAAATGCGCAGACATCAGCAAAACACGACGGTGGTGATGCGGCAGGCGACACATCTGCGGGAAAGGACCTGGAGAAGCGTTGGCACACACAGCCGTTATCCGAAAGTAATGGCTTCGCAACGGCGTGAAACGGTCACGTCGTTGCAAGCTCTTGCTATTCTGACCCTAAACGAGCAGGCGCCTCTCCATTTCTGCTCACATACGCGTTCCACTCCGGCTTTATGGCTGTACGGGAGCTCTGCATATTTCGCACCCCGCGTGCTACCGGGGCCAATAGTTCGTTGCTTGCTCTTCGCATCTGGAAAAGAGTCCCTAGAAAAACAGGCTCACCAAGGAATCTATTTGTCTGCAAAAGATTGGAGAATCCGAAGGCCGTCGAGATTTCGCGGGATTGCGTTTGTGGCTTTCCAGTGGCGTGACACATCGAACAAAGTAATACGGAATCGAGGGAGGCGTTATGAATTCCTGACATGTTGCCGAGTGCGTCAACTAAGTGAACTTTGTTATGAGAGATCAAATATTGAGGAAAATGTTTTTTTACCGTTCGGACTACCTGTTTTAGTTACCTTTCGGCTGTCCTCCAGGGAGACCGGTGCATAGGAGTCTCCCATGCCACTGCTGGCTCCGTCGGCTCAGTTGATGGGTCGGATCGAAAAGGGGGACCAACCAAACGGGGCTCTAAAGACGCAGAGAACCTGGTGCGTGGGACGTCGAACACCTCACCATGGTGTGCCATTTTACGACGGCAAGTACAGCACTGCGAAGAGCAAGTGTACCAAGCGTACCGAATAAATTTCGGGAGGTTCTAAACTTGAGTGCGTTGTGCGGCTACAAAACACGCATGTTAACACCACCGTCATTGTCACCGTTATATCATCGTCCCCATCGTCATATATCATCGTCACCGTCGTCATATCATCATCTCATCATCATCGCCGTCATATAGCGGATGACGGTGACGATGATAACGACTATGACAACGACGACGACTGTAATAATATAGGGCATAGCGTAGTATATTCTAGGCACTAGACACCAGAGTTACTCAATATATACAGTTGCGAAACTTCGCTTCAGTATCCGGGTGGCGCTAGCCCCCTGCTTCGTGGAAGCTGAGGGGCAAGTAGACGCGCGCGGTACCTAGGAGATAAAAACTGAACTTCGCTAGACTAATATTATTCAACTTTTTGTGTAAAATAAAGATTGCTTTTTAAAATTAAATACACTAATTACGTGAAATTTGCTTGTGTTTTTGGCGGCTTTTCTTTTTATGACTTACGGCAGCAGCCGCAAGCACTTGAGTAGTATACTTCAACGTCCTGCCGACAGACGACAGGCTAGGTCAAACTTGCAACTTGCCCGTGCTTGCGCCGGCGCCGGGGGGCAACCGAAGACCGGCTTTTGATATATGGGGCCTATGGGGAGTTTCGCAACTTTATATATCCAGTAACTCTGCTGGGCACTAAGTGATAATAACGACGACGACAAAGGTGATGGTATGACAATGACGATGATGGTGATGGTGGGACGTGAAAGGACAAATACATTCCACCGGCAGCGTGAGATGGTAACATTAGCTGGGAAAGCGTGCCCATATATAAGATACAACATACAAAATTACTGCAGGATCACAGCAAAACGAGCGTAGCGACAGAATATCTGCCGGAATAACGCGGATCCCGAGATGCGCCACTAATCTAGGTAATTGTGAGACGAGACCGCAAGATAGTACAAGAGGTCTATCATACCGTGCTCCGAGTACGGGGCCTAAGCACGAGAATAGGCAAAGCTCACATACCCTGAGGTAGGCAGAGAAGGATACATGAACTAATATAAATGGTCGACATAAATGGGTCAGGGCAAATTGTGTTTCTTGCAGGATGTCGATTATCTGCTCTGTAGGAAATTAATGCGCCTCCTTGCAGTCTCGAGGGCAGTCAGATGGCCTGTTCAGTCTTCCTGAGAGAAAATGTATGCATCAGCGTATACATGAGACCAGCCATTTCTGTTCCCCAGGGTATTCTAGAAGCACGCTGGAGCTGCTAAGATATACATGGTGCAACCAGTAATGCAAGCAATTTTTTTGGTTGTGATGATATTTTTTGGCGTATCCACTGTATAATGTGACATAAAAAAAACGCTGGTTGTCTAACTACAGGCCCAGGTACGGTTCCAAAAATTTTGCCTCGGATCTGATAACTTTGATGCAAATGTCGAAGGACGATAGTCCTGTGCCGCCGCTGCGACGTAAATGCTCCTCCCCTTCCCACCCACCTCCCACGCTCTTCCTCTCCCACCTCGCTCCTCCCACGATAAATGGTTTGCCTCAGTAAATTCAGTTTTAGCACGTATCACTGCTCGCGTGCTATCTACTGTAACCATAGAGTTTCATACTAATACACACTAGAGGGAAAACTATCGCTGCAGTCGCGGGCCGTCGTGGGTGGCGCCATTGCCGCTAGCGACGTTCCTCACCTACTTGGCTTAGCTAGCCATATGGCTTCTTTTTTTTGTATCGAAGCCAACATCAACAAAAAAAGGGCAACACTTTTTTCTTGTTCATCGTGCATGAAGCTTCTACATAAACACTGTCAAATTAATCTTTCTGGAGGTTCAATTTTAGAATGACAAAACAAATTTCATTAACCTTCTAGAGTAATATTGTAGCTTTTTCCAGCCAGAGGCAACTTTCTAGCCTGTTTATGAGCCATGCCAAGGACAAGTGGAACGTGCCTGCCCGGTACATGACGGAACGCTCGCCGAAGTGCGGCTCCCGTAGTCAGTGGCGCCAGATTTCCCTCTAGTGTATCTTAGTATCAAACTCTATGACTGGTACCTTCCGCTACTCTTGGACTTGTTGAAATGCCGCCGGGGGAGGGGGGAAAGGCGGGGACTAATGTCGCGCGCAAGAGCTCTTTGTATGTTTGGGTCACAACATTATTTTCAAGGCGTATTTCTATATTTGCTACCGCAAAAATCAGGTGGCCATGTATTTATACTAAAAAGAACAAGGCAAATGGCACTTATAAACTGATGTATTGCCTCAAAAATATGTCTGATGCTTTTTAAATATGAACATTGCCAGCAGATTTAGCAGTTGGGAAATGTTTTGCTGATATAAACGTCTTGTTCAAGAATTCACTTTATGGAGGTGAAAAGCAAAAGCGCCCGTGTGTTCGAGATTTCGGCGCAGGTTAAAGATTCCCAGGCAGTAGAAATTAATCGGGAGCCCTCCACGACGGCGCGCCTCATAACCTGTGCAACGTCGGCGAGTTAAACCCCCCAATCAATCAATCAATCAATCAATCAATCAATCAATCAATCAATCAATCAATCAATCAATCAATCAATCAATCAATCAATCAATCAATCAATCAATCAATCAATCAATCAATCAATCAATCAAGAATTCACTTTACCACTTTGTCTTTTGACCGGGCGGCGGCGCAGGGAGAGAGACAGACAGAAAGACCAAAATTTTCGTGTTTGATTAAGTATCGTAAGAAAGACTACCGTCTTTGAAAAAGAACTAGAGTGGTGCTGAGTGGGCTTCAAGCATTCACGACATAACCGTATAATGATTCATTCACGTAACAGCTACAACATTGCATCGAATGGGGGCAATAGCAGAGGTGTCGAAGAAGGGGGGAAGGCATGATTCATACTAAAATATGCGCTCAAAAAATAAACGTTATTTTGTGACCGTTACAAGACACGTCCTGAAACATTTTGTGCGGTAGTGAGGCATCAATCCTCTACAATATGCCTCGGCCATCCTTCTTGTTGTGTCGACCTGCACACTGCCTCGGCCAGATGGCCTTCACTTTTTGGGCATTCATAACCAAATGGGTTTCAAGTAGTTGTGTAAGACTTTCTTGGCTCTTAGTACAGCTAGCATCACAGTTCCACGTTGAAATATATGCTAGTATCAATTGCCCGTCTGATGTGGAGAGAACTGGAGTGCTTTCTCTTTAATGTATCGGTTCCTAACCTAAAATTAGCCAAGACCCTCGAAGTCGCCTATGCCGGTACGTAATTTTTTCTTTTTACATGGTATAGCCTGCAACTCAAAGAGCAGATTTAATAAAAGGCCATAGACTTTAGGATGACATGCTTTTAGCACTCTTCCCATCTGTTTATCAACGCTATTCTAACACGAAAATGCGCAATGCTACTTGTAATCTAAATAACATGAAACGCACAAACACCTAACAGAAATTTTGATGCTCCAGTGCGAAATTTTTCTGCGTATTCGAGGACACAGGGAAATAGCGTTTCGACGAGGACTGCTTTTCATCAGCATGATTTGTGTATTCTTTTTTCATGCATATATTACCGTCTTAACCCAGCAGCACCAACACATCTGGCGCGAGACATGCCCACCACGCACCTCACACCACTCGCCCTACTCCCGAGCACTAAGCAAGCAACTCACGTCGTTCTGACGAAGGGCCTGGACGTGAGGTGAAGCCAACGCGAAGGAGCGCGTTCTCTGCGCCCGACGGCTTCTGCTTGTGGGTACTTAAGGAACGCTTTCAACAAAACACCGCCCTCATGGTCAGACAAAAAGGACTGGTGCCAGGTTTATAAAACAATTTCACGACAAAATATGTGCGCGTAAAGCCCAAAATGCAGCTAGAAAGGTCCGTTTGGCCCCCTCGCTGCTTCAAAGACCTGCGCTGGTGTGGATGAGGTATTCACACGCAACAGTGACGCCACTGAAAAATGGTGCGTCTAAGACGAAAAAGCACCAAGTCACGCTCACAAAACTGGAACCACACATAGCCAAGAATGAATCCGGAGATAACTGATGAGCCGTCGTACCCCGTAGGGATGACGTGGCGGCGAGATGGGTTGACCTGTTCGCAACAATACTGTCAAATATTGTATAATAAATGCGTCGTCAGTGCGTTTTCTCAGACGGCGAGTTATCTCCGATGGCAGTGGCGTGGTTTCGAAGCGCGGGAGTTTATTTCGAGGCCTTATGTAGGATGAGTCGTCCGTTCGTACATGATTCACAGTGACGATGTTGAAGTTCGCGAAACCCGATCTACGGCAAGAAACTGATCGTAATTACACCTGCTCTGAACATTTTAGAGAGGTCCTTTATATGGCAAGGCGAAAAGGAAACCCAGCGGCCCTGTGTACGTAGACAACGTTTCTGGCGCTACCCCACGCGCGTGCGCGAAGAAACCAGGTTGGAGAGGAAGAGTCTGAGGAGAGATTGTTTTTTTATGTTGCCTTTCCGTGAACCGCGTATTGCGACTTGAGCATCTGTTAAGAAGTCAACGGGTATTATAGCATGACGTTACTACACCACACCCTTTAAGCGTTGATTTTACTATCAAACTTCCGAAACGCTGTAAACAATTTTCCTGTTACTTGAAACTTCTTTTCGGTGCGTGAAATGATGTCTGGGTTAGGGTGATAGTGAACTGGTGCATGATGGGGAGCACATGTCCAGGAGAAAATATTGAAACTCGATTTCTTCAGGAGTGCCTTTCCGTAGTGCAAGCGTGCTCCGGATTTGAAACGAGTGGCCGTTGTGCGGCGAGGGGCATCGAAGCACGAGCGAGAACGGCTGGAGGCTTTTTTTTACTTTGAACGAATGGCAATAAATGGCTGACGATTACGACACTCCCTAACGCAGAATTTGTGCGCAGAGCGAACTGCAGTCTTCTGAGCGACTGCTCGTACTTGCTGCGTCTCACCAAGTGTTAGCCGCGAAGTCGCGCGATATGGTCTACCGTAGGGGGGTACTTCGCCATATTTTCATCCTCCGCTTTCCGGCTCGCTCTATCTTGGTTGGCCTCTTCGTTCTCTCGGTTAGTTCGTTGCGCACCGCCGGAGGCAATAATTTCTCGCGCCATCTTGGCATACCGTGCTCCCCTTCGCGCTTTCGCCATAATTTCCTCCTACGCCTGCCTACTCGTTCTATCTCGTCTGTCTTCAGTGTCCCCTTCGTTCACTCGGTTATAAACGAGTGACTTCGCCGCCGCGGAACCACAGGATTCGGCGCATAAGTCTTGCGCACTAAGAGGCGTTACTGAACCTTCAGTGTTCATAGGTTACGAAGAACTGACGTTTCTTAGTACGGGGCTTACGATGACATCTGACTGAGTGCGGAAGGTTCTGTGGCGATCTCCTGTTCTTGGGCGTGAGGGGTAGAGGGGGGTTCCATCTGCGCATGTGACGTTTCGGGTGAAAAAGTATCTAATTAAGTCCTTCAAAGAACTGACTTTTGTAATTCCAGTGACTGCCCTTGTATTTTTGTTTCTCCTCTTCGCGTAAAGTTTTTTCCCTGGTCTATTTATCAAGAAATCATGAACCAACGAGCCCATACTTCCACATCACTTCTTGCTATCTACCCGCCGTGGTGGCTCAGTGGCTAAGGCGTTCCGCTGCTGAGCACGAGGACGCGGGTTCGATTGC
Source organism: Haemaphysalis longicornis (assembly GCA_013339765.2). Taxonomy (NCBI): domain Eukaryota; kingdom Metazoa; phylum Arthropoda; class Arachnida; order Ixodida; family Ixodidae; genus Haemaphysalis; species Haemaphysalis longicornis. The sequence goes on along the minus strand of CM023456.1, from coordinate 35,266,845 downwards.
CGGCCGCGGTGGCCGCTTTTCTGATGGAGGCAAAAGGAAAAACGCCCATGTGTACGAGATTTCGCCGCACGTTGAAGATTTCCCCAGGTGGCCGAAATTAATCCGGAGCCCTCCACTACAGCGCGCATAATCGCCTGCGTTGCGTCGGCGCGTTAAACCCTACAACCAGTCAATCAGACTTCTTGCTATCTTCCTTCTCTGACAAGTCATACCGAAACGGGCTAATCTTGGCCGGGTCTCAACTCCTGTCTTTCCCAGCGGATCGGGCGTGTTGGGAGCAGCGGAATGGCGCCGAAGGTGCCCAATGCATCCCGTTTATCTATGGCAGCCCCTCGGCTTTCAACCCTTCCTGTCTCCGTGCCACGCAAGCAAACACGGGCTTCGCCGGCTTACCGCTGACATGGCGCGCGTGTTCGTTGCCGTCGCCACTTAGCACGTCCCCCGGATCGTCGGCGCTACAAAGGAGTCGTATGGCCCCCGCGTTCGTGATGCAGAGCGCGTCTTCACTCATTAGCCCCGACAGGTGCCGTCCGCACATCCTGTTGCCTTTGTATCGGGTTCCCCGAAGGGTTAACACAACCGACGTCTCGAGTCCCATCGAACAGCCCGCGCAACGAATTGCCCCCCCCCCCTCCCCCAAAGTAACGGAAAGCCCCGAAAACGTAAGTGCGAGACCTGGGCGCGACGTAGTTGGCACTAATGGCTGGTATTCCGATGTCCGGTACGGTCGCTGCTCTGGGGCTCGTTTTATCTATTTCTTTTTGTCAAGAATAAAGAACGGAGGTCACAGCTCAAAGACCTGCGCAGCTTTTACTCGAAAGCCACTAAATCTTATATCCCGCCCGCTGTGGCTACGCATGGGCCGTTTTAATGCGTAGCATTTTTTACCGAGTACGCCCCCCCGCCAGGAGCGTGTAACGCCTGCATTTCCACAAAAATGCAGATCTCGCGGAAGTTTCAAATGTAATCGTTAGAATAACGTAAATGGAGATGATTGGTTGAACGAAATTTTGAAAAATAAAAAATATATAGTAAAAGAATTACTGAGAATATCAAAACGTATACCGCATGGAATTTCCACAATAAGGTAGATTTCGCTAAAGGTTTCACCTGATAATCGTTACAATTGCGTAAATAGAGATAATCGGTTGAACGAAATTTTGAAAAACTAAAAAAATAAATACATATACAAAAATTACGGAAAATGGGTAACCGTTAAACGCCCTGCATTTCAACTATATTGCAGATTACGCGAAAGTTCCAAATGTAATAGATACAATAACGTAAATGGAGATAATTGTTCGAGTGAAATGTTGAAAAACTAAAAAACAACAAAAATATAAAAATTGCGGAAGCTGTCAAAACGTGTACCGCATGGCATTTCCGCAATATTGAAGATTTCGCGAAAGTTTCACCTACAATCGTTAAAATAGAGTAATTGAAGATAATTGGTCGGGACAAGGATATAGAAAGAACAAAAAAAAGTATCGGAAAAAACTCACACTCAAGACAGGCGGCATAAGAATGCTACGCATTAGTAGACAATTCTCTGAATTTCTGCAGAATTTTATGAGATGACCACACAAAGGCGGCCGGAAGGTGAACAAACAGGATGATTTTTTGGGAAGATGAGCCAGATCCACCTAAAACTATTTGTGAGAAAAATGCGAAATGTTGTTACCGAACTTAAATGCGACCCTGTCAATGACATGTTTTACATGTCATCCAGGGGAATTTTATGACCACAAGTAATTTAAAAATACCCGATCGATTTGAGCAATATTAAGATAAGTTCGCGTTTGCCTCGTTCTGAATTGAAACATTCATGTTGATGCGGTATTCTTATGAAAACGCTGTTGCAATTGACTTTCAAGAATGGTACGATGGAGTTCTTCCAGAAAAGGCATTAAAATGTGTAAAAGGGTTTTTAGAGCAGTAGAACTGTACATGAAGAGCCGGTGAGTCCTCTTGGCAGCAATGGCAGCTCTTTTCAAATCCTTTCTTGGGTTAATTTTCTTGGCACGCCTGAAGACACTCACGAAGTAAGCAAGCACTTCATTGGCTTACCATAAATTTCTAAAATGCTTCCTAGAAGCCTGCTCATATATGTGCTGTCGTATATAAAGCACCTGCTTGCGACACGCATTTATTTTAAAACTGTGTGCTTCGTTTTGTTACCGATTGGACTACATAGATGATAGTTAAAAACTATTCCCTCTAACTCATCATGTTTCTTCAGCTTTTGAAACAACAACGCTCTTGTCTTTACGGCGCCTTGCAATCGCGATTTTTCTTCTTCTTCCTTTTTGATGTTGCGTGACGCCTACAGTTTTGCCTAGTTTTTTTTTCGCGCCTAGGTTCTTCCCGGGGGCAAGAAAAATTAATAAACTAGGCATGCCTTTTTTTTTTTTTTTCAGGAAAGTGAAATGACCTGAAAAAGTGACGTCGGCTTTAGACGCTCAGAGAAAAATGCATAAACGTTGCAGCGGGAAGTTTTAGAAACAGAAGCTGACGTTGCTGCAGCCCCAATTACGGCGATGATTAATGGGGCCTGCAGCTTTGCAAGCGCAAACACCACTGACTCATCATCAGGATATATTTTGTGGCAGCCTCTGTGCAAAGTAGGCGGGCAATCTGTCAACGCAGCTGTGGCTCTTCACGAGGAAAATTCTGTGTGCTAACTTAGCGCGGAGCCATGAGTAAACGGATTGCCGAAAAACTGCTTAGCGGTTCTAGATTGTTCAGCCTTGAAATTTTATTTCTAAGTTATTTGTTTCTAAGAACAAAAACTCTTCCTTCTTGACTGGCGCATATGTTCTACCAGTTGTAAGATTATTAGAGAAATTTGGCCAAATTTTCTCAAGTTTTCTTTATAGGTCAACGGCAGACGAGAAACAGAAAGGAAAGGAATACCTGTGTAAACTTAATGCCAACTGTCGCTGCTTTGCTTATGCTGCCGACCCATGGAGTCGGTCGATCGACTTCACTTATTGCATGGACAGAGAACTCCCTGTTTGGATCGATCCGAGCGATTGCTTGGCTTGCATTGCTTGCTTGCTGCTTGTGCTTGCTGATTGCTTGATTGATTGATTGATTGATCGATCGAGCGATTGATTGCTGCTTGCTTGCATGCTTGCTTGCTTATTGATTGGATTGATTGATTGATTGATTGATTGATTGATTGATTTTTAACTGTGCGGCACCCTGTGCTACCTGACTAGGTGGTCGAAACAGTTACAATGGTATTAATCTTAGCGTGGTCATAAACAACACCAGGAAACGTTGTTCATACCCATCCCCACTCGCCCTACCCATTTTCCTTTGCTTCCATCGCGTGATAAGAACCTACTACTCTAAGAGCACTTCAGACAACCACCTGCCCTCATCAAACTCGCCTAAATTTTATTTTCCTTAACCAACACTCATTGTTCTGCCACCACTGGCAACCTGTGCCTCATGGTAACGGAGGGCCAGAAAACTCCAAACCCCCCTCCAATCACCGACCCCTCTATCGAGCAGTCGAGGGCTTCCTGGCCATTCGGTATCCCGACATCCGGTACACTCAGGTGATGAGGGCGAGCGCGGTCTGCAGGAAGAACCCAAGCTATCATTGAATGAGGACTGCTTCCGCTCGGCGAGGCCTTCCACAACAGCTCCTTGCTCGTTTGCAGCATTAACAACCAGATTTTAATTAATAATTTATTATTATTATTTTCTTTTTACCTCTTAGTCTCCTCCACCTTTTTTCAATTCACATCATAGTTATAATGCATTTCTGATGGACTCTGAACAGCAGGGTCACTGCGCTACAGAACGCAGATATTATGATAACTCCGCTGGAATTGACATAGCGTAATCTGGGAGTGTCTGAGCAAAACATACGCCATTATGCGCCTATAACGAACCTGAAAGTACAAAGCAGCGCTCTACATATGACGGATGGACCGGTACAAAAATAAAACAGAAATTTAGCTTCTGCCTTAGGAAACTCCCACCTTCACTTTTGGCGTGTATCTTTTTCCCCTAGGCGACATGCAAGATGCGTCGAAAGCACTCTCTTGAGAATGCGTGCAGCTTTCGTACGCGAAAACTTCTCCGCCTTCCACCAACTATCTTTATGCCCCAGATTAGTGCCCGGCACGCCCTAACTCCAGGTAAAGTTTCCTTGCCTCCAACCCTTTTGTATTCAGCCTTTCACAGCACGCGACGGCAAGCTCACGACTACTTATGGAGCCAGAGCATGTGAAAGTACCCAGGGCTTCCCTGCTATGCCTTACTTTACGAGTTGCGCGCGCAAAGCGTCTGACGCCCCTCCACACTTTTTCATCAAAATGCTAGGGCGCCTAGCAGTGCAAGCGGGGACCAAGCGACTGGTTGTACTTCCCTGTTTTGCATTTTTCGCCGAAACAAAGATCGATCGTTCGTTCAGCTCCAGCTGTTTTCAGGGGTTCATTGTTTTCGCAAAGTGACAGCGCTGCCTGTGGGAAGCATGAATGCACTCCCATAAACAGCTTGTTTGTTCAAACAATGGGCGACGTTAAGTGGCCCTGGAGTGCTGACGGTAACAGTTATTGGGTCTATCTGGGCCTTTCCGTGCCGGCGGGATCTGGTACTTAACGCCGGTGCCTGTTCCTGTCATAGACAAATGACGTGGTCGCTAATCGGGGACAAACAGCGTGGCTTTTTTGCATTCTTTCGTTTTTTTGTGTGTCTGTCTAAAGGAATGTGTCAATTGCTGCAAGATGCTTTAGTAAGAAATAACTTCAAAGACTCTATTGTGGCTTGTCTAACTAGAGCGCCTAATGACGCGAAAACTGTTTACGTTTTTTATTTTCGAGAGCTTGGGGTTCAGATGAGCAATTGTGTAGGTTTCGTACCATACGATCTACAGGAAACCAGTGGCGTGGAGGGTTCATATAAACCAAATGCGAAGCCGTATGTGAAACGGCTAGAACACCCATAGCTCTGATGGGGCCGATTCGTCTACTTAGAAACGCTTTGTTATGACTCTTCAGATTGCGTCAACGTGAGTCCTGATGACGTGGCGTATTACAAAAAGAGAAACAGCGCGTATGACCGGGCACAAAAACATGAACAGAACCGACACTGGCGCGGCATAACAAATGGAATCTTTATTGCATGTGAGCGACGAATATCCTAAGAAAATAAACGTAGGAAGGGTCAGGTCACATTATGTGAACAAGAGTCGTGTGTAGCATGTGGAGTGATGTTTGTGCACCGTGCCACAAACAACATCCATGGCGACATCTTGAATTTTAAGACGAGTAAGGACAGGACAACAATGAGATGCTTCCTTCATTTTGACTTCCTTTCCAGCGTATTGCGGGTGTGCCCGGCCGCAATTTCGCAGCAGAATGGGGACTGTCATGGTGTGCTTTTTTTTCTTTTTTTGCCTGTCATCTGATGCATCACTCTTTACTTGTGACCTGATATGCTTCGGCAGGTATTTATCCAAATAAATGTAAATACGCTTACTTAATGTTGCTTTTATCTCATGTAAAACGCTCATCACTGCGACTTAAAAAATTCTCTTTAAAAAATACCTGCTTAGATTTAGTTGAATTCAAGGTACTCAGCCCAAAATAACATTCCTTGCCATCCACATCTGCACTCCTCAAAATCTGAGACGTGACTTCGCGAATCGCACCCGATCTACAAATCTATAGAACTATCGATGTATTATTTCCTGCAATCGATAAACAGTCTGGTATGCTGCCTGTGGGCCTTCGGCAACTTATCTTTTATTTACGATAATCAAGTGCACAAGGATGCATCGCATGTCTTCGTTGACGACTCGAAGAGCATTTCTGCCTGCGGCAGCAGTTGTTGCGGTGCCCTGGAAGAGAGTAAATCAACGTTTCGCGATGACCCACAGGATGACATGGGCCGCAGGAGAACTGGTGGGTTGACGCGAAGCGTTTTGGGCTATTTCCCCCAAAATGCCGCATTATTGTGCTATTTTTTGGTGCTGTATAAAACAACAGCAACCTATGAAGACAAGCCCATTTGAGTAGTTGATCGCGGATGTTGCTGTCCTATAGATGGTATTCACTGAAAGGTTTAGCTGTCGATGTTTTCGCTTGGCAACACTGGAAACGGCCACGGACATGGCACGGCTTGTTCCGCTGCACCCGCACGCCACAGAAAAACAAAAACCCCGGCTTACGTCGTCAGCTTCGTTTCAACGGAATTCTCAACAGTGGTGTCAACAGATAGGTTATTAATCGCACTCACAGTGGAGTCGAGACTTTACTTTGCGTTCGCTGGGGTAGAGTTTGGAACGTCCAACCCACATCATGTGCTTAGCACGGACAAGTACCGCCACCCCGCGGAGCTTCCAGTGATGGCGCACTCACATGGTTGCCTGCATGCGTGCCTCGCCAATGAATACAACCTATTGAAAAAATTTTACGAAAAGGGCACAATGGTGGCATTTCAGTAAACATCCATTCCCTGTGGCTTCGCAGTAATCGAATGGGCAGGCAGCGGAGCACAACGGGCACATTATAGCGGAAGTACATGGATATACCTATATATTACATTACAAGGCACCAGCGCCACTCTCCATTCTGCACGTAAACAAACTGATTTCCGTACTAGTGCAACCCATGTAATCGACTAAAATGGCTGCGCAGGCTAGATCCCGAGGAAAAGTTCTGTCTCTCTATTTGACTTCAAAGAAGCCTCAACTATTCTGCATTGGGCTTTGGTAGCATTTACTCGCTGATACCTGCATTGTATAGGACGAGAGGAAAGCCCGGACTGGCTTCGGAGTCACTGTTCAGGAGCGATAGACCGCGTGCGCACTTTTTGCCGGAAGTATATAGTAGTGATCGAAAAAACATTAATGCAACATTGCTACGGTTGGGCGCTCGCCCTCTGCGTGAAGTCTGAACGAAGCTTTTCCAGCATGCATAGGCTGACGCTAGGAAACAAAATTATGCCGTAAGTGATATTGCTGCTAGTGTAGCTTAGTGAAACCTCTCCGGACAAAGACAGCAGAAGCAGCGCACTCGGCGGGACCAGGAAGGGCAACAGGACGACGGGCTCACTAACAACGAAACGCTTTATTTCCGTGAAGGGCTTATGAAGGCATAAAGAAGGGAGTGATACAAACAAACAAAAAGCTTACAAACATTACAAAACGAGGGAGCAACGAATAGGGACCAATAAACTCGCAAAATGTGCGAGGCGCACCCCCTTCACGGACGCGGCTTATGTGCGCGCTCCTTTAATGGCGCTATTATCAATAGAAATAAGATATATATCGGGCTCCCTTACCTTTTAATGTTTTAAACTTTTTTGTTTGTTTGTGTCAGCCCCTTCTTGTATACGCAGTTCACGAAAATAAATCGTCTGGATGTTAGTCAGCGCATGTCCTGTTGTCCTTCCTGTCCCGTCCACTGCGCTGTTTGTGCTGTCTTTGAAAATGTATCAACCTGTCAAAATTTCTAACTTGTTGAAGAATCTCTCTGGGCAGCAGGCTCTATAGGTCGGAGACCTTCCTAGACTGTGGGATTATTTTCTTTTTTTTTCTTTTTGTAACGAGACGCTGCTAAGGTAGTGTCAATCGAACTGTGACAGTCTGTTTTTTCTTCTGCGCCATTTTGTACGTTAGGCCTGACTTCGCTGCATATACAGTTCACACGGTGCATTCCTTTTCTTTTCTATTGCTTTCTATCTTTCTTCCCTTTGTTCTTTCTTTCTCCACCTACCCTTGCCACAGTGGAAAGTAACAGGCGAAAGATTAATGGCAACAAAGTTCCCGCACAATTAAAACTGGGCCAGCTGCTACCATGCCCTGCAGATAAAGAGAAGGTGGAAAGAAACGCTTGGAGTCTCCAACGTCTTTTCTCTATTTTTTTTTTGTTTAACAAACTTGGAGTAGAAAAAGAGCAGGAACTGGAGGAGGAATGTTTGGGGAAGTATGGAGTGATGAAATACGTCTAGTTTTATGCTTAACTTTCTGTGCTGATGATAAACGCCACACAATAATTCAGGACCTGTCAAGTACTACAGCAGTAAAAGTGCCCTTCCAACCTTGACATGATCCAAGCGCCTCTAGAGCTCTTGGCGGATCAATAATTTTGGCGTGGGGCGGGTTCGCGTTACGGACCGCTTGCTTTGCTTTTTCTTTTGCTCCATTTCTGCAGAGTTCTCAGGACGGCTTCCATTTCAACAAGCCCATATCACGTGGAACAAAGGCCCGTTCCACGGTCCACCTCATGAGCCGAAAGTTTCGCAGCTTCTTTATTGTTCCAGCTGCTTCCGGCGTGGCGATATGCGTGAAGTTTCAGGAACTCCGAGAACCTCAGAGGTTTTTTGTGCGGCAGGTTAAGGAGTGGAAGGAAAGATGCTTACAAGGCGCCTTTTTCCCACGATTCACCGTCGCGACTCCGTTGGCAGGGAACTAACGATTCAAGCAAATACAGAGTGCAGGCGCACCATCACAGCGACCAGTGACACACTCCCGTTCAAAACGAAAAATTTCAAACCAAACGAAATGACAAAGCAAAATTCTTCGAACAAAATTTCGAATACAGATGTGAAAAAACCCTATCTGAAGTTTCGTTTTTGTTCGCAGCCATACCTCCGTTTCGCGCTATTTAACAGAAACAGGCCGATCTCCCACGTGGCCACCTGTCCGTAGGTTCATGATAGTATAAAAACTAAAATCAACGCGTGCTTCTTAGTTTTTTCTTGGTAGACTTTTGTACAATCTTTTACGTAAAATTACAGAGTTTTCACTTTAACTGTGTAAATCGCCCACCAAACAACCCACTGTATACAAGCGACGCTGTCAGGCGGTGCATTTTTTTATTGAACTCAGCTCTTGAGGGGTATTACAAAATGGAACTGATGGTTTTTTGGTCTAACTCTTGCGCACTACAAAAAGTACAGCCTCTTTTCTAGCACCATTGCTAGAATAAACGCGGTTACTTTTCGTTCGAGTATATCTCCAAGGAATTTTTGTTTTCGTTTTTCTTGAGGCTGCGCTCAAGCGAGCCGCTATATATAGACTTGACTCTTGTGATGACTTAAGGCGGCATCATTACGAAGCCTTTTCCGACTCTAAACTATCAAGAAGAAAAAATTGCAACGCCAACCAAAGTAAAAGAATGCGCAATCGTGCACCTGCCGACGCACGCACACAATTATCTGCACGCTAGCGGATGAAGAATCCCAGAAGTTCCGTCGAATTTGGCGCTTCGTTCCCGGCTACACAGTGTATGTGCTAAAATTGTATGTGCATGTGGACATACAATTTGTATGTGCACATTGTATGTACAAATTGTATGTGCACATTGTATGTGCTAAAAACAGCGAAAAACGCGCGTGAAATGAATTTACTAGTCATTTGGCCTCAACAGGAGCGACCTGGTTGTTTGCCTGGCTACCATGAACGGGGAACGCACGCACGTAAAATCTTCCACGCTACTGCGTATAAACCGGGGAAGTGGTCTCCGACGAAAAATGTAGCCGACCGGTTCGCGCTGAAATACGACTGGAAGCTCAAACGACCGACTTGTTTCCGAGAAACGTGTAATTTTATTCTTCTGGCTCGATTTCGGCACTTTTGAATTGTTTCTGTTAGAAACCGACGCGACAGTTTTATTCATTTATGTATACCCCGGCAGTTAGTGAAATTGAAAACCCCAAACTGTCGAGTGGTGACACCGGGGGGCTCTTGCTGTCACAGCTGTCGCCAGCATGTGAATGCCCTCGCCGAGGAGGTCACGTTACTTTGCGGGCTCATGTTCTGGGCTCCTGACGGACACACGATCAGAATCACCCTGCTGACGGCAAAACTCTGGGCTCGCTTCAAAGATAGTTGGGCGTTTTCTTGCCCTGAGAGGGCATACGTTTTTACTTTCTTCTTTCGTCATCACGTCAGACTTCTCTTGGTTTCCGGTATCCCAGAAACCATCATACACCGCCAGGCGTTTCTTGCTTCGGGATACGTTATTATCCGTTCGTGTATCTGCAGTACGTATGTTTCCTTGAATCGTTAGTGTGCTCGTAGCCATGACTCGTGGTGCTATAGCATTAGTGGGAGGAAATTGTTTTGAACGGGAAAAGCGCGTAATCAGAGATGAGGCGGTCATGTAACAATGCATGTGACGTCAATCCGTACCATCTGCAGATTACGTTACGACGCACATTTTTGGTACCCTAGAAATTCAGCGTTGGGTGTCCAATGATGCCGTCATAACTCATAAACCAATCAGCGACGAGGACTAACCAGCCAGTCGGCATGCAAAGCTTTGAGCGCATGAATTTTAGCTCCACCTCGAAATGCTGGACGGCTAGCTCATGAAAGCTTGACGTTAGGAGTTTGGTGGACAACTCAACCCCTCCCACCACACACATAGGACTAGTAGGTAGGCGTAGGAAAGACACGAGAGGGAGGGAACAGCGAGGAGAATGTACGGGAGGAGACGAGGGAGGGAGGAGATGAGGGAAGGGTGGATGTGAGGAAAGGTTGGAGAAACATTAGGAAGACAGGCGAGGGCTGGCGATGAGTAAGAGGAAAACACGTGAGAGGAAGGGAAGAGGAAGTTTGGGAGGGCGAGAATCAGAAGGGATTGGAAGAGAGAAGCAGACGGTAGCGTTGAGGGGGGAACGTAAAACAAGGAGGAGGATGGAAAGGGAATAGCAGGAGATTATGGAGCATTACTTGGGTGGAGGGACAGAAACTCAATCGTCTTTCGACGTCATGGGCACGCAGGGTGTCGAACCGGAACCGAATGGAAAAGCAGAACCGAACCCAATGTTTTGCCCGTCTCCGGAACCGAACCAAACCCGATTTTCTCCGCTGTCTTGGAACTGAGCAGGAACCGGAACGAATCGAAGGAACCGTTCCGAACCGGTTCCGCGAACGTATAAAGGGAACGGAAAAATATCGAATTGGTCGGGTCATCCACGATATTTTTGGGGTCCTTGGCATTTGCAAATTTCGTGCACTCTCCTTTTCAACCAATCACAAAATTTATTTGCACCAAAAAATCCGCAGGATTTCTATCCAAGAGTTTTCGAAACAAGTATTTATATGAGGTAAGACAAAGAAGCAACTAAACTGAAAAAAAAAGGCTATCATTGGTTTGATGCGAAGGAAATCTGATAGCGTTCTTCAATACCTTCTTTCCCTTTGTGCTACCGTTCTGCAGCCTTGAAGTACCGGCGACCACTACCGCTGTTTGTGAACTCACTAAGCTACTATATTTACTAGAACCCAATGGCTGTCACCTGTCGCTGAAGTATCATTAACAAGTTTCTATCGCCGGTGTTTGGCTATAGTCAGTGAGTCATTGTAGTCGTTTCTTCCTTCTAGCATGACTGCTATCACGAGAAAATGTGGGGAGAGTGGAGTCCCTTTGTACGCTACCTGCCACTTTTAACAGGTGAGGTCGAAGCCGATGCCGGACAGTTTTCAACTTTCGAAAAGCAGAAACGCCCGTGTATTCGAGATTTAGGCGCACGTTACCAATCCCCAGGTGGTTACATTTTTTCGGAGCCCTCTACTACTGCGCACCTCATAACCTGAGTAGTTTCGAAACGTCAGACACCACAATCATCAGTTTTCGACATCTAGCACTGCCAATGCTCCCGCGTTAAAGATAAAACGCTGTTGAAACTATAGGTACAGCAGCAGCGTAGTAGACCAACCAATATTCTTTTCAATGAAAGAGCATTGCATGCCTCATTGAGCAAAAATACGTGCGTGTGCGTGTGTGTGTTCGTGTGTTGTGCGTGTGTGTGTGTGCGCGCGTGTGCGCGCGTGTGCGTATGTGCGTGCGTGTGTTCGTGTGTGTGTGCGTGCGTGTGTGTGTGTGTGTGTGTGTGTGTGTGTGTGCGTGCGTGCACGCGTGCGCATAGTGCGGTGTGTGTGTGTGTGTGTTTGTGTGATGTGTGGGCGTGCATGTCTACAAACGGGTGTGTGTACGCGTGTGTGTTTGGGAGTGTGTTGGTATGTGTGTGTGCCAGTGTTGCGGAGCTACCACTTTGGAATTAGAATGACTCATTACATTTTTTCGTAACGCCGGAACGGAATAAAAGGGAAATGCCAACAAGGCTTGGAGTTATGAAATGGGAATGAAATTAGGTGGCTTTTGCCCGGAATGGAATGGGGTCAGTTTTAAACTACCTGTGTCGATCTTAATTCAGCTGCGACCTACAGACTAGCTGGCTCTGGAAGCAGCATTTTTGCAACCCACCCGGCCATTCGCTGTCTGAAACGCGAACAGGAAAATATAAACCGGAACACACAAATAGCGCGATACCGTTCCATGCAAGGGAAATTGTCGTGTGGCTTAGCTAAGAAAATAAAGATCGGAAATGTGGCTTTCCAGGTGTACCAATTGCGCGCCATTATTGAACCCCAACGAACAATATTTTTCAGTTTTGCCTGTTTTCTAGTTCATATTTTCTTGTTCGCAGTTCATTTGTTCATGACTGTACAGTCTTTGTCAAACTTTTCTAGGCAAAGGCGGAAACCTACAAGCTTACGTCCCGAGCGAGGCTGAAACGTTTTATGCCGGAAAGCTAGAGAAAAAACCTTTCTTCCTTACTGTCATAACACATTTTTGACACATTGAAAGGTAAAACTCATTCTTTGAATTCTTTGCGGTCGGGAAGGCTTAGGAGCGGCCTAAAAAGTCTTGACAAAGGGTGTAAATACTGCGGGCTTGTGGGTTTATCGATCACTTCCGTTTTTGATCCCCGACCGGCAGGACGGCTAAAGAGCACGAAGACTGGCAGCTAGGGCACTGTAAGCAATATGCGTGCACAGAAAATGCACTTGCAACTGAGTGCTAGTGCCGTATGGGATGGAAAGACTTTGCGGAATCGCACGATGGGAACGCTGTACTCGAAATACCCCTGAGATGCGTTCCGATTGCTTTTCGACAAGGAAAAATGGAAGAACGCCGTGTGGTAGCGAAAAAATTTGTTCGGCCGCTCACAGGATAGAAAAAAAAAATATGGAAATAGAAAAACAAGTGAAGATTGCAGAATGCACGATCTGAAGCCGGAAACACTGGGAAGGCACAAAGCATGTCAGCGAACAGGCGGTGTTAGTTTTCTTTTTTTGGTTGTCTAAGGCTTCAGGGAACTTTTCCCGTACTTTTCCCAGCATGGCCGCGGCAACAGCAAAAGTTTCAGCAATTTCATGTTCCTGCGTTTCAATCTCATTTCGATCCGTGTTTGAAGAGTTTTGTTTCTCATCCTCCCTTTTCAATGTGGGATCTGCCGGGCATTGTCCAAATAATGTGTCGATAGCAGGTATCAGATTAGGCGTTCTAATCAATCCCTTGAAGATTAAATATGTTCACGCCGCTCTTTCCCGCTGGTGGTGGAAGAGGCTCAATGTCTGTCCTTGCAGGTTTGTACAAGCTGCTAAGCCCCATTATCCGCCTAACTTTGCGTGTTGTCCTAGTTTCGGGAAAGCGCAAATGGCAATGATCGTGCGCCCACTCTTATATGCAAGCACGCACGCACGCACGCAAGCACACATGCACAGAGGTTCGCGTTCCCCCTCAGCATAATGATCGGATTTGCAGGTAAACTTTCTTTACGCTGAGCAAACTTTTCATCTCGTGCGATAATAGAACGCCCTGAAAGCGTTTTGATTATTCTGCATGAAGCTTAAACGAAATTGTTTTTACGACGAGAGCGGTCGGTATCAGAGGTTATCGCTGGCAGCTTGCAGGCGTGCCAGCCAGCATAACAGTAATGCAAGCACGGCAACAGCCGTTACCGTGCTTTAAGTGCAGGTTGCTGAATCTTATTTTTTGTAAATTTTGCCAGAGAAAGTTTCTTCAAGAAATGAAGTCAAATATCCTCGTCCAAGCTTTTTTTTTTTGTCCTCTAATATAAATTTCGGAATTTGGCGCTCGTTATGCTGGTGTACTGTCCCCTAAATGCAAAGATACGGGTTTGTTTATCGCGTGGCAAGTACAATGGCAAGGGTGAAACGCCGCTAATTTTGCGATGAAATTTATTATTAAGGCGAAAGCCCTAAGTGCCTCATTCTGGAAAAAAGCGACGTTGTTGTAGTTGTATTTATCGGGTTCCTAAAATGGCCGCCTTGGGGAAGTGTTACAAAAACACCATTCGGTACGTGTGGGCTTTAAATTCGGGTCGCCTGAGTGCGAACCGAGTGCGTGACCACCGCGCCACCTTCCGCACGTTGGCTGCGGTGGAACAGTTCGAACAGTGGTGCGTGCCACATGACAAGCGGACGTGACGGTAGGTGAGTGGAACAGGTCCACCCCAGCCGCGCAAAACTCTGATTCTAGGAAAGCAGTGGTCTGTGCTAACAGTGGGCTTGTTTAATTAACTCGTGTAACAAGACTATGAAACTAAAGCGAACAAAGAAACATATACACGATGCCGTACTAAAGAAGCCTGTGGGAGTAATTAACCCGAAACGTCCCAGAAACGAAGTCGAACAACGCGATGCAAATACAATAGGCCAGCAACAAAGTATTTGATAAGTATCACGGGTCTTTCACCGTCAAATCATGTAAGCAGACTGTAGTGCCCTGAGGCAGTGCCGGTTACAGTGAACTGTAGTGCCGATTTTAAGGTCGGGCGACTAATGCGGTCGCACAGGCCGCCAGCGGGAAGGGGACGTTGATCTGCACTGAACGGCCCCCCTCTCCACGTCCTCTCGCCTCCTTTTTTCAGTTCGTCAAAAGATGATACTTCTGTGGTGCACTTTCATGTGAGGAAGAAAACGCTCATGTCCAAATCATTCTAAAACTAGGGTGCTAAGGGGGAATTGGCCTTTCCGGAAACCACCGGAGAAGACTTTGGGTGGTGGCTTCCGTATTCGCAAACTTAAATCAAATATAACTTTTGCCCTCCGACACTTTACGGCGCTTTAACGTGTTTCAAAAAAGAAAATTATGCTGAAAGGGCGCCCTGTTGTGAAGTTATAGGCCAGGAAAGTAAGCTATATTAGGGTAGGCAAAAGTCGCGTGCAAAATTAAATTGATCTTTTCTTTAATCAAAAACGATTTTATTGTTAGTATGCATTGTTACTGTGTGCATGAAGGCGGACAAAAATTTGCACAATGGTATTCCTACTTCGGAAAGAGAGGTTGCATTTCCGGATGTTCTTGCATTATTTTGAAGTCCGGGATGGTTTTATATTTAGGGAGAGAGAGTATATCTTTATTTATCGAGCAGAGGATGATGTTACGGGCCTCTCCCGGTGATATGCATCCCTAGTTCGGGATTCCTTGTCTTTGAATGACCTTACTTCATCCCGTGTTGCAAATAGGCTGAAGAAAAACGTTCTTACGGCAACCCCTTCCTGCAGATGCCTTCTCCTATGCGCTTTTCTAAACAGGGCTATTTGTCAAAGAAAAGAAAGACAGAAATGCAAAAACTACTAGCGCATGGTGAAAGTTTTCAAAGAGCAACAGAGCAGACTGACGAATTCCCTTCAGAGTGCAACAGAACGCGTAATCTTTGTGTTAGGCTAAAATAACCTGATCTATCCCGGCACACTTCCCAGCGTTTACAACGTTACTTGAGCAGGTTGAGCTCAAGTTGACATCAACAATTTCGCCGCGCTAGACTATTGCCCATGTGTTTAAACAAAGTGGTGCGGCAAACATTGATTGATTGATTGATTGATTGATTGATTGATTGATTGATTGATTGATTGATTGATTGATTGATTGATTGATTGATTGATTGATTGATTGATTGATTGATTGATTGATTGATTGATTGATTGATTGATTGCGAGGCTTAACGCGCCGAAGCTACGCAGGCGATGGGGCGTGGCGTAGTGGAGGGCTGCGGATTAATTTGACTACCTGGGAATCTGTAACGTGCACCGAAATCCCAACACGCAGGCGTTTTCACTTTTCGCCTACATCAGAAACGCGGCCGCCGCGGCGGGGAATCGCACCTGTGTCCTTGGGTTCAGCTGCATAACACTTTAGCCACTGAGCCACCATGCCGGGCGCAAACTTTCTTCACCCCAGACCACAGAAGAGGCACACTTATTCAGCAGGGAATAAATTTATGATGATGAATATAACATTTGTGACATGTCAAAGCCAAAATATGGCTCGACTGTTCTGTCCCCAAGATAAACGCTGAAACTTTGTCATTCTGTCAATATGTTATTTCTGCTAGTTCCATATTGTCATTCTGTCAATATGGAACTAGCGTTGCGGCTGTTTTTATTTCGCAGGTACTAAAACCCGCACTTTTCACCGATATTTTATTGTCTGTCTGATCCTCTTTGCAGCGCACATAACCAATGAGGAGGTGCGGGAACTCAGTGCTGTAAAAAAAAAAAACATTCGTAATTTTACGGGCGTATTCTTCGTAAAAAACGAACGCCGTTGTTGTTTTTGGGAAGACGGATGGATTGTTCGTTTTCTGAACGTGAAGACCAAGAAATTAACGAGCGTGGCGCTCTGTTTTGCGCTTTCTCAAACATAGAAGCTCCACAGTGTTGCTCCCTGCCCGTTTCAATGGCGGCGGCGGAAAGCAGGTTCTGAGACCTATTTAAACGCACTAAGACCTATTTAAGATCGACTATGGCAGATGAAAGAATGTCATTTTCGGTAAATTTGCTTATTCAAAAAAAAGTAGCATTTACCGTCAACACGTTCGTACCCCTAGCTTATTTAATTCGCGATGTGAAAGGCCCGCAGGGTTCTGTTATGATATCTGAATTGCCTTTTCCTTTCGCTTGCTTTTTGTGCTCCCAGTTGTAGCACAGAACAGCGTAGAAATTATGTTGTTGTTTGAAAGACTTTAAAACAATTAAAGAGACCCTGCTACACTTTTTTCAACTTTTTTTGAAATCTTAAATACTTGCAGAACATAGTCACACAACACACCCAGTACATAGATTAGGGGGTCGCAAAGTACCTCAGCCAAAAATTACTTTCTGTGAAACGCGTTTTTAAATATTTGTCAGATGTTAAGTTTTTAAACCTCATTTCCTATCATGCGTAATCACATCTGGCCCTATACACCAGCCATCACCATTATCTTTATTGATCTTACTATGTATAGTTTACACGTTTTATACCTACCTTTTGTGGTAATCACTTCTATACATTAAATGACTTCTCTGGCGCTCTTTGCCCTCGTCGGCCTTGCGCCATTAAACACCAACTATCATCATCATCAAAAATTACTGCTCTATGCCCATCAGATAACTTGTAAGTTCCCTCAAAAGATTTTTCTCTCTTCCCCAGTCTTGACGTTCTTCGACGGCTCGAATTACGCCACTAAGGCCATTGAAATTGAAATTATCAGCACCCCTGCTTTCGAAGAACGAGGAATGGGAGCATGGGGGAAGGGGGGGATAATTGGGCAATCAGCATTCCGACATCACGTTTCCACACAAGGAGTTCAATCATTTCGCGTCGTAGAGTATAGGGAAAAAGTACACTGATGGCGACAGAGATAAGAAGGGTTGTTCAGCGTTATACCTGCGACAAGCTACATTTCGGGTCGACGCGCTCTCCTCAGCTGTCGAACGCTTTCACAGCGATAGGTTCAAAGCAAGTCGTCAAGTTCCGGCGTATACAGTTGCAGTAGCACGGGAGTAAGCTTCTTCGGGCGCTAGTAGCGGCATTCAGGTCGCGCCTCCGACGGTGCGGCGCGCACGTGGTTCACGTTGGGACGGTCGACATTCGGTGGAGCCGGAGCCCAAGCTCGGCTCCGTCGGTGCCAGAGCCGCCGACTACGCCGGGACCGCCCGGAGTTCTCGGCAACGACGCCGAGTAAAAAAAAAAGGGATGCTGGGAGAGGAGGAAGAAAACGCACCACGTGGTCTGACGTCAGAGCGGGGCCGAGAGAACGGGTGTGGGGAGTTTCCCTTGCTCTTTCCCTTCCCAGCGCCTCTCCCCTATTGTTTTCTAATGCTTCGGGTGTTTCTCCCGGGAACATCGCTTTCTCGCTGTTGAGGTCTGCCGGGCGTTTCCCTTTCTAAGGATGGGGATTATACAGCGATATGTGAGGTCAGGCTCGCGCCATAAATGACCATTATTGAAGTGGAAGCTTTAATTCCCGACCTCCCGGCTGCATAAACCACGTTGATGACGAGACGACGTTCATGCGCCAATTTTCGGACCGGATTAAGAATGATGAGCGACTCTAAGAGAATCTATGTTTGTTAGGATAGCAGATATGTTTCAACATGTTTCTCTTATTATTTGGTATAAATGAAACTGTGTGCCAACATGTGCGTGGCTTTATGGAGAAATACTTTCTCAAATTTTGAGTGGTTACCCATTTTGTACGAAATTTCAAAATATGTCCTAAAAAAGAAATCCGATTGGGACGTTAACACACACACACACACACAAACGCGCGTGCACCCACACGTGCGTATAATACAAACACGCATACACGCGAAAAAAACTGGGATAGCCTATTTACAGCTACTGATCAGGTTGATACTTTAATAGCGAGAAACCTGGCATGACTATTTTGACGCCCTCAAACACGAAGCCATAGAAGTGTTTTAATAACGCTAACTATTAAACCATTGTTTGTGCCCGAATTTGCTGCTTCGATCTCTCCACCGAGGAACGGCTATGGGAAAATATTCGAGATACTTCATTCCTGCGGTTGACACAATCACGATGATGATGATGGCGGTGGTGGTGGTGACATAATGATAACGATGACTACGATGGCGACGATAATGATGTGGAACTGCTGGTTAAATCTTCAACGTGTCACACTGCACTTAACATTGATGGGGGGGCGGGAGGGGAGCTAGTAAAGCTGATTGATTGATTGATTGATTGTCGGGTTTAACGCGCCGACGCAACGCAGGCTATCAGGCGCGCCGTAGTGGAGGGCTCCCGATTAATTTTGACCACCTGGGGATCTTTATCGTGCGATGAAATCTCGTACACACGGGCGTTTTTGCTTTTCGCCTCCATCAGAAAAGCGGCCACCGCGGCCGAGAATCGAACCCGCGACCTCGTGCTCAGCAAGCTAGTCAAGCTGTTCGTACAGCTTCTTTCCTTGCCTCCCTTATCTTACAAGATGGAAAATAAAGGAATTTTAACTACTAAGCGAGTAAAGTGAAGGTGTACCTTCGGGGACAGCCATGTTCATTCCTGTGCTCAAGAGGTAGAAATGACCACTGAAGACCGTAAGGCATGTACGCTGACGTCACCGTTTGGCCAAAGCCGCCTTGTTGTTTTTACACTGCATGCACACCCTTGTCGTGTCTGGTGCGTTTGTGTGCACTAACTAATGTGTGAGCCTGTATGGAGAGAGAGAGAGAGAGAGAGAGAGAGAGAGAGAGAGGAGAGAGAGAGAGAGAGAGGAGAGAGAGAGAGGAGAGAGAGAGAGAGAGAGAGAGAGAGAGAGAGAGAGAGAGAGAGAGAGAAAGAAAAAGAGAGAGAGAATAACCTTTATTATTCTCTCATTGCTACTACGTTATGCGTTCTCCTATTTGAGGGCTCCATAAAACTGCCTGAAACCCGCGCTGATCACCCCGTTGATCCTTTTTCCCTAGAAAATCAAGAGAAAGAATAAACTTTATTGCCCACAGAACCTAGGTCCAGGACCTAATTGTGGTATTCAATTCACCGGGTCCACGTAGTGTGGAAATATGTTCGTGCGAACCCGGTGCGAATGTTCACAGGGCGCTTCCAAGGGTTTTCCAGCGTCGGCTGGTGTGAGGTGACAGCATGTGCCTGGTATCAGTTCCACCACGGCTACGATACATTCTGACAATGCATATTACCCTTGCACCAAAATTATTTAGTTTTTGTAAGATTTGAAATGCTTTTAAAACTTTGTAAACAAGTGCGTCCAGTCTTTAGATTAGGTAGCCGAGAAGTAGCCGAACGAAATATTACTGCAATATAATCCCCCTGGATAACTTGAAATATTGAACAGCGCATATTTTTCACAAGGACGAAGCAGGAAAGGGCACACCACACGCACTGCTTCCCTGCTTTACCCTTTCCAGAAAAATGTGCCTCACCTTCCGTCCGACGAGGATGCGACATCTTGCGGCGATGGGCCCCTGCGTAGACGACACGACCGCATAGACAGCATGCATACGTGGGCCCCATCATCGTTCCCTCCTAGACTTCATCCGCGAAGCAAACTATTTCATATTCATTTAATCAACTTTCGTCACTCATCAACTCATACCGCCTCCTGTATGCCTTGTGGCAAAATAAACGCAGTAAAAATGCAGACAGGACTTCCCGGTGAGCCTTAGTTACATCCGTTCAGAATCTCCAGCTGGGTAAGAGGGGGAAAATGGAAACGAAAATCGGGCTCCCATTTCCTTTTCCCTCATCCCCGAAAGTGCTATTGGAACTTAGATCACGTATTATGCCATCCGCTGCGGAGAGAAAGTGGAACAAAACACAGCTGCAGGATCCGACAGCTGAAGGAAGGATAGGAATAAGTATGCAACAGGGAGACCGGCGTGGCCCGTTCGACGTGAGGTGGCTGCAGGAAAACCCCTTTGTTCGTAGCAAATTCCTCGTACTTTGTAGTTTCCGGTCTCATAATCCTCCGCCTAGTTTTCGCGTCTTCCGACGACCTGTTCCTTTTATCACACTGTAAATCGTACGAAATGCATTTTTACGCTGGCCGATTCTCGCCTACACGCTTCGACCTATATTTCAAAAGCTGATTAGTTGTATTTGCATTCCATTTTTCATTCAGGGCGAATGTTTTCGAACATTCTTTATTACATTACGGCGACCATATTTTCTATGAAATTCCGCGATAGCCAGAGATCCTTTCGCGTCTAGTCATTTTGTTTGTATAAATGTGAAAACGAATCATCCGTCATTTTAATTCTTTTGTTTTTATTTGCGTTGTTTGTGTGTGCATGGAACGTTGGGAGATAGCATCCCGGTGCGTGAATGCCATGTAAAATTATGGTCTAGCAGCAGATAACACCGATCTTCCATCCACAAGGTGGCTGTGATAGGTATGTTTCTGTAGTTCCTACTTGTGTTTTCAACTTCAAGCAACACAACATAACGAGCTTTTTTCTTACATGGAATGCATTGAAGGAACGTGCGTGACACTTGTAGAAGTGCCGCCGTGGCATTAAAAATGAAATAAATATTTAGCTTTGTTGATATTGTCTTCGCAGCGCGTGTAATACAGCACGGCAGGACAGAAGTACAGTAAGTACAATTAAATATACAATTGACCGCTTGAGCGCAACCTAATGAGTTTCTGTTAAAAAAAAATCACTGGTGACTATGGTCACGCGCACTGCGAATGGACGACACCAGCGTCAAAACTGCAGATGTTTTCCCTTCCACGACACCAGACATTTATGAAAAATGGGCGATAATAAGGTACGTGAACTTTTCTTGCTAGCGAAGCTTACACAAGGTGGCATCAGAAAGCCCGTCCCTGCCGAAATAGACTAGCCTTGTTTGCTAAACTGCTTTCATTAGTTTTTCTACATTGTGGTTTTTTGGCACATCTCAATATAAGAGGGCACATGGTCACTAGGGAGTAGGCAACAAGTAATAAGCAAAGCAAGTATTTGATAAAAATCTCGGATTACACTTGCGGATAGTTCGATCCCGGCCGAGCGGCAGGTTTTTCAGATGGGCGCGCAAAAAAAAAAAAAAAAAGGAAGAAAAGAGACTGCCCGTTAGTCGATATTTCGGCACATGTTAAAGATGCTGAAGTCGTCAAAATTATTCCGGAGCCATTCAATGCGGCGCACCTCCCAACCCTTGTGTAGCTTCGGGGCGTAGAACCTCTAAAATTTGAAATTTTTTGGCACTTGCGATCAGAGATCTGAAGGTCGCCCTTAAATACATTCACTGTCCCAGTCCCTTCCCGCGTCTCACCAAAGGACGCGTAAAAGGCGGTGGGCCGCTGCGCCCCAGCCGTGGCATCAGTTTCAACAAAAAACCGAATCCCCTTCGTCTGACGACGACGATGGTTGCAAGGCGAAGCTTTCTTGCGTGCGAAAATCAAATGGCGAAGTGTCGCAGTCAAAGCTGCTGCATTAGAAGTCTAAGCATCAGCAATTAAAGTACAAACTGCCTTCGAGTCAGAGTCCAAACTCAGACGACAGTGAACCAATCCCTAACGAGAAAGCTCGGTCCACCCCCTCTCCCAACGCACCCGTATTCGTAGTTCAAAGTGAAGCGTTCAAACTCGCTTTAAAATCCAGACTGCATTACCGTGTCCGATGACGCACTTAAACAGACGTCGGCATCATAATGCGAGTGACCCAGGTTCGATTTAGACAACAGGAAGCGTTGCTTTCTTGCATTGTGCAAAGTTGGCTTTCCTGTGGTGCTTTTTGGGTAACGACACAGCCATCAGTCAGGCCAAGGAAGCTTCGCTGTAAAAAAAGGGCTACCGCGACGCATTTCTACATGAGCCGAAACTCTACACGGAAGTGGTCGAGGAAAATATTTGCGCCGAGGTTTCTCCACACCCCTCCCTCCCTTCTCCTATATTTTGATGGCTTTCACTGGCTTTTAATAGATTTTGTAGACTAAGTGGGCAGCTATTGTTCATGTTATCTGTGGAAGCAGGTTTTCCTTCACGTCAATGAGCTCTTCAACAAAGCCTTACTTCTCGCTCGTACTTAAAGGGGCCATGAAGACAAAAGATAAGTGCGGTGATTCCAAAGAGTGACTCGTTAGAATCAAAGTGACACCGCTTTTAACGTACACTGCGCTCAAATAAGCTATATAATTAGGAAAAAAAACGGTATGCCCATGCGACTCTCCAGCTCATTTTCCACATTAGAACCTATGACGTAATACGTACAGCTGTCCGGTTGGCTCAGGCCAGCAAAAGCAAACGTGAGTTAGGCGGGGATTATAAGCTTGCAGAACGGGCTATTTTCGCTTAAATGTAATGTATCTTCATTTTACAGTGGTAGGCATTGTGGGGTAAACAATGTAAGTTATGGAAGGGTGCGTAAACATAAAAGCCCCATTGCCTACTGCTGTTGGTAGTACTTGGTACTGCGCGCCCTATGCATGTTATAGCTGCACAGCAGTTAGGCGCTTTGGGGTTGTCTCACACGACACTGGCCGACTGGCGTAATCGACATTGGGTTACGTGTTCTTGTTTGTCAAGAATATCCAATGTTTCATCAAACCATCACTCCCAACTGAAACAAAATAAGCCGGGTGCAAGTACGGTCAGAAACAAAGCGAGCGTGGACAGCGGTCCTGCCCAGTATGGTGGCGCCATCTAGCGGGACCGACAGTAAACGTGACGTTTCGGAGTCCGCTGCTGAGTAAATGGTGTACAAACGTTCTCTTGAAGACCTGTGTTTGTTACGTCATCGCAGGAGTGACGAAACACACGATTTGGCGGGAGACCGAAAAATTTAAGATAAGTTGAATAATATCTCAGTGAATAAAGTATCGTTTGCTGCTGGAGAAGCGCTTGCGGCACTATAAAAGACGAGATCTTTTAAATAAAACAAACTTGTATTTCGTATCGATGGTTCCTTTAGCTGTCCAATAGAACTAAATGCAGAGGCATTGCTGTATTTTCTATACGCACAACTTCTTGGGAAATAACAACCTTTAGGTAATGCATCTACCTAAGGGAGCTTTATCTTGCGGGAATGCGCAGGCGTAAATGCTTGCACAGGCGCAATGAAAAATCTGCTTTCTACAAAAAAAAAAAAAAACAGAAAGAAAGGGAACTTTCACATACAGGGTGCTGCGACGATAATTGGAACACTTTAAAACTTTCCTGAGCGAACCGCCACTCTGTCCGCGCTTAAACTTGCCACGTAGGTCGAATTTTGTGGTCTATTTTGTTTGATACCGGGAACAATAATGCTGCTTACCTGTGTATTCTGAAATAAATAAAAAACGATTTTCGCCTATGTGAGAATGGCGGCTGATTTGGACGTGCCAGCCAGTGCTAGTTGATGTTGGAATGACGGAACAACCTGGGGTATGCAGAGCGAAACGCAGGTTTGGGATTCACGGTAGGAAGGAGCCAAATGGTCCAGCAGACGATTAGAAAATGCACCTAGGAATGAGCTAGCAGACGATAAGAAAACCCGGTTTTCGGGCTCGCACGTCCAAATCAGCCGCCCATTTCCCATAGGCGAAAATCGTTTTTATTTATTTTCAAAATAAACAGGTAAGTACCGTCGTTGTTCCCGGTGTCAAACAAAATAGACCACGATAGCGACCTTCGTGTGAAGTTTGAGCACAAACAGAGCGGCGGTCCGCTCAGAAAAAAATTTTTAAAGTGTTACAGTTATTGAGTTATTGTCGTAACACCCTGTACAAGTGCTTTAGAGCATGGCAGCCAAGGACGAACCCAACTCGAGGTTGAAGAGGACTAGCAGGTGCAAAACAGGAAAACCACAGAAACGCTTTCGTCGTGGTTTCGGTAAATAGAACCTACCGAAGTGAAGATATCTAGAACAGGCCCGGACGGCGGAATAATTCAGTTTATGTCCGTCCGCAGCCAGGCCGAAACTTATTCCTTCTCTGCGACAAGAAACACGTCGGTTGTTCTGCTTCTTTGGGGAGGAAGGCCTCTGGAGCCACAAGGGAGGAGTATTTGCTCGGTTTTGAGCCGCAACATGTCTGGGCTTGCGGTGCGCTGAAATATTGAAGCATAGCGTGGATTGACAAAGGGTGCCCAATACGATGCGCCAGCCGTCGCTTCCGAGCGTAATTATTCATAGAAGCTTCAGTTTGGCCCACTGCGCTTAGGCATAGGACGTATGTTAGAAGGGACAAGTCTGTCTCTTTACCCAACTAAGCCGGTGCTTGATCGTCTGTTTTTTTTTTTTATTACAGTCCCTCTGCAGGAGAGTGTTGTTACGCACAAGCACAGTCGTTTCTTGTTTTTATAGCCTTGTAGGTAGATGCTTTCATTCCTGAGCTTCTCAGACATGGTTCAATGTAGGCGTCGATCATCCTGCGTATAGGGCACTCAGCCAAATCACGTGCTTTCGTCTGGCCGCCCTATTGTTAGGTCACCAGCTCTCTCTTGCCTTTATCTGAGTTGGCCCAATATGATTAGTCTTTAAAGGGTTTGTTTTTCTTTGGTCTCAAGTTGACTGTTTAAACATGTTATCCATGGCGTACGCAAGGGGGGGGGGGGTGCTTAAGGGGCCGCGACCCCCAGCTAAATTTCCAGGTTCTCGGTGGGGGAAGGGGGGGGGGGGCTGGATGTGACAACACGGGAACAAACTCGGCTTATTGTCCAATTAAGACAAGTGAAAATTATTGTCCGTTTGTGAGTGACAACCTAGCGAACTTGCAGAAATTGGACGTCTGCTCTAATAGGAGTCAGCCATATTGCGATGCCGTTAAGAATTACAATACACTACTAGTAAATTTTTACATATTCGCCTAGGTCCTAGGCCCCGAATGAACTCCCAGGAATTTGTATTAATTTCTAGCTTTTTTTTGCGTCGTGGTTATTTTTACAATCTTCCCTTCTTTTAACAGGAAAGTGTTTTATTCCCGGATACACCAAGATTTCGGTAACGCCATATCCGTCACGGAAGTGACGGCCTATAAAGGGCCTCTGAAGGGTCATGGAAGAAGCAAGCGGCCTGTAAAGGGTGCAGCCCTGCACGCAGGGTCTTCTTGCGGGGAAGCAACGTTTAGTACGAAAGAGTACGTTATACTTAGGGTTGTTCGTTTTCTGGTTTTATATGTTAACAGGAAAGCGTTGTATGCCGGGATACACCAAGGTTTAATAATTTCGCTGACGCCATATCCGCCATCGAAATGACGCCAGTATACCTTTGCTGAAGTGATCCGCCAGCAGGACGTTGCTCGCCACACACGATCAAGACAGCCACCGACCCGCAAATCATGACTCAGCTGCAGATATCGCTGCACATTTCACTTTCGTGTTTTACCGATTCCTGACAGACGAATCAACCACAGTTTCTTCCGGGTTCCTCTTCCCCCCCCCCCCCCCCTCCCCCGAAACGAAATCCTGCGCAGGCCTATTGTGTTGGAGTTTAAACTTTTCCTACCTTTCTATACGACACTTTGAAGAGATGGGATTTTTTTTCCTTCAGTTTCACAATCTGGCTAGTTACTTCTATTACAGAATTCAATGTGTAGAAAATTAAGTTGTTGTTGCTGTTGTCTTTGAGACCTTCAAACATCCCCTAAACAGAATGACTCTGCGCGCGAGTGGTGGAAAAATTATTAGTCTGTGATCATTGGCTTCGTATATTTCAAATTCATTTCCCTGTAGGATTTCACGCCAAATGCTTCGTCTTTCGCAGCGAAAAGCCGGTCAAATAATCGCGGCACCACCATTGGGTACTGTACGATTGGATGAACTCAAGGCATAGTGGTTGACAATTAGGTTAATGAGAAGCGTTAAAATCCCAAGTGTAAACAGAGCAACCACACGAATTAAATACAATTAGTGACAGACTGCCTCTCTGCACTTAGTAAACATGTCTGGGATCAGATGAGAAATCTGAGAAGCAATCTGTGATCAGATAAGCAATCTGCGACGTCGCACAGTATATGTACAATAACAGCAGCACGATGATTATGAAAGTTCTCATAGAAAGAAACCCACGGGAATAGCGAAAGCAAAACAATGACTTTTAACCGCGAAGTTTTCTAGGAATTCGTCGATTCCGGTGTTTCACTAAACTCAGTCTAACACTATAAACAAAAGAAATCAACGCCCCGGCAGGTATCGAACCTGTGTCTCGTAAATAAAAAAAGTTATAGTTAGTCGTCTTGCACACTCGGCTTAGAGCGCAAGTTTTTTTTTCTTTAATGCGTGGACAATTTAGACATGCTCACGATTACAAAAGAATGACTAAACGACAAATCAAAAGCTAAAAGGTATCGGTGGAGAGGCACAAAGTCCCACTGTGTTTGCGTCCGCAAAAGTCAGAACAGCAGACACAGGTATCCAAAACAATCAACCAGGAAGATGGGTCATTCTGCGTCACGTAAACACTTCTCACCAACGCAGCCAGCTCACGAAAAATCAACTTAGCTAACCTGGGGGGTTCCGTATGGCGGTCAGTCACGTGGCACTGCCACAAGGAGTACAAACCCAGCACTACAAAGACGTCATAAGGTACTCCATAGACATCATAAAAAGGCAGGAACCGAATGTTGTACGGAGCAATTTCTATATCCTTCTTGGGAGTTCGCTGCAAAACGGCACAGAAAAACACCGCGCCACGGCACAACACAAAACAATGCCCAATTGTCTCTGGTTGATTGCCGAGGCGAAAATTGTCCGACCAAAGAATCGATATTCTATTTTCGCGCAGCCATGTCTTAACTAGGGGTGTGGAAGTATGAAGCTTGAAGAAAATCTTTTGCATTTGGCGGAACACATACTCAATACACGTTTAAAACGTTACTTTTACGGTGTCCTAAGTAAGACTGGTGATAAATAGACACATGGAATAGACTTTCAATTAGAGTGCTAGTCATAGTTTTCATTGGCATACTGAACAGATATTCCACGGAATACGGTGACGTAATACAGTTTAAATATTCCACAACCTCCTTCAGAAATTCCCATGGCAGCTTCATGCTAACTTTGCCCATACATACAAGCAAGAAAGGCAAATAAAAGTCATGCGCTGCTAAATCACAGTTAGTAAAATTGGTGATCAACAGATTTGTAGACGAAAAATCGAGGCAGTACCCGAGAGTCAAACGGCTTGCTCAATCGTCTGTGACTCTGCTGAGCGGAGTCCCGCCACGTGCTCGACTTGCAACACGTAATAGGGTACACGCTGCACCTGCGTTGCACACGTTGCGTTCCGTTCGGTCAATCTGCTTCTTCGATTTGCTTCTTCTTCACCGTTATACCAACAAAGATGGAATAAAGGTCGTTGCGGCAGCGATGAGTAAGCAAATCGGCTGCAATAGTGAACTTAAATCGTCGTGATGGTGGTGAAGGTGGCATATTACTTTGGCCCCTTCAAGTATTACGCGTTAGTGTGAGCTTCGTTTATTTCTTATTCTTTTTTAGTGTGTCCTTGCACATATGCCGTGAGTACTATATGGTGAATTTCATATGATCGCTTTCAAAGAAAAAGAACCACTTAAAAAGCAATAAACTTTTACGCGCCCGACCTTCCTATGTTGTAACAGGTTGCAAGCACATTCATTCAGTACGAATAAAGTTTCAGTCAGACGGTAAGAGGTATCTAAAAAAACACCCCTCACCTGTCAAAACGTCTTAACGCTTTTAATGGTGTCTGCCCTAATTTTTTCGTTAACGCGCAGGCATTTTTTCGTGTAGCCATATCTTCACGAGGGCAATTTCATTCAAAAATCATGTGGCATACAGAACGATGTTTTCATAAGTAAAATATGGAGAACGCAGTGAGGCCACTGCGGTTCTTGTGTACACACACTCACGCACAAACACACGCCCGCACGCCCGCTCCGTGGCGTCGTAACGCAGAGTTTTCCGAAGACAGGGCCAGAACACGCGCATTTTCCTTAGAAGCAAATATAGAGACATAAACTGTCTTTCCGTGATCCTGACAGGCTGGGCTATGGGATGTCGCTTGCATGTTATTAAGATGTGTGCACTGAAATTGGTCTTCAAAGGATTGCATATATACTTTCACGGGTGTGATTGTCGCGCACGTGAAAGTTTCCGCTCTGCGCGCCCGTCACATTTCACTACTTTTTGGAGGGTAGGCCAGAACAGCGAAGAGCGTTTCATACGCACTAGGCAAGCAAAACTTTTAGGAGACGGACAACCGACGAATACTGCTGATGGCGGACGTATGCGGGGCAGAGTTTATGCTCGACAATAAAAAATCAAGAGGGTTGGGGTGGAGTGCTGAATAGGGGTGGGGCCGAATGGGCTTTGGCGATGGGTAACAGAAACTGCTTCACAATCAACGCAAATAACAATTTGAGTGACATAACCGCGTGCGCACAACCAAGGCCTTCATTTATGGAGATACTTGGCAGGGCGGGCACGAAAATGAAAAATGCATATAATCGGGATGCACCGTCTCCTATCTCAGTGTGGGACCCAAGTGGGCGATATTTATTCATCGCTTGGCTCCCCTGCGATTCAAAACGCCACGGTGCATTCAAGACAAGCACGCCGCGCGTGGCACCCTTAATGCAATTAGCAATCAGGAGCTCGGAACGATGCCGCCATTAGCATAACAGTGGCCCCAAATTACCGTACAAGCAGAAGGGTCCCGTTGCGAATGGCAGCGCGCTTGGGAAAATTTCCTTCCGCGCCGTATTCAGAGGCGTCACTGCTGAATGTGCGTGGACGTAATACGTTTTACCGGAAGTCATCTAAATATAGATGTTTTCTTTGGTTTTCAGCATTCTGGTGTTACGAGCAAGGATGGTACTGAAAGTGTATTTGAAACGAGTGTATGTTAGGAGTGACCATTTCAACCACCAACCACTTTTAAGACCGGCGTTATAGAGATGATTGTGAACAAATAGTAAACAGAACCGGTAGTTTAAAGGAATCAGTCCCCTGAAAGTGAGCACAGGTGGAGGTGTTTCTTTGAAGAGTGTTTATTGCATCGGAGTGGGCTGAAGAGGCATGCAGGGGCAAAAACGTCTGACTCCGAGCGACATGGATTCGCACGCTGATATAGGGTCAGCGTCCTGTGGCTAATGATGATATTGTGTCGAGTCTGTTGGGCTGTGTATTGAGCAGAGCAGCTATGTGCCACATTCTGTGCTGGCCATGTACCGCTAGATGCACTGATGAACGCTGAAGCAACCAGAATGAGAAGACGACCTCTAGGCTTTTGCGTGCTCGCCAAAAACTTGAAGTAATCATAATCATCATAATAATCATCATCATCATCATCATCATTGTGCGTGCTCCGGGACACTCTTCTATAGCACTTACCTCTGCAACCTTGTAAATAGCTTTGTAAATAGAATAACATCCCCGAACAAAAGTAAGCCGGTGATGCGGGAAGGTGGTCGCAGCTGAACAAAAGGGCCAATGCGAAATACCGGTCTCACACGGCGCACTTTTCCCGCGGCTACAGATATGGCCGTAGCAATTTTTGTGAGGATTAGATTCATTGCGTTGAAAAATTGCTCTCGTTTTACGCGTAGAAAGGAGTTGCGACTGAATCCATAACGGGGGTTGGAGTTGGAGTGGCGAGACCCAGGTCTGTACGTCGCTGTGAGGACAAAATTTTCTGTATATGACCTATGATAAAAACGATTTAAGGTGCGTATGCAGTCAGTGCATCCAACGAGAGGAAAAAAGGTGAATACAATCACACACAACGCAGTGGGGGCTTGTCCTTCCCTTATTTTTACCAAATTGACGTGAAGACTCAACAAAGCAAGAAGACCTTCAAATCAAAACTTTCAAGAAGGCTTCCTGGTAGCTTGCAACTCTATACTATCACCCACCGATAAAAACAACTTACACAAAAAACGGTTTACCGCGTCCTTCTTGGCCTAACGCCAAACCCATAATGCAACAATTGGTCTTTTGTAGTGACTGCTGAACATGTTTCATTGGAATGTGCAGTCCGCATGACCCCGAGATCGCGCTTTCCGTCCGATTGGACGTCTAGAACTAGGATCACAAACTTAAAAAACACATTCCAGGACTTTGGACTGTTTTCTCGACACAAGGACAACCTCTTAAACGTTCTATTTTTTGTACGAATGAGATTGGCTTAATTTCGCAATTGTAGTGCACCCATGCTAAAATAAGACGTTAGTATCCAATCGTATGCCAAGCCCAGCACATTCTTTTATTTAGTGTCCACGTCATTCTTTAGCGTTTCTCTATCTTCTTTAATACTCAACGGAGAAGCATGTCTGCGCTTGTAAAGAGCAACAGATCTGCTTTTTTTATATAAAGAACCTTCTGTATTTTATTCTGTGACGCTAACTTGAAAATTATAGTGTGTTCACGCTCTAAAGCTACTGCACCTAGGCGATCAGGCCCGCCGTAGCGGAGGGCTATGAATTAATTTAGATCGGCGGGTGATCATTAACGTGCGCCGATATCTCTAAACACAGATGTTTTCGAATTTCGCCTCTCTCTAAAATGCGCCCGCAGTGGTTGGGAACGATAGCGTTCTTGGCCCTATCAGCACAACGCCTTTGCACTTTACCGTACTTTGTTAATAATTTGTCTTGTTTAGAATTCCGCGGCGTACATGCAGAACTAGCTGTTTTCCAGCTACTTCCAGAAACGATATCAGGTTGTAGGTATTATTGGCACTAATAATGATTTTTGTCATTCAAGTATTGACTCCTACAGGGGCTGATTTTAGGGCCTATATTTTTTAATATTACACTAAACCATTGGCACAGTTAACTTTAATTTCTAAAATAATGCAATATGCACATGACAAGGCATTTTATTGGTTAGTGAGAGTTACATGAATTGAATCAAACTAATGCAAGATGATATCTGTAAATTAACAACATGGTTTCACAGAAACTATGTTGTTATAAATCGTGAAAAAACGCAATTGAATTATTTTCAAAGCCCATACAGAACATTTCATTCCTCGTTTGATCTTTTTCTACATGCAACAGTTGTACATGCCAATTTCCTCAATTAATCTATCAACGTGAAATATTGAGGTCTTTTCCACGATGATAAATATTCATTTACACAACATATTGAGCACGTTGCGCAAAAACTGAGACCTGTTTGTGGTATTAGTCATAAATTAAGAATGAATTGTGACATCAGTCTACGACAGCTACTGTACAAATCTTTTGAGTGATTCGATACTGAGGTACGGGATACTGGTGTATGAATGAGCTTCAAAGGGGAAATAGATTTGAAGTTACATTATTCATTACATAGCGAGAAACGTTGCTTATGTTTCCGCATCCAAAACGCCTGGTGCTACATTTCTCACAAAACACTTTTTTTTTTCAGATGAATACAAAACAAGAAACAAAAAACTCGAGATCTTCGTCATATAGAACCTTTTATCAGGGCTAGAGTTTACACGGGCTATGATAAAAGAACACGAGCCTATAATATACATTTTTACTTAAAACATTTCCTAGTGATTCTACAGTAGCTTCACTTAGTAAGCTGAAAACAAATGTGTAAATGATTATATACAATTGATTGATTTTAGGGTTTAACGCACCGACGCAACGCAGGCGATGAGGCGCGCCGTAGTGGAGGGCTCCGAATTAATTTTGACCACCTGGGGATCTTTAACGTGCGCCGAAATCTCGTACACACGGGCGTTTTTGCTTTTCGCCTCCATCAGAGAAGCGGCCGCCGCGGCCGGGAATCGAACCCGCGACCTCGTGCTCAGCAGCGCAACGCCTTAGCCACTGAGCCACCGCGGCGGGTGATTAGATGCGATCAAACGTAGTGTAGTGTATATTGTCAGTCTGTAATGTTATTCTAATGGTTGTGTATTTGATTGTTTGTTCTTTTTGTGTATGCTCTCTTTTCGGTTGAGAATTACGAAAAGCATGTTATTACGGTTATCCACTTCTCCATTATGCTTCGCAATTTTTACTTCGCTATTTATGTGCTTTACAGTTTTTATTTTTGGCTGCATAGTCCAAGTACGGTTTTGTTATAAAATTGCACCCTCAATTGCTTCCTATCTATTGTTCTAAGCTGATTGGGAGATTGATGTTTGTGTGGTCATCTGGGCTTCCCCGTCCGCATACAAGCTCCTTCGAGTGCTTCTGAGGGAAGGCATAAAAATATTTCGCATCACAAGTGAAATGAACTCAAAGTTCAAGCTTCAAACTTGAAACTTTACTGAGCCACCACGACGAATATTAGGGCCATAAATTGCAGTTTCGCGCCTACATAAAACTGGAGACTGCCAAAAGAAAAAAAAGAGAGATAAAGACGAATATCCACCACTCGTGCACCGAAGACTCAAATTATAGGTTGGAAACTAGTAAAGTTGTCTTTGGAAGAAGGGTTATTGGCGACGTAGCTCCCGGAGGAAAGGACGGCTATGTGAGTGCGTGGGAGGCTCTAAGGGGACGGCTTTGTCTTGGTGAACCTGACCGAACCAGACGTCCGACTAAGTGCACCACGACTCGGCGTGGGCGCACTTTGTCGTCGATGGCGCCTTCCGAGTTGGGCCCGGATTAGGAACCTCGGTGCAGGGGAACCAGCAGCGCGAATTCCCCGGGCCCGCACTCGGCGCCTGCGCGGCCAACGCCGCCAGCCGGCTAACACAATTACCTCGCGAGGCCATCATGCCCGGCAGCCGTTTACAGAAGGAGCCCAATTTAATTTGCCTTCTCTTCCCGCAATACGTTGGCGTGTGGTGTTGCTGCTGCTGCCCGTCTCTTGATAAGGAGCAGAGCTTTCCATTCACTTCCTTATGTCTTGGGCAGCGAGAAAGCTTTCGTTTTGGTTATCTTGGGGAGATGAAGAAATACAGTGACGAATATTTCTGCAGCGTCCTTCGGTACTTAGGGTAGATAGGAAGATCTAGAAAAGAATAATTTGGTCGTGACCAAAAAATAAGTCATGTCTCCGACAATACTGACAATCCACATTGACGGTCACGTTCCCGTCGCGTTTGCACAACGCACATTATATAAACTATTTCATTTATCACGGTTGTAAACCTCATTGCGATTTCGCGTCCGAGATGCAATTCATTCGGCATTACCTCGTGTGTTGTGGCGGGCTTTTTAAAGTTCTCATAGCTTCAAACTTGAATTTTTTATCTTTTGGCGTTCCAGAACTCAGAGGCCTTTTTCGACATGTTTTCTTAGCCTGCGTACACGTGCACGACAATTTCTTGCACAAGAATTTCATGTATTTAACTGCGAAGTAATGTGGTTATCTTCCTATTAATCAATCTTCCTCGCAGAATCACCTAACTCTTGTAAAACTGCTTGATCTATGACAAGAAAACGTTTTTTGGGGGGTCACTTGTGTGACAGCGGGCTTCAAACAAGGAAAATGCAGTGTTGCAATTTTTTTATTTTGTGCATTTGTTGCGGCAATAAAATAGTCGCAGACTGACCTACATTGCCGGACCATAAGTAAAAGGGATTAGAAAATTTCTATCAAGAGTAAGGACGAGAGACTGTCAAGAGTTCACATTTTTTAATGTTCAAAAACGGCAACTCTCAAAGATTGCCGCAAAAAGTTCGCGTTGTGCACTCTCATTAATTTTATTAAGCCCCTAAGTGATGTCATTACTTTTGGCAGGGTTCTGCTCATTGTGCCTGATAAATCATTGTACTTACTGCGAAGTAAGCACACTCTCCCAAATTTTTATAATATCGCCGGGGCGACGACCGATCGGCGGCGGCCTTAACACGGCGTTTAGCGGCAGAGCAGGTGAGAGCACGCGCACGCGCTTAGACCTGTCTGCTGGATTAGTGTCGTCTACTAGGCGGTTCTCCTGAGAACAACACACCTCCTGCTTTTCTTACTTGTGAAAGCCGTTTCGCTAGCCGCCAAAGGTAGTGAGCGGAGTAAACATTCCTGACGAACGTGCCGGACAAGTGTTGCGAAAAAAATGGAACGCGCATTGGATATGTACATGCCTTCAAATAACCCAGGCTCCTCACTAAAAAAGACGCGCCGATACCGTGATAGGTCGTATATCACTCTCAAGGAAACAGCATAAACGATGTTTGCACAGGAGAGGGGTTCTGCTGCTGCGCCTGCTCTTGCCTATTTCGCCGCTGGACACCGCAATAAGGTGCTTACATGCCGGTTGGATGTGGCTCCCATGATATAATAAAAATTTGGCGTGGTGTACCGTGTACCTTCGAAAAAGAGATTTCAAATAACTGAAGACTAGCATGCACGGCCTGTTTATGCGCTAAAAGTCAAGGCAAGCTTTATTTTCAGGGTGGCTGAGGGCGATGCTAGCTTCACAGCGGTCAGCTGAGGTATGCAATGTTCAGTGTAAGTTGAAATGAGCTTGTACAAACGCTTCTAAACATCCAGTCCACGGTAAGGTTGAAGTTAAAAAATTATGCGGGTTTCAGATCAAATAAAAAATGACGAGATTGTTTTCTAGCCTGTGCTGCTATAGACAGCTATTCGGCGAGAAGTTTTCTCTCACCTTTGTTTTTGGATGTTTTCTTAACTTTTGAATTATTTTTTCTTTAGTCCTCAGAAGGGCACAACAACTTCTGTTCCTGTAAAACGAACCCTGGGGGATGACTGTGGCTCCATCGATCATCGCCTTAGCCTCCGTGAGTGCGCAAAGAGGGAGATGGTTGCTCACAGAGGTTAAGGCGACGGCCGGAGGAACCAGAATTCACTCGGAGCACCGCGAACGAGGCCCGGCCGGGCCGCTCTGATGGTCGGAATATTCATGCGTCATTGAGCGGCCGCTTGTCCCCCCAGGGAGGCATCCTCTTCCCCCGTTGCAGCATCCCCTTGATTTGGTCGCCCATGCTCGTCCGGCCGCGATCCGCAGCTCGGGTTACGTCGCGCACCGTTCCGCGCACCAGTGGACTCACGATCGTAAGGCCCTCCGGCGACTGGCCGCTTTTCCTTAGAGGGTCGGGAAAGTGTAGGCCGCGCGAAAGCTGCCGCTTGGTCTCACCTTCACTCGTGTGGTCCGCCGTCTCAGCTGATCAGTGCGTGCGATTTTTTTCCAGATAGGGAGACGCGCCAGTTCGAAAGCCTCTGAGCCCCTGTTTGTTTTATTCTGTATGTGGGGTCTGCGGAGTGTTCGACTTGCTGTTGTAAGACGAGAAAAGTCGCCGCAATTAAAAGTTTATGCCACAGCGGAATAATGCGTTGCCGCGTCCGAAGGGAAACCATTCTTGGAGTAGCGTGGCAGAGGCCATTGTTCCTGGGGGGACAATGGTGGAAGCCACGATAGAGAACCTTACCCGTATTTGTGGCTACCGCGGGACCGTCGGGAGAGTTCGGAGTTGACTGCATACAATTGTGCGCTGCGTTGACACTCCTACCTGTTCCTCTGGGGGTGGCGCTATTCTTGAGCGTTCGATACTTTTAACGCAGCGCTAACAGTGGGTTGAAGGTTATATCGTGAAAGAGGGCAGTACAGGTTATTTCCCGTAGGAAAACCTGCGTCAGTGGCAAGTATGAGTACTTTACTATTGCGGAAACACAAGTGGTTTATGAGTTTTAGGGGAAAATAAATCCCTAAACCCTCGGTCCAGGGTCTGAATCATGCTAAAATCCGGGCCGACAAATAATGACTCTGGAAAGCTGCTAAAGACAAGAGATTTACCAGCAGTGATTTCATATTAGCCCGCCTAGGGTCGTATGCAAATTGGTTGCCAGGAAAAGTAAACAAAAATGCCATCTTTAATTCTTGCACTAAGAAAGGAATGCTGCGAACCTGTGTTACGATTTCTAAGCTTAATCTCGATCTCTGGCAGACTCATAATCGAGGACACGCCATATCCATCTGTCGATTTAGCGCCTTGCTACTGACTAGGCACTTTTTTGTTGTGCTATATAGGCTCGAATGAGCTTATAATAGCTTATAATATTATATTTACTATTAATATTATAATAATAATAATAGTAAAGTAGCTTATAATCAAAATACTCGGAGTTTACAGTCAAAACCAGAGTGACCATATGCATGTGCTGTTTTTGCTTCCGTCTTTTTGCAGCAAGTGGTTTACCTTTTCTTAAACTTGCCTTAGTGATTAAATATAACTTCTTTTAAAATCAAGCCTCCAGCAATTTGCATTCCGAAACACTACAATGCAAAGAGAAAAATCGATTCCCCAGCGCTCTATCGAGTACGATAGCGTCCGTGGCAGAGCGGCAAATCACAGAGCCTCGCTATTATTTCTAAGCGCAGAAAATTGGGCACAATTGAACTTCTCGTGACCTAACCAAACAATCGACAAAACACATAGCCTTCGTCTTGTGTTTCACCTCCTTTTACGTCTAGCCCGCTTAGCATAACTTTTACTGCTTCATGTCTGCATTCCAGAGAATCAAGAGTTAGTGCTCACAATTAAGCGAGGAGTCCGTAAAGATTACGCCAGCGCATAGTGGTTGCATTCGCTGGCATGAGACCTTCGAGAAAACACAGAGCACCCAGAGACGAAGGAAGGGTATTTGCGTTTGCTGGTTTTCGGGCGGGCCTTGTTAGAGACCCCTATCATGTTCGATCGGGAAAGAAGATCCGAGGAAGAAAAGTGACCGGGGCAAAGGAACCCGCAGAAGCTAAGACAAACCGTGCAGGTCGTAAAGAATCAGAAAAAAAAAGTAAAATCGGAAACGTCTTTTTTTTTTTTTTTGCCCTCCGTGCAACCGGCGCGGGAAATACGGGTTACTGAGCACGTCAAGGAAACAAAAAGCTGCGGGAGAAAGAAGGAAACGTGGTTAGCGCTCATGTTTGCTGTGTAGTGCAGTATTCTTGGGCATCACGCTTCCTTTACATGGTCCACCCGCTCGTCGGTGTATGTATAGCCGCTATTCTAGCGCCGCGTTCTTTTCTTAATATCTCCACCATGTTTGCTGCCGGCACGTCCAGGGGATTTGTATTCGTTTTGGGGGTCCCCAGGGGTGCCTTCTCGTTCCTATAGTTTTGTCAGGGAAAGGTGGTTTTCCCGGAAGGACCGCTTTCTTTCTATCCCGTCTGCCCTCCCTGAACCTTTCGCTTTCAACCGTCTGGGGAGACGACAGAAGCGAGGCAGGAACGGAGATTTGATTATTTAGCGCAGGATCACCCGTGGCGCCTCTCAGGAGGTTTTTGGATCTTTTATGTCTGTTAACGGGAGAGTTAGCTGCTGCTGTCCTCACTAAACTGAGTATTATGGCGTTAAAGGGTATGTCGTCATATCGAATGTAGCTACATGGATGGGGCCATAACAAAGTAAAGCAACAGGTAGCTACCGGAGGCTTGTCGTGCGAATGGTGTAATCGGTGCTGTGCACGCGCAGTGAATTAAGAGGTTATCTGTCACTGATCGGTTGGCGCTGCTGATTAAGATATACTGAATGGAGCGCACTTTGAATGCGGGCCGTCGTGTTGAACGTGACAATGTCCGCAGTCTTAACGTTTCGTGGCAATGGAAGGAACGAGGAAATAACACTTCATTCCAATAAAACGTCATTTCTTACACACCGTTCTAGATGATGTGTGGACATTTTCTTCATTTTTCTTTTCTTTTCTCTAAACCCTTGCGTACATTCCCTCGTCCGACAAGAAAAGCAGAAAGATGGGCTTTTTTTTTTTATTTAGACAATACTACAGGCCAGAATTAGGCCCAAGCAGGAGTGGAAAGATAAAAACATAGCATATCAGGCAAATGTAATTATACAATCTCTATCTTAGAAAACACCAACAAAGAATGGCAAACGACAAAAAAAAATTCTACATGTGAAAAAGCTGATCAATTGATGCATGCAGAATAGGCGAAGTGAACACAGAGGCAGGAAGACTGTTCCAATCGGATATTGTTCGCGGGAAAAATGAATATTTATGAGTGTTTGTGCGGGCGAACAGAGGGGTAAATTTAAAGGGGGTGGTATTGCCTGGTTGGCCGGGAAGAAAGACAGGTCAGACATATTGATGGGTCAATGCGAAATTTGCGGTCCCGAAGGTCGGCAAGAAATTTTAATCGGTTGATTCTTCTTCGGGATTCTAGCGTTAGAATTCCGTTGTACCGCATTAGAGTGGTAGAGGAATCGTGTCTTTGATAACGGTTATAAGTTGGGACTCAGGAAGAAAAATGTTTGGCCGCAGCCACTAAAGGCAGAAACTTATTCTATACCGCTTGCGACAAGATGGGCGACATCGACACAACAACCGAGCGTAAATGCAAGGATGGCGCTTCTGTGAAGATTTAACCGAGATGGATGGAGTTTTTTCTGTTGTGAAGCAGCACAAGACGTCCCATAGGACGACGGCTAATGGTGGGTGCGTAAGCGCTCAATAAAGCATGTCAAACGAAGCCGATGACTTAGCAAAATGTAAATAAAGCGTTCTGTATTCGCGGTTTAGGTATAACAAAATCTGGTTAGCTTAAAAACCTATTTGTATAAAGCAAGACATGACCGGTTGTGTCAATAACCCTTATATATAGCGGAAGAACCCCTATCAGATCATGATTCTTAGCCTGTATAAGAAGATGCTCTTATGGCGCTATAATAAATTTACACTTCACCCTACGTACCGTACACCCACCACCGAATCATCACAAAAATAAAATGATGAAGTCGTCTAACCATTCGGTTCATAGATGGTATACGGAAGATATCGCCAAGAATTAGAAACACAAGTGCCCCTTTTCCGTTTGGTACAGAATACCAATTCGAAGGAGCTTAACGTTCCTCATGCGTTTTGCAGGTAACGCCCTTGTGGGTTACCAACCTGCCCTATTGAGATTGTTTACTTATACATGCGGACTTAGGTTCAAATCTTCAGTAGTAGGTTTACTTGCTCCAAAAAATAAACATATGTTACAACATACAATGTATTGCAGTTGAAAGTAGCGGGTGTGCTCCTTCGTGCTGGTAGCGGTTCCTAGACGAATTCAAATGCGAAAGCTCCCGACGACTGTTGCACTGAGATGCTGGTGTTTAAACGAACTCCAAGGTAATAGAAAAAAAGAGAAAATAAATAGATAGAAAATAAAGAGAATAGAACTGATTGTTCTTGGTTAGCCTTGCTGTTTGTAGTTAACCAACGACGCATAGCTTGGTAATAGCTGAGAGTTTGCATATTGCGAGGCCTTCAGATATAGTACTTGTAAAAAAATTGACGTTTCAATCCGGACATCCTCACGTTGCTCAAGCGAGATCGGCGTTGTGAAAGGAAACGGCCGATCTCGCCCCGACCGTTATACGCATCCTGGTTAGGGGTCTCCTCAGGGCGTTCTGTTCTCAGCTATTTATTTTACTTTTGTGGACTGGGAGACGTAGGTAGCTTTAATTTGTTATCACTTACCTCAGCAGAAACATCAAAAAATGATTCCTTTCTTTTGTATCAGTGCCATATCATGGAAACATTTTTTTAGATAAAGTTTTTTATAGTTACCTTTAGGTGTACTACTTCAAACCTCTTGGGACGTATTTTAAGCTATGTTAATTGATAGGCGTATTCCATGTCAAATTTTCCGCCATTTATTTATTGAACTGTTTTTAATAACCATAACCGCCGTTAATGGTAACGAGACAGGTGATGAGAAGTATGCAAACGCTTTGAGGATCCCTCATTGAATACTCTTTTACAAATTTAACAACCATATATACATTTTACAGACCTTTGCCTTCTATTGGTTCATCATTCCTTATGACACAAATATTTCCGTGACGAGTTTAAACCTCAGCTGACAATCGCCGGGTATTATGCTCTAAAGCTGCAGCACTACCAACGCCATCCAGCCAGCAAAATTCGGGCGCACAGAGCGGTAATAGGACGCAATTGTGTCCCAACACTAGATACGCACAGTGGCACGGAGCCGCGCAAAGGAAGCCGGCTTTTCGCCTTGCGCCCTTTCTTTCGCTTCGTTATCTGAAAACTGTTTCCCTTCCAGGGCCAAATCACCCGCCTCGTTTCTTTGTGTGTCAGGTTGTCCCCTCCAGTACACTTCGCACGAAGAAGCCCTATTCCGGGTGTCCTTATCCTGTCATAGGCTAACGGCTCTCTTCCTGTCTGACTTCCGGCTCATATCACGGCCCGGGCTTTGCACCCTTTTCTGCCAGGCGTCTTTGTAATTTTCCCCATTTCTTTTTTTTTCCCACGTCCCATGGCCATCGGCGGCCCTCCCGAGCGAAATCGATCCTTGTCTGTCCCAGTCTTTCAGCGAACGCTGGGCTAGAGTTCTGATCCCCGGTCTCTCGTTCCCACATCACGACCTCCGGGTGCCCACGTGTCTCCGGGGCCTTTTCCAATATCCGCGCTGCTGGTGCGAGCCACTCCCGATCCTTCTTTCGGCCGCTCCCGCTGATGGCCTCGGCGGCCAAAGGGAAATGCGAGCAACGATGGGGAAGCGACGGTCCGTTGTTTCGCGCCAAAAAGTCGTCGGCCATCCTGTGCCCCCGCCTCCGGTCCACGCCTTGGGTCGCTGCTCGATCACGGCTGGAATTCAACCGGCCTGCCACCTTACCGGAGGGTGCAAGCAGTACCAGTGTATCTGCTCCCATCAGGCGTCTCAGTCTCTTGACGCCGCCTAAACCCGTTGCATGGGCGTTGTCAGAGGAGTGGGAGAAGCACTCATTCAGATTCTGCGGCCTCAAATCTTGAGCATTCCTTTGTCCCTGGAACTTTTTCGTTGCTACTGTAAGCACTACAGCGCTATGTACAGCGCTATCTATGGTTTTCCTGACCCTTCTGATGGAGGTGATGTAGCCTTTATGCATATAGACCGGAAGGTAACTGGTCTTTAATTCAGGAGTCTCTTTTGAGGCACCTATACCTTTTAACCATTCCTTTTTTGAATGCTCCCTGCATTACCCGCCAAGCTGCGAGCGCAGCTTTTTTCATTCTGTCCTACCCACTCATATTGGAGAAAATAAAATCTTGAAATATCTTGAATTCTGCAGCCAGAAGGCTCACAGGGTTGAAATGAGTTACATTTGTGCTTAGATAATAAACCTTGGCATGGTGAGCGAGTGTTAAATGGCTGTGCGTGTTACGAGACCAAATCACTTTCTGTGTGCGAGGAAGTAAAAGCCAAGTGGAGGCATCTTGATAAGCAAGCCCGTAAGCATAATGCAGCGAAGCAAGAATGTATATTTCTGCACAATTTGAGCGAGCCAGTTTTGGAAGCGCGTAACACGAACAGCGCTACGATGGGAAACGCCAAGGGTACCATGCCGGTATTGCAAGCGTACGAACTCATTTAGACAACTCGTGAATAAATTTTATAAGCATGTCCATCAATGTAAAGGCGAGCATTGATGAAGAACGAACATCACACAAACCTTCGCTTCACATTCATTCTCACAGTTTATTCCCGTGAAGTATTTAAGAATGCCATACGTTGTAATACAACGTCAACTTAATACCGGTAAAGAACACTTTGAGGCAAAGCAGCCAGAAGCTGTGGGTCTATGATTGTGTGTTTTCGGGTAATCTGGGAAGGCGGCCAGTAAAGCCTCCACATCGTCCATAACAAGTGCATACGAACGTTCTGACACGGTCTTACAGTGGTGATACGTCACGTAAATTAAGTAAAACAAGCGGCTTTGCGTCACGTTGCAGCGTCCCGTGTTGTCCACGTATTTCTCCCAGTCATTATCTCGGCACGCTTGAACACAAGACTCTAAGCTCAGCCATGAAAGCTCAAGTTGGCGGGTAGAACGAAACATTCTGTTGGGACTTCGAAGACTCTCTGCCAGGCGGCCACGGTAGTCTTCCAGGGCGTCCAAGGTACTGCTCGTCCAGTCGCTGGAGAAGGTGATATTCCAAATGACACCTGCCAGTAATATTCCGATGGTAGGCATGGCGACGAGTGGCTCCCAGTTTATACGTAATGGAAGTCTATTGTATATGCCCAAGGGACAGTCAATGTCTTGCCCCTAATTGCAATGTCTTCCCTTTCGACGTCGCTGATGAACCCAAGGGCCACGCCCAGTGTCCACATGTGGGGAGTACAGGTGTGAGATAGGTATTCCTGGGCCTTGAGGTAAGCTTCAACGAAACTGGTCATTAAATTCGGCACGGGTGTGTTCTACTGAGTATCTTCTGATGGCAAGAGCAACCGCACGTCTCCTACGTCATTGGCAATCCCATGCAGACCTTGGGGTTACATTGCGTTGGTCATCTTTCGCACAACAGTACTGACCAGCGCCGGGTAAGTTTCTCGAATCGCAGTGTATTGTAGGCGCGTTGGAAGCGCCTCAAGACTGTCTTGAATCCACAGTGGGCGTAGCTCTTTCGATCGCAGCTCACAGAAGTCTTTTCGAGGGTTAGCACTTTCTACGGGTGGAAGCAGCCTTAATGCGAGTTCATCGATGAGCTCACAAGCGTATGCATGGTTGTTGTCGGTTGGGGTTTAGAAAATGACGTAGGAAACGCTTCAAGACCAAATAAAACACCGAAACAGCATACACTGAGTCGAGTTTAACAAATTTTCCTAACTGCCCCTTCCATTTCATGGCTGTGACGGCCACTGATATCTTCATGAAAGATGCGAAAGGGATTGTTTTGTTTTGGGTACTTCTACGAGCTTCCGTTTTGGTTTGGTTCGCGCTACGCCTGTTGAGGGCTTTCGACAGGGTTGGAGTTTGCTCCGGGGTCAAAGAGCATTTGTTCGTATGGTCGTGGTAGGTGCCATAGTGACTAAACTTTCCAAAAAAATGTTCAAAGGCTTTCTGTGATACGTTAACAGTACCAAGAATATTATATCTCAGCGTCCTAATTTCAGCTGGTTAAAAACCATGCAAAATGATGGCACAATCATGTAGAGGATTGTGTGCAAACTTCTTGTATTGCTAGTTAGGACTTGAATGTCGACAGCCGAAGGGAGACCGTATCGCAGAGAAAACTCAAGCACCAAATCTCACAGGCTTTCGGACGACATTGGGGACGCACTGGGAACCACCTTTAAGGAGCTTTGAAGAGAAAACAAAAGTTTGTTATTCGAAAGATTAGGTGTTGTTAGTACCCCAAGCGCTTTCCCGGAAGCAATGATGCTTTATTCACTGATAAATAAGGAAATTTAAGCCAAAATTTTAAATCTCCCGCTAAAATTGAACATTCCGTGACGTGTACAATGGCGTCATAGAGCCGGTCCATGAAAAAGATACTTTGTATGTCGACTCCATATAGCACCCACACGCGGGAGTCGATCGAGACGGCGGC
Organism: Haemaphysalis longicornis; assembly: GCA_013339765.2. Taxonomy (NCBI): domain Eukaryota; kingdom Metazoa; phylum Arthropoda; class Arachnida; order Ixodida; family Ixodidae; genus Haemaphysalis; species Haemaphysalis longicornis. The sequence goes on along the minus strand of CM023456.1, from coordinate 35,223,108 downwards.
CATTTTAAAAAAACTAGTAAAACCTAGTGCACCCGCAGCCCCAGTCATGGAATCGCCCGACGGAGAACAAACTCTCGCCGAGGAGCTCGGGCTTGCATTTAAAACCTCACACCACAAAACGCTCAATGCTTCTAAGTGCACGAGCGGAAGAGTTGTGGGATACGCGGTGGACGGGAAAGCGACCATTCCGCGATAGCCACAACAGACGAACGCCCAGCCGTCGGCACCGCTGCCTCGTCAGCCCGTCGCGACGGACGAATATAGACTGGTACGTATGTGCCGTATTTTATTACGGTTAATAATAGTTCAATTTCAGTAGCAGTATCACTTATGCCAGTTGGCCGGTTCGTGTATGGAAAGCCGTTCGCGCGAGCTCTCTGCTTCGACCAGAAAGATACGAGCGTCAATGCGCGGTGTTTACGGCATTTTTTTCCCAAGGTCAGAGCGATTTGACGAAGTCGGCAACGAGCGCCAGCATGTTCCAGGAGTGAGCTAACGTAAGGGTCCCTGCCGTAACTGAACAAACTGAAGTTTTCAGTGGTTGTAAACTGGAAACGAGCTCGTAACGACAGCAGCAAACCAACACCATTCGAAACTTACGCGACGACTGGCACTATCTCGTCGCTTCTTGCTGTTCCTTACTCCCCTCGTTTCTATTTTTACCTTTGCTGGTTGGCGATATGACGGCCAACCTCCTGTGAAGGGATTACGATACGAAGCAAGGTCGCGGCTGTGCGTGCTGGAACGGTTCGTTGGCCCCGAAGAGCCTCGAACCCGAAAATTCGTCTGCGCGACGGCGAGATGTCGAGCTCGGCCGGCGCTAGTTTCGTACGCATTGGCGCACACGCTTGCGAGTTCGTTCGGACCTTCAACCGTTTACTCCACCGTTCATTGTCATAAAAAGAATGTGCAGTATGTTTCACGGGCATTTAGCTCGCTATGCAAGCTGTAAGCCCTGCCTAACATGCGTTGCTTTTGCCGGCCTCCGCCAATCGCAGAGCTTAGCCCATGTGACGGCATAGGTTCTGTTGCGGGAAATGAGCTGGTGGGTCGCATGACCATTCCCGTTTTTCCTAATTATGTAGCTTATTTGAGCGAAGTTTGCGTTATAAGTGGTGTCGTTATGGTTCTAACGAGGCAATCTTTCGACAAGATAGCTTTGCAGAGTTGGTGCCAAAAGGATCACATACTGCCGATGCCGTGAGGCAGGATCGGTAGTAGGAGGCTACGGCCTTTCCGTGCGTCGTTTTCTAAGGTCCATTGATTGGGTCGAAGTTACCTGTTCGGCGGGCATAGCTAGATTCCGAGGTGCTAGCGATGCTGGAACGCACGCGGATGTCCTTGCAAGGGTTGGTCTTCAAGTCAAAGCCTGCGAGGACATCAACGAGCACCTCTGGGCAGCACAAGGCGTGAGTGGTGGGGATGTCTTCGTGGATACGAGGAGGGCAATAGTGAGGAAGACCACCGCACCAAGCCCGACCAAGGCGCTGACCGCGAACGTCCAAGGACGGCTTTCAGGCTTCTTGAAGAGAAGAAAGGCATGGGAGCCGCCTTGCTGTTAGCCCACCGTTGAGCACGTACTTCGTCTAATGAATACGCACACCCACAGAGGGGGTTCACGTGTGCCGTTGTGGAGTTGTTTTTATTTCATCATGGGTAGAAGAGTGGTGTAAGGGCCCTTTGAGGGAAGATCCTTTTACCTGCGTGATGCTGCCAAAGTATGTGAAATTATAAAAAAGGAACACGAATTCGATACTATAGTGAGCTGCTGAAGTATTACCAAATTAGAAGTACTACAGCGAAGGCGGACGAAAGACAAAGGAAGAAAGGGGACAGAGGAAGGAAGAAAGAACCCATCCTGTTCGTTTTAAGCGAATCTTTCTTGGTCTCACTGAGGGCGGTGTAGTAACGTAACTCACTGCGGGAAAGTCAACTATGCACAATAGGAGGGCATATGATGGTGATGATTTTGATGACGAAACAAGAAAAAAAAAACGCTTCCCATGATCGGGTCCCTCGAGTTATGAAGCCGACGTTTACACAATTGAAGTATTGATCTTTTTTTTTTATTGATTGAGCCATTATCGCATTAGGGTCGCTCGGAATTTCCAGGGGTTCATAGCGCGGGCGTTGGCTCTGGACTAGGCTGAGTTGAAGTGGAGATGACGATGGTCCAACGACGACGAGAGGGGGGGGGGTGCTAGGGAGTTGGCGTTCAGCTTTCTCGTGATGGATTCGTTTGCTGTCCCCTGAGTTTGGACTTCGACCCGCCAGCGGTTTGCACTTTGATTGTTGACGCTGTGACTTTGATTGCAGCGTTTATGACTGCAATTTCGGCATTTAATTTTAACGTGCAAGAAAGCTTCGCGTTTAAACCATGGTCGTCGTTCAAAGAAAGGGATTTAAGTTTCTTCCTTTGTCGCTCGTCTGTTTGTCCTGTACCACTTCAACGTGATCGCCCACTATCTCACCAAACTATCTTATTTGTTGACATATTTCTCATACTGGGGGCGGTGCTATCAACCGTTTAAAAAAATTAAAGCCGTTCACTCAATGTTAAAGCTGTCGGAAGTGCAGAGCAGTGATTCGCCATAATGGGCTGTACCCCCGTTATCCGCTTACTGCTACCACCCCATGCAATTCAACTTTCCCGCCTTCGCGGTGCTCGCGCGCCCCCTGCCTGAAACTGCGCCAGCGGGAGTTCTGTTCTCTTTGTGCTTTTCTCCCCATTCCCCTGTTTAGACCAGCGGTCTCCCGTTTTCAATAAAAGCTTTACTACTACTACTCTCCCCGCACGTGCTGGCGTTGCACTGCCACGTTTTGCGTTTGCTATCGTAAAAACCCCGCACGTGCTGGCGTTGCACTGCCACATTTTGCGTTTACTATCGTAAAAACCAACGCGACGGGCGTCCTTAACTAAAGGAACGCGGGCGCTGCCGGTTAATTACGTATATTTTTCCTCAAATGTACCTATAGTTTTCTTTGCGCTAAACAACGGGAAGATGTATGACAAGCGCCAGCGTTTCACGAGTTTCGAACGCTTATGACTATATAAACCGCGTGGCTTTCGAAGCCTCTAGGGTACGCCGCGAACAACAGCGTTACTTGGATTGGATTTGATTGGATTGGCTACACTGGCCGAGGTTGACCAGCTTCGCGTAGCTCCTGGAGAGCCGTGCTGCGCAAGCGCGAGGATTGGATCGTATTGGATTGGATTGGCTTGGATTGAATTGGTTTTGGATTGGACTGGATTGGATTGGATTGGATGATAAGCAGCAGTAAGCATGATAATCAGCTAATCCTAGACAACCAGGAAAGCTAAGAATAACCAGCGGAACCTTAGCTCACGCTACGTATATCATGGCATAGCCGCTTGGCTTTCGAAGCCTCTGGGTTACGCCGCGGCGAAGGGACCGTGACAGGCTACACCGTAACGCCGTGGCGATATGCTTGGTTCCAGCGAGCGAGCTAGGACGACAAGGAGAGCGCCTAAAGTGCTCTGCACTAAAATGAACTCTTCAGTCGACTATTAAAACAATGTGTGCAATTGTGGCAACGGCGGCCCTGAAAGCCCGGCAAGAAGCGAGATGTACACGTTGAGATGGGGAAATCAAAGACTGTCTGTTGTAACGGGAGGCTGTCGCCTTCGCCTCGGCCGCAGCCACTGGTAGCGGTTAGTCAAAAAACTTAGATCGGCAAAACACCGATTCTGCAATATATTCTAACATCACCTCCGAAAGCAGGGACTATGCTTTTGCAGTGACAAGTGCACGGTTGTTGCAGTTACCCGCAAACCCATGTCTCGAATATCCCATAACCATCAATAGAAAGTCGATACTTTACTCCAGAAATCCCAAATTTCTTGGAGTGGTCATCGACAGGGACATGCCATGGACTGCACATGTGTCTTTCGTAAACAAGAAACTCACCGCCATCGCCCACATTTTCAGAATTATTGCTGGAAAGACGTGGGGCACATCGGTCAGAGTATAGCTGCAGTTGTACCAGACACCTTTCCTGGGAGGTGTGCGTTAAAGCTTGCCAGCGACATCGAGTACATGCTCCACTAACCTTCGGGCGATCCAGAGCATCCAAGCGCAGGCTCTCCGCACGTGTCTTGTTTGGCGCGATGTGCGTCAACAGTGGCAACAATATATATTGCCCAAGACCACCCCAAAGCAACTTATGTAACCACTGAGACGCTACGCCTACACATCAGGCTCCTCACGAGGCTGCCATGTCACCAACTTCGCGCATCTTCCTCGAAGTCGACCACGCTCGTCATTCGCAGCCATTGTCGCAGCGCACAGGGCTGAAGTACTGTTGAGTTACATGCCTGCGGTAACACCAGTGCTTCCCGTTGTGGTGTTTGTCAACCCTCGAGATTCGTCTGTATGTTCCCGGCATTGGAAAGAATGCCGACTGGCCCTCACTGACTCTAAGACAGTTTTTCATGCAGTTACTGCACGAACAACACAATGAACTGAAGCTTATCTACAGAGATGATTTTGGAACGTCCTGGAGCTTGGCAGGGGCGGTGGTTGTACAATCAGAATCAACGAAAATTCGATTCCGTGTTTCCCATGTCAAGAGCTCCACGGCTACTGCACTTGCAGCCGTCCGTGAATCTCTTCAATGCGTCATGGAAGCTTCTCCCTCAAAATGGTCTATTTTTTCTGACTCACAAGGCGCCATGCATAGTATGCTAACAGCCCTGCTCCACGGCCCTCTCCATCAAGTGTTGGCAGAAATTCGAGAACTATTTCTCCAGGGTGTCATAAAGGGCCATAATATTTAATTTCAGTGGCTGCCAAGTCACTGTGCAACAACGGGCAATGTTTTGGCTGATGCTGCTGACCGGACAGGCCATAACAGTGAAAACACTATCTTACTTTCGCTTTCAAGGACCGATGCTGTTAGGGTGCTTCGTCAGTTCGCGCGCAGGACTTCCTTTACTCCTTTATCGAACTGTGTATCCGCGCCTCCACAACCAGGACTCTCTACTCCAGCGCCGTCTTCCGTGTGGGCTGTCTCGTTCACAGTCTACTTTACTTTGTAGGCTGTGGTTGCGAGTGGCCTTCACGAAAGTCTACTCATTCCTCCTCGGGATGTCCAGTAGCGCCCACTGCGACGCCTGCGAGGTTGAAGAGACAATCGAACATGTGCTTCGTCGTTGCCCGCAGTATGCATCGGGAAGGCGCGTGTTGGCCGCCGAGCTCAGCCGAATGGGCAGTTAACCGTTCACAGTAGAGACTACTCTACGCCATCGACACCTACTATCGACTTCGCAGATCGCAACACAAGTCCTTCTGCGTTTCATGAATGACACAGGCTTAGATGAAAGATTTGAGTGGCCACAAAGGGACGAAATGAGTGCGGGTCCCCTTTCCTATCCCTTCCTTTTCTCCTGCCCTTTCTTTCAACCCCTGAACGCCCCCGCCCCCCCCCCCCTTCCCTTCACTTCAAGTGCTGGGTAGCAATCCTGGCTCTAAGTTTGGGTGACCTCTCGGCCTTTCCATTCGCTTTTCTTCCCTTTTTTTCGTAGCAGTCATTGCATGCCTCCATTCCGAATGAACACAGTGAAAAGGGTGAAACAAGCATTAAACTCCGCAAAAAAGTGCCCATACTTTGTTTTCCCAGAAAACAATACAACGTTCCCGGCAGTTCAGCCTGCTTACGTGCTTTTAATGTGAAATCATTACGGGTTTCCTATGCGTGCTCACCTGATGTCTGCGGCGCCAAAGCACTGAAGACAGCCACCGTCGTGCGTCTTGTGAGACGCTAAGCTTTAAAGTGGGAGTTATGTATGTGGAACTCCTGCTCCCGATCGCTCGGTAGCAGCACTGACTGCAACATGCAAATATCGGTTCCCGACAGTGGTTCATCCCACTGTATTTTATTATTATTTTGTGGTGTGTGTGTGGGGGGGGGGGGGGTGACCTAGTCTATTGACGGCACTCCGAACCACCATCTCCAAATTGTTAAGGCATCCTAAAGTGTCCTTGCATTCCACGTTGCGTACTAATTGTTTATCTAATGAAATCACGATGAACGTTTTCCAGCCTCCATTGTCAACCTATTCGCCACTGCTCAACTCTGGAGAGACCCGTTAACGTCGGTCACAGCATTTCCTGGTGTGTATGAACCGTTGATGACGGTTCCGTTGACTTCACATCCCGTTAATTGTCTCATATACCTAGCCCTGTTGTTCGTCAAAATTTTTTCCGAGACTATAAAGCTGCCTTACACAGTACCATCGTGACTCTTTCCAGTCTTGGTTCCCAGTTGCAAATCCACAGCGCTGTTAGTAACCCGTACAGCTGATTGTTTAGCAAAAGAACTTTTAAGAGGACGTGCTGTTAATTGGTCGTGATTGCGCAACACTCTCCTGTAGGCACTGTCGTAGAAGACTATAACGTCTCGAATGTATGGACGTCTCCAGATATAAATACAACTAAGAATATCCTCGACGCGGAACAAAATCAAAACACAAAATACTAGCGAACGCTATCGCTCGTGAAGGCTCGAAAGGATTATTGAAATGGACAGAAATCGCTGCTAGTAGGACAATCTATGGCCACATGGAAGCTGCGTTGTTGGCTTGCACACAGCATTTCGGGAAGCTGCGTTTAGTTTCAAGTGACGTTTACACACACTTTGGAATACAATCCCCAGAAAAGTAGCCTACAACAGCGTTGTTTAAGGGTTGCTGCAATCGTTACTTCGGCTCTACGCGCATTTTTACTCCTTGCTCTCTGCACAAGCCCACGTCGTTTGTTCTAACACAGTTTCGTAATCCCCTTATTTTATCCCGTTACTTCGGCGTCTGCGTCGTTTCCTGAAGCGAACCTTTCCGACAGCTGTGCACAGGCTGCGGGGTGCGCTTGAGAACTTCGGCGACTGCATAAACTTGGCGTCAACAGCTGGTCGCTTGGTCACGTGTCTACAACAGCATCGCGTCCAAGAAAGCATCGCGTCCAAGTTGAAGCAAGCGGTAAAAGATTTATGGTGCAAGCACTGGTGCAACTGCATCTCGGGTCAACGCTTCATATCCGTGTAACGGTATCGGTTTACGACGCACCCATCCAGGCCACCCACACTGGTTTATTCAGCTCAAGAAATGCTCGCTTGCGGCAGCCAGGGTTAAACTGCGCTTGCTGGATCGGTCGTTTCGTTTCGGCAGGGCTACTTTGACATCAACCGCTCTGTTACTAAGGGATTAAGGACGCGTTGCTCTTGGGCAACCGGCTTCTTGTTCCAACTGAAATTGTAATTGATTTCTGGTGCTCACTCTAACTTAACTGCGAATGCATTCGGCGACAGAATTCTATATCAACATGTGCAAAGTGTAAAGACAAAAAACAAAATACAGGATTGGTTGCTCTTTCCATTAGGCTGCTAAACATACAATGAGATCACAGTTGAGCATACCAACATCACACACACACACACACACACACACAGACACACACACACACACACACACACAAACACACACACACACAAACACACGCACGCGCACACGCACACACGCACACACACACACACGCACGCATGCACACGCACACACGCACACACGCACACACGCACACACACACACACAGAAGCGAGCGAGCGAGCGAGCGAGCCAGAGAGAGAGAGAGAGAGAGAGAGAGAGAGAGAGAGAGAGAGAGCGAAGTCCTACGTCTGGTCTCTCGGCTGTGCGGTCGCTTGAAGATTTGAAGCTTACAGGTTGATACTTGGCAGCGGGTTTACAGTTCTTCTGGAGATGCAACAGTGCATTGAAGATTTACCACACCGGCATCGGCGAATGGTTCCAGCAAGCCCCATAAATGTCAAGCACTCAGAAGAAAAAAAGCTTTCTTTCAAAGAGGTCCAATAAACTTGAGTACCCTTGACCTTCCGAGAGCCTCCGTTCAACAAGCGCCGGAAAAAATCACGGTGAACTTCTCCATACAAAGAGCTGGCATGAACAGCATGATCGGTATATTCAGAGAAATGCAAAAACATACATATCCACTTCCTGGCAACTTCAAAAGTAGATAAGAAGACATCATTCATTTCGAGAAGACGATTGTTGACTTAGATTTTTTTATTATGAGCTTTTGGACAGTGACTTGGCCTGCTCTTCCCTCGACATCCAGTGCAAGTAGGGGAGAGGGCACTAGAAGAGGCCCGTGCCAATGGACTCCTGGAATGAGGAGGCTGCATGCCGGGAAGACCCTCTTATAGAAAGCAATGAATGTGTTTTACTCTCTCTCTCTCATTCCGTATGCTGGCCCACGTGTCTCATCAGGGTGACCATGAGCCTGCTTCTCAACAGAGACAGAGGCGACGTTCTGTCATATCAGCAGTGATCCGATTCCTCGTCTACTCACTACAAGGAGGAGGAGGATCAATCACCGCCCCGTGATCCTTACGAGAATTCCGACCCCACTCATCAATCCGCTGAAAGGGTCGCGATATAGAGGGTGATGGGAATAATCGATGGTATTTTTCCTTGGAGCCAGGCTCGCATCACACTATCGCATATAGTGCAACGGAAGTGGAAACGTTGGGGTGCTATGAACCATCTAATTAGAAGGATAAGAATGGGGTGGATTGCATACGGCAGGCATTCTCAGATAATGAAAGGCAGCCTACCATTGTCTCTGAAGAAGAAAGTGTATGACAGTTGCATCTTACCGGCACTCACCTACGGGGCAGCAACTCGGAGGCTCACTAAGAGGATTCAACTTAAATTGAGGACACTCCGCGCGCAATGGGACGGGAAGTGATAGGTGTAACATTAGAAGCAAAGAAGACAGCGGAGTGGGTCAGGGAACAAACGCGTGTTAAGGACATATTAGTAGAAATCGAGAAGATGAAATGGGTGTGGGCAGGGCGTGTAATCTGAAGGAACGCAAGATAACTGTTGGTCATTAAGGGTAACAAAGTGGATCCTTAGAGAAGACAAGCGTTGCAGAGGGCGGCAGAAAGTTATATGGGCAGATGAGATCAAGAAGTTTGCGGGGATAAATCGGTCCCAGTTAGCACAGGACAGGGATAATTGGAGATTACTGGGAGAGGCCTTTGCCCTGCAGTGGTCGTAGATAGGATGGTGGTGGTGGTGTGATGATAATGATGATGATTATGATTATCATGAACCATCTAATCAAGGCGGTGGGGTAATTACGGATACGAAAGAAGAAGAGAAAGTAACTCACCATGGTTTCGACTAGGACAACTGTACCACCGATACTCTGGTCGCGGGAGTGACAATTCCGTTTTCGAGACAGCGCAGGCCGGTCACTTCCTGTTGCACCTAGCGCCACCTAGTGGTGAGGTTTAAACACTGCCGCACTGTTGTTGATCGACTGCTAAAATGGGCTTGTGGTTATGCCTCTGTGGACTAGCGGATAGCGTAGGGGCTTCTATCCCAGAAAAGCAAAAACGCCCGTGTGTACGAGATTTCGGCGCACGTTAAAGATCCCCAGGTGGTCAAAATTATCCGGAGTCCTCCACTACGGCGCGCCTCATCGCCTGCGTTGCGTCGGCACGTTGAAACCCTACAATCAACCAATCAGGGGCTTCTATCACTTACGTCTTTGGTTCAAGCCGCCATAAAGTTCTGCGTCGCACGGGAAGCGCCCGGCCCGGAATGACTTGATAAATGACTTACCTAAGAGAATCAAGAGGCCAAAAACGCCGGTGGGTATGAGATTGCGTTCATTTTTAAATAGCCTGAGGTGATTTTAATAATTTCGTACGGCGCCTCGAAGCTAAAACGTATTTTAGCCGTAGAAAGTCCAAATGAGGAGACTAAGTTAAGACTAGCAGAGAAGCTTTGTTTCACTTTTTTATTATTATTTAAAGTTGTTGTTTTATGATGAAGAAATATTCCAAGTCACCAATCTGCTTTTTGGCAATACAGTGAAAGCTGGTTAATTCGAACTCGGTTAATTCGACCTTACGGTTAATTCGAACTCACGCCGTGGTCTCGGACCAGCCCTGAAAATTTCAATGAGGGAGAACTCCCGATAATTCGAACGCGTCGGTATCCAGAACGCTTTATACGAACTGGGATCCCCTGATTTCCATCGCTCCTCGCCGAAGAAGTCGGCCCAGAGGGTTGACAATGGGTTGCAAATCCAAATGAAATCAAGTTTAATAGAGATACAAAACAACAAAACAAAACAACAGCATAGCGCGCGCACTACGCTGCTGCGACAGCTCATTTTGTTCCTTCCGCATCGGTCGTCTCGCCACCGGCTCAGTGCTCCGGCGCGGTCTCAGGTTTTCTTTGTGCCGCGGTCCCTGGTCTGGGCCTCGCAAACGTGTAGCGCCTAATTCGCGATAACAACTTTAAAAGTAGCTTCTTTGTGTTCCGCCCCCGCAGTGTGGCGTGATATCTATTCATTCTAGCGCCCGCCCGCTAATTCAAACTCCGCTTCATTCGAACAATTTTATGGCCACCTTCGAGTTCGGATTAACGAGCTTTTACTGCAAATTGCTTTCATTTTCTTAAACATAAACGCCCGAACTGTGACTCCAGGGGTGACTATACCTGGCGGCGTCAGCTTGTGAAAACACCATGACCTTCAAGGGTGTTGAAGGCCTGCGTGCAGCTACAGACAAAGAAATGGACGGGTGTGGTCTCAATAAATATATAATACAGATACCTGACACTAGACTTTATGGAGGCGAGGGGAAAAGAACATGCATGCTAGTCTTCAAGTTTCTAGTAGCTACTCTCGAATTATTTTTTAATTTAAATAATTAATAATGCACTGATGTTGCTTTGTGTAATTTTAAAGTCGAAAGGTTAAAATAGCAACGTTTCAAGCGCGCGCTTTGTAATTTTCAGTAAATAGATCGTTCAAGAAAAGTTTCAATTGAGCGAGCTGAGGAGCTTGAGCCGAGAATGTCGCGCCAGAAATAGAAAACAGTAGTACGGGAAGAGGGTCTAAGGACGGCTCTGAGAAAGGGCGACCCAGCGCGCACTGTGAAATCGCGAGGGATAGCGAGTGGAATGAGGTCCCAAAGGTGCTGCCCATGCGGCTACTAAAGCGGTGGCGGGCACGGCCGCAAATTTCAACTGGAAGGTCAACAAAACAACAAAAGTTCCAACTAAGGCTTCGACCTTCACACTCTTAGAAAGTTCTAAGCATCTTCCGAACTTTTTACTGCATTACAGATGCTGTAATAAGACACTTTACCACTTTACCACTTTACCACACTTTACCACTTTAACTTGCAACTAAGTACACTCTTGTGCTTGGTAGTACGTGTCCGAGGAACAGTAAACAGCACACTAAGGAACGCTGTGATAGCCAGCCGAGCAGCCACATTGTAAAGGTTTGCCGATGCTTCAACCTTGTAGAACGAAAAGTTGCGCGACCGAGACGGTAACCATTTATTTATGAACAGCTGGACAGACGAGAGACGCGAGCTACGCTGTAACGCTCTGGACTACACGAGGTTACTCAAGCGGTGTCTTCTAGCAAGACAAACCTGAGCAACTATCCAATAGACTGTAAGGACAACATTTTAATTATTGTGTGGCCTGGCGCCTCCCTCAGTATATCTGATTGATAAGTATTTTGATAAGTATTTTATAAAAATGACACCAAACAGTGCCTTGAACCTGGGCTCTTGAGGGAAAGGTTTCTAACTCGATGATATGGAATATTGCCCTGGACAAAACGGCAAGACGATGCAGGGGATGAAGGTGGAGCGCGGGAAAGGTGCGTCCGGGTCAGTTCTTACCGCGCAGAAAACCGGTGCGTCATTATCATCACCATCATCATTTATTATGCCCTTAAGGGCCCCTTGGGTGGTATTACATAAGGGGGGAGCAAGTACAAAAAAAATTACACCATCTTCCCGTAGGGGAACCATGAGTAGCATGCGAAGCAGCATGGGGTCGATTCAAGTGCCCATTATTTTTCAGTCGTCGTTTCCGTGAGGTTGAGGCTACATAGCTACCGTTATAGTTACAGTTTGGTTTCCATGGTAACTACCACACTTTTCACTTACCGGAACTAGAAATGGGAAATTGCGTTGACACCCATGGCCTGTTTCGCATACTACTCAGGGTTCCCCTACGGGAAGATGGTTTAATTTTATTGGAGGGGGGTTGGGGGTGTTAGAGTGGAGAGGTATTAAAGAGAGAGAGAGAGAGACGTTGTACGTGGTATGAGTTTGTCTTCTTTATTTAAGCATTATCATCAATCATGCTCAACGTAGGTGGCGTCGAATCTGTGGTTGGCGTTCCGCTTTGATTATGACCGCCTTATGGTCTTGAAATGTAAGTCAAGGGGCTGTTGTGGTGGATGAACCTAAAGTTGCCCTGAAGATGAGGTCGATGCACGTTCCCCGGATGGTTGTGGGGTGCTTTGTAATCACGGCCCGCCGAGACTCGCGTACGCCCGCCACTGCCGACGACGATGAAAACGTTATCATGGGAACAGGTTAAGCGCCAGGCACAACTGGAGGAAGTAAAACAGACAGGAAACAGACTTCCTCCAGTTGTGCCTGGCGCTTAACCTGTTCCCATGATGAAGTACCAACTAGCCCGCATCGACACATTAATTCAGTTCGATGAAACGTCGAAGGCGCGTAAAGCGTGCTCGTCTCGTGCCGGCCCAGGAAGACACCGGCAACACTGTCGCTCCCGGGAGCCCTTAAAGGGGAACAGTTCCTCGTCTCGTGCCGGCCCAGGGAAGCCATAGAAGGGTAAGACACCACCGGGCGTTCAGCAAGCCTAGCATGCGCAGTGGGGGTGTGGACGGCGCAACAACGACAACGACAAGGGAGGGACATAGCCCCGACCATGAAATGCTTCGCATCTAGAATTCCACAGTAGGTGATGGTCGATGGTACAGGCGTAGAAGTGAGGCAGATTCATAATGAAATGGCAGCAGCACATCAACATTCCACGTCCAGGGAAAGGGTGGCTTGATTTCATTGATTTAGGGTCCTTATCTTGCACCGCCCGCTCTTAGCCCGCACGAAGAGATCGCTCATTCACCGCTCCGTTCCACACGAATCCTCGGGGTCGGTTCTGCCAGACTCGCGTGACGAATCTCAAGTGTGCTAAGCGAGGCAGGTTTTGCCTCGAGATGGAAAGCTGCCTTATCGCGTCGCGCGACGCCCTTCACGGCGCATTGAGGTAGCCGGGTACCTAGCCGAGGCAATTCGTATTTACGGCAGCAATCTCTCTCCGTGGTGATACCCTCACAGCATAACTTGGCGTGCCGTTTCAGCAAAGCGAGGAATTGGAGCAGGTGAAAAATGTCTGTGAATGGAAGGATTATATTTTGATCAACTTAGTTTTGTTGGAATTGCTTTGTGTGAAACCGGGAAACAGCGCAAGAGTTCGGTGTTTGCTAGTTTTAAGAATGAGGAACTTGAGTGTCTACCAGATATCAAAACTCAGTACTGGGAAAGCGCCATACAGAGTAATTCACGGCGCATGTACAATGGGACGAATCTATTTACTGCAGTGCAGTGTAGCTCTTCGCACCCCAATTTTAATGCTCATAACTGCCAGGCACCTTACAGTTAAGCGGTAATCTCCATAGCGTTAACGAAGTTTTCCTACGAAGTTAGTGCCGCAAAGCATCGCACACAACACGCTCACCGCTTTTTAACCCAGTCAACCGTCAAAGGACAGAGCAGCTGTCGTAGGAGGTTTAACATAGCGCAAAATGAACCGCTCGAGCGCCACGGCGCTGGCTCTGGGCTGATGCGAACGTTCGTTTTTCTTGCATGGCAGCGCAGCCGATCAGGTGCAGGGCACCTCACTGGGGGAGGGGCATGGACGAGAAACAATCCTGGGACGACCCGATGCAGATTTGTTGTGGGTGCTCAAGCAAGTTTCGATTGGTTCCTTTGTGTCGTTAAGTGGGTGCACACATTTCTCACTGTTCAGTGTCCGATTTGGGCGCGAATCCTCCGTCAACGATCTGCAGTACCCAGTGGGTGGCCAAATGTGCGACGCTTTCGCTGGTAACGTCGCAATGAATGAGCCACAGGCTTAAATTAAACGACTTTCTGCTACGTGCACCTTGAAGTCTCGGTTCAAGTCCTAGTCCTATTTTTGCTTCCCGCGAAATAGAAAACGATACGCGTAGCGCGTTTGGTGCTGTTGAAAGATCGACGAGTGTATTTTTCCAGAGTTGTATGCCGAGTTTCGCTTCTTGATATAAAAGTTTCCACGGCGCTTTCGACGTCTGCCATTAGCGCTACTAAACAACAGTTGCCCATGCGGCCCTATCAGTTTCCAATAGGCGAGCGCCCCGTGATCGCATAGTTTTACTCGATCCTGTGCAATTCATCCCGAAGTAGTTTCGCGGAACAAGCCAGGACGTAACGAAAGCTCCATAGTGGAGGCAATTACGGGCCGCGATTTATCGCTCCCATTGCGTTGTAATCCTGCAATTTAGGTCTGGTTCAAGCTCGTTCTAATTATCAGAGCAGCCTCTTCTCTGCCCCACCACTCTTTTTCTGCCCCACTGGACGTCGCTGGGTCAGTCGCTGGTCGCAGCACGCGCCCTTGATATGCTACATCGGAACAGCGAGCTTAGCGCACTAAGGAAAGTTTGTGGGTCTCTGAAAAGGCGGGGAAAAGTTTGGCAATGGAGGCGGGGGAGATGTCCGATACCACGGCGCTTGCACGTAAGCCAGGCACGGCTGCGCAGCAGGCCTCGTTCGCCCGCGCATTTGGTCGTAATTGCCCTGCTGAATCTCCCGTGGCGAACACATGCGCACCTACGCTTGATGCGCGGAACGCCTGAGGCATGTGTGCTGGGGTTGAAGCCCGTAGTGTCGTTTCCCCTTCCGAACGAAGCCGAGCCATACTAACGGCGGCTTCAAATGTAGAGCTATGTTTTATATATTTTGCAAGCGCGTAAACGCGTCCGTCTTGCCGTATGCTCGAAGTAAAAAAAGAACAAAAAATGATGGTGGGTTTAAGACCTTTCTTAGCCAAGTGAGTTGTATTGTTAAACATTTTGCGCCAGGTTTCGGTAGAGAAAAGAGGTAACCTGGTAAAGTGTGCGTGATGTCTCTTCCTGCTCCACAGTAAGCGGCACAAAAAGCCACTTTATGACACCGCTGTCCGTGGCAAAACGTGGTTCTTTTATGGGTTGGTAATGTTTGGTTACTTAAAGCTACAGCGCGTACAGCCAGAGAACACAGGACCAGTGCCAACGTTAAGGCGAACACTTCACTAGAGGCTGAAGAAGTGGCTATAGCCTCGCAATAACGCAGACCGACAGAGTGCCAATCCTCTTAGGAGCCAAAAGGTCGGCAGCAATTATTTCACCGGGCGCATTCACCACACAGCCTCGCGTCTGCTCCAGGCTCAGCCTCCAACGAATTCCATCAAGATTATCTGGGCACCAGCGCATCTTCGAACTCCCGGTAATGAGAGGACCAACCTTACAGCTCCAGATTCCTGCATCTGAGACGGAAGATGATCCCCCGAACCAATCTCCTCGGATCTCGGATGACATCACTTTCTGCTACAGTTTGAAACGAGAACTTTTCATTTCCCTCACTCGGACCTCTCCCCAGGCCAGGCATTGGCCTTTCAGACCATGCAAAGGAACACCCTCCCACACTCTCCCGCAACTCTCCCTTTTTTTCCTGACCCTCTACTCTCCACCTTGCCGCCACTACGGAGCCACTGGCCCACTCCTTCATATGGTGGGTGGGTAATCCAAGTCGCCCCTTCACCGCCATACCCGTTCCGTGCACCTGAGCTTTGGGAGCGCGGCCTCGCCAGCTTGTGCAGAGGGCGGTAGCCGCAGCGAGGCGCAATAAAGCCCTGCAACGAGGGAGCCACCCCGAGGAACTACTTCAATGCCACAGCAATAAAGATGTTAAAGTCAAAGTCAAAAAGTGAGTTTTATTTACATCGCCAAACATCTTGTACCCCGTTTATTATCTTTCTCTCTATCTCTCTCTCTCTCTCTCTCTCTCTCGTGGATAATAGTGTTTTTTTCCTGTCTCTTCCTCAGTGTCGCGAGTACTAGAAAAAGGATGTTAGTGTGGCTACATATGAGAGACCGCGGTGACTAACCGCAGTCTTAATGGGGAGTGGGGGGCGGGTCCCACTCTTCAGACACAGGTGCACTTTAAAGCGATTTTTGTCGCCGGAAAAAATGCTCGTGAGAAGCTAGAAGGAAGTTATGCAGAGGTCCAGCTCCTAGTTTAACTATGAATAGCGGAGCAAGGAGCAGTATATCATGATCTGTACGACAAAGCAGCTGTGTATCGTCCCGTTTCGTACTATTTCGGACACGACCGTGATTGCGCTTCTCATCGGGCGTCCTACTCCTCTTAGAAGGTCTAACTCCACATGACGGGGCGAGTGACGTTAATTCAGAATTAAAGTGGGCTCAGACTTCGCTACTAATGAGGAAACAGGACATTTTTACCAAACCTGAGAGGCACCGCAATAATGTTGTTACATTTAAGACCCGCCCCCGCTCCCTTTCTCCCACTCTCGCTCCCTCCCTTTCTCTCAACTTACTTACTCAACCACTCGCTCACCCACTTCATTCTTTGTCTAATCTTTTATGCTAAGGTGGAAACTCCTTCGCACGAGACATAATCGAGAACCCTGTGCGACTAACGGGGGCCCTAAACCATTAGGATGTTTCGAGGTAAACAGTGGTGCGTATATACGGTCTAGGGTGCGTTTCTTTTTTCGTATCACCTTTCTGCCTAACCCCAGCTAAACATAACCTTAAAAAAGACTAGAGTTTAACTACAGGGGAATTTAGCTGTGGTTCTATGGCTTCACCAGTTTATGTTAAAAGGATTACCTCCTTCCAAACAATCATAAGGATTGTATTATTGTAAATATTTATTTTCCTACATCCCAGATCCTTTCTTTTTCTTAAAGGAGCCATGAAGAGAAAATACAACTTCGTTTAATTTGAAAGAACTACGATTCAGTATCTCACTCAGCTCCATTACAGCCGCAAAAGATGTTTTTTTCAACGAAAAAAAGCAAGAAGTGTTTAAAAACTTTCAAATATTGCGCCACAGTGACGTGTTATGAGCAAGAATGACGTCACACGGGCCAACAATAAAACATAATTTTCAGTGCGTTAACTGCACGTTAGCATTCTAGTGATGCGGTCGAATGGAACTAGATTCCCCATTACAGACGTCCAGTCATGTGTCGTCGCGACAGGTCAGTTAGGCGGCCGCCAATCGCACAAACAAGGTTCCGTGACGTCACAGAAAAGTTGCGGGAAAGTGGCTAGGGGGTCGCGACTGCTTCACACGTTTTCTTTAATATCTCCGTTATTTGTTCGAAGATTGCGATGATATTGGTATCATTGTTATCGGGACTAAGCAGTCTTTCTAATAAACCCAACTTCTATTTTGTCTTCATGGCTCCTTTAAGGTATTGGAAGTGTTTGGTAATACCCCGCAATACTTGTTCCAATTTATAAAGGCTTTGGGGACTACTTCATTTCCAATTTTGTTTTTTTGTCGAACGTTCGGTAACTGGAGTCTTATCTTTACATATAGGGGAAGGGGGTACGGTGTAAGCTCCTTCGCTCCGTACTATTTCACACGTTAAAATTTTCAAGTACGCCATGCTAGCTCTTAAAGAATATGCGTTTTTAATGTTAGTATTAGCTGAATAGTTCAACGAAATATACAGAGAATAAAAATACTTTTACAGTGCTCATTCCCTCAGTTCTATGTCCAAGCCCGAACATGGTGGATTTTAAACTCGAACGTGCGCTGGATGTAAAGCTCTCTACGCACCCATTGTGGTTGCCCATAATGTAGGCTAAGGCTACTAGGGATACAGAGGTACCCTTCGAACATAGTAGCTACTCCCATCCTGTTCCCCTCCCTCATGTGCCGCTTGACAGGCGACACGGCGGCATTGCGGTGGAGTTGACGCGGCGAAACCCGCGGCCACTAACGAGGCGGCGTCACGGCCCGCATAAGCAATGCGTGACCAAGCGGCGCTGCCAGCGCATCTCCGGGGCTTCTACATCATTACCCCGCGCTAGCATTGGGTTCGCTGACAAAAGGGGACCAGGAATCCGCTGAACCTGCAAGAAACTGGTCAGTGTGCCCGCAAAGAGGGGATTACTATTCGGGGTTCGCTGTGCGAGCCCTCCTCCTGGCATCGCCATTGTTGAGATGGAAAGGGCGCAATCGATGGGGCACCGTAAGAGCCAAGAAATTTTTGCAACGTGAACTACACTGGCCGAGGTAGAACAGTTTCGAGTGGCTCCTGGAGAGCCTTTTTGTGCAAGCGCGGCACGTGGCGGCCCGGTCCACTTGATGATCATGCGAGGGGATGCCGGGTGTGGAACCGATGGCGCGTGCGTCGCAGCAACACCGGCGTGCGCCTGTGGAACCAGTTTAGCTCTGGGGAGATTGGTGACGCTGCACCGGAGCCTCTTGATAAATATACATGTGTCACATAATGCGTATACCATGTGTGTGTGTGTCATTGAAGCAGCAGTGAGCATGTTAATCAAGCTAATCCTAGACAACCAGGAAATCTAAGAATAACCAGCTGAACCTTAGCTCACGTTGCGTATATCCTGGCATAGCCGAGCTAAGCCACTGGTATTTTTTTTACTTGGGACTGGTTCTTGATTAAGACAAAATGAACCAGGAACTTCGGACTTAAAAAAGCGGCCACTCAAATGAGGTTGAAAGTAAATGGAAATAACATAAGGGAAGCTAAGAAACAGAGAGAGGGGGCAATAGAAAGATAAAAAGGGAGGGAGGGAGGGAGGGAGGGAGGGAGGGAGGGAGGGAGGGAGGGGAGGGAGGGGAGGGGTAGAACTACAGAGAGAGAGAATAAAAAGAAGCAATGCTGTTTATGCAGAAATGATAACAGAACCTTTTAGTACGATGTAAATTGGAGGCGCTTGTGCCAACCTGGGTTAAATGAGTCCATGTGAGAATGGCCCGGCGGGTTTATTTGGAGTTGTAATGCGGCGCCGAGACTGCGAGCCGGGATCTAGATCCTTTGTCTGCACATATCAAACAAAACTAGTGCAGGTGGCGCAACAAATATTTCTTGACAAGAGCACATTTATTTAGGTATCTCTGGCGTGAAATTTTGATAGCGCTAATACTTAACTTCTGGGACCACACCAGCTTTGGGGCCACACAGGTACAGGAACCATTATTTATTATTTTGTGTGACGCTCTAATTTAAAGCCCTTCGATCGCGTTTCTGCGCAGCAAAGAATTCCGGCGTTTACTATCGGCGGTTCTGTTTACAGAGAAATGGTCAAGCGAACCAAAACGTTTCTTTAGCAACCTTTTCTCCCGGTCATGTCTAGCTATTCAGTATAACTTTTCTAAGCCAGTAATGTATGTAGCATAGTCTGCATAATTTTCTTAGTGGACCTCGGGTTTCTTCTTAGCGCCAAGAAAGTAACAACACTGAAACGCTGGGAAATCTTTTTTTCATTGTTGTTTTCCCTTCTTCTTGGCGTATATAACACAGGTGCCCCACAAAAAAACAAAGCTACACAAAAACGCCCGTGTCACTACAAGTGTCCTGTGAGCCGAGTGAACACAACGAATTTTGTACCCAAAAGACCACAACCAGTTGTTATTTCCTTCCGTTAGCGCTGTCAGCAGGCAGGCGCGGCTGCAGGAATGGAAATGCCTTGCAAGGGTGAAAGGATGGTCCAACAGGCGCGAAAGAAGAAAAGACTGAATGAAGAAAACGTCAAGAGGGACGAGCAGGGCGTTTACATACCAAGTAGGGAACCCGGTAAGGGCAAACAGCGCGTCACAAGAGCCCGCATGCAAGGATTTTCCTTTTCCATGTTCTTAGTTTCCGCCGAAAGGGAACGAGAAGAGCCCGTAGGCAGAGCAAAAGATATTTTTTTTGTTTACCCTTCAAGTGTTTACAATGACTGCTTTCGCCCTTCCTGTATTCTTGTTTGCCGGGCCTTAACCTTTCCGGGGGAGTGAAGAAAGCAATCATCTTGCACGCGCAGACTACGAAGAAAGCTTTGTTTTTGCACCCCAGATGTAGTGTAGAGTGTGACCATGCGCGTAGACGGAGTGGCGGTTTTCGGGAGCAGGAGTGCCTCCTTCTAAGCAATGTATGCTCCACCTGCGTGCCTGCCTGTATCGTTGAGAAGCTTTGCGAAGACGGAGGACTACTCTTCAGGCTGCGTCTTACAAGTAGGGACTGACCTGCGTGAACCAGAGCAGTAGCCGGCGTTGGTATTGTGTGAGCATCAGACGGGGCACGTCGGCAAAAACTTTTTTGCTGTGTACCCGTCAACACAGACAGCGACAGATGAGCAGAGAATTAGAGAGTGCATGGCAGTAGTGGCGCCGCCTTTTCACCGCTGCTGACGTTGCTAGGGAAACGTCAAGCTTAAGCGGAACTTGCCACCTGCCCCTGCCTAAGCTCCGGTCACCGGTTGTACGCGTTGCAAAATGGAGTGCCCAGCCACTGCAGGGCGCCAAAAGGGAAAGAGATTGGAGCGACGGCGACGAAATGCCGATACTGGAGGTCAACAAAAGGAGCGACAGGCATCCAATGCTTCTGCTAAAGCGTGCAAGTGCTACCATTGAGGATGATAGAGGGCTAAGCTCGGTTAGAACAGCGTACGAGAGGCGTGCGATAAAAGCCCCGTTACGGACTTCTGAAGCCAGAGCCAGGCGTGAGCATCGGGCCGAGCCTCGTGTTCACTAGGGAAGGGGACGGCGTGCTCACGCCTCCCTAAAGATTGAAAAATGCATCTTCCCGTCATGTTTTTAACAGGATCTAAATGATTCTGTATCGAGAGGGCTCTTTCATGAATGCTTCAGATTTTCCCTACGATCTCTTGAGTTAGTACTAGGTTAAGTCGGTCTGGAATTCAGCATCCTACCTGCTGTTTCTCCAAGTTTAATTGGTAATCCTAACGGAGCAGTGTAGCACTGTAAGAAAACGTTTTATGCTTTTTTTTTATTTAAATGATGCCCAGCGAGCAGACAAGACGTGTTCACTGTCCTCATAAACACCACGAAGTCTGCTCAAAAGCACTCAGCTAGAACAATCCGGTTTTCTACAATTAAAACTTAGGCAAAGAGGACCCACTGCAGAAATAATCGCTCCCCTCTCTCTCCCCCTCCCTCTCTCTCTCTCTCTCTCTCTCTCTCTCTAGACCGGAAGGCCGACTACCATACGGGAAATCATGCAGTGGCCGATATATTCACGGCTGTATGCGCACATGAAAGTCAAAATAACGGGAACAAGTGTCTTTTAATAAGAATAGTATAAAAAAATTACAAAATATCCGTACAGTGCGATATATATTGTTATAGGAAACTTCAGAGGAGAGCGAGTGACCTGCGCTGTTCTTCAAAGCGTCTGGTAAACTTACGCGTAGGCGTACAGGAAGCTGGAGGGCGGGAATGCAAAATTTGGTCTTCGGCACGAGGGGAGGGAGGGGGGGGGTTCACCAACTGAATGCGCCGCCACATGGGATTCTCATCCGGCCGTTGAAGGCATTTTGTGAGTGCTGCCAATGCACTCCCGTGTTTCTTATAACGGTGAGGCGCACTTTACATTAAACGTTTGTTCGCCTGGCAAGCAATACGCTGGGTCTTCAAGAGGGAAAGTGGCAGGGAACGGGAGTTTGGTCAGGAACACAGCATCGGTGCTCGTGGACAAAAAAGAAACGTACACCTTCTTCAACATGAAATAGACCCTAAATCCGTACGCTACCACCTAAAAACAACGAAGTGAACATAGCAGCGAGAGAGCGGGGTTAGAAACAGGACAGACCATGAGAGCGCCAAAAAGGAACAGAAACTTTTGAGAGCCTAAAAAGTGCGATATTAAACGAAAAGGAGGATTCCAAATGCAGTTAGGACCCGACAGCTCCCGACCGGTGAACTGAGGGGTAATGCATGGCCGGGCGTTGCGAGGCTCTATAAAAGTAGAACCAATCTTTCCCGAAACTGGGCTCGGCTTCTTCGGGCTCAGTGTTATTGCGAAAAGCTGTAGTGTATCTTCAGACGCGAAAGCTGATGCTGTTCCTGTGGACGTTGTTTGTCTGAACGTCCTCCGCCATCATGCAACCGAAGAGGGGCAGCAGTTTAGTGAAATTACCTTTCCGGGCCATAAAAACGATAGCGCGGTCAACGGAGTAGCTGGGGGGTAGTGTGGATGAGAGGAGACCATTGTCATTACACGGGCACTTCGTGTTCCTCGTGTTCATCCGAGCGAGTTGGGCAGGTTTTTTTGAAGAGCTTGTATTTCGCCTCTTTGCTGTTGTCACGGCTGGCCAGTCTGTGTGGGGTTTCATATTTGTTGGACCTATTAAATTGCTCATATTTTTTCTTGGTTCACTTCTATCGCTTTCTCGTGTACACGGCACACAATTGTGTCGGGCGCGGATAACTGGAACCTAATACTTCTTTTAAGTGTGGGCTCACTTAACGTTTGCTTTGAGGATTCCGTCCGTTAAGTTGTAATATCCTTGCCGCAGTGCTGCACAACTTTCGAGCTCAGGCTTTCAATTCTAGATCCGAATTTTCCCACTCTTCGTCAAAATATCGCAACCTTAATAGCTTGAATGTTGGATTAACATTTTAACTTCAGTATTTATTTGTGTAGTGCCCGCAAATTTTACAAAGTAAAACATTTAAACTATTGTGCTGGTTTCCTCGACATCAAACTTAAGGCCCCATCCTGCCTGTCCCCACGAGTGGCAAACGAAAGCCATGCGACTGCTGCGCTCGGTCTACACGGGAGGCGACGTCGACGTTTCATTGTATTTTTGTCATTATTTCGCCGTTATAACAGTATTTTACAGCTGTTTTGATTTCAGCAAAACAGAGCTGCGTGTATTTTTCGAGTGTTGCCCAATGGGTGGATCGCCTCGGAATCGGGGGCACGCCATAGTAGTGAGCGCGTTCTTGCGCACGTCCGAGAACTCTCCGGCCGGGTCAAGGCAAAGCTGTCCGGGCCAGACGGCATATTCCACAGACATAAACTGCCTGTTCCGACATACAAGCTCACTACAGGCTGGACCACTATACCCTTAGTCACCACCCCACGCCTCCCTCAACCTGGCGGATGCCGTCGCCTGGAGTAAACTTCAGACTCATTCCTTTCCCTGTTTGCACGTGTTGCAAGTCTTCTTCCCCACCTTGTACACACCCTTCCAACATCCAAGTTTTCCTTAACACCATGCCTTCATCCTGAGGTTTAGCACTGCCGCAGCGCGAGCCCGCGGGGACAGAAGCACCCGTACCTGCGAACCCGCCGCAGGGCTGGATTTATGTATCCGTCCAAAAGGAGGTCGCGTCCCTCTTAATGATCTAAAATAATTTCTTCTTTTCTTCTCTTTTTCCTCTCTCGAAAGAGCGAAATTGTACGCACCTTGGCCTCGCGTGTATTTTTCGAGGTTGCGCGCGTCAGCTAAAAAAACGAGGATCAGCTAAAACGCTTCATTTGGAAGATTTCTCACTTTTTTTCTGTCAGCAGTGTCTACCCCCGATCATTCAGCTTTGAAACAACACTTCGCAAAAACATAAGTGCCCCAAGTTAGGCACCAATTTTCTTTAAGATTTGCTCTCCGCAGTCAGCATCCTTGTACTGCAATGGTTTGTCGTGTGGGATTGGATAACTTTTCACCCCGTCTGTCATCACCTGTATTTCTTGTATTCACTGGCGAGGCGCGCATGCAGGCAACCGTGTGAGTGCGCCGTCACTCGTTACGTCGGGCTTCGCGGGATGGCGGTATACTTGTCCGTGCTAAACACATAACTGTGTTGCACGTTAACAAGCTCTACCTCACCGAACGCAAAGTATTGCCTCGAGTCCAATGTGAGTGCGATTAATAACATCTCTGTTGACACCACCGTTGAGAACCAGTTTGAAACGGAACACACGACGCACACCGGAGTATTTTTTTTTTTTTTTGCGTGCGGGCGCAGTGGCCCAAGTCGCGCCATGTCCGTGGCGCATCGGCCATGTCTGTGGCCGTTTCCATTCAAGCGAAGAAATTGACCGCTAAACGTTTCAACGAATACCTCCTATAGGATACAGCGTTACCGCAATTTTCGGTAGCACCCTACCACTAGAAATATGTGAACTTGGCGCACCTTGCCT
Organism: Haemaphysalis longicornis; assembly: GCA_013339765.2. Classification (NCBI taxonomy): domain Eukaryota; kingdom Metazoa; phylum Arthropoda; class Arachnida; order Ixodida; family Ixodidae; genus Haemaphysalis; species Haemaphysalis longicornis. The sequence continues at coordinate 35,198,990 of CM023456.1, read as the reverse complement.
GCACTGACGGTTTTGTTTGGCGCACTCTCCATGGGGGTATTGTCCGGAAACTTTGGCAAGACCCGGCGTGTGGAAATCATGCGACTTCAGCCTCGCAGTTCTCGTGCAAGGGTGATTTCGAAGACAACATTGGATAGTAAGCGATCTCTCTAGTCGCATTGAGTGACGCCGGCAAAAAAAAAAGAGTCAAAATCCTCGCTTTTGCCGCTCCTATCGAAGTATGAACGGGCCTTTGGTGGCAAACACGGGTTGCGAAAAGTACGGCTAGGATACCTAGGCGGTGGAAAATACATAGATTTCAACGCACGTAAACAAAACGAACAGAGAGAGGAGAGAGAGAAATATTGATTTATTGGAGAGATCAGCTCCAACCAAAAGAGGTGCTGGCTTCTCCAATCATTGTAGAAATGAAAAGGCTTAGCCACTGCCTTAACAAACCATGAGTGAACATAATCTAATTAAAAATGTAAGCAGGGGAAGATGTTGGGGTGGGACAACTGCTAAAAAAACAAATATAAAGAATCTAATGCCTGGTGCTTCGACTCTAATTAAGCTACACGCTCACACCAGGTTCCTTCCTTGTACAGTTACAATTGAACTGGAGCAGACCGAAGCAGCTATTCAAATGAGCTGGACTACGTTGGATTTAAACCTAATAACTCCTGTAAAATAAAAAAACATACATGACAGATCCGAAAAACATGCGTTTTTCCCTAAAACCATTCGAGACAGGAGTAAATTACAGGTCGCAATAGAGCTTACGATTATGTGCAATGATGCACTTTTCTGTAATGCATTCTCTTTCTCTTCGCGTGGTTTTGCTTGTCATTGCTGGTTTAAAGCCTCGTTCTGTCCGCCGGCTTTTGTGCATTTCTGCCCCCTCCTTCCCCCCTCTGGTGTTTTTTTACAAAAGCCATATATGTAGAGCAATGTTAACACAGCGACCTAAAGTTCTTTCAGGGGCACTATCAGTGCCACTATTACAGATTATATGCATTATCGACCTTGAAATCATGAAAGGACCACCCATACGATATACGGGCGGTCGTACCTTTATTGTCAATAGTTTGTCTCGTGACCATCGAATCCAAATTAATGACCGTACCTAAATCGATAAATTACAAAGGTGAAGAGTAGGCAAAAAAAGTTGAAAACATCCAGGAATGGATCTAGGTTTCGTAAATTGTGTCCTGGTTAGGCTGCAAATTCCTGCAGTTGTTTGTTTTCCGCATAATTAGCTATAAAGTGTTCTAATGTGAATTAATCTACACAGAAAAAAAGCCGTACAGAAGGTATTAAAAGGATCCCGGATGCGTGAACTCGACGAAGAATTTTCGTTATGCGGCTGCTAGCAAACACTGCGGTTGTGTGGGCAGTTTTCAGTTCAGGGGATCAACTCAAATAAAATTCTTTAGTTTGAAAGACTTGGCTCAGAACATGGCGGAGACCTAAATTTTAAATGTACGGACCCGTTCTCCAGTTCGTTTCGATTATGATTGTACATGCGGGACCACATTGCCTACAAAATAAAACCGCGTGCACGGCTCACAGAATAATTTTCTAATCTCAGCCTACTGAGCGCATCTCTTTCTACTATTCCTTTGGTTAATAAAAAGTGTGATCGGTACTCTGATATCGCCTACCGCGTATGATGTGAGGGTATACGTTTTGGTGGAAATTTTGCACTGAGGCAAAGCAATCTGGTCGCTAAAATTGTGCGATTGCCGAGCGAGGTAAAATTCAATTTTAAAAATGATAACAGACTTCACCTCGCTGGATCTCTGCGAGCATTCTTTTGCGTCAAGAGCCGTGCAATTACTCGCACTTAAAAAAAGCGCTCACGACGTCTGATTTCCTCTCTCAACACAGTTCACCAACCCACAGATATGCATTATCGCCACGCCAAGGCATTTTATTCCATTTTGGAGATATGGAACATGCGGAAAATATACGCCTGCTGGATGCAACACCGAAGTCCTCAGGTGTGTGGTCTGGTATCCGAAAGCGACCCATTGAATCGCGCGTTATGGCCACTTTTTTGATAGGTTAAGTCTTGTGAAGGCGTTTCCGGGACACGGTTTGTCTAGGGAAAGCGTTTCCGCGACTACACCATTTACTTCAAGCAAGTATCACATAAGAGTTTCAATTTAAGTTTGAGCTTACTTTAGGTGGTATTCACTGGCGTGACACGCATGCTGGCCACCATGCGCGTACGCCGCCGTGCTGTTGCCCAAGCGTCTGTGTTGCTACGGTGACACCGCATTGGTGTCGTCGGGCTCCACGAGATGGCAGTTCTTGTCCGTGCTGGCGCCCGATAAAGCACAACTTTTGACAACAGCGAGCTGTTCAATGTTCCAAACTATACCCCACCGCACGCGAAGTAATGCTTCGATGTCAAATACTGTTCTCTGCAGCACCGTACGATCTACCTATCACCAGACACGGTTGATATTGTCGGACGGCTAGGTAGAGGGGTAAAAACTTCCGAGCTACGTTTGCGTGAACTGCGTCGTGATGCACAAAGTTGCGTGCGTATGCAAGTGAAAACCGATTGCCACTCAAGGTCTGTCCCCTGTTCAAGGACAACAAAATAAGTCTTGTTGCCGACAATTTGCCACGCGGAAGCCAAACCTGAGTGATTTGTCAAAGGTCGCATCCGATTCGCCATTGGTTGTGCCTGCTGGGCAGTTCGAGCACGTCAAGGACGGGAAACAACCTCGCATGCTCTAGCTGCTACGCAACTATCGTATCTAAATCGGCGCACGCGTGAAACATTTCCGCAAAACCATTATTGGGTTTTTGTACTCAACCACGCATTAAAAGGCAGTTGCTGCGACATCCATGGTCCAGGCGACTCCAGCGTCGGCCTCTTGGGAGCCCGGCCGCTTTCGTTCACAGCGGCGCTTTCATTCTCCAGGATGCGAAGTGCTCGAGGACAAGTAGTGCGCCACCGCATAATGTGAGTGTAATTAATAATATATCTGTTGACACCATGGCCGAGAATCGGATTGTAACGGAACAGACGACGCACGCCATTTTTTTTCTTTCTGCGAGCTTCCGACAAAATGCGCATGCGCAGGCACAAGGGCAATTTTATGGTGGTATTCGGTGTTGCCAAGCGAAGAAATCGCAAGCTAAAGATTACAGTGAATACAATCTATACAGAAAACGCAAAACTTATAGGCTCCCTGTTGATTTGCGCTGCACATCTAACATACCGAGTAAGGGTATCTCTGTCTGGTTCAACCAGCGGCACTGCTAGAGCGAAAGCTCTACCGCGCCATATCTCGCAAGGTCATTCATCGCATCGGAATGACCTTGAGCCACCGAAGCGCAAGTGGGGCAGGTGCAGCGTTTACACCATGTGATCCGCTGCGGAGAGGCGTCAGAGCTTCGGCTCGCTCGGGGCATCGCCGCTGCGGTACCACGTGACTAGACGAAGGTTTAACAGCTGCTTCGCTGATGCTTCGTCGCTCAGACTCGCCACGGATGGCGCGCCGGCTGGGCTGTCTGAGCGTGCGCTTCCGTTCGCGTGACAGGCTTATACGATCATCCAGTAGCTTAACGTTCATGAAACACTCTGTGCATAGTCTTGGCGAAACCAAGCTAAACAGGCTTTTCGCTCGTGATAATTAGGTTTGCAAGTGTTACACTTAGCCCATTTATTTATCATCGTCTGCACCTCCGCTCCTTTCACTCAAATGCTGATGCCTCGCTGGACTTATACCTGCCTGCGTCCCCTGAAGCGTGTCGCTCCTTGTCTCTTCCTTTTGCTTCTGAGTTTGTGACTCGCTCATTTGCATTGTCGGTCGAAGAAGATTCAGTGAGCGCCAGCAGGAAGACGCAGGCACCAGCTGCTACCAACCACATCACACTGGGAAAGAAATTGAGTTTGCAGGCTTCACGTTTTATCTGTCTATCTCTTTTACATACCTATGCTGTTTTCAGAAAAAAAAATAAAAAAAAGAATACAGAAATAGCAAGAGTCGGGCACTCAAGCTTAAGTGAAGGGCAGATGTCTAGTTCTGTGTTTTTTGGTGTTACGCAAGAGGAGAACGAAATGTAAATAGTAGACGGGCACTAGGCAGCCCCAGAGTAGGGGACAGTGACGCATTCTTGAGGAACGCCGTTTTATTTTGTCGCGATCCATTCAATTCCAGCTGCCAGGAAGCTGCGTCATTGAAGCGGCGACATTGTGACGTGTTGGGAAGGCATGCTGCTGCGAAGTACCAGGAAATGTCACCGAAGAGAGCTTGGATATTTTTCCTTTGGCAGGCTTGATGCCAAATTCTTGCGTAAAATAGAAAAGTTCACCACCTTTGCTGTTTTTCCTAATAAACAGGCGTTTTGTTTTATTCTGGTAGGGCTTGTGTGAAGTTTCAAATGAAATGTTCTTAGCTCTCTTGGCAGTTGAATTTATTTTATATTATCAGATGTCAGCAGATGTAACAGCAGGGTTCCGGTAAAAAAAAATGTTAAGGTGGTTGCTTAGAGTTGTCTGCGACGAGAACCATGGACAGCGCCCTCGGAAGCTGGCTGACACTCACTCACCATTGCCAGCAGCCTCCTATTTGCACCCGTCAGTACATCGTTCTATAACTATATATAGCCCGTGGGAGATCTTATTTTTTTTTCTTACCAAAACAATGGCCTGCATGGTTTGAGCCGTACGGATGAAGACGCGTACGACCGCCCTTCTATGAAATTACAACTCACGGAAGAAAGGTAGTCCGGGAAATTTCGAGAAAATCTGGTCGCGCACCAACGCTTCCGTTTCCGCTGCTGCAGAAGAACGTAGTGCTATACACATGGAAAATGTGCGGTCTCATCAAGCCACAGAGTCACCTGTTTCCCGAGCAATCGAATTGGGAAATTCTAATTTTTAAGTACGAAGAAGCACAAACGACAGTTTGAATAACGCCTACGAATATTACGACACGCAAAGTTGAAAAAAAGTTAAGAAACCCCAAAAAAGCCGACACACATTGCGTAGAATTGAATTGGTGGAACGTTTATTGATTTATTCCCCTATAGTTTTTGTGACAGCTCAGATTTGCTCTCAATATATTTACTACGCCAACGACGTACATTCATTTATCAACAGAGCAGTGCATCAGAAGGGGTCGCCTAGCTTCTGACGGAGCCCAATTGGTCTTCCATCATACGTTTTTTTTTTATCCTGGTTTATCCCCGAAAAGTAAAATGCGTAACCTTATTTCTACAGGAACAGTAAAAATCAAGCGAGGAATCCTGACGACTTTTCTGTTTATTTTATGATCACAGCCGATGACGCTGATGATTGTTTCCAAGCAGGGAAATCTAATTTTAATCCGTGAACACGGCACTTTATATTTCTTGTTTATACGTTTGTTTCCGCGTAATGTCGCAATTTCCTGAACGTATTCCCGATATTTTACACGTCTGATGCACCTTCTCTTTTCGCGTAGTTTTTCTTTTATCTTTCCGTAAGCTGTCGTGGCAGCAGAACGTGAAAGCAGCGATCAGCACAGCCAGGCCGAATAACGAGGAACCTAAAAGCTTAGACAAGCCGAAGGGGGAAGCCGTGTATTTCAATTCGCTTGCCTCCATCAAAATAATCTCACCTGTGTGTGTCTTCCCAAAAATGTCTGTTAGTCACATCGTACCTTCTTCGTCTCTTATTTGGCTTTCCCCGCCGTGTTTACTTCTCAAATTCCAATTTCTGTTCTCTTTTTTTATTAGTGTGGCTGAACTGTGGATAAGTTTTTGTAGAATGAACTTCTTAGCGTGTTTGTTATGGGCTACCTAAGTCACATCCATCTTTAAATATAGCCTTTGCAAAGCAGGAGGAGGAAAAAACGTCTTTGTAGAACAGTCACACCTAGAGAAGAGTCCTTATTTCAGGACCTCTTGAGACCGTCCGGCTTCTTGCCTCCACTAGCCAAGGCTAATAGGCAGGGTACGAGCTCCAGTGGACAATTCTATTTCCCTTTGCTCAGGGGAGGGGAATGGCAGGGGGGGGGGGGGGTGGAGGTTCTGATTACAGCCCCACATGACATGGTAGAGGGTGTGCGGATCGTCGTAGAAGCGGCATTGAAAGGGGTAAGGGCCCACCCAACTAGATCTTTACAAAAGTTCCCAGAACATTGGTTAGTTCACTATTGCTATTCCCTGTTACACCCGTCTGCAATTGCGTTTATTTCTATTGGTCGTACTTTGCTTAGTTCGAACATTTTAGCCCACTCGTTGTTTGTATTCAAGCGAGTAGCCCTCGTCGGGAGATAGTTAAACGTCCTGTCTCCTCCCCTCGTTTTATGTTCACTTCAATGCAATACAAGTGCACTTACGAATTTTCAGCAATACACAGTTAAAACCCTATCTAACGAAGTCACCGAGAACCGCGAATCACCGGGAACCACGAGAACCGCAAAATTTTGTTAAATCGAGAACTTCGTAAAATCGAAACTGCCTTTTTGCAAGCAGTGAGTTCCGTAAATTCGATGTCTATAGGGAGGTGCATCCCAGCAGCTACCATGACAGCGTAAATGCGGCGGCCGCGCCTCTCACCATCCGATAATTTGGCAATGGTCTAAATGTCCGCGGGGAAGATCAAAAGCCAGCCGGGGCCTGATGTCAAGTCAAGATGCCGCGAAACGCAGCATTTTTTGTCGCACTACTTCCCTGCTGAGCGGAACGTTTTTGGCTCTCATATCTCGAACCACGTAAACAGGGCCCCCTTCAACTTCACGTGCGGATTGGATGATCGCGTCTTTCTGTTACAGATTGTGGAAAGCGTACTGGCCGGCAACATTTCTGGCCGGGACGCCGTGGTCTGTGGCCACGGGACTGCTTAGTTTATCCCGTAGAGCTCCGTAAAAACGAAACTAGATGCCTCGTTTTTTAACAGCAGAGCTTTTTAGGCCGAGGCGAATCCATCCGGCGGAGACAGAAAGTCCTGAAACCGTAAAGAAAAAAAAACATGGTTAAGGAGGTCCCGGGATTCGAACCCGGGACCCTTACGTGGTGAAACCGGCAACTTAACCACTGGGGGGAATCCAAAAGGCCCGAGGAGGTACGGGTCAGCAGCTGGCGGGGAACAATAATATGTCCACTCCGTTGAAAAAAAAAGCGCTTCCCGTGGTCGCAATCGAACCTGGGTGCCAGTGTAATGAAATTGGCGTCCATCCGATTGAGCTATCATCGCATTCCGGGCACACAGCATTTCCTTTGGGTTCGTAGCACGGGAATTTGCTTTGGTCTTGGCCTCGGGTTCAAACGCGTCCTAACGCGGTACACTTTGGGAGAGATGTGAAAGCCTGCGGACGAAACGATCCTGGGCCTGCCAGTCAGGGAGAACGTTTTACGGCAAGTAATTGAGAAATAAATGTGAGGTGATGACATATGCAGCGGAAACGTGGTACCTTACTAAACAACTTGAAAGCAAACTTATGTCGGCTCAACGGCCTATGGAACGAAAAATGATCGGAGTAACACTTACAGACAGGTAACCAGCTTCCTGGATCAGAGAACCAACTAGAGTAGAAAATATCATAGTTCAAATAAAACGATGTGGACGTGGGCTCTCCACGTAATTAGGCAACATGGCGATCGATGGACTGCCAAGGTGACAGGGCGGACACCAATAGACGGGTCTGGAAAAAGAGTAAGGCCTATCACTCGATGGAGGGACGAAAAAAATTGGCCTTGTATCTGCTCCTTTCGTTGCAAATGTCGACGAAAGACATTAGTCTTTCGTCGACATTTGCTAAGTAAATGCCTCCCTTTGTTTTCCCGCTCACCTCTTATGTTGTTCCTCTTCCAACACGCTCCTCCGAAAGTAAACACGCTTTGTAAACAGAGGTTTCCTCAAGGTAAACATTGGTTTGCTCAAGTCAATTTAAATTTACCGCGTCCACTGCTCCGGGCCGGCTTCCTCGATGCCAGCGCTGCCGTACGGCGGAGACGCGCGTAAATTGAGGAGCCCTAGTGCAACGTTTGTAGAACCACGTTGCCCTGCTCCACGTGCATTCCGAGAGGAACGTGTGACATGTTGCTGTTGCCGCTTGATTTCTTAAAATGCCGTCAGAAGCTGGCGCGGGCGACAACAGGCGAGGAAATGATTTTTTTTTTAAGTGCGAATGCACTTTATAAGCGACCCCGAACCTTCCGCCGTCCGCATAGCAACAGCTGCGGGTGCGCGCGCTTTTCGTCTTCCTTAGCAACGGGGGAAGATGGGCGCGCGCTGCCTGGCCGCTGACATGGCACATACCCACGTAGGAGATTGGCCAGGAATAAGTGGGAATGCACTTCTTAAAGGGACACTGAAGTGAATTTGTCAAGCTCCCGTTTTTGCTTGCACTGCGTAAACTGGCTCAAATTAGCACACTTTTCATCGTTTATCCGGTTGACAAATCGGTAATTATTTTACAAAGCGCGAAAGAAGAAAAACTACCATGCGCGGTTTGCGGCGGCCGCACCAACTAAAGCTGTGACGTTGAGGAGGGGCGCCGTGATTGGACGATGCCCAAGGTTAGCAATCACACAAGTTTCGGTTTCGGTTTCGGTTCTGTAAAACATAAACCAATGGCTTTGTTGGATGGGCATTCTCAATATCTCAGTAATCATCGTACCGCGCTTCTGCCATGTTGTCGGCTGTAAAATGCACAAGATAAGCCTCTCAGGACGGCTTGTAGTTCGTAGCATTCACTAGCAGAGACCTACGCAGTGCATGAACGCCCTCCGCGTACCCGCAGACGCCCAAATGTACATGCGCTTTTCCCCCAATATTTGGAGCTTGCCTCCCTCATGCCTGTATCGTAAAAGCGTGGTTCGCACCAGGCCAAGGGTCTGTTCATTCTGGCTTGAGCCCACTGCCTGCAAGCAGTCGGTGCTTATGGCAACAGCACGCCAACGAGAACTCGCTAGCGCGCCAGTTGCCAGCCCTGCGCGCGTTTTGTGAACTAGTTCGTGTAGCCATGAACGTTTGCGGCGCCAAAAAAGGTGAACTCAATATAGAAAACATCGGCGGAAAACAAAAAAGTTAACTTACAAAAAAAAAAAGCACGTACCCGCGGGGATTCGAACTCGTGACTCGCAAAACACTTGCGGTGAATTCGCAACGCCCCAGACCGCTAGGCCACGGAGCGGAACGCGAATGGCTTGCTAATATAGGGTATATATTGTACAACCGGTTTACACTTTTATTTAGTTTTGGCATTTCAAGCCGCTTAGGTGACTATTTGTTGTACTGCGATCGTGCAGTAAGCGTCGCCCGAGTTTCCACAGTAGCTCACGTCTAGCAATTGCATTTCGTAGACGGAAAAGCGTTCGCAGATGCGTAGTCGTGCTGCTGACCGCTGTGCTTGTTCGCACAGCGCAAAGAGTGCTTCCCGCGCCCTAGTTTTACGCTGTACGGTAAAAATATCAGTTGATTTTATTTCCTTAGTACCTATATTGACTTCGCTGACTCTTCTCCCGCCTTCAAGAGGCCTTATATTTTCCTACTGGCGTACCAGTCAGCGAAGCGTCGCATGTGCAGCGCTTGTGTGAAGCGACCTTGACTTGGAGCTAGATACAGTGTACAAACAAACCAAGTAAAGAAAGGCACATTCTTCCATTCACAAACGTGTCCTGGCTTCGTTTCAACTAAGCGAACGAATTGCGACCAAGCAATTTTTTTTTAACCTCCTTGATTGCGACGACCCGCCGGCGGCCGGCGGACGAGACGCTGGGCCGACTGACTCTGTCGGCCGGGGAGCCGTGCAGTAGCGCAGCCGTGGCGCAGCCAATTGCCAGCTCATCCCCTCCTGACGTCACACGAAAACGCCACAGAAAATGGGCGAGCGTAAAGAGAGGAGGACAGCGTTTTCGAATTAGGTTTTCTACTAAATAAAATCGCGTAAACGCGCCTAGAGTGGTCGAAACATGGCCTGGGGACTCCGGACTACAATTTGCGCTAGTAATCCCGCAATGTTTACATATCACTTCAGTGTCCCTTTAAGCGAGCCTGAATCGTCGCGCTCGCATAGCGCCTCGTCTCCCCCCTCGCCTACTCTCCTAAAGCCCCTTTACTACTCTCCAGCTCGCAACACCCTCTCTCGGCGCGCCAGCCAGGCCACTACACTATATAAAAAAAAAAACAGCATCCGGCGCCAGGTTTCGATCTGCGGACTTTGCGGCCGCAGCGCGACGCTCTACCGACTAGGCCACGGACGCGACGTTAATATCAGTGATAGTAACGCGCCTTATATCTTTAACGCTTTCAAACTACGTCGTCAGCGGCGTGCGTTGGCGACTCAGCGGCGTTATAGCGGCTTGATAACTGCGTGGTGTACACGTGATACTACAAACCCGCTAGTTCTGCATTCTCTCACGTGACTGCGCCTCCTCTCCCTTCACTCCGGTCGGCGCTTCGCAGCTGCGGTGCGCTGCGGTGCGGTGCGCTCCTCCTCTCGAACATACACGTTAATTCACCAAGATTTCCGCAGAGGGACAAACGAGGCGTGTTAAGCCGAACGTGATCACGAGGGGGTGTTAATGTAACTAACGGGCAAAATGCCACCAAACTTCAACAACTCCCCCTCATTAGCATTCAACACCGTGCTTCGCACTTAATCATCACTCCCCTTCGGGGAAATGCGGCTGGAATATTTTTCGTCTGCAGTGTACATATTATTTCATTTGCTACCGCAAAAATCAATGGCCTCCCTAAAGCAACTACTGGAAATATCCCTTGTGTACTGATTTTCTGCCCCATATTTGCGGTACTGCTTTGATTCTGTTCAATAATGTTGACAAGTCTGAACATAGCCACCGGAATTAGACGTTTAGATTTGGCTGCGAGTACCTAAGGGACTACTGCGCAGCATCTGTTTCACTTTGCCGGCTGGCTGAATCGGGTGGTAGACAGGACAGACCAAAATTTTCGCGTTCAAGTAGCCCAACAAAGAAGGAAATTCGGAGGCAAAGAATTTACTCGAGCGGCGCGGGACAGGAACGGTGGGACGTCGATTAAAGAGGCTTTCATCCTGCAGTTGACCTAGTGGGCTGCTTCTGCTGACGATGATGATGCAACAGCCGGATCTCCGACGAAGGGGATAGGGACCGCCAGCTCTGCTGTTTCTCCATCTCCAAAGCGTTGCAACCAGCTAGTGCAGGAGCTGTGCCAAATGTTTTTTTGTTTTTTTTCTGACGTGGCACATTAATATTCGTGGCATTCTGATGAAACACTTGGAACGTGCACCCTTTTTAATTGTGTCTCTTGCTCGAAATACTTAGTTAAATCTGGAATGGTGCTGAATATATTTCGTTAGTCCGAGGTAATCATTGGGAATCCGAATTTGTTCGTTATATCGGGAGAATCTTCAGATCTGGTTTCGTTCGATCGAGTTTTGACTCTATTCATGAGTACGAAAATGCTTGCCACCAGCAGCATTTATTCTCTGTCCACCCCATTTTGTTTATCGCCTCTCTATTCACCGATGAGTTTGCCCAGCTTATATATCCTCTACACCATTGACTCAATACTTCCTATACCTCCTGTCTCCTCGGCCCGGGGTCCTAACTGAGAAGTTAGGCTTCTAAAGTTTAGAAAGCAAATACCAGATATTTATTGTATTGCTTATGAAATGTATTTGGCCTTTATCTACAACTGTTCCTACTTACACCTGTACGGCACTTGCTGCAGTGTATTAGGATTTACCTTGTGAAACAAAGAAAATACGCCGCCCTAATTACGATTTTCGAGGCAAGTCATTTTCCGAGCAAAATAAGGACCAAGCTGAGTGTTCTTTAACAACAGGCCAGACCAGTCCTTGTGGCATTGCATTTATGACTTTCGGAAGTTTCGAGGGCGTGGGGGTGGTTCCAACCCCCACGTGGGGGTGGGTAGGGGGGGGGGCGGCAACATTTAATGTGCCGTGCAATTATAAAGCGATGAATGGTTTCAACAACATGTTCCACTAAATAATGCACGCTCTGGAATGTCCCATTTGTGTACTTCGTATACGGCTGCCTTTGTGCACGCTCTGTGGTGTCTACTGTGTCTTACTAACTCTTAGTACACATTTTTAAAGCGTGAAAAAGAGTTCGGCCTGTAGTCTGCATGCGTGAATGCACCGAGCAGATAATCATGCTGCGTCAGCGAGGAATCAGCCTAACTCCTTTTGAGTGGCGCTCAGATATTAGGCGCACGCATCGCAACGATCCGTCACACACACCTGGGAGATGCACGGGACACTCAATCATCCCCCAATCAACTTCAATCGTACCTTTTAGAAATGCCGTTACGAAGCCTCTGATACTGGTACCGGATATTTATTGAAATACTTGGGGGCGTGCTTCCTACGCTTTTTATGTATATTGAGGAGGCAAGATTGAACGGTTCCTATTGTTCGTGGCACTGACAGTGATTATGTGCTCCTCTCCGACGAACGCCGGGTGAGAAATGCTTCGGAAGAGGTCTTTGCCATCCGTGCACGTTCGATGTCAGCTTGCCGGTTTTTTTTTAATGTGTTTATTATTATAAATCCTATTCTTGAGGAACTAAATCAGAGCGAGTAGTAAATAGAATGTTGCAGTTGATTTATTTATAAGGCTAACTCGTAGGTACGTTTAGCTTCCAGGTCCAAAAACGCCGCAAAAGATGAATTTAGATAATACGGAGGTCTTTATTTCAGTATAACACTTGACTTTAGAAACAACAAAAAAGTCGTCTGATAAATTTCTAAGCGAACAATCCTAAAATATAACGAAATCTCCTTAAGATGAAGTGCGCGGTAGGGTAATTTAAGGGAAGATAGTCCAGTAATATCTTTAATGCAAGCAGTAGAAAGCGTGGTGTAAGGTGAGTAATGGCGTGGAATCTATCGTAGGTTATATTCAGTTGCTCTTTTCAATGCCCAACTTCCTTTCTTTCCGCCCTTGGCCTGGGCCTTCAATTTCGTTCGAGAAGTTCTCGTCTCCCCTCTGCCCTTACGGAACCACCCTTCTTCGTGCGAAAAGAAAACATCTTACTACCATCACCTAAATTAATACCGATCCTTGCACTCTAACGGAACGTTCATTTCCCGGGTCATTTCATCGGGTGCCTAACAGCTGTCGCCCCTTACCGGTTATCTCGTTTGGACAAAAAAATAGAACAGAAAATTAAATTCCCCGACCAAAGGCGCCCGACTAAATGGCGTTCTCGGTGAACAGCGTCCAAACGAGAAGAATAATAAAGAACGTAGACAAACAGAAAAAGATGAATTGGATCCGAGACAAAGGCACATTCGGATAATAGGGTCCGCATAGACGTGTAATTGGTTGAAGACTCATTGAGCATCAGTTCTGACCAAGAAAGAAAGAAAGAACGAACGAAACAAAGAAAGAAAGAAAGAAAAAAAGAAAGGAAACTTGCAATGGACGTTGAGAACGGGACGGAACGGTTTCTCGTATCACCGGACGGAATACGGGAAACAAAGCAGAGAACGGGGCACCACCCGAATCGTAGACCACGCGCAAAAGGGGGAACATTTTAAGGATTGGAAGGAAGGGGTATGCACAATGTCGGTTCGCGAAAGCAAAGCAAGAAATCCGCAATACTGTTTTGCAATCAGCCTTTTTATTACGGTTCATTCATGGTTACACAACCATACTTTCACGCTCATTGTGTTGTGAATAATTTCAGATACCGAGCTTTACATCGCTGCACCTACTCCTCAAGAAGCATGTGGCTTCGTCGTGCGGGCTACTACCATTTTTTTTTATTGACAAACGGTCAAAAATATATAAATACCTTGGCATGCGTTTTACGCAAAACTTGTCCTGCTCCAATAATATTGATTAAATTACTGCAAAAGCTCTTAAAACACTTGGTCACCTCCGGCGTACGTCCTCTGGGGCCCCTAGTGACACCAAACTTGCCGTATGCAAGACGCGTATCCGCCGCGTGCTTAGTAAGCGTCTCCTGTATGTAACCTTTACGAGAAGTGCGAAATGACCAAACTTGAGTCTGTACAGAAAAAGGCTATTACATTCATCTTCCGTTGATACGACTCGGCTTTTCACCTACGTCAGCCTTACCGTCTTTGAAGCTATCAACGCTTTCACCGGGAAGGAGCAATTAATGGATAGAGCTCTTTCACTCTATCACCAACTCGCCTTGTAAGTTGGTAAAAGATACGTACTTATCGTATTCCAGCCCGCCTTAAACCAGACACTATCATGATATTAATATGGCAGCATTCCAAGCTCGTACTAACAAGTTCCAGTTCAGCTTTTCCATGCACGGTTGAACTTGGATTGATGACGATGAGGATTGTCGGGTTTAACGCGCCGACGCAACGCAGGCGATGAGGCGCGCCGTAGTGGAGGGCTCCGAATTAATTTTGACCACCTGGGGATCTTTAACGTGCTCCGAGGTTGAACTTGGAAATCCTGTACCCGGTCACATACGTTTTTCGCCTCAAAATGAATTCTTGGCAGCCATAAATACCCTTTGACGGTTTTAGATGCGACGCTGAGAGGAGCATCTCTTGCCAGCGGCCCTGTCCTGCGTCCGTCGTCGTCGGCGTCCGCGTCCGCACAGCTGCGTCTCTCCTCCGCTCACCCCCTCTCCTCTCTTCGATAGCGAACACTCTCGCCCAACACCTGCGGGCGCGTGGCGCAGCGCACTCTCACTCCGCCTGTGGGCGCGCTGCGCGCGGCGCAAGCGCGCTGTGCGCATGTGCAGCGCCCTGTCTCTCAGCGGTCTCCTCTCCTTCGGGTGCACTTAGCGGAGTGCCGCGCTCCTGCCGGTCTCAGTCGACGGTCGTCCGCGCTAGGCTTTCTCTCTCTCTCTCTCTCTCTCTCTCTCTCTCTCTCTCTCTCTCTCTCTCGCATTACCCGACGATTGCTCACGCAATTCGAGTAATCGACCCAACGGAAACGCACAATGGAACCCCCTTCAGCGTCGCATTACACCAGGGTTCCCGCGAGGGGAGGTGGGCGTAATTTTATTTCTCTTGTTTTAATTTTTTGTTGTTGTTCTTGTTGTTGTTGCTGGTTTTCCTGGGATATGATCTTTTCCACGATTTGTTTAGGTTTTATTTATTGAACGATGCAGTGCATGTATATTCTGTACTTGTCTCTTTTAGGGGCGAAGCCCGCTAGGGGCTGAGGCTGTTGGCGTCTCCTGTAGGCGTCGTCATCGTAATCGTCGTCATAATCATCGTTTCATGTTGCCACGGTACTCGTTTACGCCTCGTTTACGCTTCGCACTAGAACGTAAAACGTACTAAAAAAACACCAGGACACTCGTTTACGCCTCGCGCTAGAGACCTTCGTCCTTCAAAAACAAGGGACTTTTACAGCAAAGTTGTATACCTCCACCCCCAACGGTTTCATTTCTGTTGGCCAAAACGCCAAGGCGCCAAAAATACACTTATTCACTGCATGCTTCGCCCCTCCCCAGGTTTGAGGTTCGTGGAGATGGCCCCGAATTTTTCTCCACTCCTTCCACAGCCCTCATTACGACTGCAGTATGTACCAATAAAATAAATCAAATAAACCATTCTTGAGGTTGGCTGTCATTCAACCTCCCATCACATGCACGACATGACGCAAAGGGCAAGAACGACTTGTTTCTACTTGCTTATGATCGGCTATCTTTGTCCATTTACGAACACCCAATTTGCTTACGTCTGATTTATTCCGTTTAAATACTTGTTGCATGCTTGCAGTGATGATGCTAAAGCCTTTGTTCTTAGCTTACATACGACTCGTCTTACTGTCTCTTGCGGAAGAAAAAAAAGTTGGGCACATGGGGCAACTCGCTTTAGTAAACTCACCCTTTGATGGTCTTAAGCAAACTGGTCGTCACCTCTCAGTGTGCCGTGAATAAAAGACACCCTTTCAAGGGTTTTGCTCCACTACCTCACTTCAGGAATAAATTTAAACGAGACTCCGACGAAAGGCTTCCTGCAAAAGATCGCTGCATAGACCACAGCAAATAAATGCTGCTTTCTAAGGGTGAAACTGTCGGCGAAAGGAAAAAGAAAGTGCTGAGTGATCGCTTCGGTGAAGATTAAGAACGAGCGAACCATGGTGAAACAACAGCAATTGTGTACAGTATACTAATAAAGCGTCAGAAGAAATCTGGCCGACAGATAATTGAGCGATTGCACGGGTGGGCTGCAGCCATGACCGGAGCTGTCATCCTAGTTGACGCCCAACTTCTCTTCCTTTTCCCAGTGGGCACCGCCTGGCATGCGAGCCCTCTGGGTTTTTTGGAGAAAATGCAGTGGTAGTTAAGAGCTGCCTGAGAGAGTCAACGTGGGTAGCTCCACAAAAGCCATGATCCACATGATGAAGTACGTGCTTTGGGGGCGGTCGCCAGGCGCAACCGTCCGCGATGATTTGGATACGGGCAGTAGGAAATGAAGCTCCGCTCCCACTGTCGCCGTGCTTTGAGTGATGACTAACCTCGTGCTGTAAAGAAGTACGTGCATCTGATCGCAGTACAATCATGGGATGAGTACCTGTGCATTGGCTATCACTCAAGCAGCAGTCTGAAACTACAAATGCCGCCGGGAAATTGTAGCTTTGGGCGTGTACCCCGCCTTGTCGAAGCCCGTTCTCGAAACTTGATTGTATATGGTAGTTTAGATCCCAGGTAATGGTGTGACGCCTTGATATTCGGTTCATGATTTTGTCGGCACCAAGGTTTGCAAAATTAAAAACAGGACCTGCAACGTCCAGGAGACCATTGTGGACCGTAATTATGAACACGTCTTTCGAAGTTAGAGGCATCGTCGTCGTTTTGGAATAAAGCACATATAAAATTTAGCTAACCAGGAATATGCAATCATTTTATGTTTTTGAACAGGTTGAAATCTGTAAATACGCACGCACACACACACGCATAGTTACGTATTTCTTTCTTTATTTATTTATGTGTTTGATCGTCTGTTTATACGCAGATGCATACATACATGCATGCATACATACATACAAAGCAGCATGCGAATCGACACAAGCGAACAACGGCAGCCTGCGTGACACGTTCTGCGCGACTTCCGGTCATCGATGGCGAGACGGTTAACTGCGAAATGGGACGTTTTGATTCTCATCTCCAACTTATCCTGGAACAGACCTGACACGGATGCATCGCTGGGACTCAGATATAGTGATAACTATGATATCCTGATGTTCAACCTTCATATGAAGTAAGCGACATGATAGCTGAACGCTGAGCGCCCGGCTAAATTCGCTGGGTTACCCCTTGTAGACTTAAACTTAGAGCGCACGTCAGAAACAGCGCTATGCATACGCTGACGATGTATGCAACTCAGCAAGCAGCTTATTTTAAACTATGCGTCCTTGAAATTGAAAAACAAATTCAGTTTTCGTGTCGTTCAGTTATCGGAAACCCCGGGCCTGATATGCGCCTGAAACACGATTTTAGCACTGATGTTCTGGAAATAGGCATTGTCTTTCGGTCCCATTTTAGGGCGCAGAGTTGAAGGGTCCATGCGCATAGTTGACGTCATTCCTGATATTAAATTTCCACCATACCTCACTTTGGACGTTGCGTACGTATTAGAAATAAAACGTATTCTAACTACTAAAATCTCTGAAGAACCTAACCGCGTTTTTGAGCTCTTAGTGCTTTTCTACGAAACGGCTGCTAGAATGATAGTTATTTCTCGCCACTATCACAACCTAATTCATTCTAACGGGACTCTGCAACACATCTTATGAACGCTTTCACTCTTTCCTTCGCGTCTGAAAGCATTGTAAAAGATATGATTATCAACAGCGAGAAGCAGCACTGCGGGATTTACTCGTCGCAACAGAACTATACATCGTCCGTTTCTGCTTTGATTTGTGGCTTTTTTTCTGAAGTGGCCATCGAATGCTTTTATTGGTGCAAGGGAAAGGAAGCGGCCAATAGACGCCGCATTGCCCTAATGACGTACTTATTCGAGCACTCGAAGAATGTAAAAACTCAGAAAAGAGAAAGACATTTTGAGCAAGTTTACGAGTGATCTGATGGGCATAGAGCAGTAATTTTTGGCTCAGGTACACCTTCCAGAATTTTTAATAATATCACAGCAGCGACGACGGATCCACGTGCCGGCGCCTCAACGCGGCGTGCAGCGGCGAAATAGGCGAGAGTACACGCACCCGCATAAAGCCTTCTCCTGTGTGAGTATCGTCTGATAGGGTGTTTCTTTGAGAGCGATATACCACCCCGGCACAATATCTGCATGACTTTGCTTGCAAGAAAACGTGGTTATATGAAGCCCGTGTGCATTTCCAATAGGCGCTGATTTTTCGCTCGTACCACTTGCCCGGCATGTTCGTCAGGAATGTTTACGGTGTTCAGCTATATTGGTGGCTACAGAAACGGCCTTCGCAGGTAACAAAGGCAGATGGTGTGTTGGTCTAAGGACAACAGCGTTAGGGACGACGTAGGAGATAGTTTTATGCGCGTACTCTCGCCTGTTTCACGGCTGGACATCGTGATAACGCGCTAATAGGCCGATCGGTTGTCACTCGCGTGATATCAAATTATTAAAAATTTGTGACCCCCTTGTTTATTGACTAGGCTCTGAAAGCACTTCATACTTAGAATAAAAGTTGAAAAAAGTGCCTCAGTGCTTCAGTGCTGTTCTCCCTTTAATGCACTTCTGGCTTTCGGGTCACTGACTCTCCCGCATATCTGCTTTTCTGCCAGATTGTACGCGCGCGGGTTCGCGTACTGGTGTGCACTCTGCCTGTTTCTCTCGGGTAGCACCTTCCTGCCGTTGCTTTTGGGCACACAGGAATCTCGCCCCACCTTGATGCAAGCGTCGTGTTGCTTGCATCGTGTTGCTTCCCGAAAGCCACGGGATGCGCGCTTGCAGCTCATTTCCGGTGAACCGTCCTGCCATCCGGCTATCTTTCTCTCCACCTTTTCCCTTCCTACCCAACCTTGCATTTGCCGACCTATAACTGTGTCTTTCTTTCTTATTTTTCCTTGCCGTTTCGTTCCACTGCCCTTATTGCAATTCACAGCCGTTCCCCATTACGGCACTTTCGCTACCTTCCTGTCAGCGCACCGTCTTGAAAACAAGTGGAATGTTTCTGTGGCCAGCAAAGCATCGGCGCTGTTGGATTTGCCTGCGCACAATTTTTGTTGCCTCGATATCACAGCCCTCAAGCTGTAGGAAAGCTTGTTCACTTTTCTTAAACGGTTTGAAATTGAGAGTGTGGGAAACATCTGTACACACCTATGATTTTTTTGTCGTAATGTAAGGGCTTGCGATGGACGCTTCAGTCCGCATTATTGGAAAGATATGTTCGAGTTTTCTGACGCTATACATAACGTCGTACCCCAAGCAATCTAAAATTTTTCATTCAGAAGGTGCGTTTCAGTCCTTTTTTGTGACGTAGTAACTTTATTACCTGCATTTGTATCTTCTGAATCGTAACTCACCACGAGGGGATTAAGTTGCAGCATTCAGGAATATCAAAATATGCGAAGCTTTTTTTTGCTGGTTGCGTAAGTAATGCATTTGTTCCAAAGAACGTTGATTTTTTTTTTTTGTTATTCACCACGAACAGCAGAGTAATAGAGTCGTTACCTTCGTTAGAATATAACTACCTAACACAAATCACCTCCCACCAGACCACCTGAAGGCCCTAAACCAATCTATACACTCGGCTAATCGGATTAGTCTGCGCAAGCATGACACTCCTCTAATCGATGTTCGCACGAGATACTGGTTTCGCCATACGCAATTGGACCGATTTCCCCATTACCGCGCCCGTACAGAACAGTGGTTCATTGCCGCCGGGCGAAAATTAACTGCTTCTTGCTGCGTTACACTCTGCGAGGGAAATCTTTCTGGCGCCTATTTTTGAAAGGCAATAAGTAGAAAGCGCCAACGGCGCAATCAATGCTGCCCTCTCTGAGTCTCTTTATACCGCATATCTAACGCGATTCTAGTTTTGTTTTTTTCGTTGCCCTTGTATTCTGCCCTCACTTAACTGTCCTCTTCCGGTCTGGCTTCCGTCCCGTAACTGCCTCGCTTCTCAAGGCTTCATGTAGGCTCTTTCACCCTTCGCTCTCCAGCGAGTTTATTTTTCCTCTCTCGGGTCCTCCCCAAAATTTCCGGTGCGCCTCCCTCCGCCGCGCGATGTGTATCGGGCCCCTAGTCTTTGAGCGAACCGCCAGGCCCGGCGCCTGATCCTCCTTCTTCTGTGACCGAATAGCGGGGGCTCCGGCTTCTGCGGGGAGTTCCCCAATATCCTCTTTGGCGAGGGCTTCCCCTTCAGCTGCTGCTACGATCGGTGACGTCCCAGGGTATGTGGAAGAAAACTAAAAAGCGGGAGAGGCAGCAGGGGGGGGGGTGGGGGTGCGCTTTGCCGCTCTGATCTCTGATACGCAGGAGCAGTATCACGGCAGAGACTCAGATGCCGTTACTATTGGTGGCCGCTGCGTCTCACCACTTGGATATTTAATATTATTTCCGGTTTTTAGAGATGCATATTTGTGGGTTGATCGCGTTGAACCTACGCCTGGGTAATTAGGGGTTTAGCTGGGTTATGAAGCTGTAATAGAGTTAGGGGGAGGGTGCTGTAGAATAATTAGAGCACTTGGACATATTTAACGTGTATCGAAAACTCGAAAGGACGTCTTTGTTGTTTACCTTCATCAACTTTCTATTTCTTCGTGATTTAAAGCACTGCTGAGCTTTAAGAATGCAGCTCCGAGACCATTTGAAGATCGTATAAAGACAAAAAAAAAATAACACGGCTGTGACATCATTACCTTACGCATCATATGGATATGAGCCGAAGAACCAAAGCGCCTTCCTTCCTTCTCGTTCACTCTTATCTTCTATCCTCCCCATCCAATCCTGCCTCATCTCATTCCCTCTTATGCTGCATTCATCTTCCCTTCGTATTCTCCATTATCTAATAACACCATACAAGAACTGTAATTATTCTTCCTTCCCGTACCCTCCATCTCCATGTACACACTCCAACTGTACTTCTCCTCTCCTTCCCAATCCCATCTTATTCCTCCCCCACTGTCGCCTTCCCTCTGCGCACCCTTCTTAACAGCGGAGCTGTTGTTGCTTGCCGTAATGTGCGCGGCGTCATCAGAAAACCCCGGGCCATAGTTACTCCAGTCGTTTACTCCGCACAGGAGCATGCGTCTTACGATGAGCGCCCGGCGTCGTCCAGGCTTGCACGTACGTGGCGATCGCAAAAATAACAAAAAAAGCAGTTCACGTGTGCCCACACCCAAGGGGGGAGCACAAGACAGCTCTAGCTACAGACGCCAGGTCCGCGAAGACAGTTGCCGCCAGTTCTAGCGCTGCTGACGCGTTCCACTTTGGGAGGAATGGGAAGGCCTGCGGACAAAAGGATTCGGGCCCGCCAGCCATGCATAAGGAAGACGACGATATAGATGAAAATGACGATGACTACTACTACTACGGGGAAAAGCGACGACGGAACACGTAAATAAACAATTTCAAACCTAATGCAATGCGTGGTGGTGAGTCCTTCAGTGCATACATAGAAATAATCATACAGCTTCGCTTTGGTTAAAGCCTTGCGCGACTTCATACAAGCTTCGCAAATTTTTTTTTGTTTACCCTGTTTCCTGTCCATTCTCTATTCTCTTTCTCGACATTTCATCTTCAATCCTTTCCTTAACTTTCTACTCTAACCTTCCCTTTGCCAATCCCTTACCCACCAATTCCCATTTGTCAGAAATCCCCTAGTGATCACGCCCACCAGTAAATTTTCCAGCTGATTTGAGTGACAGAGAGGCAGATAGACAGACAGACGGATGAACACGCCTGTTCGTGCTTAGGACACCTGACAAGACAGTCTGTAAAAAGAATAAAAATGTAAACATGTGGTGGCTACAGTAAATAATTCCTTAGCAAGACTGTGGGCTAGCGGATCATCAAAAGGTTCCGCCTTTAGTGAGACAGTAGTTCCGGTTTGTTCCAAATGTCTTTTTTCTTTGTTTTAGTTACCCAGCGCCCAACGAAACTCGCTGTTGCCTTAGAGTTTTTGCTATACGGCAACAGCAAGTTTCGTGAGTCGCTTGTGGCAGATAAGGCACAAACGCGGTCACGAGTTCTTCTTTCTTACTTTTTTATTTCATTCTGGCTAACTCCGAGGGAGACTGTTCGAGGGCGTTGCTTTATGATGCGGGCGGAAGCGCCGTCATGTGATTTTTTTTTTTTTACGTTTCGCGGGGTTTCTTTATGAGTCAGATTTAATGAGTAGGCAATTCGTACGTCGCTGAAAAAAACCGCGGTTTGATGCCTATCGTGGGTACCTACAAGTGCCTCATTGACACTTTGAAGATTGGATAAGTATTTCTCGAGTTGAATAATTAATTACAATTACTTAATTTATTCTCAATAACGAAAAAAATACTGGCCGCTACTACACTGCACTGGCAACATTATGCGCTAAGTGTTATTCGAGGAACTCCATTGATCTTATTTTAACATCTAGGTGCATGATAGCTGGGACACGCTGTATATTAAAAACAGTGTCAGCATTAGTAATGTACTTGTAGTCTGTTTGAAATATGCTGTGGGTTTTCTATCGTGCTAAAAATGTTTGCATGTATCAACTGTAACGCTGAGGCAAGTAGTTAGTAAACATTTTTTTTTTGTCTGTAAACAAAGCTATTAAGGCCATTGAAACCGATATTAGTCCTCAAAGAATGCTTCGCATTTGAAAAGGGGTAAATTTAACCACGCTTTCTGTAAAGCGTCAAGCACGGTAATGTCCACTGCGCTGCCAGTTGCTGATATATTTTAATAATATGTATCGCTCTCAGAACAGTGCGAAATTTCTCCAACACGACATAGAACATGAGCAGTGTTTGAAGCTGAACCCTTATAGAATTCCGTGAGCAAATAAAGGAAGAACAAAATTATTCCAGTTTTATTCATCCAAAGCATACCGCTTTACCATGTTCGCTCCTCCTGCAGAGCGTCGACAACGACGATAAATGTTTAGGTTATGCATGGGCTTTGAACTGTACCCCTAAACTCCCTCTGCACTTCAGCACACTGGATAACAATATTTTACGGCATAATATTACTTGAGGATAAAAAATTCGGCATTGAAAACAAAAAAAAAATAAAGCAACGCAAGTAATTCATAGAACCACATAAAACAAATCTAAAAGTACTGCAAGAGCTGTTTTGAGCTCTAGTGGAGTTATTTCGCAGCCTAGAATCGATACATGGATAAAGGAAGGTGTTTACCAAATTATTTGATGAAATTATTTTACATCATACGTTTACAGATACTGTGACCGAACTGCTTGAGGTAGCATGTGTGTATCCGAATTTGGAGACCATGTTGAATTACAGCGCAAACGACAAGACACAGGACGGTATCAAGAGGACACACGAAGCGCTTCGTGTGTCCTCTCGCTATCGTACGGTGTCTTGTCGTTTGCGTTGTGGTTCAACATGCATTGCCTACTCGCCCAAGTTTTCCCGATGGAGACCATGTGCTTTACGATTGCAATGTTGTAAATAACGTTGGTTTGGGAGGCTAATATAAGCCATGTGTGCGATTTTGGACCTGGAAGTCGCGAAAACATGTTCCGACAAGAATATCTGCTACGATAAAATCTGAAGTAGATAAAACGCATAGTTCTGAAAATTTCTGACGAATTACGGAACAGGGCGATACGAAATCCATTTGCTCAGGTGGACACATAAAGCTCCTCTCGATCACGTAGCGTTCCCCCTGTGTACTTATTCATTTGTTTTTGTTTTATTTAATAAACAGGCATACTGAAATCACTTAGCACACTTTCTCAACTAATTAAGAAAATACGACATCGAGGTAATTAAAAATGCTGCCTGGCTTCCTCTTCGTTCTGAGTTTGAGGAGGCGAAGAACTGGTGTCGTCTCTGAGTCTGAGAAGTAGTCCTGAGTAGTTGTGGGTTTGAGCAGGTGAAGAACTGGTGTAGTCTCTACGCACAAGAACATCAAAAGCCACGACCGTTTTGTTTGAGAACAGAATGTAAATAACTGTTCCCATATATTTACTTTCATAACATCACAAGGAGAGTGCCTCTGGCTTAGATATTTGCAAGTTCATCCGTTATTCAAACGATGTTTCACGAGGTACCCAGCCGTTGGCTTCATACAGGTAACAACTTTACAGCGGAATGTACTACGACTTTTGTTGAGTCGCTTCAGGCACGGGAGTGGTGCTGGTAGAACTTCATAGAAATGGGAGAGGGTGAAAGGGGATGACTAGTCGCGTCTATTCCACCGTAAAATTGATTGCCGCGGTCGTTTTCTAATTACCAGAGCACGTCATTATGCCTTCAACTTAGGCGATGTGATTCGAGGGGCTCTTCCTGTCAAGCTGAACGCACCGCCACTCGGGAAGGGACTAGCGTGAATGCCTCGGGCATTGGCGCGCGTTCGCGTTAGGCTAGATTTTAGTCGCCGAAGAACGCGCCTCCTCCGGTGTAGGAACTGGCACGACAATCAAAGTATAAACTGCACGCTAAAACACCCGGGCGTAAGTCATGGCGCACCTCCGGACACTAAGTCGTGCCTCCAACCCCCGTTGCTTCCCCTACCGCCGTAATTACCACCTCGCATTCCCCGGGAACGGGGCTTCAGACGCGTCAGCCACCGTGTGAAAGTGGTTGATTAACTGAACGGCCCCACGCATGCACGCGCACCTTCGGTGCAAGTTTTCTGCTTCGAAGGGGCGTATGCGGATAATGAGTCTTGAAGTAAGGCAACAAAGCAGACAAGTAGCAAGGCTAAGCTTTGTTAGGAAGTTGTAAGACTTTTTGCGTAATGTGTAGCCGAAATGGGATTATCGTCATTGTTATCGTCGTCTTTCTCGACACGGGGATATTGAAGAGGCAGAATATGTATGTCTAATTGCGAAATAATTTGCCGGTGTTCATACTGAAGGCAGCCTCGCATCATAGTCATATTTGACAAATAAACTCACGAAACAACATGACATGACCCAGAGAATTCCCACATGGACCACGCTGTGACTGTTTCCCTCCCGTGTTTTCTTGTTTTGAGCTGTTTATTCTTTCACAATGTACCAACTCGCCCAAGCTTTCATTTTACAATATCCTATATGAACACTTCAAATACGTTTTTTCGCTGCTCACGTGTTCCGAGACCAAACGTTTTGCACCGGGTGCTGAACTTACGAAGTGCCCCTTTCATTTCTTTGTCTACGCGCCTCACAAAGTGGCATGAAAAAGAATACCCGTGTTGTAAAGGAGGACCTACTCATTTTTTCCTGGATGGGCGTTTGACGAGAGCTCAAGCTGGACAACCAAGCTAAGAAAGGGAAGAAACCTGTTTCGTGTCGCTACCCGAACCGTCATGAAATGTCGCCGCACAGGCGTCGCGACGCCACTCTTCAGTTGCCGTTACTGAAGGCCTTGCGTACCGCAGTTTGAATGAAATTGCGCCGGTCGGAAAGGAGACACTTTGCGGGGCTCTGTTCTTCCGTCACACTCGCTAGCTATTCCAGATCCCCTTCCTGCCCACCGTTTAGCCCCTTCATTTTTATTCTGAACACAGACAAATTTTTAGCTTCTTCGAGTCTCGTTCTCGATTGATGCTTTTTGACTTCCATTTCTTTCCACATCATTCGGGGTGCAAAGCGCTAGAAGCTGCTGCCCGCATACTCTGGAAGAACTCATCCATTCATCTGAAGGGAAATTCACATTTTAATTAAGAGGGCTCTGAAAAATAAAAGAGGTAAGGAAAGAATAAATGTGGTGCTGCCCAATTCGGGGCCCGTTATTGTTATTCTGCGGGAAACATAAAGACATAAAGCGCCAATATAATGATGCAGATACGAGGTTTTGCCTATAATCACTGAAGAAACTTCGGTTCCGAAAACACACTAGCAAAAGGAGGGGAGAAATTCGATGCTCCCAGTGTGAGTCCTGTAGAGGCGAAATAAGCACGGAACATTCGCCTAGTACGCACCTAAATGTGGTCACCATGTGTAGAGTAACTGCAGCTCTAATTGCTCATGGTTTTAACCGCACTCGAATGTAATGCCGGCTTCGGGGTGAGCTGGAATGCATTCACAGATCTCAGAGCGAAAGATGTGAATACAAGGGAAAACCGGAAATGAGTTGACCGCTATAGAACGGAGCACGTTCACTGGAAATGGAAAGGAGGTAGGGGTCATTTCAGATAAGATCGAACAAAGCATGGCTGGTCGACCTCTTCAACTCGCTTGGAATTTTTTTACCTCATTCCCGCATGTATGTATGTGCAGATTCACAAATATTTTCGGCGGAAAAAATTTTGGCCGACTGAAAAAAAATTTGGAACCCACCCGCGTGAACCCCGGCCGCTACCTGCTCATGCGCCGCGGCCAAATTTAGCGACGTCTAGCAAAAAATATACTAATCAGGCGGGAATGGCAATTTTTATGCTTAATCTACGCCTGGTGTACATTTCGCGCCCGAAATGTCGTTGGCTAGAAGAACATATATTTTTTGTAATAAATTTCCAAATCTTGCTCAGAGCGCATTTTGTTGTGTACTTTGCGGGCCAGTGTTATCGTAAGTAATGGAGCTAGAGCGTTCACATTTGAGTGAGGGCTGCTCCTGGCAAGCATAAATAAGGGTCGTAAATATGGTGTCTGTGCACACTACGGTTAAAAAGTAAATGGCGCACAAGTGTGAAGAAAAAACTAAAACACTCCGAGTTCAGACGCTTATTAAAAAAAAAAACACTTCTTTGATTTTGCTGAAATTCTCCCCAGATGTTAACCTGTGAATGTACTTCAACGATCATTAAAAACATGTTGCATCATTTTGTTCCTGACGCGCCTACAGCGCGAGAAAAAAGCCTGGTCGGCCAGGTCTTCACAAGATCCTGAGACACGAAACAGTGAGAGCAACTTCCAGTGAATGTGCAGACGTTTGATAATTTTTTTGTACCAAAGGCAAACGGTTTACTTATTGATAGTATTACAGAGAATTCAGAAGCAAAACTGAAATTTTTATGTGAATTTTGGAATAAAAATAAACAATCTGTGCACCGCTAAACGTGTACTCTTCGAAGAAAAAACGGAGGAACTCCAGATTCACGCGCATTAAAAAAAACGCTTCTTCGAGTTTTATGAAGCATTCCACAGATATTTTCCTCTAAACGTACTTGTGGTGAGCCCTAGAAATATCGTGCGTCATTCTAAGCACAGCGCGGATACAGTCGTGCGGTGGTGAAACCGCTGCAATGTATGGTGATAAAACGCGCAATTTGAAGGTCTTCGGGTCTATTTTTATAGCTTCCTCTAGATTTCCCCAACCGCGGTCACTCTTTGTCTTACATTATCAACGCTCTTTTTTTGTGCGCACTGCTGCCGTGATGCGCTATATTTGGTTCATAAGATCAGCTATTTGACAAGGTGCCCGCAGTCGTGTTTTTTTAACTCGCCTGGACGTAACTTTCGTTCGCCTGAAATCAAAGGTTCAACGGAAGCCCGTCCGGTCGGCAGCACACATGGCAAGTATTAAAAACGGACATCGGCCACACACGACCCCGGCGCGGGTAACGTCTCCAGGTAGCATGCCCCTCTTCGGTCCTTCTCTGGACACACTGGTTCAATTACCGAATAAGCGACCAAACAGGAAGGCAAACGCCCTTGAGCCCGGTGGTGTCCGGGACGACACATGTGGGATCTTCATTTTTTTTGTTTGAGTCGAGTGTTTTTTGGGGCTTTTTCAACTGTATGCGGCGGCAGGGACTTGGCTGACAGAAAGAGCGAAAGAGGGGACTGGAAGAAAAGGGGCTGCATGCGTTCAAACGGTTACAAGTTTTCAGTTCTGTCACATTGGGAGAGTGCCTTGCGCTACCTCCTCACTATTTGACTACGGTCGCATTTTAATCTTCATTTCATCACTTTTTATTATTCTATTTAAGTATTCTGATTTTATTATTCTTTTTGTATATATTCAGCTTGTTACTCAGTCTCTTTTGTCATAGTTTTGTGGTTGCAAGCGATGACGTCTGCCATGACTCTGCGCATGCCTGCTTGACTTTAGAAAAAAATCAGGCTGTGGGTAGACGACAATCTGCCACTGTACTCCAAGGTGACTTATGTGAGTGACGGAGCTGCCAGTCACTTTAAAAACAGGTACCAGCTTCATGAGTTTCGTTGCGTTTCACCAGCTTCATGAAACGCAATGGATATTCTCCGCAACAGGGCACGGAAAGAATGCCTGCGACGGAGTTGGGAGGAATCGTCAAACACCAGGCGACACTTTACAACCTAAGATAACCACTAAGAAATGCGATTCAGACGGCAAAAGACATGGTAACTGTGTTGTCTGAGAAGATCAAGGATGTTCACTTCATATACCTCGAGGGGAACGAAGTTTCCAGCCATCGCGAAACAAAAAAGGAAGAATGGCGAACAGTGCGTGCCTTTCCCGCCATACAGTCCTGGCACGTGTGGCGTTTAAGGAAGTCATCAGAAGCAGATATATGCAAACTATGTGCAGCGCGGACTGTTTGTGCCCCTTTGAGGAAACTGTGAACATTGATGCAGCAAGCAACGTGTAAATAAAAAGCTAGTAGCTGCACGGTATTAATGGGGTGCCGATGGAACGCTGTCATTTCAAACGTTGACTTCGTTAATGTTTCTTGGCTATTCTATTCTCCTTATCTCAGAAGATATTCTGCCCTTTCTACAAAATAAATAAGGGAAATCTGCAGAAAGTCACAATCGTCGTTTTATGTCTCAGCTCTTTGTGACGAGCATGCTTGACAAGGCTCTTTTGCTTTTCAGTGATCAAAATGATGCGAGTTTTTTTAATGGCTCACGCAATTAAATTAGGAGGAAAATATCCGTGGAAAGCTTCATAAAACTAGAAAAAGCGTTTTTTTTTAATGCGCGTGAATCTGGAGTTCCTCCGTTTTTTCTTCGAAGAGTACACGTTTAGCGGTGCGCAGATTGTTTATTTTCGTTCCAAAATTCACATAAAAATTTCAGTTTTGCTTCTGAATTCTCTGTAATACTATCAATAAGTAACCGTTTGCCTTTGGTACAAAAAAATTATCAAACGTCTGCACATTCACTGGAAGTTGCTCTCACTGTTTCGTGTCTCAGGATCTTGTGAAGACCTGGCCGACCAGGCTTTTTTCTCGCGCTGTAGGCGCGTCAGGAACAAAATGATGCAACATGTTTTTAATGATCATTGAAGTACATTCACAGGTTAACATCTGGGGAAGATTTCAGCAAAATTGAAGAAGTGTTTTTTTTTTAATAAGCCTCTGAACTCGGAGTGTTTTAGTTTTTTCTTCACACTTGTGCGCCATTTACTTTTTAACCGTAGTGTGCACAGACACCATATTTACGACCCTTATTCATGCTTGCCAGGAGCAGCCCTCACTCAAATGTGAACGCTCTAGCTCCATTACTTACGATAATACTGGCCCGCAAAGTACACAACAAAATGCGCTCTGAGCAAGATTGGAAATTTGGCCGCGGCGCATGGGCAGGTAGCGGCCGGGGTCCACGCGGGTGGGTTCCAAATTTTTCTTCAGTCGGCCAAAATTTTTTCCGCCGAAAATATTTGTGAATCCGCACATTACATACATGCGGGAATGAGGTAAAAAAAATTTCAAGCAAATTGAAGGGGTCGACCAGCCATGCTTTGTTTGATCTTATCTGAAATGACCCGTAGGTAGAGAAGGCTTGAAGTAGAGCAGTTCGGGGAAAAGAACCCCAAGAATACAACCAAGCCTAGAAACCTGTGAAGAGGAACAACTAACTTCGCAAAAACGCTATTCTTCCTGAAAATTTAAATTCCTGCTACGCGCTGCCTTAAATTTATGGCTGAAGAAATGAAACTTTCTGGGTGGCGGACACGTCAGAGCAGCGGTGGTATTCGGCCCGGCACCGTTGCCGCACTTGCTACAACAGGGTGAGGGGTGAGGACATCCTTCGAATCATTTTGGCTTGCATACGAAGTAAATATCTGCTTAGCCACATTTAGATGATGTGCGTTTCTCCGTTAGACAAAAAAAAAAACCCGGTAAAGCGATCAAGTTACGCACTGCGAGGAGTGACATGGTTCACCCTTTTCTCTTTGGCGTTATCACTTGTTCTCCTTTAATGCGCACGCACACGTACTCAGTTGGTATTGACACAAGGGAATAAAAAATAAGAGTAGAAAATTATTCCATTTAATGAATTTTTTCCGATGTTCGTTGGTTAAACAGTTTACAATACCAATGCTATAGAAGGAAAGTATTTGTATCGAGTGAAAGAATTTACGATTAAGGGCATGGTTCGCGACTCTATTCGCTGAACTATTGTCTTTGGTGCCTGGTGTCTTGCTGTGCGCCATGTTGCGCCCCAAATAAGCTTCGTCTGATCAAGGGAAATCCACTTCTCCAGTACATATTTGCCCTAATAGGGAACAATCTCTCCATTGAGCCACTCTCTAGGGCACTGAAGGTAACGTAGTTAGCAAACATTAACGTGAGAGTGTTCGTGTTAAGCAAGCTCCCGAACAGAAGGGCGACGGCTTAATTAGCAATAGCAGTCTCTCTGCCGAGCTGCCCAGCCTCCCTGCGTACGCGCGATTGAAGTATAATGTTAAAGCGACTTGGCTTCGTGCCAAAGCGCTTAACGAGGTTTTGGGGTCAGCTAGCGCTCTCATGTAATTGCATTCTGGCTCTGCCCTCACGCTGCTTTGTTTCCTTAGCGCAATGAGAGGCTCCCCGCGTAGCTATAAACGTTGAAGGCAGCACTCTGCGGTGCAACGCCTTTCTGCTCACAATCAGGTCATGTGACTGGTTTGTGTTTGGAGGCCACTATGAATTCTGCACGGTGGATGCTGCGTAAAGGCGCCTGCGCTAACGAGCAATTGCTTGAATCGCTTTGCGTCACCCGTGAACGTTGTCGGCGTAAATGTTTTCCTTGCTTGCCGCGTTGTTGCGATTTCATATGAAATAATTAATAGGACAAAAAATAACCGATCGCTTCCGTCTAGAAACAGGGGTGCAGCGCTCTCACCTCAGTTCTACACCTGACGTGAGGAGAGAGTGCTACGACAATTATAACTGCCTCTCATGTCTGGCCTAAATTCCTAGATTCCCATTATTAAAGTTAGGACATGCTACAGAACCGAAAGCAAAAAGAAAGTAACAAGCATTGGTGCAGAGAGAGAGAGAGAGAGAGAGAGAGAGAGAGAGAGAGAGAGAGAGAGAGAGAGAGAGAGAGAGAGAGAGAGAGAGAGAGAGATCTTCAATGAACACTGAAGAGGGTTAGCCCCACAAACAGCGGGCCTTGCTACTTCAGATGGAGTGAACATGTGTTCCTCGTTGTTTTTTATGTGTATGCTGTATTAGGTTACGCGAATGAAAATATGAAGTGTGTGTGAGTATGTATAATTTTACTTTTCTGTTCAAATCTGTTCCTATCATTGCTGCCAGTGCTGGACCAGCCACCTGGTTAAACTGCTTGAAAAAGTCTCTTTTTGCGATTGGCTGATGCTTTCTAACAAAAAGGAAATAAAGATGTGATTTGATGATGGTGAGGCTAAAAAAACAAAAAGGGGGAAGAAGTTAGTAGTAACAATTAATAAGAAAGAGAGTAAAAGGAAATCAGTCCGGAACGAAAAAAGAAATTAACAGCATTAGAAGACAAACATAATCTTGGGATCTCAAGGCTAAAGAACTTCGAGTAATCCCGAGTAAGACAAAAAAGAAGTTAAAAGAGCCTTTGTCCCTTGTGCCCCGTCAGCGTAATTTTTCACCAACACAAGAAAGTAATTCAGTGATTCAGTCGCACAAGAGTTCTTTTCGCTGTTCCGAGTTGCGTTGCATGCTGCGTTGAGTAGCACAACAGGTGCGGTATGTCTTCTTTCACAGAGCACACAGAGCAAAATGGCGAGTCCGCCCAGCTTATCTTAAACAGAAAACTGCAAGTGAAGGCAACGTTCAGGCGCAGCCGGTGAAGGACACCCTCAATTTGCTTTGGTAGTCCTTGCCGATGCTGGAAATTGCACTGAGGGCCATTCGCATGCAGAGGCAAGGGCATCCTAACAGGGTCCTGCCAAGCTGACAGCTGCTGTTTCCATCCCAGGGCAGAGACGGCCGTACTTCCGTCTTGTATGGAATAGGCGATTACAACACACACAAGCAGATTGTTCACCTCTTTCGCTGCTGTGTCAGAGACTACGTTCATCAGAATGCCGGAATGCCCTGGCAGCCACTGAAGCGAGATTCGGTACTGGTCTCGTAGTCCAAGTGTGTCCAACGCGTTTAACTCGTGCAAAATATGGCTCCAGTGGTTGGATGGCTTCATCAGTGCTGGCAAGGCAGGTCGCGAGTCGGTGAAGATCACCCATTACCGAGCGGACTATTGGTGATTTAAAGGAGTGCCGCCCTTATAACAGTTAACTCAGTGAAGGTGGGCGACGTCTTGTGGCTGAGTTTCTCTTTTGCAGTTAGTCCCACCGACGCAATCCACGCTCCGTTAGCTGAGGAGTCAGACGTCATGGACCCGTCTTTATATGGTGACGCATACATCCCACGGTGTAAACTTCCATGGCGGAAAGGCAGGCTTGCTTGGCCGTTAAAAGTTGGTCGGTAGGAGGCTAAGAAAGTGAGGGAAAGACACCTGTGCTAGAGGATGCTCAGCACACCGGTTTACGCTATGGATGCTCGTGCGAAGGAATTCTTGAGCTTGGAGCGTCTGGGTTGACATGAACCTTGCTTCGAAGAAAGATGTGCACCTTGTAAAGCCGCCCGGGCAGATGCGTAGAACTTCAGCCTGTGCACTCTATAGCAGCACTCTGAAGTTCGTCTTAGACAAACTAATCAGCGCTGGGAGGCTGTAACGCAGAAAGCAAAAAAAAAATGTGCCTTATAAAGTCGCAATAGGGAATGCACTGAGCAGCCCCGTGTTTGTCCTGTCGACATCTGGAAAATGGGCATCAATCAGTGCAGGCGGATTCAGAGGTGACGGATAGGGGGAACCCAAGATAGTAATTGATCTAATCTCACTCCAAGAAATTTATGATTGTGAACGTACGGTACTTCTTTTTTATTTATGATAAGAAGATAGCGAGATACTCCACGCCTCGTAGAGGCAACTTCGGCACATTTTTCAGGTGAAATTGGCAGCCCGCAGGTACTTAGGCACTTTGAATTGCAAGAAGAGCTTTCTGCAATTAGGAATTTGAGGCAGCAATGGCCGCATCTACATTCTCGGCGGCAGCGGTAGCGGTGACTTTCTGGCATTTTTACACCCATTCGCGCTGCCCTAGGTTCTCCGTAATCATCTGATAACGGCGCTACGGCCGCCGTCGGCCGACTGCGGAAATTGTGAAAGATTCATCGGTGGTGGCGAGGGGAATAACCGTTGTGAAAGAGGGGCCCACGGTGGCAAGGAGGAGCCCCGGAGCGGCGCCGAGTAAATCTGCTTCAACAGAAAAAAACTGGGAGATGGGGGGGGGGGAGGGGGGTCTCCCTTAGCTATATCGCCGAGTTAGGGCGCTGAAATTTGTTCTGCCGAGAGATAGAAAGCGAGCGAGCGAGAATAAATGCCTTTATTAGCAGTAAATTAGCAGACTGGTGCCCTCAACTCAGGACAACACTTTCGTGGGGCCAGCTGCGACAGTCCTTTCCGCCAACCGAAGCCAGTCGTGCGGACTGGAACTGGACAGCGCGCTCTCCCACGGCTGATGACACGGACGAAGAATTCTCTCTACACTGCTGTCTTATTTCTGACACTCCCACGCCATATGGCAGAGGGTGCCATTTTCACTAAAAAAGAGACAGAAAGCGGAGTACTGGGTCGGGTACATTTGGAGCAATTTAGTCGGGTGGGGGGACATATTTGTTTGCCTGCAGCAGCCCAAGTGAGTGCTCGTGGGCTGTCGTTAAGAATTCGACGGCCGCGGATAAACACTGTGATCGAGCCTGTAATGCTGAGCGATGTCCTGGTAGGTGAGCAAGGGGGATCGCGGTTTCATTCCTCGCGGTGACGGTGGGTTAGCTCTCGGGCAGTATATGAAGGGTGTTATTTCCCTGGAGGATCGAATGGATCGGAGTCGTATCGGCGTCGAGCTCTAAGAACATAATTCTCAGTGTGTTAACTGCCCGTTAGCACCCAAGTGATGCGATCAAACGCAACTACAGGCCCCACTACAATCGTACAGTCATGTGTGTTAGGGACGTTTTAGACCCGCCGCCGTGGCTCAGTGGCTAAGGCGTTGCGCTGCCGAGCACGAGGTCGCGGGTTCGATACCCGGCCGCGGCGGCCACTTTTCTGATGTAGGCGAAAAGCAAAGAAACGCCCGTGTGTACGAGATTTCGGCGCACGTTAAAGACCCCCAGGTGGTCAAAATTAATCCGGAGCCCTCCACTACGGCGCGCCTCATCGCCTGCGTTGCGTCGGCGCGTTAAACCCCACAATCGATCGATAGGGACGTTTTAGGTCAGTGGCCGTCAATCGCACGAACAAGTTTCTGTGACGTCACAGAAAAGTTGCCGGAAAATGGCTGGGGAGCCCTACAGCTTCATTAGTTTTTTATTATCTCCATTATTTGTTCGAAGTTCGCGATAATATCGCTGTCATTGTTATCGGGACAAACGAACCCTAACGAACCAAGTTCAGTACTGTCTCTATGACCCCTTTAAAAATTTATCTGACGATTCCCACTGTGCAATGGAACATATATGGAACTATGTTCGTATATAATCCATATGTTCAATACATGTTCCATAGTACTAAAGAAGAAGAAGAAGAAGAAGAAGAAAGAAAGGAAAGGCCGGGAGGTTAACCAGGTGTAGATCCCGGTTTGCTACCCGGCACTGGTGGAACGGGGCTCAGGGAATAAAAGGGCGGGAGAAGAGGAAGAGATAGGAGTGGGAAAGCGCGCACTCTAGTCCCATTTCGGGCACTATAGTCTTTCACGCAAGTTCGTTTCACTCAGGACACCTAAAAGGGCTTTCGTCGCCTTCTGCGAGGTCGATGGTAAAGACCGATGACTTAGAATAGTTTCTACTGTAAATGGCCGATTGTCCAATCGGCTGAGTGTGGTGGCAAGCATGGAAACACGCTCCTCTCCGACAAGTATTCGGAGCAGCGACACACCACATGCTCTATAGTCTCTTCCGCACCACAGGCGTCACAGTGGGCGCTGCTGGGCATTCCGATAAGGAAGGAGTAAACTTTCGTGAAGGCCACTCCAAACCACAGTCTACAAAGTAAAGTTGACTGGGGTCGAGACAGCCCATACGGAATACGGTGCTGAAGAAGGGGACCCTGAATATACAGACGGGTATTCGAGAAGTCCGGTGTGTTTCTTTGCTGCATGGCAATCCTGCGGGCAAAGGATCGAAGCGTCCTAGCGGCATCGGTCCTTGAAAGCAGAAGTAGAATGGTGCGGCCGCTCTCAAGGCCTGTACGGGCAGCTTCATCCGCCAACACGTTACCGATGACTCCGCAGTGACCTGGAAGCCACTGGAATATTATTTCATGGCCGGCTGTGATGGCTTGATGGAATTGTTCTCTGATCTCCGTCACCAGTTGGTGGAGGGGGCCGTAGCGCAGGGCTGCGCGTAAGCTCTGTAAGGCAGCCTTGGAATCAGAGAAGATCGCCCAATTTTGAGGAGTAGCTCCGATGACATGATCAAGAGCGTCACGAATGGCTGCAAGTTCTGTAGCTGTCGAGCTCGTGGTATGGCCAACACGGAATCGAGTTGTGGCGAAATCTGCTGGCACAAACACCGCATCTGCCGAACTGGATGACGTTACTCAGTCATCCGTGTACACATGTTTCCGGTCGTTGTACCATTCATGCGGTAACAGCATCGTAAGCTGTTGAAGGGCCAATGGGGACAAGTCGGCTTTTTTTTTTAAACCCCGGAACACTGAGACTAATCTCAGGCTGTGCCAGGCACCACAATGGGGAGGACGGTGTTCCCGCAGGGGCGTACCTTGAAGAGATTCCAGCCCTGTGCGTTGTGATAATGGCTAAAAAAGTAGATCGTGGTCTTGTCTGAGGAAGCTGCGCCAGATAGTGAGAAGGCAGACTCGTGAGGAGCCTAATGAAAAGGCGTAGTGTTTCAGAAGCCACGTACGTTGCTATTGCGTGTTCCTCAGTGATGCAAATGGTGCCCACTGTTGATGCACACACGGGAAACCAAGACACGTACGCAGAGCCTGTGCTTCGACCCTCTGTATTACCCGCAGGTTAGTGGTGAAAGTATTGGGAAAATGCTGGCAAGCTGTAACGCAAGGCTCCTAAAAAAACTGCTGAGTACAGTTGCAGCATTCCTCTCGCCGATGTTCCCCATGTCTTTCCAGCAAGAAATCTGAATATGTAGGCAATGGTGGTACGTTTCTTCTTAAGGAAAGACACATGTGCGCTCCAGGAAATGTCCCTGTCGATGATGACGCCAAGGAATTTGTGATGCCTGGAGTTGGGAACCAACCTCCCATTCATCTTGATGGAATATCGAAACATGGGCTTGCGGGTAAATGCAACCAGCGCGCACTTGTCATCCGAGATACTCGGACCTTGTTGTCGCAGGTAAGATCGCCTTACATTAACTGCCTTTTGAAGTCGTGCCCGTAGCTGTTGTCGGTTGACCCCCGAAGCCCAGAGGCAAATGTCGTCGGCATAAATGGAGACGCAGACATTCTTGGGGAGAGCGTGCTCGTCTGACGATCGCTAGGTGGAAAAGCCTTGGACTTTGCACCGCAACTTGAGGAACACCACGTTGAATAAAGTGCTGTGATGTCGGGCCATCCTCCGTCATGACATAAAAAGATCTTCCGGACAAGAGGCTTTCTATCCACGGGTAAACTCGCCCACCAAGTCCGAAGTGCTCCAGGGCGTCTAAAATAGCCTCATGAACGACGTTGACATAGGCGCCTTTAACGTCAAGGAAGAGGGCTGCTGAAATGCGTTTGCGACTTTTTTCTTGCTGTTCAAACGTTACCAAGTCCACCACGCAGTCTATGGAGGAGCGCCCGCGCCGGAAACCAGCCATAACTTCAGGGTATATATTGCTGTATTCGAGGTACCCCTGCAGCCACGGGAGTGTCATTCTTTCCATGACCATGCAAAGGCAGCTTGCCAGGGCAATTGGACGGTATGATGGAAGGTCAAGGGGAGATTTGCCAGGCTTGAGTAAGGGGATTAGACGGCTTACTTTCCACTCCAGTGGAACGATGCCATCCATCCACGTCTTGTTAAAGATGTCCAAAAGCGTTTGACGTGCTTGAGGACCAAGGTGGCATAGCGTGGAGTAGGAGACTCCATCGGGACCCAGGGCTGAGCTACGCCTGCAGGATGCCAGAGCCGCCTCTAACTCTTCCATGGAAAAGAGCACGTCCATCCGTTGATCGCGTGACGTGGGGACTTCACGGATCCTTGCAGATCGATTGCCATCAGGTCTAGAGGCAACCATCGAGCAGAAATCTTCTGCGACTTCCATCTCCGGATGGTTTTCATGTAATGCCAAAGCCTTGAGATGGGTAGCGCTGCTGCAAAGGTGTCGCCAGGCCACGCACTACTCTCCATATAGAAGACAAAGGCTTCCGAGGGTCGAGGGACTCGCAAAATGATTTCCACCGTCGTGCCTGAACCTGAGCGATGTGACGCTGTATCTTCTTCTGTGTGCTTCTGGCTACCCTTAGGTCGTGTATAGCTTTTGTACGCCTGTACCGTCGCTCCGCTCACTGTCGAATTTCCTGGAGGCGTTCAAGTTCGGTATCAAACTCTGTCACTTTGGGCGGCAGTGTGACAGTACCCGTGCAAGCCTGGGTTGCACTGCCGATAGCAGTTTCTAAGCTTGTGGAATGGCCCTCACAGCAGGCGTCCTCCATAAGGGATTCAAATTTCGGCCAATCAGTATGTTTTGACACGTTAGGAGAAAAAGGGTGTCGTAATCCCTTAATTTTTATGTCTGTTGGAGTGTGATCACTGCCGTGGGTTTCAATGTCCGTAAACCATTGGAGATGTCCAGAGAATTGCCTTGAAGCCAAGGTGAGGTCCAGGCCGCTCGCATAGGTCTGGCCGGGGAGAAATGTAGGACTCCCATCATTGAGTACACAGAGCCCATATTCTGACGCGAATGATGCAAGTCTTCGACCCCTGAGGTTCATCTTAGAGCTTCCGATATAGTTTGCTTTGTAGTTGTTTTATAGGGCGCCAAGTGAATTTCTTTATTTATTTGTCGGGTGTACGTCCGAGAACGCGCTGTCCGTGTGCAGGGCAACGTCATACGGGGGATGCTTCTGAGTCGTTTGCTTAGTATTTCACTCGAATAAGATTGACTCAGCTTACCAACCGCCAGGCGTCAGCATATCTCTCCTAGGTAAGCCAACATTTTCGCTCATTTCGTGTGAACCGCGCGTATAAAAATTGAAGCCGTTCCACTCAATGTGAAAGCTGTCGGAAGTGCAGATCAGTGATTCGCCTTAAAGGGCTGGGGCGCCGTTGTCCGCTCACTGCTACCACCCCATGCAATGCACACTTCCCGCCTTCGCAGTGGCCGCGCGCCTCCTGTTTAAAACTGCGCCAGCGGGAGTTGTGTTCTTCTTGTGCTCCATTTAGTTTCGTACGCTGGAGCTGTTTTGCGTCATTTCGAACGCGCCATTTTTTAAATGCAGAGCATTTCAGTAACTCACGATGTCACCCGCATTGACGTCCGTAGTCGTGGTCCACACCCCTCCCCCTACACTATATAAAAAAAATACTATCCGGCGCCTGGTTTCGATCCCTCGACCCTGCGGGCGGAACGCAATGTACATGGTGCTCTACCCACTGCGCCAAAAAGCCGACACAGAATGGGAGGCTACGAACGCGCCTTATGTCCTTGACTCATTCAAACTACGTCAAGAAGCTGCTGATACAACGCATTCACTACCACCAACTCCCCAAACACTAAACGTTAACGCAATACACCCACCCCCTATGCGACGCATTTACTCGAGTCCCCCTCGCGGGGAGACGGGCCCAATTTCCTTGCGCGGCCGCTTTATTTTCGCTTACTATTGTAAAAACCAACTTAGCGAGCGTTCCTAGCTAAATAAACATGGGCCCTGCTGGTTAATTACGTATATTTTGCCTCAAATCTGCCTATAGTTTTCTTTGAGCTAAACAACACGGAGATGCAAGACAAGCATCAGCGCTTCACAAGTTTCGAACGCTTATGACTATATAAACCGCTTGTCTTTCGAAGCCTCAGGGGTACGCCGCGACGACAGCGCTACAACGGAACGCCCTGTTGCTCTACTTGGGCCCAAGCTACAACGACAAGGCGAACACAGAAAATGCTCTTCACTTAAAAGTTAATTTAACAAACGAAGGCGCAGTCTTGCGGGGCAACGGCAAACGCAATAGGCTTCTTTCTCTCTCGCTCTCCCTCCCTCTATCTCTCTTTCTTCGCTCTTCGTCTGCCTCTCTGAGTACAACCGACACAGGTATGGAGTGCTGCCTGCTCCGAAAGTAACAATCATCCAGGATGGCTGAGAGGCTAAACCAGATAGGTTCAACCATCCTGGCAAGGCTCTTTGGCACAAACAGCACTGCCTCATCAGAAAAGGATCTGGCCACCCTGATGTAGTAGTTGGCCGACATTTTCTATGACTTGCCAAAGCAAGGTAAATAACGTTAGCACAATTTTCACGCGCATGACCAGCAAAAACAGTGAAGCTAAACTGAAACCCGTTCGCAAAAGTCACTCGCAACGGCGCTGCGGTAGAAGCTGTGAAACCGGTTGTGATGATCCTCGCCCCGAGACACAGCATAAAGAATAAATTAGAGCAGAAACAAGCTTTACGACCTATGTTAAAAGTTAACCACTTCATTAGAATTGGATTACACTGCAGAGTTTTTTTTTTCTTTTTTCAGTTCGTCCACACGATACACGGAAACCTCGCCGACATTTCCTGAAACCCATTAGGGTGCCTAAACTCAACTCTTGTCGTT
The DNA here is from genome assembly GCA_013339765.2 of Haemaphysalis longicornis. Lineage (NCBI taxonomy): Eukaryota > Metazoa > Arthropoda > Arachnida > Ixodida > Ixodidae > Haemaphysalis > Haemaphysalis longicornis. The sequence continues at coordinate 35,159,025 of CM023456.1, read as the reverse complement.
TTAACCCTGCGTTAGCTGTTTAAGTCGCAGTTTAATGGAGGGGGAAGCCACCAATTAAACGGGACAATGGTTCTGAAAAAAAGGCTGCAGTGGGAATAGGGAGGGCTGAGTTTCTCATTAATCTTCGGAAGAAGGTAGAAGGAAAAGGAGTGCAAAATTTTACAAACCCGCTGTCCCGTCCGCGTTCTCACAAACTGCTTCCAAGTGCGCAATTCGAGGCACCCCTCTTCCAACCCCGCAATTTTCTCCTCCTTACAACTTTCTCTCCCCCCTCCTCGGTTCCCGTATTACTTTCCCGCCGACCAGGATATAGGGTTGCGCACTGCAAAGTGCGTGAACTCGTAATTACGCTGGAACGACCGAGAACGGAATGGGGAGGTTTTGTTATCCTTTCCTTACTGGGGTTTTGTAATCACCTCCAGCTCTACTTGGAGCTGGTGGCCAGTACGACTGGTTTATATCTTCATTCCGTTCTTTGTATGCACTGATTATCACTCGGAATTGTAGAACCGTTGCGCGCCGAGAGAGAGAGAAAACATTTTAATGAGCTTAAATGTGAGAGTGGAACCCTAGTCCGGGAATCCATGCGTTGCGCCAGCTTTCTTGGCCCGTGTCATCAGGAGAGTCTGGTCCTCCGGTTGAGAGCTGATCAACAGTGTCTCCCACAGCTCAGGAAAGGAACGGGTGGAGAGGGGTGGTCGGGCTGGGAGTACGTTCCTTGCGATCGTCAGCTCGGCGTATTTGCGCTCCGTTACAGCTTGAAGCGCGACTGAGCTAATAATAATCAGTTTTTCTGCTCTCACAAACGTTTAGGAGAACATCCTATTATAATTTTGTAGGGAGTGCACCCTGCAGTGGGAATCTAGGGAGGGCGAACCCGAGCGTGCATGAATGGTGGCGGCGTTGCTACATACCTAGTGACCGTATGATCACAGTGTCACGCTCGTTTATTAATTCAATTATTCACTTAATACAGGGCCGTCCAACTCGCGTGTGTGCAGTGACGGAAGCATAGCCGTGTCAGCTAATGAGGTATCCTGTTCTTATCACCTTGCTTTGTACTACCGTAATGACCGAGGTAACGTGGCGCGCAAGGATGGTAGTTGGTCGACTGCGCCGACACCACTACCCTGCCAGGGCATTGTGGTTGGCGGCAAACATGGCACACTGGTCACAGTGGTCACGGAACCCATGGTATCGCCCATTCAATCCTTGGTGAGGCAAATTCATAATGCGCCGCCAAAACACAGCTAGTAATGACGTGATTTGTCTGGGATGGTCAGCAGGGATGGGAGGTGCCTCTTGTCTAAACTTCAAGGCAGTGGGTGTGGCCTGTGGAGCAGCCCGATGACGGCAGGTGAGCTGCAAAGAACTTCCGTTACCGCAGGAACATGAAATGCTGCCCACAATAAGTTAGTTGAAGCTTTGTTCACAGCCGCCGAAGGGCTAACTTGACTTGCGGCAGTGGCCGGGATCTCGTTCCTGGCGCTGATGTGGAGAGGCAATTAACGTACAAAATATGTACGATGCTTTCCCGAGCTTTCCGAATGGGGTCAAAAATGAAGTAGTTTGGGTTAATTCACGGGCGGACCAAGCCTTGCGCGGAATGCCAGCAATTGCTCTCTCGTCAGCCTTGTCCTAAACTAGGGTATTTCATTACAGGGCAAATCTCGGCGTAGCCAGTGTAGGACATAAGTGCCTTTCTGCGTATAAAGCGAATGGCGCTAGGTTGGTCGAAATGCAACAACATTTCCGCAAAATAACTTTTCGCACACAAGAAACAAATTCCGAAAGGCAACCCATAGTCTTCTACGTCTATAATGACTCTCCTCAAAGGCCACATGTTTCCTTGCGCCAACTACAAAGATGATAATTTTGAGCTGAGTATATATGCATATCACGCAGAGTTCTCTGCTACGATGACGGGTTGTACGCAAAGGGGCCCCAGACACGGCTTCCAATCCGAGGTAATGGAGGCCACGCCAGCGAGGCGCTATTTTCACTTCGCATTGCTTGGCTGTAACGCAGGTCACGTTCCTCGCAAAACAAGCATCCTTTCTGCTCCCCTTCAGACGACACCACAGCAAAGGCGTCGCGAAGGTGGCACCACTCGGCGGTTATGAACGAAGACCCGTCACCTTTCATTACCGCGGGCGTCGCCGCGCACGCAGATAATGCGTGCCTATGTATAGGGATGGAGACGCTGTGGCGTCGCCTGGAAGACGGAAAGCGGATGGCTGCTCTGTTTGTTTACAGGATGGCTACCTTAAGCCGAGCAGGAAATGGCGCCACCGCAGTGATACGTCCGGTCTCGGATTCGGGATGGCAAGAAACAGCTTGCTCGGCAGGAAACAGAACGACGTTCTTCGGGCACACTGGGCGCAATTGGAAGCGAATGCGCGCGTCTAGGGATGAGCACGCCGAGGTGTCACACGCGGCGATGTCACCTACGGTTTCGCGGGAAGGGAAATAATCTCACGTGAAGTGAAAGGAAGCCACAAAGAAATGCACTGGAAGAAACGTCGCTAAGATTGGTTGGGATGGAGGTTGTTGGATTCGGAACGGAAATGTGGCTTCCTTGTTTTTCAGAATGCGGACTTTTACATCTCCTCTCCAGCAATTTCCCTCAAAGGCAGACTCCTCAGAAAGGTATTAAAAATATTTAAAACTGTCTTTCCAATACGATAAGGAGCGAGCTTGAATAGGAGGCATGCAAAAGTACTCCATTGAATGCTCAACATTTTTGGTGCAATTGGGTGTCACTAGTACTGCACGTAGAGCTACGGTTGATGGTTTTCACGTCCCCACAGAACTATCTCCAAAGCATGAAATTGGGCGCAAGGCAAGCTATTCCCTTTAGTAGTAGTTGTGAGAAAATGCGGCGTCACTAAAACTAATTTCTTGAATCGTAATCAGCCCTGAAATAATTGCGATGAACCGGAAAGCTGGTTGTGACTAGGAACACTCGTACTTCACTTTTGCCAGATATTCACCTCGCCGAAGTCAGCAAAGCCGACGCTAAGCTGAACTATTAACCGCGCTTACGAAAACGCTTCAGCGTAATAAATCTGCAGTAAAAGCTTCGATAAAACTTCGATAAAGCGATCAGCCTGCAGATTTAAATGCAAACACCGATTGCAGTACATGGGTAACATAGTCAAGGGTTCGACGAAATTTCGTCTGGTTAATCATGGGATGAAAGACACGAATCACAAACACTGACAATGCATGGAAAATGTTCGCCGTTTCTGAAGCGCATAAGGGTCTCTTGTTGAATGAATAAGGAACCCGTATGCGGTTCCCAACCGCCGGACATTTCTCATATGTGGTTAGGGTTTTTGCTCACTTCTTCATACCGTACATAGTGTATGCACTCAAATCAAATGCAAAAAACCCGCATTTGTTTACGGGAGAGCCTAGTTTATACCCTACATTAAATTCGCTTTAGCACGGTTAGGTTACCTCGTCGCTTCTTCAAGGCAAACAGAACGGCAAGGTTGACGTCTGCAAGGGAGGCCATAACACTATGCGAATACATGTAAGAGTCGATGTGTCTCAGAGCGGTAGCTGACCCTGTCACGCTCCCGGCCTGTCTTCCCTCCTATTCACTGACAAAAGAGACCATTGCCATTAGCGCCGCCACTGTAAACGCATTCATCAAGACAAGATACTAGCCAAGACACAGGGATGAGAACTCGACAGAAGATACCAATACCACACGACCAGGGTATAATTTTTTTGCTTTATCTGCCTTTTGCGAGGTTCAAAAACATGTATAAGATGGCTGCACACCTGCGCATCATCTTGAAACCGAATTTACGTGGGAACACTGTGCGGGTGCAGCAGTAGGGCTTCTTCAGCTCCTCCTAATACCTCCTTGCTTTTACACGTAAAACGAGGACGTATTAACCCTGTGAGTTCGATGTACCCAAGCAATGAGTTCATCGCGACGCGCACTCGTCTTTTGCGTCGATTCCCTGCGTCATTTACCAACACCATACACCTGTAAACCATGCAAAGCTACACTGAAACGTATATGGCAGAGCCCATCCACACTATGCCCAGCGGTTTTCCAAAATATAGGGAGTGATATATCACCAATACACAAAAGCGCCGACTGCTGAGCCTCGACAACAGCTTTGCAGTCTTGACAACGCAAAGAGCCAGTTACGTGCGATCGACCGAGTTACGGAAGCGAACTGCGCGAAGCTCTTCATCTCATGTAGAAGCGTTAACGAGGCTATCCAAGTTCACAATGAAGGCGACGCGGGCTTCTTATACAACGGCACTGAGTCGTAAGCGCGGACTGTTATCGCCAGAATATGCGGAGAGATAAGCAGCGCCTTATGACAAAGAGCAGCGACAACAACGTGCGGAGGATACCGAGGGGGATCGTCTGGCTGGGTTGGTCGTACGGAGCGCGCGTGCGAATGCCACCAGCGAAAAACCGCTGGCGCGGAGCCGACCAGCCAAAGTGAAACAACCAAAGCGCGCAAAGTATAAGAAGACGGTGATTGCGACTGCAAGTTTCCCCAGCGACATAGCCCCGTCGAACGGAACGCAAGTACAGTTCGAAGCAACAAAATTCGCCGGGAAGCTTCTGTCTGCCTATTTGGGTTTAAGCGCGAGAACGAAGGCGTGAGGGGCCCCTTACCCATTAATTTGCCATGGCAGCTGCCGAAATCCACTTCAACGAGTATGTGAATTATTGTAAGAAAAGTTGGCCCCCGCAGCCGGAATAAAAAAAAATGTGAAGTGAACCCGTTTTAAGGTTTAAAACGGGGGGTGGTTTACAGCATTGGGCCCCAATCCCTTTTTAAAAAAAGAAGAGTTTTCCCTTTTTTTGGGGGTTTTTTTTTTTTCCTACATTCAACAAAAGAATGAGAGACAGTACAGGCGCTGTAATGCCCCTCATTCAGTACTGCTCCTCTTTCTTTATTGTCTCCGCCTGTACTGTCTTTTTTCCCCTCCATCGCAGTGCTGCTTTTACTAGTATGTCATGAAATTAACTAGCCAAATCTGAATCTTTAGAACTATGTGTTTTGCCCTGACGTTAGGAAACCTCGGCGTTGAGCCTAACGACGTTCAAAGCAAACTCGAACGTGTTGTACATTAACCTGCAGGGACCATGAGTTACTTGATGTAGGAGTGTCGAAACTCCCCATAGGCCCCATGCATCAAAAAGTGGCTTTACAACTGGTTGACTTTTTCACATTTTTTTCATAGAGTGGCGCCATCTGTTGGTGACAAAATACACTATACAACGTTCTTCGCCGGTCAACGACCTGGGCGAAAAATAGTGTTTGCATGCTTACGTAAAATTTGTTGTGCAAAGTAGACCCATGAGTTCAAACATACAAGTGTTTTATATGCATTTGAAGCAAGAGTAGCAAAAAAAAAATGTGGCCGTGTGGTCAGCGAGATGCGTCGTCGCTTGCGCATTACCGTCTGCTGCGAGTCATGTGCGGTCTGCCGGCGGATAAAAAAAAAATGTTAGAAATTCGCTTCGATGGCTTTACGCAAGCTTGAACGAATTATTTACAGCAACTTGACCAGCTACTGGATTATTTTTGGCGTATAGTGTGCTGTAGGCAAACCGACAACTGAAAAATTTAGTACTTCAGGTCGGACCCATGTTGTGCCGGACTACCCACACAAGCGCCAGTTGGCCGAGGCAGTTGCGCAGACGTAGAAACAATCGCAACATAAGAATTGCTGTTAAGAAAGCAATGTATAGCTTACGAAAGTACGAAAATTAAGAATTATGTACCTTTAAATAAAGTTTACCGGTGCGTTGTCAGTTTGAATAATTGTTTTATATATATATATATATATAGTGCGTGCGGTGGCCGCGGTTGGGCCACCGTACGTGCGATTCAAAGTTGGGGTAGCGGGGGGTCCAGGTCCAGGCTGTTTATCGAGGCGGATTTTCACAACTGCCAACATCTAAGAGCGCTGGCAAGATCCGGTTTACGACATTAGTCCTCAGAATTGCGTTAGGCCTAACCTTGCGTCTGGGCATGCCCCATAGGTATCTGGCCTCTTCGTACTTACTGCTCCATCGTGTGTGCTTATCTTACTTTGTGGTCCTTTCCTGGTCTTCACAGGTCACTATTCCGAAGGTCATTAGGGACCCCGTATACTTATAAGCTGCGAATCTGCTATTATGATTGCCTCAAGGAAGTGGAATTACACCATCGTGATGTAGCAGTAGGCTGTTGCCAGGGGGAGCCACGATGCTTTTCTGAGCTTGTAAGCAAACAGGTGTAAATAGCCGTCTTTTGTGTGGCGTGTCTATAGAGCAGGGGTTGAGTCATTTGTCTGTCACTGCACGTTCCCGGGTTCGATTCCCCGTTCTTGCCACTGTTTTCGTTTAGTTGAAGGTGTGTGGAATTCTGGGGTCATCCACTGCTCACAAGGACGGGTTTCAAGGTTAATGGGGAACATGATCCTTTAGAAGGAAGCAATCATGTAATAAATAGTGCCAGGTGGGGTACTCAGCCTAAGTCTCTTTATGAAGCGCCGACAAAAGTAACAGCTCCTTGGTCTTCAGAGGCTGTAGAGCACATGATTAACGCTGTAGTCAAGTCAGTGACACAGCAGAGTGTGCAGCTTAGGGATAGCAGATGAGCATCTTGAAATAGGCCCGAACTTCGGGTGAACCACATCATATCTCAAATAACGGGAAAAAACTGACTGGAGCTTAGCATGTAGTGCGGAGAGAGAGAAAACACTTTATTGGCTGAGGAAGCGACCAAAGAGAATAACTCTCAACAATTGAACCAATTGGGTGTACAAACGTTGCTGTCGAGAGACCTAGGGGGTGACACTATATCAACAGGGGGGATGAAATTAGAAACCTTTAGGGCAAAGAATGAATTCAGAGGACTTCCTCCCGCAGTGGACATATAACTCGATTGAGAGAGCCGACTAGGGTGATGATAATGATGACGGCGACGATGATGATGATGATTCCTGACATAAGGCAGCCACTGTGACCCTAGCTGACGCGTGACTGCAAGCCAGCCTCCCTCTAGTTGTCATCTTACCCTCTAAACAGCACAAACCTAGACTACCATGCAGTTTATACCAAAAAGTTCCTGCCTTTCGCAGGTAACCGCTCTCCCAAACAGGCAAAGAAAGTAGGAAAGAAGGAAGGAAGGACTGGAGGAAAAGAAGCAAAGAAATAAGGAAAGAAAGAAGAAAAGAAACAAAGAAAAAAAGAAAGAGACAGGCAGGAACCAACGAAGAAGAAATAAGACGAACTTGCATAATAAATTGAAGTCCATGAAAGAGCCTGCTCATGCGTGTCCCTATTCCGGGGACGCATGCCACTAATCAGCGGAACGGAGTGGTAATTTAGCGTCATTAGCTTCGCGGCCGCGATGCAGAAGCATGTCAAATGTAGCTTTAATGAGCTGCCATTCTGATGTGGGAGATCCTTGGCAGGCGAGTGGAGAGCGCGGCCGACGTCAGAAGCCCACGACGCGAGAACGGAACCGCTAAGACCATAAATTGAGCTTCGCCGCAGAAAATGATGCGATCGGAACGGATGAGTTTGTCTGAAATTATAATGCTTCCGCGTTTAAATCCTAAAACACTGCGCGTTCTGCAGCAGGTGCTGGCTCATTCTGACTAATGCAGAATATGCGCACACATGCCATCCGATGAGCCTTCGCACTCAGAGAAAGACAGCTTTTTTTCAAGAATGTAGCCGGGAAGGGTGCACTTAGGTTTCTCGCTGTGCAATGAAAAGGTAATCAATTATTAAGATTACGAAGGCTATAAAATAAAAGAGCGGAAAGCGCGTGGTTGGAACTCTGCAGCGAGACACAAGTTCACAAAAATCAATGGCCAGAAAAACTGACCAGTCATGGCAGGAATTATTAACGAATAGGCTTAATCACACACAAAAAACTCCCACCTCCCCTCGCGGGAACCCCTGTGTAGATGCGACGCATAGGCGGAGCGGTGAAGGGACCGCGTTTTATAGCGCGCATAACGTTGAGGGGACTGCGTAAGACGGTCCCAGTCGATGACGACGTTGGCGTACTTGTAAAGCGGCGTGGACTCTAGGTGTTTGAGCCAAGCGTGGATGTTGCTTCGCCGGAGAACGGCACACCGGTTATATGCGCAGCGCGCCCGAAGGAGAGGAAACCGCGGAAGAGAGAGTACTGCACATGCGCCGGCCCCAGCGCGTCTGCCGCGGCTATGACGCGCCGCGACAACGTGCCGCGGCACGTGCCACGCAACGTGCCGCGGCTATGACGCAACACAATCCAACACAATCCACTTTAATCCAATCCATACCAATCCAAGCCAAGCCAAGCAAATCCAATCCAATCCAATCCGATCGAATCCGATCCAATGCCCCTCGCGAGAGAGTGTTCGCTATCGGAGAGGAGAGGGGGTGAGCGGCGGAGAGCGCAGCTGGCGCGGCGAGGAGAATGGGGGAGGGGTCGACAACGCCGCCGACGACGACGACGACGCCGACGACGCCGGAGGGACAAGGCGAGTGAATGAGATGCTCTGCATCTCAAAAAATAGTGGGCGAATATTGGAATTGATTCTGTGTGGACAGCGCTTGAGTGTCAAGTCTTGATGCTGTTTATTGCGGCAACGAAGTCCAGCCGCTGGCTGCGGCTACAAAACAAGGCATCCAAACAAGCTGCCCGCACTCAGAGACGTGAGCGCGCGAACACCTAGCCGGGAACATTGCGGTATGTAGCACTCCTCCTTGCACTGTGATTACGCTTGTGTGATAAATTTGAGTTGACAAAATCTATTCACTTCTCCAAGCCTTCGTTTCCTTTCTATCTCTCCACCACCTCTCCACTCTGTCCTCCTCTCGGCTTCTGACGAGGCTTCAAACCGCTAACAACGATGACGAGAGCCTTTTTTAGAAATTTCCTCACTATCAGAGCGATAAACAGCGCTAAAAATACGGACCAAATTGCAAAGTGGCGCCACTGCAATCCCTATTGTACCACTTCTGCTAGCGCAGTAGACAAGGCACTGATGCGGTTTCTTCAAACGAAGCGGTGTTGAAGCTCATTGAGCCTTCCGCACACCATAACACGAACAGCCGTAGCACAAGGAAAGCCTTAACTAACAAACGTGTTGTTACAAATAAATTCCTACAAATAAATTCCTACAAATAAATTCCTACAAATAAATTCCTACAAATCAGACACGGTTACGTTTGCAAACATAGGTTTGGCCCCCTTCTCTGCGCAAGGTCTTGCCGAGTTTAACGAATGACACACATATTGTCCTGCCGAAAACATCTAGTTATTGTAAGCTATGTGAAGTATTTCGTGATCAAGAGAACACTGATTACACTTTTTTGACGGCGCCATATAAATACACCAACGCGCAGTGTTTTCATTATTGGATTGTGTAAAATTTTACCACTTCAAGTACGCAGATACGTCTAGCCCCATCGGCCTTAAAGCACAAACAAATATTGGAACGGAATGCGCAGCCTTAGACGCAACGAGACCCCAAACGCCTGCCTCTTAAAGAGCTGTGGTGCCAAACAGGTTATAAACAGTTGAGGCAAGCAGAATCAATAAATCAATAAATTAATGAAATAACAATGTCTTTTTTAGGCTATTGTGTTGAAAAATATGATAGCAACGTGCGTGGTAATCGGAGAGGGTTTTATTCGACGGAGCCTCCTGAATTCCACAGAGCAGGGAACGAGTTGCTACGCACAGCCATGCATGGCGTAAAATGCAGTCAATTGGGAACGAAGCATGAAAGCATAAGAAAAGAGTGAAACTGGAAAAAATAGAAACTGCGCGGGAAAAGCCACAGAACAAAAAGCCCCGCTACAATGGTGTGAAGTTCAGCAGAAATGTAAATTTGAAACCAACTTCCGCAAGGCCATTTATACGGTGCATCGAGTTGTTCGAGTTCGTGTCTCTAACAGGTTGACCTCAGTGGCTCGACATCTGTGACGTTTTTTCAAATTAAACAAAATTGAAGCTGGTAGCAGCCATAGCTGCTGTGAGAAAAAATGTTTCTTTTTCGGTTTGAAACTACTCTCTCTCGAACGTTGCATCGTGTTGTGGTTATCACTCACCGGAGCCTCACCAGTACTGCGTGGTTCACACGCCGTGGTGAAAGGCTGAGCAACATTTTAAACCACATAGGGATCCGAATAGTGTACCAAACTTTCGACACACGGCCTTTTTCGTTTTTCACATCCATCAGAATAGCGACCACCGTGGCCGGGTTCTAACCCGCGTCCCTCGGCTCAGCAGCACAAAATCAAAGCCACCGTGCGGCTGCGCGGCTATTTTATTTTTTTCGTGTCATTCTAGTGCTGAACTAAAACAGACATGGTTTGATCACCTGATAAACCTCGCCATAAGAGCGAGTTACAAATGATACATATGCAAGTTTCCGTTGCAAGGAAGATCACAGACGTTGTGCGCAAAGCAACTTTTCGGGACTATTAAACGCATTAACATTCCTTTGTTGGTAAGGGCTTTTCGTGCCTGTAATGTCAGGCACACACCGTAATCACGCGCTGCTGCTACACTCCAATAAGCGCTCGGTTTTTGTTATCTCTGGCGCATCTCCGGACGAGTTATGATGTTCCTTCGATGACTTCGTGCACTTAACATTCCTCCATTCGAGCATGTTTCTTTTTGATGTTGCAGTACATGTTTTGCCTAATGTTACAGCCTGTCCAAGTTCGCATTGGCTAGCGGTGACTATTCTGATTCTCATAAAATATAGCCTTCATCTCTCTAGTGGGCAGGCCCATTAACTGCTCCCTGTAGGCCCACACAGCGATGGCCTACCGGAGAGCGACCCACCAGTGGGTCGCCAGTAGTTTGAGGGTCCCGGTTGCTAGTGGTTCATCACCAGCATGTCACCATGGACGACCTATGAGGTCGTCACTGGTGACGTCCCAAGTGACTGGTCACTTAGTCATTGGTGACTGGGGACCTATCAGGGTGACGTAAGGAAGGGGGGAGGTTACTAGTAATTCGTGCCTAATGGGTCACTAGTTGGCTATCCACACGTGAGTCCCTGTGGCTAGACAGTTATGTGGTCCATAGGTGACTGTGAAATTAGTAGTGGCCCACTGGTGTCGCCCATTAAGAGCACTGGTGTGTTATGTGGTCCGCGGGTGACCATGAAATTACTAGTGGCCCACTGAATTACTAGTGGCACAGGTAACCACCAGTGGGCCAGTAGTAATCCCGTAGTCACCCATAGGCGACATACCCCAGCAGTACACTTAATGGGGGTCATCAGTGGTACGTCCACAGTGTTGAACCACCAGTAAACAACGGGTGCGTGGACGGTAACGGTGAGTCACTAGTAATTTGTGGGTAACGCATCACTATAGTGGGACTCACTCGTGAGTCACCATGTGGGTCACCACACTGCTGGGCCCCCACTGGTGCGTCACTGCTGTTGACCCAGGCGGCCCCCACCGGTGGATCACAGCCTGGCCAATAAAAAGCGGCGTTTGGCGAATTTCGGAACGATATTAAGCGATAAAAGAGAACCACAAAACAAAGGCCGGGAGAGACAGACGGGGCAGGTGCTTGTGAATGGGGAACTGAGAGTCAGTGCCTGTCGGGTACGTCTTTCTCGCCCATCGTTTTCTAGAATTTCTGATTATTTCATATCCCTAATTGTCCATTGAGCAAGTGACTCACCAGGGATGGCAACCCGGGCCCCAGTGGGTGGGTAACTAGAGGGCAACCACTCCTGAATAATCGTTGACCGACCAATTGCCAGCACCGGCCGGAATTTTTTGTGGCACTTTCGTGTGACAGACAGACAAACAGACGGGCGGACAGACGGACGGACGAAAACAGACAGACGTACGAAAACGGACGGACGGACGGACGGATGGACGGACGGACGAACGGACGGACAGACAGACAGACAGACAGACAGACAGACAGACAGACAGACAGACAGACAGACAGACAGACAGACAGACAGACTACAATTTTCACGTTTACTTAGCACAAGTGTAAAAACAAGTGGCATGTCATAAAAAGCTAGATTTTTTGTCTATCCCATCATACTCCAAAAAAGGAGATTTTGAATGCCAGTAAATACACCGGAGAAACGGATCCAAAAGGAAGGATATTTTCCGTACTTGCTCTTATCTTCGTTTTAAAGCTTATTAAGCGAAACGATAAATTAGGGCTTAAGACGCTACTCGGATGCAGGCATTCTGCTTGTGCTGGGAAGTGGCTGAAAAGCCACAGCTGAGACAACTAAAGTGTGAGGTTGAACTTGAGTAAAAGATTAAAACAAGAATGCTTCGTTTCTTTTCAGTAAAAACCGTAAGCTGCAACGAGAAAAATAGAATTCGACTGCCAGGGCAACCACGGAAAGATGTTTTACGAGAAAAACAAAAGCAAAACATACGAACCCAAGATTAGCGGACGCTGATCACACTGCGGAAAGATTGAACACCCGATTGTTCATCGATGCAAACGTGAAACTCAATGTCACGCTTCCTTGGATACCCTGCTCCAAGTGCACGGGGCACTGAAATTTTCCTATAACCGAACGTCGGTTTCTTGGCTTCTCGGCAGCGATTTTGTGGTAATAGACGCGTCTTAATAAAAAAAAAAAAAAGAAAAGGGGCCTCGTTTCTTACTACCATCATCGCATCATAACCAGTGATATGGCTACTTCAGCTACTTTCTTTTTAAACTGTGCCTGCTTCTTGGTGGAAGTAAATAAACCAAGTTCCAGTAAACGCTGAAGAAAACTCGTGCCACGGTTTTCTTTTTCAATTGGTGAAGTTATAGAAGGTCGTTTCTTTATTGCTTTCTATAGTTCAACGGTATTCAATCATAATTCTTGCATTTCCAGTTTTCCAAGTGGGTCGCCTGTGATGACCCCGTTCACGCGCGTATAGGAGGCGCCTTCGCGTTGCGTCGCTGCGAAGAGGATTTCGAAACTAGCTACGGCCCAGAAGCGGGCAGACAGGCTTGTCCCATAATCTGGAGAAGTAGTGATAAAGAAAGCACGCCGAAGTCGGTGTAGTCTGTATAATAACTGTATTTAGCTTCTGTCGTACGAAAAATCCCTCCGACGCTTAGACACGAATCCGCTATTGCTGTATAGCACTGACAGAAAGTCGAAGTTTATTACTGGTTGCACACATTTTTGAAACCCTTATTTAAGGATTTCGTTGTATTATAACGTGGAGTTAAAAGATGTATGGATTAATAATACCAGTCATCTTTATCATCATGACGACGAGAACGACGATGATGATGACGACGATGAAAATAGTTTGTGGTTCTCCCTCAGCCTCTTTATAATCAAACTTAAAGCAGTATCCGTTATATTACTGCGCCTCGATTTGCCATGTAAAGAAGTGTATCCGAGGACAACCAGGGCTACAGCAATGGGTGCTGCGCGTTGGGCCGGTGTTTTTTACCAAGCAGGGAAACTTGCTAGTGCTATGATCCGCGCCGCACGCAAGGTCGAAACAAAACATTGTTTCTGTTTCGGTGATGAAACACGCGAAAGGGGGCTTCGCTGACCCGTTGTGAATATCATATTCACTGTTTGTCGCCCGTGCTACACGTAGCACGCTTCGGATTTCCGAGCTCCGTGCCACCCGGCGTGCAGAAAAACCATGACACCGAAGGTGAGAAAACGGCATCACAGAGAAAGATGTTTACACGCGGCGGCATGTAATCTGTTCGCGTGGTTTATCTTTCAAGACTCACACTTCCTGGCGCAATGCTGTGGCCCAAGTCCCAGTATTCACGGTAATCGGGTGGCTCTCACACGGCAGTCGGGTCGGGAACTGCTCATTAAGGGAAAAAAAATATTGTTGAGTATACCTAAGCGCCGTAAACATAAAATGAGGGTAAACAAAATAAGCGCTGCCGCAAACTTTCACTTTCCGCGGGATTAGCGGGACGTAAAAACTGCCAGAAGCAAATGTATACGGGTGAGCTACAAAAAACTTGAAGATGCAGAGATTAGCAATGACTGCCACGGATAAGCGGCCGCTTGCTCAATGCCATGTAATGTACTTGGTGTTAGGCGTAATTTGCATTTATTGTGACTGGAAAGCTAGAAAAGCGCTAAGCCTTGATTGTGTGCTAACGCATGGAAAGGATATAGAATAAAGTTATTTGGAAACTAGAATGCACAGCCTGTCTTCAGCTTTATGCAAGCTACTAAGAAACGTTTTTCATTTGGCTAGACAGGTTGATTTTGCGAATCGATACAAAAGCAACCGATAATAGCCACTAGTTAAAACAGCTTCCTGAACGATACAAAGCAAGTAAAGGTAGCTGACCTTTTTGCGTTGTGTTTACCTATAATACCTTTTATGTGTCTGAAGTTTTTTTTCCTCCCGCTTCCTCTCAGTGAGGAGGCTAAAAGCTGCGATTATTTTTTTTCTTTCTCCCTCAGTACCTAATTAAGGAAGGCACTTAAGCGAGGCAAGTCGATCTGGCATTGGCTAGAAGCAGCTCTAATCACGCGCACATCGAAGTGGCTATCTTCAATAATTCGTAGCCGAAAAGCAGGGACAGAGCGCGGCAAGAAACGCAAGCGAAGATATTCGGCCCAGAAAAAGATCGCCAAGTATTTATTTTCGGGAGAACCACCATGCCTAATTATTGTCACATCCCACAATTTTCTTACCATGAAGATCCAGATACTGTTATCCTTAAAAAATGAGAAGTAAAGTTATTTCTGTTTCTTATATAAAAGTTGCAAGCCTTCCTTGCGAGAGTTCTGGGAACGTAAAAATGATTGATGCACTCTTCCGAAATCCTGTGACTCAGCTTCACAGCAGTCAGTCAACTGACCAATCCCTGCAGCAAAGAAATTCTTGGTCATTTCGCCTTGTGAAGTCATTGCCACTTCGTATCAACGCTCAGTCGCCGAATTCGCTTTGTCGGCGGCATGTGAGTTATGTTGGAACTGAACCACGTACGGCAAGTATGTGATGGCGATGATGTTGATGATGGTGGTGGTGGTGAAAATTGTGGTACTCGGTAGTGGAAGTGATGATAATGATGGCTAAGAGTGGGCATTTCAAAGTAATCGGCAAGTAGTGCAGACGAATAATAATATAACGAAACCGGGACCATTCGGATGGTGTGGTGCCATACTGCCTGTTACTTTATTACTGGCTTCAATAAAATAACTTGAATAATTGAATCAATCAGTACGCTAGCTTTTCCTTTTATTTTCTTTCTCTTTTTTTTCAGTGAGGCCCTTATTGTCGCTTTCGCCGTGATCCTTCCTGTCTGTCGCCGGTGTCATAAACACAAAACAATTGAAACCCACACGTCCCCGATCCGGCACTTCTTCTGTCGTTACTGTAAGCTGAGGGACACAGCGTTTTTCCTCTTCAGAAAGGAGGACTGCAGTTCCTTTCTTCAAGGGGTTAAAGAAATAACGTTGGCGAGTACCAGGGTGACCGCCCTTGTTTTTACGAATCGCAAGTAAATTGCACGCCGCCTCATTCCGCCACTGCTTTTTACATTAGTGAATAGTGCGTGACCTGGCATTGCCCTTTGTTTGTCGATCACTGATTAATGTGCTCCATTTTGTTTTGTTTTTTACCTAACCCTTTTCCTGGGCATTTTTTAACGTAGAGGCTGTTTTTAACAGCGGAGGTGTTGTTGCTGGTCGTAATGTGTGTAGCGTCATCAGAAAACTCCGCGCGCTTTACGAGGAACGCCTGGCGTCGTCCGGGCTCACACGTGGCGCTGGCAAAATATACCAAGAAAACAGTTCATTTGCGTCCGCGCCTCCAGTGCGGAGCACAAGAAAGCTCGCGCTACAGACGCCCAGTTCGCGAAGCCGGTTGCCGCCGGTTCTAAAGCGTGCCTACGCGTTACACTTTGGGAGAAATGTGAAAAGCATGCGGACCAAACGATCCGGGATCATCAGTAATGCACGAGAAAGACGACGATATAGATTGATATGACGATGGCTACTTCTACCACAGAGAAAAACGGTGACGAAACATGTAAATACGCAATTTCAAACCTACTGCAATGCGTGGTGGCGTGTCCTTCAGTGCTTGCATAGAAAGAGATCCTGCACCTTCTCTATGGTTCAAGCCTTGCGCGCCTTATTGCGAGCTTAGTCATTTTTTTATTTGCGTAAAAACCAACGCAACGTATATTTCCGATTAATAAAACAAGCCTAGTTCTTACTACGTACTTATGTTCGACCTCAAATGTTACTAAAGTTACCGTTCCACTAAACATTGTTAGCATGAATGAAACTGTATCACGAATTCTTTTCTTTTTAACGAACTGAACCTTGTGGGCTGACACCCTCAGTTCAACGCAAATTCAACTTCAAAAAGTTGCTTCAAAGCTGCTGCAGAAAAACAAGACCCGAGAAAGCAGGACGAGATTAATGACGCCATTACCCCCCCCCCCCCCCCCCCAATAAAAACAAAAACTTGCCCCGGTTCACCAAGGTGTGCTTAGCATGACTGAAGTGATTAAAGAGTTCAGTGACGTGTAAATGTGGCGCAACCAGTGACTGAACTAGACAAAGTAGACCATCGAAACATTTTGCTCCAATCCACGCTGTGAAGGTGCTTGGAAAGCAAAGCTGTGAACGACCCCCACAAAACTTCCACATGCGATGTCACTTGAATTTCACACACGTGGCTCTACAAAGAGTGAAACCAGAGATTCTGCCGGCCGTTACTTGGGATTCGCGGGTGCGCCGTCCCGAACGCAGCAGCCTCGTTCACGGCCGGGCTCGAGCGCCGGATGCCGCCGCTGTAGCACGGCCGTCCGTCGAAAAAAAAAAAAAACGGAGAGGAGCGTGTTTCGAAGTAGTGCGACGGGAACCTAGCCATCCTTATGTGCTAGCTCGGGGCTACACCACCGCGCGACACAAGCGCAGACACCGAAACAATCCGGCATGTGAGCTTAGTGATTCCCATTTATACAGATTTAAACCAAATAGTTTCGTAAGTTTGAGAATTGCGAGAAAGCTAACGGAAGTTTTATAATCGCTATTTATCAGAGCCAATTGCTTCATTCGTCCTTTGTAATACCCGTTAAAACACAACCGAAATTGTATTCAGCAATATAGAAAACGCAGTCCCATTCGTGACAAGCAGTGCGCAAAAGGTGGCGTTTCTCTAGCGGCCAGATGTCTGCAAGTGGTCTCTACATTTTTCTTTCCGGCTCTGCAAACCAATACTGTCGAACAAGTTAATCGAGCCATGCGAAGTAAACGCGCAATGGACACGAAGCTGCACCAGAACAGGCCCAAAACAACCGTCGCTAAAGCAGACGACAAAGCCGACGGAAGGGTCCTGCCGACGCGCACACCGGGGTGAGCACGGGGAACGCTGGGTAATAGCGCCCTAACGCCGCGCCATCTACACTGTGCTCCGTGAGTGAAGTGCGCCCTCCGCCTTCCCACCGCGTTGGGAGCTTCTTGTCCCGCACGCCACGAGAGAACTGTTTGTTGGTAGAGGTAGACAGCTTTGCTTTAAAAAGTTGCTTGCGACCAATTTTTAAAGCGAACCTTTCTGTGCCCAACTGATGGCGTTGGATGTCCTGCCAAAACGCGCTGCAGGAAAGCCAACTTTACACAGTGTGTTTAACAAAACGATGATAATAGTAAGCGAAGGCTTATCATGTGGCTCAAGGAAAAAAAACGCTCCGCGTGGTCGGAATCTAACTTTGGTCCCTCCTGTTATCAAACCAACTTCTATCCGATGGCGCCCTTCGGGACACGGCCGCAGGAATTCGGATTAGGTATTTTGACTTTAACTAAAGTCGCATGGGAGTTTCCGCCATCAATCGCGTTTCAACCATCTTTCTCGTTAGATGAAAGGGGCTTTTGCGAAAGATCCCGCTCCAGAACCGCTTGTTTTTTAATTGCATATCTGGGTGTCCGTACCTAAAGATTATTATTGCAATGAGAAACAGTTGTATAAAAAAAGAAATGAAATAGTAAGGGGGTTGTGCTTTTATGTTATTCAGTCTGCGAACGAAAACGAGGAACAGAAACATATTTAACGTAGCTAATATGTGCTGTCCGTACATGGACTAAAAACTAAACATACAAACAGCTTAGGCACCAAGAACACCTACAGTCATTTAAATCACCGAAAAGTTGTCTTTCTTCCTGAAAACATCCGTCGTATCCCTACATGCGAGGCTTTGGGAGGGATGCACAGCAAAATGCAGTATATACAGCCCCATAATAGCACCGTTTATTTTCAGAGTAAAGAGTTTTACATAGCAAGAAGTATCCATGGCATCCCACAAAAACGAAAGGAGGAGCAACTTCGAACTGAAATGGCGAGAAAGCAATAAAACCCCGTGACTGTTCCTAAATGCGCAGACATCAGCAAAACACGACGACGGGGCTCAGGCAGATGACACATCTGCATTAAAGGACCTACAATTCGTTTGCACAGACAACCGTTATCCGAAAGTAATCGCTTTGAAACGGCGTGAAAGCAGTGACGTCGTTGCAAGCTCTTGTTATTTTGAGCGTAAACTAGCAAAGGCGAATATTCAATTTTGCTCGCACACGCGTTCCTCCCCAGCTTTAAGGTTGTACTGGAGCTTTGCATGTCTTACCCCGCGGGCTACCGGAGCCAAAAGTTCGCTGCTTGCTCTTCGCATCGAACAGGCACTCAATAGAAAAACAGGCTCGCCATGGAATCTATTCGAAAGGTGCGAAAATCCGAAGGCCGCTCAGACTTCACGGGATTGCTTTTGTGGCTTTCCTGTGGCGGGACACATCGAACAAAGCAATACGGAATTCGCGGACACGTTAGGAGTGCGTGACATTTTGCCCACTGTGTACACTACGTGAACTTTCTTATACGTGGCCTCATATTGAGGAAAAAATCTTTTTACCGTTCGGACTACCTGTTTTAGTTGCCTTTCGGCTGTCCTTCAGGGAGACCGGTGCATAGGAGTCTCCCATGCCACTGCTGTCTCCGTCGGCTCAGTTGATGGGTCGGGTCGCAAAGGGAGACCAACCAAACGGGGCTCTGGATACGCAGAGAACCTGGTGCGTGGGATGTCGAACACATCGTGTGCCATTTTACGACGGTAAGTACAGCGCTACGAATGGCAAGCGCGTCAAGCATCGCGAATAAATTTTGGAGGTTCTAAACTTGAGTACTTTGTGCGGCTACAGAACACTCATGTTAAGAGAGAGAGAGAGAGAGAGAAGAGATTGGAGGGAGGAGAGAGAGAGAGAGAAGAGAGAAGAGAGAGAGAGAGAGAGAGAGAGAGAGAGAGAGAGAGAGAGAGATCTTTAATGAAGTCACACCACCAAATACATATAGCGGATGACGACGCTGATGATGCCGATGATGATGTTGGCTATGATGATAATCTGCCCCGAAATGACAAAACTATCCCACAGGCAGCGTAGGACGTTAACATTAGAGGAACAAAACCAGCCCACAGAAAGCCTCAACTAAAAAAGTACTGCAGGATTACAGCAAAATGAGCGTAGCGACAGAATAACTTCCCGAATTAGGCGGATCCCGGGATGTGCTACTATTCTAGGTAATTGTGAGACGAGACCATGAGACAGTCCAAGAGGCTCCGGTGCGGTGCTCCGAGTACGGGGCCAAGCACAAGAATGGGCAATGCTCACTGACCATAAAGTTGGCAGCAAAGAATACATGGACAAAAATAAATAGGTCAACATAACTGGGTCAAAAAAATTGTGTTTCTCTCACAGTGCCGATTATTTCCTCTGTAGGCGATGGATGTGCCTGTGGGCAGACACGAGGGCAGTCAGATGGCCTGTTCTGTCTTCCCAAGAGAAATTGTACAGCAGCGTGCACAAGAAATCCGTTATCAATTCTCCCGTGGGAATTCTAGGGAGTACGCTGCAGCTGTTAAGATATGCGCGGTTCAACAGGTAATTCAAAACATTTGGTTGATTTGGATGACGTTTTCGACGTTTCTACTACTCGATCGTGACGTCAACAATCGCTAGTAACGTAAAGTCAGGGCAAGGTATGGTGCCAAAAAATGAAATCGAGGCTGGAAGGGTTGCATACCTTCACTGATATAATAGTAAAAGAACTCATTCACGTAACAGCTACAGCAAACATGGCAAACACACTGGAGTGAACATACAGACAACAAACTACACGTAATAAAACCACACTTGGGATCATACACTACCGACACACGCAACAGATACACAGAAATTGCCTTTGCTCGGCTACGGATAGGGCACATAAATACAACGCATTCGTATCTGCTCACAGAATCTTCAAGACCCCTTGTGTAGCAGGTGCGGAGACGCCCTATCCGTAGTTCACATACTTATTCAATGCAAGGAACTCGACACAACACGACACAAACATTTTCCCCAACTCTATAGACTACACACTCTACTCCACCCATCGTTGTTTTTGGTGACAATGCTATGATTTCCGTTAAAAGTGCTTTTAAGTTTTTGTCAGGTTTTAAGTTTTTAAACCTCATTTCCTACCACGAATAATCAACACTGGCCCTATACACGAGCCACTACCATTGTTTCAACCTGATATTTCGTTCTTATTGAGCAATTTTAGTGTTTTATACTTCACTCCTCATACCTAACCACTCATTTGACGCTCTTTGCCCCAGTTGGCCTAGTGATATAAAAACCAACCATCATCATCACGTAACAGCTACAGCATTACATCGAATGGTCGACAAAAGTAAAGGTATGGAGGGAGGGAGAAGGGACGCGATTTATTCTACAGTAATAGTCCAAAAACGTTATCGTGGAACTATTACAAGACCCAATATGAAACATTTTGTGTGCTAGTGAGTAACAAACCCTGTACAATGTGCCTCAGCCATCTTCCTTTTTGAGTCGCTCTGTACCCTTCCTCAGCCGGATGACCTTCAATTTTGGGGTTTTCTAACAAAATGGGCTGCGCATTTTGTGAACCGGAAATCTTGGACAACCAATTGACTAATACTTGCACTACACGACCGTTCGAACGGCCTTCCGAAGGCCGTCGAACCAATTGTAATTGTCTGTCGAGCGCACCATTGTAAATACATAGGGCGCTCTTGTGGGCCCGCATTCAATTGTCAATCGAATGTTTGCCGTTTAGCACAGGCATTGGACTTCGTGGGTTTTTATTCTAGCTAGCATAACCGTCTCATGTTGATATATATGCGATTATTTCGTTCCGGTCTACTAAGTAGGAGTGAATTGTAGTGTTTTCTCTTTAATGTATAAATTCTTAATCCAAATTCCTCGAGACCATCCACGTCACCTGTGCAGGTCTGTACTTTATCATTTTTCATGGTATACAACCCGCAGAGCATATTTTAGCAAGAGCTCGTTTAGAATTGAAAACGGCATGCTTAGAGCACCCTGCACATCTATTTAGCAATGCTCTTCGAAGGCGACAATGCGAAAAGTAATTGTAATACGAAGAATACACATTAGCCACAAAAACTATTAACAGAAATTGTGATTCTCCCGTGCAAATTTTTTTTCTCCTGCATATTCGAGGCCACCTGAATATCGCGCTTTGACGATGACTCTTTTTTATACGCGGAATTTGTGTATTCTTTTTGTATGCATATTTGTATAACCATCTTAACACAGCAGTATCACCACCTATCGCGTGAGACGTAAAAATCACACACCTCACACCACGCACCCTGCTGCGGAGCCATAAGCAAGCAACTCACGTCATTCTGGCGAAGGGCCAGGACGGAGGTGAAGCCAACCCAAAAGAGACCATTCACCGCGCCTTACGGCTTCTGTTTGTGGGTACTTCGTCCCCTGAAAAGGGGTTCTTTCGGAAAGGGGAAGGGGGGGGGGGGGAGTCGACGGTATCGCACCGCAACACCTCTTTAATGAATTTGTCTGTGACGTAGTAGACCAACCTTGATTGAAGCAATTTTTTACGAGCGTTAGAACACCAGACAGCTACAAAAAGCCTCTTTCGTGTGTGTCTGCGCTTATACAGTGGCAGATAGTTGTGCTATACCAGAGTTTAAAGCGCTTACACACCGGGCTGGACGCCCAACTGTTCTTGGCGGAAGAATACTGTGACCGCAGGAGCAACGACGAACGCTGGGCGAACGCTCAGCGCTCCGTTTTTGGCATTCTAGTTCCATCGGTTTCATTTCTGTTTTCTTTGCTGCTTCACCCGAAACGATTCTTTGTACCCGCTTCTGCATTTCGAGCGTAACCTTGGCGTTGTTCCAGTCATGAGGTTGTAGCGAACGGCGCGCTAAGCATACAGTTTTTTAGTAAGTTACTAGAGAGAAAACTGCGCCTGGGAATCCATGTCAACGTGCGGGGTTGTAGCCGTATGGGAAGACCACGGCTACTGGCTTTGCATGTCTTTTGGATTCTGGAGCAGCTTCTTGGGTTTGCTTTCTTCACTATGCAGTGCCATGTCTACGAGGTAGCCGCTCCTGGCCGAAACGGCCGAAACGGCAGAAACTCACTTCGTTTCTCTCGCTTTGCTTGGAAACTCGACATTCACTAAATTAGTTCAGGATAAGACATCTGTGCTTCATTATATAGGCAAAAGGGAGGACTAGTGCCGGCGAGCAACCGTAAGCACTTATTTATATAAATTAACGCCCACAACGTAGACTCGTTAGTTTGGGGTAAGAATAGTGCGCGCCCCGGTTCTTTCTCTTTTTTTTTTTTTTTGCAGTAGCAGTGCATGTGTTAATAGCGCCCGGACATCTTCAGTGAGCAGGTAATTTGCCGCTGAGACAATTGCAGCAGACGATCTGTTACGAAAACACCCACGAAAACACCGCGAAGGCCAGGTGCTCGTTTCATAGGTGCGCGCATAAAGCTTTTCTGAGCTTTCCAAACAATTTATTATTTGAAATAACTGCTAAATAAGAGTCTTTGGTGAGTTTCTACCAAACTTTTCTGTTATAGCTTTTTAGCAGATTGGTTTGCAGAATAGTAGGCATAACCGTTCTGGCTGACTCTCAGTAAAAAGAACACGCTTTATTTTTTTTTTATTATTCAGCTTTAAAACCACGTTTTATTTTATAAGTACGTGATTTACAGCTACTAAAACGCTTCAATTCAGTCCATTGATGAAGCTGAGGTGAGCGCACGGTATAATGTAATGCCGGCCCATGACGACACAGACGGCCTTGATGTCAGCCGCATGGAGTTTCTTACAGTATACACTAAAAAGGAATCTGGCGCTAGCGGCTATGCGGCTCACATCAAGGCCGTCTGTGTCGTTATGGACCGCCATTATACATCGCGCTCACGTTAGTTTCATCATGGGCTTGGATTGAAACGTTTTAGCCACCGCAAATTTAAACAAAGTGCCACAAAAACGCGAAGAATAGTGTGCAATTATGTAAGTATAAAATAAAAGAGGCTGTTTTAAACTAAGGAAAAAAGAAGTACAGCGTATTTTTGCCGGAACGGTTGTGCCTGCTATTCCGCAGGCCAAGGTTGTAGTTACGAACAATGTTAATATTTGGGGGGTAACTCATTAGAGATTGTGTTTTTATTAATTTTACCGTTATTTCAAAAAATAAGTTGTTTGAAGAGTTTCGAAAGTTTTTTGAGCGTGCCTATGGAAACGCTGCCTTCGTGGTGAACCGGTGCACCGCGACTGCCAGCTAGTTTAACAAGAAAAATGAAAACGTGGCGTTAAACAGTCGTGGACGATGACAAGGTAGGACGCATACAAGCGCCCGTATCTGCCGTATCTTGCCTTTGTCAAAGTACGTTTTGTTTCTTCTTTTCGTCGGCTACAAATTTCGCGGCGGCATATTACCCGTCAGTCATACGTCCTTCGACTGCGGCATGAGCAACGTCAGGTGCGACCACGCATTGCGTGCTGTTTCACTGAAAACGGCTACCACAGAAACGGGAGGATTTGGGCTTCCTTGTAGCTCGTAAACGTGTTAATGCATAGTGGAGAAAGCAAATCCCAAAAACCGCTTAAGAATCCAATTGTCATGCAAGTCCAAGCCAAAAAGGGGGTCTTCCCATGAGCCCCCACGACGACATGGCTTACGAGGCGCAGTTTCCTCTCTAGTATACTTACTAAGAAACTCTATGGAGCCAAGAGTGCATGCACGCGTGAGAAAGTTGTCGTCGAGAAAACTGCTGATAATAAACGTTCAGTTGTTTAAGACGCGCGTTGTTCACCTGCGCGGCTCTGCCGAGAAGCTCCTTCCAACAACGCGTCGAAGGCGAGAGCTCCTTACGTGGCGCAAGCCGATGCGCACACCTGGACGACGGCGCGAACTCCTCACGGGGTGCACGCTCACGTGCGCTCCCGCTGGCTGAATAAATCTGTTCGAGCTCAAACGCTGTCGCGGCTGGTTGTTTCTGCCCCGGTCGCGACAAGGTAAAGAGCATGCGCAGCCCGTGGTAGTGGCAACGACAACTCCTCCCAAGGAGTTTCCTTTCATTGCTTCCCATCGAGTCATGTTCGTAGGAAATTGTGATTGGATGCTCTCGGCCTTTTGAACGAACCGTGTTGCATCCCCTGCGCACATTACCGTTTACCGTGCTACCGGAAACGAGATTCGAAGAACACCGCGTGCAAAAAAATTTGTAATCCGAAGAATATCAACAGCAAAACCAATCGCCTAACCTTGTCTTACAGAAGCTTTTATTCTCCCGAGAGTATTTTTTTCGGCATCTTCGAGGACACCGGGAAAGAGCGCTTTGACAAGGACTGGTTCTTATCCTCATGATTTGTGTATTCTTCCTTCGCGTATAAGTTACCGTCGTAGCACTGCAGCACGATCACCTCTCGCGTGAGGCAGGCTCGCATCTTACACCCGCGCCCTACCCCGGAGTCCTAAGCAAGCAACTCACGTCGTCCTGACAAAGGGCCAGGACGTGAGGTGAAGCCGACGCGAAGAAGCCCATTCACTAAGCGCGACGGCTTCTGCTTATGGGTACGTAAGGAACGCTTTATACAGAACACCGCCCTCACGGTCGGACAAAAAGGCCTGTGGCCAGATTTATAAAACTATTTCACGACAAAATATGGGCGTAAAGCACAAAACGCCGCAAGAAAGGACAATTTGGCTTTCTCGCCGCTTCAAAGGCGTGCGGTGGTGTAGCCGGGGCGTTCGCACGCAACCGTGGCGCCCCTGCAAAATGGTGCGTCTAAGACTACAAAGCACCCAGGCTCACTCAGAAAACAGGAACCGCCCCTAGGCAAGATTGAATCCGGACATAACCGATGAGCAGTCGTTCCCCGTAGCGATAACGTGGCGATGAGCTGGGTTGGCCTGCTCGCAACGAAACCGTAAAATATTGAAGAATGAATGCGTCGTCAGTGCGTTTGGCCAGACGGCGAGTCATCTGCGATGACAGTTGCGGGGTTTCGAAGCACGGGACTTCACTTCGAGACCTTATGAAGGATGCGTCGTCCGTTGGCACGTGATTCGCCGTGACGGCGTTGAAGTTCGCGAAACCGGCCGTACAGCAAGAAACTTATTGTAATTACAAC
Organism: Haemaphysalis longicornis; assembly: GCA_013339765.2. Taxonomy (NCBI): domain Eukaryota; kingdom Metazoa; phylum Arthropoda; class Arachnida; order Ixodida; family Ixodidae; genus Haemaphysalis; species Haemaphysalis longicornis. The sequence goes on along the minus strand of CM023456.1, from coordinate 35,133,548 downwards.
TTCTGAGAACATTTTAAAAGCTTAGATTAACATGGCAAGGCGAAAGAAAAACCGAGCGCTCCTGTGAAATGCAGAAAAATCCTCTGGCGCTGCCCCATGAGCATCCGTAAAAGAAACAGGTGGGACGGGAGTTAGACGTAAGGGGGGAGAGATTGACCGGGTTTCTTAAAGCGAAGCTTTAGTGTCGCCACTGATGCCGTTCTACGCCACAGCGCCTTGTAGGAAAAAAAAAAAAGGAAAGCCAACTTTATCTGACGAAGACGATGACGATGAATTATTTTGGGTGACGTTAAAAAAAAATCGCATTCCATGGCCGGAATCGAACCTGGGTCCCTCGGGTAATGGAGCCTGCGTCTGTCGGATTGCTCTATTTCGATTTTTTTTTTTTTTTTACGGAATGGTCGAAGCGAACGCCAAGCCGCAGGTACTGATTCGCGCCGTGCAACCCAGACCCAAACGTTAGGCCTTCGGAGTGCACACCCCAGAGTTGCTGCGGGTATTTAGGAAAGTGGTGCGTACCTCCAGAATAGCACATACCCTCAGTGCGGGATTGGCCAACCCAAGAATCCATCACAAGAAAGCTCCGTGCTCAACCATCGTCGTCGTTACACGGAGGGATGCATGATTTTTGTGTTTCCTTTCCGTAAGCCGTGTGTTTCTACTTCAACATGTTTTCTCAAATAGTTAACAGGTATTCTAGCCCGGCAGTAAACTTTTTCCTCAAGTTGCAGAACTGTATCACACCCTCTAAGCGTTCACTTGGCCGGCAACCTTCTGAAAGACTGTAAACAATTTTCGTGATATTTGAACCTCCTGTTCGGTGCGCAGAATGTTGTCTGGGTTAGAACGATAGTACCTTGGTGAATGACGGCGAGCACACAACGAGGAAGAGAGTAGCGACATGCGATTTCTTTGGGAGTGTCATTACGGAGCGCACTTGCACTACGGATTTGAAGCATATGACCATTGTGGGGGGAGGTACATCAAAGCACGAGCAAAGAGCTGCTGGAGGCTGTTTTTATTAAGAACGAAGGAGCAAAATGTGTCAGTGAACAATCAGTGTACTTAAGTGACGAAGAAACGCGTTTCGTCGGGGGCGACTTAGGATAACACGTGGGTGAAGGCGGAGTTTTTTGTGGCAGTCTTCTGTTTTTCAGCGTGAGGATGAGAGGGGTGTCCCATCCGCACCTGCGTACTTCTGGGTGAAAAGTATGTGATGGGAATCCTTTAAATATATTGTTGTAAGTACAGTGATGCTTTGTGTCTTTTTTCTCCTCTTCGTGTAGCGTTTTTACACTGGTTTGCTAATTAAGCAATCATGAACTAAGACTCCAAAACTTCCACAATCCTTCTCACTCTTTCCCTTCTCTGACAAGACATGCCGAAGCGTGCTAATCTTGGCCTGGTCTCAACTCCCGTTTGCCCAGTAAATTGGGCATGTTGGGAACCACAGAATGTCCTCGAAGGAGACCAATGCATCGCGTTTAGCTACGGCAGCTCCTCGGCTGTCAACCCTTCCTGTCTCCGTGCCACGCAAGCAAACACGGGCTTCGCCGACTTAGTGCTGGAATGGCCCGCGTGTTCGCTGCCGTCGCCACTTAGCACGTCCCCCGGATCGTCGACGCGACAAAGGAGTCGAATGGCTCCGCGTTCGTGATTGAGAGCGTGTCTTCGCTCATTGTCGCCGACAGGTCTCGTCAGCACATCCTGTTGCCTTTGTATCGGGTTTGCCGAGGGGTAAACACAACCACGGCCCACCGAGCGGTCATGACAGAACCGACGTCTCGAGCCCGCTCGAACAGGCCGCGCAACAAATTGCGGCCCCCGCATAGTAACGGAGTCCTTAAAACGCAAGTGCGAAAGCACTGGAGCGCGAACGTACGTTGCCACTAATTTTATTTATTTATTATTTTTTTATTTATTATTTATTGTAGGTACCATCAAGGAGGCCAAAGGCATTACCTGTATTCTACCCCCACTCCCCTCTGTAAACAAACAAGAAAAAATGGGAGTACAATATAAGCTAATTATACAATATTAGCTAGATCTATGAGAAGAAAAAAAAAGCAACTTACAGTCATAACAAAAGAGCAGTTACAGATTCATACAAATGTTACATATTATACAGATTTATAGACTTTATAACTATTATACCACAATTTCGAGCAATAAAAATGTTTCGGAACTGTTCGTTATCATTAATAGATACAGCACTGGAAGGAAGGTGATTTCATTCCCTACTAGTCTTGGGCAAGAAAGAGTGAAAGAAATGCTGGGTGTTGCAAATGTCAATTCCAACTTTGTGGCTGTGGTCGATACGATCAGATCGATAATGGGGTTGTAGCGATAAACTGGTTCATGCAGAACATGTGGTGATACAGTTTGTGAAAAGAGTTAGTCGGGAAATTTGACGGCGTGCTGACCAGAGACGGGAGGGCAAGGTTAGATTCATGGCAGTAATACTGGCTGTTCTCTATTATTAGTTGGACCGAGAATAAAACCTAACCTGATTATTTTCGGCTGCTATTCGGATGTCAGAAACTGTCACTGATTTTCATTGTCTTTGGCACGTTTTTTGTTGTTTTTTTTTTTGTTTTTGTAAAGAACGGAAGTAATGATTCAAAGACCTGCGGTCGTTTAAACTACACAGCTACTGGAGTCTTTAAAATCTCGTACCGCTACGGCCTACAGACGTCTGTACAACCCATTCGTTGAGCGTTTATTTAGAAGAAGGTAAGAGAAACTTGTTACTTGTGCCAAAAAAATGATTACAGTGTATTTTTCTGTTGTCACGGCCATCGACGTCCAGCTCCTGCTGCGGAAAGCTCTGTCTTTCTAGCACTCGGCCACGTTCCACAAACGTTTCCTTCTCTTGAATTATTCCACTTGCTATATTATGCAGTTCAGAAAGTTCCTGCCCCTTCTCCAATAACGGAAGTTGTAGGTTTCCATGGGGCAATTCGTACTGCGCATTTTCAGTAGTTGAGGATTGCGCCAAGCGCTGCGGTCGTATATAAAGCACGTGCTCAGAACACATACTTATCTTATAACTGTTTTGATTTGTTGTTTGTCCCCCAAGAAGAGTGCACAGATGACAGTGAAAATTAGTTTCTGTATTTCGTTCTGTTTGTTAGGTTGTTGTGGAAGACGCAGTCACTGTTTTTCACGGTGCATTCTAAAGGTGATTTTCTTGTTTATGCTCTCCTCTCTAACTTTTGTGTGACGTCTATACAGTTTTGCCTAGTTCGGTTCGAGCTTTGGTTCTTCCTGGAGGCAAGGAAAGTTAATAAGGCGCCTAAGCCTTATTCTTGGGGGTTTTTTCGTTTTTTTTTTTAACGAAGGAGAGAAGACGGCAAAAGTAACGCTGGCTTTAGGAGTTCTGAGAAAAATACACGAATCCCAAAGCGAGAAGTCTAAAAAACGAGGCTGACACTGCTGATGCTCCAATTACGTAGATGATTAATGGGGTGTGAAGTTTGGCAAGCGCAAACACCACCGACTCATCTTCAGGATATATTAGGCGGCAGCTTCCGTGGAAAAGTGCCCGGGCAATCTGTCAAGGCAGCTGCGGCTCTTCACGAGGAGGATTCTGTGTGCTAACTTAGAGCGAAGCCCTGAGTAAACGGATTACGAAAAATCTGCTTAGCGGTTCCAAATTCTTCAGCCTTGAAGTTTTATTTCTAAGTGTTTTGTTTACTAATAACAAAAACTCTGCCTCCTTGACTGGCGCGTATATTATGCCAGTGCTAATTTTCTCAGAGAAGCCTGGCCTATTGCAAGTTTTTATAGGTCAGCAGTAGGCGAGAAACAGAAAGAACAGGAATGTCTGCGTACACTTATTGCCTACTATCACTGCTTTGCTTGTGCTGACGACCCATGAAATCGGCCGCTGCACTTTACTAATTGCATAGATACAGAGGTTTTGTGCTATGTCACCGACAGTTGTCCAAACCTTTATAGGTATAGCGTAGGCATGAGGCAGTAGCAGTTTTGATGAATTCGGTGCCTTTTCTGTTTCGCCTTCCCTGGAAGTTGTGGGTGCAAGACACTGGCAAAAAACAACATTAGGTATCACGACAGCGACTAAAAAATATTGCATGACAGTACTATTTCTCTCAGGAGGACCACTGTGTGTTGTCGGCCAAATCTCAGTGTGTGGAGGATCATTTTTCCCCGCTGGTGCACTTCTGTAATACCGATGCAGGTGATTGGTGGTGAGTCTCGTGAGAGCGGTGAATATTATATAATTAATTAATTAAGTAAATCAACACATTGATTGATTGATTGATTGATGATTGATTGATTGATTGATTGATTGATTGATTGATGATTGATTGATTGATTGATTGATTGATTGATGATGATTGATTGATTGATTGATTGATTGATTGATTGATTTTTAACTGGGTGGTAACCTGTGTCACCTCACTGGCTGGTCTGAAACCGCTACAATGCTTGACTGATTGTAGGGTTTAACGCGCCGACGCAACGCAGGCGATGAGGCGCACCGTAGTGGAGGGCTCCGGATTAATTTTGACCACCTGGGGATCTTTAACGTGCGCCGAAATCACCGCTACAATGCTATTAAATCTTACTGCGGTGATAAACAGCAGAAGGAACGTTGTTGTTTCTACCCAACTTCAGTCGCCCTTTGCTTCTATCGCGTGAGAAGAATTTGCGACTCCAAGAGCACTGCAGACAACCGCCTACCCTCATTAAACTCGCGTAAATTTTATTTTCCTCAACCAATACTCATCGTTCTCCCACCACTGGCACCCTGTGCCTCATGGTAACGGAGGGCCAGAAAACTCCAAACCCCCCTCCAATCACCGACCCCTCTATCGAGCAGTCGAGGGCTTTCTGGCCATTTTGTATCCCGACATCCAGTACACTCACGTGAATTAGGGGAATCGAGGAACTGCAAGAAGAAGCCAAGCTATCACGGAATGAGGGCTGCTTCCGCTCGGCGAGGCCCTGCACAACAGCTCCTTGCTCGTCCGAATATTAGGTAATTATTTATTTTCTTTTAATTTCTTAGTATCCTCTACAATCTTTCAATTCCCATCATAGTTATACTGCATTTATAATGCACTATGAGCAGCAGTCTCACTGCTCTACAGAACGCAGATATTGTGATGACTCCTCTGGGATTCGCATAACGAAATCTGGGACCGCCTGAGCTCTATAGAAAAACATGCTCTTGTACCGGTTATGCGCCTATAATGAGCCTGGAAGGAGACAGCACCGCTTTATATATGACAAATGGACACGTACAAAAAATGCAGAGGTTTGGAAGCTCTCAGATGCACTTTTGCGGGAACTTGTTTCCCCCTGGTGGCATGTAAGAAAGATGCCGTCTAAAATACTCCCTCGAGGAGAAACGTGCAGCATTCATACGCAAAAATTTCTTCGGTCTTCCCCCAAGTACCTTACTTCGCACCTCCAGGTTAAGTTCCCTTCCTCACACCCTTTGTATTCGGTCTCTCAAAGCATGCGACGCCAAGCTCGCGACAACTTATGGAGGCAAGGCATGTGAAAGTACCCAGGGCTTCCCCCTGCTATGCCTACTTTACGAGTTGCGCGCGCGAAGCGTCCGACACCCCCCCCCCGCCCCCCCCCCTCGCTCTTTTCCATCCTAACGTTGGGGAGGCCGAGCAATGCAAGCGGGGACCAAGTGACGTGTCATGCTTGCCTATTTGCATTTTCCGCCGCAACAAGACAAATCGTTTGTTCAGGCCCAGCCTGTTTTCAGGGGTTCATTGTTTTCGCTGAAGTGACAGCGCGGCCTGTTGGAAGCACGAATGCGCTTCCATAAAGAGCTTATTTGTCCCGACAATGGGCGACGCTAAGTGGCCCTGGAGTGCTGACGGTAACAGTTATTGGGTCTATCGTGGTCTCCACATGCCGGCGTTACCTCGTACGTAATGCCTGTGCCTGTTCCCGCCATAGACAAATGACGTGGTTGCTATTCGGGAACACACAGCGTGGATTTTTGCATTGTTTCGTTTTTTGTGTGTCGGTCTGAAGGAATATGTCATTGCAGCAAGAAGTTTTAATGAAATGCAAATTCAAACATACTATTGTGGCTTATTTAACTAGAGCCCTTGATTCCGCGAAATTTGTTTGTGATTTTATTTTCGAGAGCTTGGAATTCGGATAAGCAATTGTGTAGGTTCCTTACCATACGATCTACCACAAACCAGACGCGTGGAGGGTCCATGTCAACCAAATGCAAAGCCGTATGTGGAACGGCTAGAATAACCTGCCTCCAGATGCCTCAAACGAGTATGTGGCAGCGACCGTGAACGCCGCTTGCCTTTAATTTACCGTCATCGCGGCATACGTTCCCCCATCAAGCAGGCTTCGACATTTAACGCCTCCACGACATCATCCAAGCTACTCCGCTTCCCCTCCCCCCCCCCCCCCCCTCCCATATCTATGTGTTTGAGTGTTTATGTGTAAGTGAATGGATGGAATGGATGACTTTATTACAGGAGGAGGCCAATAGGCATGTGTAAGTGAGAGTTTTTTTTTTATCCCCATTTGGTGTAGCAAGTCCGGCGCCCGGCCTAGCTGACCTCACTTGCCCATTAAGATTTTTCTCTCTCTCTAGAATACCCATTGCCCGGACGTAGCCACTTCGTCTGCTTGGAAACACATTTTTATGACTGTTATGATTGCCTCAACGCGAGCGATGATGACGTCGCGTATGACAAAAATGGAAACAGCACAAATCATCGGACGCAGGATCATGAACAGACACGACACTGGCGCAGCGTAACAAACGCATACCTTATGGCATGTGCGTGATGTATATCCTGAGAAAACAAACGAAAGAAGGTCCTGGTTAAGTTAGGTGAACAAGGGCCCTGTGTAGCGTGTGGAGTGATGTTGTTTGTGCAGAGGGAATGGGAAATCAAATGGTTTAGCCATGGTGGCATTTTGAATTTTAAGACCAGTCAGGACAGGAAAACATTGAGATGCTTCCTTCTTTTTGACTTCATTCGCAGCGTAGCGCGGCTGCACACGGCCGTAATCTCGCAGCCGACTGGGAACCGTCATTGTGTCCTTTTTTTCTTTTTTCCTGCCACCTGGTGCATAAATCTTTATTCATGCGCTTATATGCTTCAGTAGTTATTTATTCACATACATTTTAAATACGCTTACTTAATATTGCTTTTACCTTATCTCAAACGCTCATCCCTGTGACAATATTAGCTCCAAATATACCTGCTTAGATCTAGTCCAATACAATATCGTCAGCACAACAGTTTTACCTTCCTTATTTGCACCCCACAAAATTTCAAACGGACCTCGTGGGTTGTACGGGATATACAATTCTATTGAATTATCGATATCTTAATTGCTGGAAACAGTAAACATCTGGTATGCTGCCTATGGTCCTTCAACAACGTATCTTTAATTTACAATAATCAAGTGTACTGGGATGCATTTCTTGTCTTCGTTGACGGCTCGAACAGTTTTTCCGTATGCGTCAGCAGTTGTGCGGTTCCCTTTAAAACAGTAAATCAACGTTTCGGGATGACCCACAGCACGTCGTGTACCGCATCAGACGCGCTGGGTTTACAGGAACCGTTTTTGGCTATAGTCCACAAAATTCCGGAACATTGGAATATGTTTTGGTACTGTCAAAACAAGAGCTACAGTTAACATGGTACACTATAAAGACAAGCGCATATGAGCATTTGATCGCGGATGTTGTGATCCTATCAAAAGAGTTTTACGAAAAGGACACAATGGTGGCTGTTGAGTTAATACCAGTTCACTGTGGCATCGCAGCAAACAACTCGGCAGACGCAGAAGCACAACGGGCAATTCATAATAGAAGTACGTGGTATGTACTTGTTGTACGTGGTATGTACTTGTTACATGACAATACACAAGCGCCACTTGCAGCTTTGCACCTAAACCAGCTGTCAGTTCGTATTCGTCCTACCCACGCAATCGAAATAAACGGCTTCCACGCTAGATCCTGAGCAAGAGTTCTGCCTCCCTCCTTGAAATGGTAGAAGCCTACACAATGCTAATGACTGAATTTAATAAAAAAAAAAAGAGAGAGAGAAGAGCCCGGTCTGCCTTCTGTGTGATAGTCCAGAAGCGTTAGACCATTTTCTCACTCCTTGCCGAAAATGTCTTTGAGATTGAAAGGAAACCCATGCATGATTGCTACGTTTGGGCGCTCACCCTCTGCCTGAACACTCAGAACAAATGATTTTTTGGCACGTATAGGCTGACTGCCGGAAACAAAATTAGGCTGTAGTTGACAGCGCTGCTAGTGTAGCTAGTGTAGCGAAATCACTCTGGACAGCAGGCTGTATGGGTCCGGCCATACACAGACCATTGATTCTTTCCTTATTTAATTTTGTAACGGGACATTGCTAATGTTGTGTAAAATGGACAGTGGCAGACTGTTATTGTTCTGCGTTAGGCGTGACTTCTCGACAAATATATGCCACAGGCTGCTTTCATTTTCTTTTCTATTGCCTTTTATATTACCATTCCCTTGGTTCTTTCTTTGTGCCACCTACCCTCGCCACAGCGGGAAGTAACAGGCCAAAGATTAGTGACAACGGAGTTCCTGCACAATTAAAACTGTACCAGCTGCTACCATGTTCAGGTGAATAAAGGGGGGAAAAATGTTCTGATCCTCCGACGCTTTTTATCTCGTTTTTTCAGCGAACTTGGAGTTAAAAAACAGGAACAGGCGAAGGCAGGTTTGAGGAACTCTGAACTGACTAAATATTTCTAGTTTTGTATCTAAATTTTTGTCTCGCATGCCGTGTCACTAGAATTCAGCCATGCATGCTAACAAATACCGCCCAGGACCCGTGAAGTACTAAGTCAGTAAAAGTGACTTTCCCACCTCGACTTGATCCAAACGCTTCTACGGCATTGACGTATCAGTAGTTTCGGCGTGGGGCCGGTTGCCGTCACGAACTGCTTGCTTTGCGCTTTCTCTTGCTCCATTTCTGCAGAGTTGTCAGGGCAGCTTTCATTTCAACAAGCCCATATCATGTGGAACAAAGCCCCGTTCCACTTCACGAGCCGAAAGTTTCGCAGCTTCTTTATTGTTACGGTTCTTTCTGTCGTGGTGATGTGCGCAAAGGTGCAGGAACCTCAAAAAATAGCGTAGTGCTTGGTTTGCCGTGCGGTGAATTATGGAGTGAAGCGGGAAATGCTTACAAGGCGCCCTTTTTCGGAACGTGCATGGTTGCTACTGGGTAGGCAGGAAACTAACGATCCAAGCAAATGCACAGGCGCTGTCGCACTTTCACAGCGACCGGTGACACACTCCCGTGCAACAAAAAAAATCCAACCATACAAAATGACAAAACAGAAGAGCCCTCCTACAGCATTTCGAATTTCAAGGAAACGAAACCTGTCTGCAGTTTCGTTTTTGTTCGCTGCGATGCTTCGTTTCGCGCCATTTAGCAGAAGGAGGCCGATCTCCCAAGTGGCCACCGGTTCGTACGTTCATGCAAAAGTTTACAAAATTTGAAATCCCGTTCTTTTCGTAGTAGTCTTTTTTACACTATTACTTAAACACTCAACGCTGTCACTTTAACTGCGTAAATGGCCCTTTAAACATCACGTTGTGCAAAAGCGAGATTAGCAAGCTGCACATTTTTTATTCACACTGAACTGGGTATTACAAAATGCAACTGATTGTTTTTTTTTTTTTTTTGTCGAACGCTTTCGCTTTACAAAAAAATACGTCCTTTTCTTCTATCATCGTGATTAAAATAAGCATACTAGAATTTTTTATAGGATCCTTACTTTTCATCTGAGTATATCACGAACGGGTTTTTCTGTTTGCTTTTTTAAAGCTCTGCTCAAGTTAAATCGTTATAGATTTGACATTTTAATGACTTCAGACGGCGTCATTTGAGTGTTGGTGCATACCTTGCAAAGCCTTTTCCGATTGTAAATATAAAGAACAGAACCGCAACGCAAATCAAAATATTGTGCAATCGTACGCGTGCCAACACACGTGACATAATTATCTGCATCATAGCAGATGAAGATTCGTTACAGTCGCGTCGAGTTTCGCGCTCTACTACTGGTGATGCATCCCATTTCGGGTTTTCCTTCGGACAAAAACCAAAAATAGCAGCGCGAATGAGTTAAAGTTGCTCGTCATGCGACCTGCACAGAGGCGACGTGAGTGTTTGCCTGACTTCCGTGAACTGAGAACACAGGCAAGTAAAACATCGTCTACGTTACTGAGTACAAAGTGGTGAAGTGGACCACGCTGAAGAGATAGCCTGAAAGTACGCCGCTTGAGTGCGAATGAAAGCACAATACAGAACGATTTTCGAGAAGCGCCTGATTTTATTATTTTGGCTTCATCGCGCTGCTTCGCAATATTTTCTGTCAGAAACCGACACGAGAGTTTTATTCACTTATGTATATAGCCCGGCAGCTAGTGAAATTGGAAACCCTGAAGTGGCGGGTGTTGATACCGGGGGGCCGCGGCTGTCACAGCTGTCACCAGTAAGAATGCCCTCGCCGAGGAGGTCACGTTACTTCGCCGGCTCGTGTTATGCGCTCCTGACGGACACATGATCGGAATACCCCGGCTGAGGGTGAAACCCTGGGCTCACATCAACGATAGTTGAACGTTTTCTTGCACTGAGAGAGGCTTTGTTTTTACTTTCTTCCTTCACGATCACGTCAGATTTCTCTTGATTTCTGGCACTTTAAAAAATATTATACTGTCACCTTTCCGGTCGCGCGCAAGTGAGTTTGATTGGAATATAGGTTTTTCCGTCAAGCGTCAGCGTAAACTAGCACTGGAGAGGAGACAGCGCCAGACGTTTCTTCCTTCGGGTTATGTAATTGTCCGTTCGTGTATCTGACCGGCCGTACGCTGCCCTGAGGCACGACATTAATAAATGAAGGGGTAGTGGGCTCGTAGCCATGGTTAATGCGGCTGTGTGCATGAGTGTGAGGAGATGGTTTTGAACGGGAAAAGCACGCAATCGCATATCAAGTGGTCATGCAACGGTATGCCTATAACGTCAGTCCGTACAATCTGTTGATTACGTTACGCCGCACGTGTTGGTACCCCCGCAGTTTCGCATTGGCCATCTAATTATGACGCCATAGCTCATTGGCCAATTAGTGTCGATGTCCTCAATCCCTGACACGCGTTGATGACCTCGCACCCAACCATTTCTGGATAACCAAGCGCACCGGAGGTGAGTGCCGGTTAATGACGCCCCACTTCATTGGCCATTTACGTTGAGCATTCTTCTTTTCTTTCGGGGTGCCTCCTCATCTCTCTCTTGTAATCTGCTCTCCCACTAACTATTGAGCCAGCATGCAGAGCTTTGAGCGCATGAATTTTAGTGTCAGTCCCAAATTCTCTACGGCTAGCCTACGAAAGTTTGTCGCTAAAAGATTGGTGGACTACTCCACTCCCTCCTGCCACGCACGTAGGCGTAGTGGGTAGAACACGACGGGGAGGAAACAAAGAGGAGAATGTATGTGAGGAGACGAAGGAACAAAGAGGGGAGGGAAGGGGGAATGGGAGAAAGAGTTGGGGAAAGGGTAGGAAGACAGTGGAGGATTGGCGATAAGTAACAGGAAAATATTACGTGGAAACAGGATAAAGATGAGACGAACGATGCGATGGAGTGAAGCGATCTATTTGCATTAATTACATAGCGGCCATGACAGAGCTCCCCCAAGGGGCGCCAGGCACTTCGTTGTCGTCGTCATCATTCTTAAATTAAGGCGCTGTGAGGCATTGCCCAGCGGAGTATACAATATATGAGGAAGAGAGAGAGAGGTATTTGTGAGGGCTAAAATCGAAAGCGATCGTAAAAGAGAAGGGGGAGGTAGCATTGAGTGCGGGGAACGTAAAAAAAGGAGGATGAGAGGAGAACAGCAGGATGAAACGTACTAGATGAAGCAGTTCGATAACGGCTGCACAGGGAGATCGCGCCCTTATCAAGGCAACACTGGGCGCCACTCACTCACACTCACACACAAAAATATATTTTCCTCACGCACTCACTCACCTCACACTGCACAGTCGCCCTCACCACTCACACTTTCGCTCACTACGTGCCACTCCACCCTCGTACCCACTCGCCACACGCTCACCACTCGCGTCCCTCCACTCACCGCTCACCACTCTCCCTCACCCTCACCATCCTCACCACTCGCCTCGCGCTCACCACTCGTCGTTTCCCCTCGCACGCGAATTTGTGCCGCAGACCCTTCATGAGTCATGAAACCGAACAGTATTAGTGCATTATGGCGTCAGAAGGCCATTCAAGTCATATTCTTAAATCAACACGCCTCCAGAGAACTAATTCTAGGGTGTCCCATAGGAGGAGCTCGGTGACGACATTTTTACGAAGCTAAAACAAATCCGGCGCCAGTAACAACCATCACAGCGAGCGGCTCCTGCGACAAATACTCAACAGCGAGTACAAGCGCAATAGCGGCGCTCACCCCGGTAAGCCCCGCAAATGGCGCAAGTAGCGCGAGTGCACTCGCGAGTGGTGAGCGGGGCTCCCCGCGAGTGGGGCTCGCACTCACTTGCACTCACACTCGCCAGTCCGAAACGATGGTGGGGAGTGGTGAGAGGTGGGTGTGCGAGTGCGCTCGTGAGGGAGCCTGCCGACCTATGCTCGTGCCGCCGGAGCAGTGCACCGCGCCGCGATCCACGAGGTACCAGTCACGCGGTCAGCAGTTGGAATCCAGCCGTCAAGCTGCCGGCACGGCGCTCGCACTCCGCCACGCAGTACCACCACCGGCGCGATGGCTCGCTCGTCTCCGACGTAGTTGACCTTCTGGTCATCGCTCGGCACTCCTCAATAAATCAAGGCGGGCCGCCTTCTCACGTGCCCTTCATAATTGTGGAAGCATTACAAGCAGATAAAGCAGATAAGCCGACAATTTTATTTCTTCTGAAATTCTCAGATCTGTAGAATACCTCGACATGTGAAAAGTGCGAATCGTTTTCTGAGCTGCCCTGCCGAATCTCACCAGTCTCGAGAACATAACCCTCTCCGTGTATGAAAATATCACGTCAGGAATTTGTTGAGCGGACCCGAGCGGTGCAACCGAAACACACGATTTGAGTGCATGGAACGGTGGATGAAACCCCGGGGTATTAAAAACATCGTAAATGGCATCCGGCGTACTGTAGCCACGTCTGGCGTTGGTCTCCATTCCTCGCGAGGCCGAAAGCGCAGCAAAATGTTGCGAGGCTCCAGAGGCGGCCCGCATATGCTTGAAGGAAAATGTATTGAGTGGGGCCTGCCAGGCTGCTTTTTCCAGAAAGCAGAGTGGCAGGCATAATTTCCCTCGAGGTCCGAAGAAGGTACCGAAAACAAATGGTCTCGACCAGGTTCAGTTCTTCAGCGAATCGCTGGAAAACATTTTTCCTGCTGTAAGTTTCCTTTCGCTCTTGCTAATTTCCCTGTGACTTTCTTCGTGATTTCATAGCCCTATTCCGGAATTAATAAAATAGGTTATGTGAACCTTTCACAGCACTGCTCACCCTTAATTTAGTTTTTCGAATGTACTAATCTCTCTTTCTGTAATTTCCCGCTGAGTGCGAAATTTTCACTTCCGTTCGTTCCCCGAGACTAAAGCATTCGTAGGTAGCTAGCTCTTCAAGAAACGGCTAAAATAAAGACAAAATACTGGCAAAACTTCAGGTGAGCATTAGTTACATTAGGCCTGACTTTCCAACATAGTAAAAGGGAAAAAAGGAAATAAAGGAAGCGCGCCGGTCATTTCCTTTCCCTTCATCCCCGAAAGTGCTATTGCAACTCCCGGTCACGTATTATGCCGTACGCGCTGGAGAGAAAAAGCGCAGGAAAGCTCCCGATACGTGCCGGGAGTGGAGCAACAAAACACACCTGCAGCATCCGACAGCCGAAGGAAGGATGGGAATAAGTGTGCAACAGGGAGACCGGGGTGGACCGTACGACGTGAGGTGGCTGCAGTAAAACCCCTTTGTTCGCAGCAAACGCCTCGTACGTTGTAGTGTCAGGTCTCATAATCCACCGCCTAGTTCTCCCCTCTGTGGACGACCTGTTCCTTTTATCACACTGTAAATCGTACGAAACGCATTTTTACACCGGCCGATCCTCGCCTAGGCGCTTCGACCTATATCTCAAGGGCTTAGTAGTTATATTTCCATTCCCTGAGAGTTTTCATTTTGGGCGAATATTTTGGAACGTTCTTTACTACATTAGGGCGGCCGTATTTTCCATTAAATACCGTGACAGCCGGTGCTCCTTTCCATCTGACCATTTTGTTTGCATCAACGTGAAAACGTGTCATCTATCTTTTTTATTTTTTTGTTTGCTATTTGCGTTGCTCGTCTATGCAAGGAATGTTGGGAGATGGTATTCTGGTGCGTGAATTCCATATAAAACATGGTTTCGAAGCCGATAACACCGAACATCGTTCAGCGAGGGGCTGTGAAAGGTGTTTTTGTATAGTTCCTACTTACTTTTACAATAAAACGAGCTTTTTCTTACATGGAATACATTGAAGGAACGTTCATAACACTTGTGGAGGTGCAGCTGCGGCATAAAAAATGAAATAAGCATTTAAACTTGCTGGTATTGCTTTCGCATTGCGTATAAATAAATAACTAATTTAAAGGTCACTCTGCCTTGCACGTAGCCTTGTCTTTCTGAACTGTACTTACTACAAAGAATTATGTTATTCTGTGGGGGGTCTCCCATTCGTAATCTCTAAAGTAGCACCGAGCACGCGAGTGGGAGCTGGCCGCCCTTTACTGCCGGCATGACTGAAGAGTGGAGAAGCAGAACTCTGCTCTCACCACTTCTGTTTTCTCTTTCTGGACGCTGCTCTTCCAAGATTACCCTTTAGTTGTCCGATATTCTTATCCCTCCTGCTCACAGTTTCGAACTGCGACCAAAATTTATTGGCCTCGTCGGCTCATCTGCGGTAAGCCTCAGTTTTGAAGGGCGCGCAGGCGGTACTTCAACGCCACGGCTTGGTCACTCGTTGGAAGAAACACCCGTAACGGGAAAGGAGGCTGATGGTTACGTTTGACTACAAACTGAAATTTGCATCAAGAAGTGACGTCATATCCGAAAGTGACATCGCTTTCGCAGATAACGTGGTAGCAGCAATTCATATTTGCGACGGAAACCCAAGAAATGCTCGTTGTTGTAGACTGAGGCTGAGTACTTGGGCACATCCTTACTTGATTTCGGACGAGTACGAGTCATTGTGAAGATTATGAAACAGGAAAACTGTGTAAAAGGGAAAATGTTCTTGAACCTCTTGAGAAAAAATCAGGGCAGCACAGAAATATTGCGTCCCGTAAGTACAAATTAAAAAGGAAAATAACCGCTTGAACGGAACTTAATAGGTTTTTGTTAAAAAAAAAGGAAATGACGGGTGATCATGGTTACTCGATGTGAATAGACGGTATCAGCGCTCACGCTGTAGAAGGTTTGTTTTCTACAACACCCGAAATTTATGAAAAAGAGGACTGGTGAGGTACGTGGATTTTTCTTTTTGCGTGCAAAGCTTACACATTGTGGCGTGAGAAAGCCCGTCCCTACCCACATTATTAGCCTTGTTTGCTAAAATTCGTTCATTACTTCTGTTTAGATTGTGGTTTCTTGGCCCATGTCTATATATGAAGGCACGTTCACTCTATTAGGAATAGGCGACAGCTATTAAACAAAGTTAGCTGCATTGATAAAAATCTATGATCACACTTGCAGATAGTTTGATCCCGGTCGAGGCGGAAGGATTTCCTTGGAGGCGAAAAAGAGGAGGGCGCCCTTATGTGAATGTTTCGGTACAGGTTAACGATCTCCAGGTAGTCAAAATTATTTCGGAGCCAGCCATTAGGGCGCACATCACAGCCCTCGTGTAGCTCATGCGTGTAAAACCCCAAAATTTTGAAAATTTTTGCCACTCGCGATGAGAGGCCTGAAGGTCGCCCTCAAATACACTTATGGTTCTTGTCCTGTCCCGCGTCTCACCTCCAAGCGTGCAAAATGAGGTGGAGAAGTGCGCCCCAACAGCGACATCAGGCTTCAACGGAAAATCCAATTCCCTCCGTCTAACAACGACGATTGTTGAAACGCGAAGCTTTCATGCGTGCGAAAATCGAATGGCGAAGTGCCAAAGTCAAAGCAGCTGCAATAAAAGTCAGAGCGTCAACGAGCAAAGTGCAAACTGCCTGCCAGTCAACGTCCAAACTCAGACGACAGCAAACGAAAAACGAGAAGGCTGAGCGCACCACCCCCCCCCCCGTCCCCCCCAGCAGGCATCGTCGTCGTTCAAAGTGAAGCGTTCAAATTCGCTTGAATATCCAAACTTCTTCGACCGTGTCGAAATGGCGCAGTTGGATAGACGTCGCTTCATAACGCGAGGGACTCAGATTGGATTTCGATCACGAGAAGCGTTTCTTTCTTGTGTCATCATCATCATCATCATCATCATCAGTGCCAGCAGCAGCTAGTAGTAGAGAGATTGAGATTATCATCATCATAGTGTGATACCCTTCGCATGTTAACGACACCGCTATTTCCAGAGACCAAGGAAGCTTCGCTTTAAAACGGCGCGTACCGCGACGCATTGCTATACGAGCCGAACCTCTACATGGAAGCGGTAAACGCGAAATATTTGGACGCTAGATTCCTTTCCCCTTCCCACCCTCCCTTTTTCGTGTTTTAATGGCTTTCATTCCCTCTGTTTCTTAATAGCTTTCACTGGCTTTTAATAGTTTTTTGTAGGTTAAACGGGTAACTGCTGTTAACTTTATCTATCGAAGCAGGCTTTCTTCAGGTTAATGAGCTCTTAAACAAAGCCTTCTCGCTCTTCTCGCTCCGGATTTAAAGTGTCCGATATAACTAGTGGCATAGGCGCAGCTGTACTTTCTATACAGACTATTCCTTGAGAAATAACAACGTTTAAACAATTCGTTTACCTTATTATGCCAGCCCATTATCTTATCGGGAATGCGTAGGAGTAGACATATGCAAGGCCGCAATGAGAATTATGTTGTCTTCCAAAACATAGAAAAAAGGGGTATGCACGAGGCAATGAACTCTCACATACAAGTGACTTGGAGAGCGACAGCCAAGGAGGAACCCAACTCGATATTGAAAAGAGCAAGCAGGTGTAAAACAAGAAAAATAGAGAAACGCTTTTGTTGTTGTTTCGGAAGAAGGAAGTGCCGAAGTGAAGAGATCTAGAACGGGCCCGGACGGCGGAATAATTCAATTCGAGTCCGTCCGCAGCCAGGCCGCTACTTATTCCTGCTCTGCGACAAGAAACACGTGGGTTGTCCCGCTTCTTCGGCGGAGGGGGCCTCTGGGGCCACAAGGGAGGAGTATTTGCTCGGCTTTGATCCGCAACCTGTGTGCACTTTAGGTGCGCTGAAATATTGAAGCATTGCCTGGCTTGACAAAGCCTGCCCAATACGATAGGCCAGCCGTCGCTTCGGAGCGTGAATAATTCATAGAGCCTTTAGTTTGTCCCACTGTGCCTACGCATCGGACGTGTGGGAGAAGGATATATATTTGTCTCTTAAGTCGTCTCAGCCGCTCCCTGGTCGTCGGTACTTTTTTTGTCGCAGCACCTCTTCGGGAGCAGCGTTGGTACTCCTCAGCACCGTCGTTTCTTGTTTATATAGCCTTGAAGGAAGGGGCTTTCATGGCTGAGCTTCTCATACATAGTCCAATGTATGCGTGGACCATCCAGCCGACTGGCCGGCCAGGCAAAAGCCACCGTTGGTTGAGCGGGTCACCAGCTCTCACTCGCCTTTCTCTGAGTTGACCCAATGTGATTAGTTTAGTAGGGGTTTGTTTTTCTTTGGTATCAAGTTGACTGTTTAAACAGGTTGGACTCAACTTTTCTTACCTTCCTTTACGCCACTATAAAGGAATAAAAATGTACCACCTTGAGTTACAGAATTTTTCTAGTTACTTCTATTGCAGAATTAAATGTGTTTTGCAAATTAACATTTTGTTACTGATGTCGTTGAGACCTTCAACAATTCCATACATACAGAATAACGGTGCGCGCGAGTTGCGGAAAAATTGTCACCCTGTGACCACTGGCTGTGTACGTTTCAAATTAATTTCCCCGGTGGGATTACACGCCAAATGCCTAGTTTTTTGCACCGATAAACCGATCAAATATTCGCAGTAACACCGTTCGGTCCAGTCCGCTAGGGGGAGCTCAACGCGTAGGTGTTGACGAGGAGCACAAAACAGTATCAGTGCAGCAAGTAGAAATACCATTGGTGAAAGAGTATAAATATTTAGGAGTATGGCTGAACAATAGCGAAGATTACACGCAGGCGCATGAGGCTCACCTTAAGACGAAAGGAAGACGGAACGTGGCTATAATGAAGCATAGAGCCCTCTGGGGATACAGCAAATACGAGGTGGTAAGGGGAGTCTGGAAAGGGGTCATGGTACCAGGATTAACTTTCGCTAATTCGGTTCTGTGCATGAAGTCAGAGACCCAAGCGGGCCTGGAAGTAAATCAGAGGGCGGTAGGCAGATTGGCCCTAGGGGCCCACAGTAAAACTACAAATGAAGCGGTACAAGGGGATATGGGCTGGTCGTCTTTCGAGGCGAGGGAGGCGCAGAGCAAGATAAAGTTTGAGGAACGACTTCGTGACATGGAGGACGAAAAATGGGCCGCGAGGGTGTTTAAGTACCTGTATTTGAGGAGCGTGGACACGCGGTGGAGACGGAGGACCAGACAGCTGACCAAGCGGTACGGAAAGTCGGTAGGGGAAAGCGGGGTTTACACAACAGTTAAAAAGCAGGTAAAGGCAGCAGAGACGACGAAGTGGGCAGAGAGAATGGAAGCGAAAAAAACCCTGGAGACTTATAGGACAGAGAAACGGCAAATTAAGAAGGAGGGATTCTATGGCAATACGAGAGGCAGTGCGTTGCTCTTCGAGGCACGGGCAGGGTGCCTGAGAACCCGGGCATACACGGGTAGCTACAGGCAGCAGGATGAAACGTGTGCATGCTGCGGCAGTGATCGGGAAACTATAGACCATATTGTCAGGAGCTGCACAGAGATACGGCCACCGCGGGGTGAGGGGGAAACGACGGTGGCGGAGGCCTTGGGATTTGGGGCGAGGGGGAACCTCAACTTCAAGGCCATAGAGGTGACGAAGAGGCGACTGGAGTGGTGGTGGAGGAAAAACAGGGAAGGGATTGGTACGCAGGTGGAGTAATCATGCGGACGAGAATTTAGAACAGCGAGGGGAGAAAAAAGGGGGGTTGGGGCGATGAGTTTGAAACAGAAAAGAGGGAGAGATGGGAGGGAGGAAGCAAATCTATAGGTTAACCTGGGAGTAGGGCATGTAAACGTAATAAAACAGGCAAGTCGGTTGCTGACAACCGACGCCCCGATTCAAAGGGAAAGCCACTAATCATCATCATCATCATTGACATTTAGGTTAATGATAAGTGCTGAAATTCCAAGTGTATATCGAGAAACAACACGGCATAAATAAAAGTAGGGACAGGCTGTCTCTCTCACTTATTAAACACGTCGGGGGTGAGGTAAAATGTCACATTCATACGCCGTAGAAGCAACCTGCACCTAACACAGTATACAGTAGAATCTCGATAAACGGAAATCGCTTAAACGGAATTGCCGCTTAAACGGAACAGTCGCCTGTAAGTTGGTTGGTTTTGTATTCAGATAACGCAAAAAAACTCTCGGTAATCGGAACTAAAATTTCCGCGCCACCGTGTAAACGGAACTAGAAATGGAACTTGTTGTGAAACCCATCGGGATGAGAATCAGCTTTTTACGCTTCCGGCTGTTTAGTTTTTGTTTTTGTTTTTCTTCCTCCATGTTTTTTTTTACCTCATTGGCCTCGTAAGTCTCGTCTCATTAGTCGTCAGCCGTGTTAGCGCAACGAATGCAATATCGCAGTTCATGTTCCAGTCGTTTGGTCTCGATTTAAGACACTCAGGTTACAGGGTTCACCTCCTGTCGCCTCATTCGTGCCAACGTGTTCCTATTCGCGCTTCATTACCGCGTTGCCGTATTCTACATTCGGTGGCTCGTAATACTTGCGAAGTTGAGGCCTCTAACCTCCGTGAAGACGCAGTTTCAAGGACTCAAACAAAGATAATTGATGCATTTTGTAGTGCACAGCGACTAATTGTTGCCAAATCAACTTTGTGAACGCTGTGCCTAAACCTTTTTTTAGTTTTCTTGCTTTCTAAAAAACTATCAGCTACATTCACCTCCTAGTGCTTAGAGTTCCATGAAATAATACAAAGAGTGCGTACGCACACAAATGTGCACTTTTACACATCTCTCTCAGTAAACGGAACTAATTTTTTCGGTCCCTTGAAGTTCCGTTTATCGAGAGTCTACTGTATATGCAAGAACATCAGCATTACGATTATGGAAGTTCCCATACGAAGAAACCCACGGTGATAATGAAAGAGTAACAATGACTTTTTTCTGTTTGTTAGGATGAGCTTCCACATTTGGTGTCATATACGGTGCATTTCACATAATCGCTTCCAAAGAAGAAGCAGTTAAAAAGCACTAAACTTTCACGAGCCCGACCTTACTATGTTGTAAGGCTACAAGCACATTTATTCAATACGAACAGTTTCACTCAGACCGTAGGAGTTATCTAAAAAAAACCTCGACTGTCCGAACGTTTTAAAGCTTTTAAAGATGCCTACCGCATTTTTTTTTTTCATTAACGCGTAGGCATATTTCCTTGTGGCCATATTTTCATTAGTGTAATTTTAGTCAAAAGTAATTTGAGATGGAGTCCTCCATATTTTAGTAGACAAAATATTGAGGACGTAGTGAGGTGGTCACTGCGATTCTTACATACACACACTCACGAACACACTCACAGGCCCGCGCGCCCGATTCGTAGCATTATCACGCACGGTTTTCTAAAGACAGGGCGAGCACACGCGCATTTTCCTTACAAGGGAATATAGAGAAACGAACTCTCCTCTCTTTCCGTGAGCATGAGAGGATGGGCTGTGGGATGCTGCTAGCATGTTATCAAGTTATGTGCACTAAATAGGTCTTCAAGGGATCGCTGTATACGTGCACGGGTGACTGTCGTGCATGCGCACAATTCCGCTCTACGCCCCCTCCACATTTTGTAAACTTTTTATGGGACAAGTAAGGACAGCAAACAGCTTTTAAATGCAGAGCATTTCAGTAACTCACGATGTCACCCGCGTTGACGTCCGTAGTCGTAGTCCGCACCCCTCCCCCTACACTATATAAAAAAAAATACTATCGGGCGCCAGGTTTCGATCCCTCGACCCTGCGGGCGGAACGCAATGTACATGGTGCTCTACCCACTGCGCCACAAAGCCGACACAGAATGGGACGCTACGAACGCGCCTTATATCCTTGACTCATTCAGATTACTGCTGACGAGCGCTCTCTCGTCAGCAGTTGCCACAAGTGCAACAACATTAACGTAACGCAAACTACTTAACGTCGTGCGCCCCCGGAAATGCTCTGCATTTGATCGTGCCCCTCGCGAGGGGGATGTTTCGTGTCTTCGCCGTACGGCAGCGTTCGCATCGAGACACCCGGTTTGGAGCAGTGGAACGCGGGAAATTTAAAATGATATAAGCAAACCTTTGGCGTCTTTACATTGGGAGGAGCGCGACGCAAAAGGAACAACATGAGAGGTGAGCGGGAAAACGAAGGGAGGCATTTACTTCGCAAAAGCGGATAAAGACTTTTTAAAGACGATAGTCTTTCTTGGGCTACTTAAACCCAGAAATTTTCATACTCACCAGGCAAGCAATGCTTCTAAGAACAGAACAACCGACGAATACTCGTGATGGTGGACGTGTGCGGGGGCAGATTTTATGCTGAACAAGAAAAAAATAAGGACGTTGGTGTTGGGCGTGAAAAAAAAAAGGGGGGGGGGGGGGCGAAGGGCTTTGGCGACGGACAACAGAAACTGCTTCACGATCAACGCAAATTAGAATATCAGCGATACAGCCGTGCGTGGCAGCCAGGACCCCAATATCGAGACAGTTCGCGGAACGGGCACAAAAATGAAAACTGCATATAATCGGGACGTTGCACGGTCTCCTATCTCAGCGCGGCGACCCACGCGTGCTATATTTATTCATCGCTCGGCTCCCCTGCGATTCAAATCGCCACGGTGCATTCGAGACAGGCCCGCTGCAAATGGTGGCGCCCTTAATGCAATTAGCAATCAGGAGCTCGGAACGATGCCGCCATTAGCATAACAGTGGCGCCAGATTACCGCACATAAGGGTCGCGTTGCGTATAGCAGCGCGCTTGGAGGAATTTTCGTCCACGCCGTATTCAGATGCTGCACTGTAGGATTTGCGTGCGTGGACGTAATTCGTTTCAGCGAAAGGGATCGAGTACAAATGTTTGTTTGTTTATTTCCGTTGGTTTACAGCCCTCGGGTGTTTTGATCACGAGTGGGGCTGTAAGGGTATTTTGATCAAGTATACGTTGGGAATGACTATTTCTACCTCATACCACTTTTGAGATACACGTTATAGAGATGCACGAGAAGAAATAGTATACAGTCAGCGACGTTTTATGCAATCAGACTCTTGAAAGTGAACCCGGGTCGAGGTATTTCTTCGCCAATTCCTTGTTGCGTGGGTGTAGGGTGAAGAGGCGGGCAAGGGACGAAAATTCACCGCCGTGTCAGTGTCCAGTGGCTTATGTGAATATGAAGCTGGCAAGGTGGGTAGGAATAAGGTGGTCGGACTCGGGGAGCCGAACTAAAAGGACGATGTAGAATATAGTTCTCATACTACGCGCTCTTCACACGGCTACCGACATTCCCATATAAGTTCTACAGGATGCTAAATTTACTGCGTATAGAAATAACGTCTTCAACTAGGACTTTAAATGGCTCGGTTTTACAAGGACGCGTTTATTTCACGAGTCGGAGGAACTTGCGGCTGAATGCGCACGAGAGGTGGACTACGAGTATCGACAGTTCGGTTTCTGTGGGTGTTTGGAATGCATCCTCAACCAAACGACCGCGATTACGATAATTTATTTATTTATTTATTTGCAGAATAATGCAGGCCCATTTAAGGACCCCAGAAGGGGGGCAAGAATGTAACACTGCACACAGCTGTACATCAGCAAGATAATCACCTTGATAATCACCGATTGTCAAGCGGCATGCAGCAGCTACGCAGCTGGTGCAGTTTCTTCAATAGCACTGCGCCTCCTAAGCAAAACCCCTCTCTCTCGTAGGATCAGAATCATTTGGACACCAGCCCACTCCGACCTCCCGGGCAACGACACAGCCCATGCATTGGCCCGCACTCTCACCAACCGGGGGCCCCAGAGGAGGAGCACAGTCCAACGCCGATTGAGACCTTCCAGTAAGTAACCCAGTATTATAGATTAGGTAGGAAGACCTTTTCCCCCCCGCCCAACTCAGCTTGTCTGAAATGCACGAAAACACATTAAGACGAATTCAAACAAACACGTTCCCAAACCCAGTACGACTAAATCATCTATTCCCTACACAATACTCCCCGGCGTGGGCGTTTTGCGGCAATTTAGGCGCGCTCTGCCACATCGTCTGGGAGTGCGACCGAAACCCCAAACTCCCCCCTCTCCAACACCACCCCGTGAGAAGTGGGAGAGCATGCTGTCCCGCTCGAGCCTCGACGACCAGATTATCTTGGTTGACCGAGGGGACGACCCAGAATTTCCCATGGACTTCCGGACTAGGAAGCCACCGCACTATTTATTTTCGCTCAGTAAAGTTTCTTCCTCCTCCTCCTAAAAAAATGCTATACAGTACGGGAACATAGTAGCGTTTTAACTAGAACTAGCAGCCCACTCTAATGTCGTCTTGGGAAACTTTACTGGAACTTACCTAGAAATGTTCGTCCTCGACAGTTCCCCCGACAGGCGATCGCTTCATTCACCCGCCGGCTTTGAACTTTACCTTAGGTCGTCCCAAAGCAGAGTAAGGTTCGGGCTTTATTCTCGTAGGAGTTACGGGCACGAACAAATAACTTTTTTCATCTGCATTATTCGAAACGTATATGGCAACACCCGTTTTAATAGAACGAACCTGGTCATATCTCTAGCAGAGGGGTATCCGCTGAGGATAGGGGAGACTCCGTTGCCCTCACATGATAAGTATTATTGTCTTCCGCACCGAAACCATGTGTAAAGCTTCCTTCATTGCAGTGCCATATTGCCAGGAAAAATGAAAAGCCTGCGTGTTTTTTTATCCAGTTTTTGTTACCGGTACTGAGTTCAAAACTTGACAAGGATGGGCTCAAATATTTCTCGGAATTTTAACAGATAGCAACATGTCGTGGTCGCCTGAGGACAAAAAATTACGTGGCCGCATTTCTCTGGTTACTAAAGATTCTAAATACCTTGTCGTCTTCTGGCACAGCAGTGATTCCCACTTGAGGGTTTAAATGCTGCACCACGACATTTTTTCCGCAGTGATGCGCTACAACCTCTAAAAGCGGCATCAAATATCAAATCAATCAAGAAAAACCTTGATGACGCAAGAAAAAAACTGTCTCCAATCAACTCTGTGAAGTTGGTTTAAAAGCAAAGGTTTAAACGACACCCACAACAATTTCCCAAGCGGCGTCAATTGAATTCACACACGTGGCTCTACAAAGACTGAAACGAGAGATTCTGCCAGAAGCAGCAGCGTCGGCCACGGCCGGGCTAGATTTTGTCCATTTGCATGTTAGGTTTGCTTCTCATACACAAGGGAACAGGAATTTGTTTCA
The DNA here is from genome assembly GCA_013339765.2 of Haemaphysalis longicornis. Taxonomy (NCBI): domain Eukaryota; kingdom Metazoa; phylum Arthropoda; class Arachnida; order Ixodida; family Ixodidae; genus Haemaphysalis; species Haemaphysalis longicornis. The sequence continues at coordinate 35,108,745 of CM023456.1, read as the reverse complement.
TGGGCTAGATCGGCGGACGGCGCCGCTGTAGCACGGCCGTGCATCGCCGGAAAGAAAACGAGGAGAGTACCTTTCGAAGGATGAGACAGCGGAACCTAGCCATGCTGATGTGCTAGCTTGGGGCTACACCACCGCGTGACACAAGCGCAGACACGAAACAATTCGGCATGTGAGCTTAGTGATTCCCATTTATACCGATTTAAACTAGTCAGTTTCGTAAATTTGAGAATTCCGATAAATGTGAGGGGAACTTTTATAATCGCTATTTATCAGAACCACTTGCTCCTTTCGCCTTTTGCAATACCTCTTAAAACAACCTAATCGGTATTCACCAATTTAGAAAACGGAGACCCATTCGTGGCAAATAGTGCGCAAAAGGTAGCATTTCTCTAGCGGCCACATGTCTGTATGTACTCTATATAATTTGTTTTCCCGCCCTGTAAACCAATCATTAAAGTATCTTTGCCTTACAACCACTACATTCCGTCCGGTGCGGGTTACCCTGGAGGGGCTGTCGAACAAGTTATTCAAGCCTTTCGAAGGAAGCACGCAATGGACGCGAATATGAGCCAAAACAGGCGAAAAACAACCATCGTTAAAGCAGACGACAGAGCCGTACCGCCGACGCACCCGCCGTTGACCAGATACCTCCGCGCGGGGAACGCTGGTTAAATTCGCCGCGCCATATACAGTGTGCTCCGCGAGGAGTTGGGAGTTTCTTGTCCCGCACGCCACGAAAGAACCGTTGGCTGGTAAAGGTAAAAAGCTTTGGTTTAAAAGTTTTCACGTTTGTCTTGGGCTTCCGAGGGGACCTCCTATATTAATAAACATTGCGGACGCAGCTTGTTTGCCTCTTGGCTTAATCTGAGAACTGGAGATCCTTCGAGTGCACCTTTGGCATTGTCTTCTCTCAAGAAATATTTATAAGGTCACGCCACTTCCAAGTGGCCCCGTTATGGCTTTCCCCGAGCAATTGACAGTATACTGCTCCCCTTTTCCACCCAGCCGATGCAACTAATGCCACCGCATTCTCGTACTTGGAACAACGCTTTGTTTCAAATTCATGTCAATCTCGAGGCACGGATTCTTTCTCCTATCGCCGCCATCTGAAAAGCGGCCGCTGCGGCCGGGAATGAACCTGATTTCTTGGGCAGAGCAGCCCAACGCCTTAGCCACTGAGTTACCACGGTGGGTGCTGTGGCCATAACTTACACTATCGCGCCTAAAGTTGGCAATAAAAAAAGAATAGGAAAATCCGCCACTACTATACCGAAGTTTCCATTTATGGATGCACTACTTGTACAGGAGTAGCTGGCAGTAACTCTAGTATTCACGACGTACCTCACATAGGAAAGTACGGCTATTTGTGTCCGTGGGAGGCTCTCAAGGGAAGACGTTGTCTTGGCGAGTCGGACTGCACCGGGCGTCCCACTAAGTGCACCTCGACGCAGCGTTGGCGCACTTTGTCGTCGATGCCGCCTTGCGAGTCGTCGGGCCTGGCAGAGGGCATGGTCGCGGGGGAAATAGCCCGTATTCCCCGGGCCTGCACTCTGCACCTGCGGGACCAACGCCACCAGCCGGCTAACACAATTATCTCGCGAGGCCATCATGCCCGGGAGCCGTTTACAGAAGGAGCCCAATTTAATTTGCTTTCTCTTCCCGCGATACGTGGGAGTGTTGCTGCTGCTGCTGCCCGACTCGCGATAAAGAGCAGAGCTTTCCATTCACTTTCTTCTGTCTTGGTCAGCAAAAAGGCGTTCGTTTTGGTAATCTTCGGGAGGTGAGTAAATATAGTGACAAGTATTTCTGTAGCATCTTTTGGAACTGAGAGAAGGTAGGAATATTTTCTCTTCACGGTAACCAAGAAAAAGCGGCGTTGCTTCGCTGTTCTTTCTAACTTTTTATCACCCGAGAGAAAATCTCCGCTACTAAGCTAGAAAGGAATAATTCGGACGTGACCAAAAAAAAAGGTCATGTCTCCAAGAATGTCTCCACATGTCTCCACATTCACGGTCGCGTTCCCGTCACGTTTGCACAGCGTACATTCGAGAAGCATTCCATTCTTTACGGATGTAAACCTCGTTCCGATTTAGTATACGAAATTCAATGCATTAGGCAACGACCGATGTGATGGCGCGGTTTTTTAGAGTCCTCTTAGCTGCAAACCTGCACTTTTTTATTTTTTCGGAATTCGAAACTCCCACATATTTGTCGACACCCTTTCTAAGTGCACATACATTAGCACGAAAATTTCTTTTCTTTTTTTGAGCAAACATTTCATGATTTTAGCTGCAAAGGAATGGGGTTACCTTCGTATTAATTACGTTTCACATACAATCAACTAATTCTTGCAACACTGCTTGGTCTATGAACAACATAATGCATTTATTTGCTTTGCGTCAGAATCAGAGCACGCCCTTTAGTGCTCATGGAAAACACCAGGCATTAGCAAGCTTGCTGGCAAGGCGCATTGATTAAATGAACGCGTGCGTCAAACGAGAAAAAGCGGTGTGGGAGATTTTTTTTGCTTTGCTTATTTGCCGCGGAATTAAAATAGCCGCAAGTTAACCAACGTCGCCGGCGACCAAGTAAAAAGTTTCCTAAACCTTGTTAAGGAGGGAAGCACCTTGAGGCCGAGGCTTGTCCGCCCGGCGTCCGGCGTCCGTGCTCACGGCACAGCACCGTGTAAATCGAAACATCTGTGAACTAAAGGTTCACAAAATGTTAACAAGAACAAACGAAAAGGTTCACAAAAGGTTGGGGGGAAGAGAGAGAGAGAGAGAGAGAGAGAGAGAGAGAGAGAGAGAGAGAGAGAGAGAGAGAGAGAGAGAGAGCCGTGCTGCGCATGCGCGAGGAGCATTGGATTGGATTGGGTTGGATTGGATTGAATTGGATTGGATTGAAATGGATTCGACTGGATTGGAAATCGTTTTAACAGCAGTAAGCACTCTGCCGGGTGATTTACGTAAAGAACGCTCCCCAGTGCTTCGCCCACTCGTCATGATTCACTTCGTGGAGATGCGTGAATGTCCTTTACTTAGGCGCCGACAAAATATTTTCAAAGCCATTTTCTTGCCTGCTGAAGCACAGGCAACTATCACCAATTTATATGTTTTTTAATATTCGAAGCCAAAAACCCTCAAAGTTTCCCGCAAAAGGTTCGTGGCAAGCACTTTATTATACGCATTTAGCCCGTATTCGAGGGCATTACATTTGGCAGGGCTCTGCTAATTGTATCTGGTAAATCATTGCCTTTACTTCCAAGTGCAATGTGCCTCCAAAAAGAACTTTCAGATTAGTTGAGATTATCATAAAGAGCAAATTTATGGGCTGAAAGAAAAAAAAAAGGTTTATTTTTATATGAGCTGAGGGTGGTGCTAGCTTTACATCAGTAAGCTGAAATATACAATGTTCAATCGAATTTCAAGTTCGCTTGCAGAAATTCCCCTAAACGTCGATTCTAAGGTTCGGGTGAATTTAGGAATTTGGGTTTGAAATCAAATCAAAGCTAACGAGATTTTTTTTTCAGCTGGCTTTGCTATAGATTGAGATTGTACGAGCAGTTATCTTTATTTCCGTCCACCTTTCTTCTGGGAAAGTTTATTTATCTTTCGAATCATTTTTCCTTGGGTGGTCAGAAGGGCACAGCAACTCGCGTTTGTGTAAAACGAATCCTCGCTTCATCTCCCTCTTTGTGCACTTACGGAGGCCACGGCTACGGTCGGCAGCGCCGCCACAATCATCCGGAGTACCGCGAACGAGCCCCGGCCGGGCCACTCCGTTGGTCGGAATAATGAGGCGTCGTCGAGCGGCCGCTTGTCCCCCGTGGGAGGCATCCTCTTGATTTGGGTCGCCCATACTCGGCCGGCCGCGATCCGCAGCCCGGGTCACGTCGCGCACCGTTCCGCACCGCAGTGGACTCACAATCCTAAAGCTCCCCTGGCGACTGGCCGCTTTAATTAAAGGAGCTGGGAAGTGAAGGGCGTGTGAAAGCGGCCTCTTGGTCTCACCTTTACTCTGGCGGTGCCGCCTACGCAGATCAGAGTGTGGTGCATTTTCCAAATAGAGAACACACCAGCTCTAAAGCCTCTGAAGGCCTGTTTGTTTTATTTTTAATCAGCTGTGTGCGCAGTGTGCTATTCGAATTGCTATTCCACCTGCTATTCTATTACAAGAAAACTCGGCACAATTAAAAGTTAGGGATATATCGCTAATGCGCATCGGAACACGGATATTAACTATCAGGGATAAACTCGGTGTGTGTGCCCGTATGTGCTTGTTTGAGCGCTTGTGTGTGCGCGCGTGTGTGGGTGCGTGTGGGCGTTTCCGCGTGCTTGTGCGTCAGAATGTGCGTGCATGCGTGCGTGCGCGTTTCCTACGTTACAATCCAGAGAGAGACAGACAGATAGTGTGCTTCTGCGAGAGTATGCTAGTCTGACACCAGATATCTCTATCTGTTTTATACTCCTGCCACACTAGCAGGAACTAATCAGTCATCGCTGCCGTCATCTCCGTCGGCGCAGGGGAATGGTCGTGCAGAAAAAACGTAAACCATAGTTACTATCACCACCATGTATATCGACTCGGAGACACTCAGCAGCACCCTCGCCTCAGTCGTCATAAAAAGCCACTACCCTTCGACGACTTCAAACTAAACTCATCCGCGACGTTTCCCCCTCAACAAAATGTACCGTACCCAATACAACATGACCTGTGCCCACTGCCCATCCTGAGGCAACTTGGACCCCCTGGTATGGAAGTTCCAGCCTTCCCCGTCTTTGTAACCTATCCCCAGCCCGGACGTACCCCACAAGGGTGGTGTTCCTGCTATTTTGTGCCAAATTATCATTTCGAAAAGGCCGTGTCTAGAGTGCCGTCCGACGGTAGTATAAGCACTCCACTATATCGACGTCCACCGGCGTTTTGTGACAAAATCGCCGCGTTTGGCACTACATCGCTCTAGATAACGTAAGGCTAGGCAACTTAACTTAAATATAACATGAGAAAACCTAAAGAACACAAAGTAATAATTTAAAACCCCGGAGCATAAAAATTATAGTTCAATTTAAAGTTAGAGAAAACGACGCAAGAACCGGTCTCGAACCACCGAATTTGGGATCAAGAAGCTAAGACGGATCCTCTACACTACGACAGACGTTTTGGCCGGTGCTAGCTTAGTCTTAAATATTCGAATGTCGTCGGACGGCACTCTAGTCATGCCTGCAGCGATCAGTTAGAGTGCCGTCGGATATCACTCCAGACGCTGCCTTTCGAAAAAGGTTTTATTTTCCTCCTCCTTATAAGACAGCCCTCAGCCTGTCTACCTTCACTTCTACCGACCGCTTATTGAAACTGGGTCTACATAACACCCTCTCGGAAATTATTGAGGCCCATCTCCAAAGCCAACTACAGCGCCTACAACTCCCACCCGCCGGTCGTCATATGCTCGAAACGCTAGGCCGGAAGGTGGTACAAACTCCCGAATCGCCACAACGCATACCTCCATCAATGCGACGCAACATCCATGTCCTCCCCATTCCGCGTCATATGCACCCTACATACAACGCCGGCCGTCGTCAGCATCGTACAAGCCTCCTCATCAGAAAATACGGCAGCGACCCGACCACCCTCTATACGGACGCCTCTCCCTATCCTCAACGACCAGCTCACGTCGCCACTGTTGCCAGCTTCGACAATGCCTTCCTCACCTCGGCAACTGTCTGCACAGCGTCTACTACCACGGCCGAAGAAGCAGCCATTGCCCTCGCAATGACCCAAGCCATGAGTCCCAGCATAACGATACTGTCTGATTCACAAGCTGCCTGCCGTCGTTTTGCACTCGGACGAGTCTCGGCTCTTACCCTGACCATCCTTTCTCAATGCCCCACCCTCCCTCATGCCCGCATAGTGTGGACACCCAGCCACACTTCCCTCCCTGGGAACGAGGTGGCACACGCCACCGCCCGAGCTCTCCTTCACCGGGCATTCCCAGAAGAGGGCAACAATGCAGCCAGTATTACAAACTCCCTTGCGCCCCTCTCCCAAACATACACCGACATCCTCTACCACTACAGAGCAACCCGACGCACCTATCCCCCTCCCCACCCTTCCCTTTCTACCGCTGACGCCCGCATTTGGCGCCGACTTCAAACCAACACTTATTACAATTACCTCCATCTCCACCACATATCCCCTACTAACTACCCACTCAACTGCCCCCAATGCGATGAGCCTAACACCGCAGCTCATCTCGTCTGGACGTGCCCCACCAACCCTCCACCACCCAGATCCCCTACCCTCGGAGCAGTGGGAGTGCGCGTTGCAGAGCTGCCAGCTCGAAGACCAGGAGGCCCTGATCTCTCGGGCGAGGATGGCAGCCGCGGCACGCGGCCTACCGGAATAGGATGGCCGCCCACAGCTCCTAACTCTTTTTCTCCCCTACCCCGTCCCTGCTTTTCAATAAACGTTTTCTCTCTCTCTCTCTCTCTCTTTCCTCCTCCTTCCAACCAACGGACTGTATAACAAGCAAAGCAAGTTTTGTAGCACCATTTGTTCAGAGAAATCTTACATGAGTGCGAATGTCACATCAGTGTACATCACAAAGAGTGTATTTGCCGGTGTACATCTGTATGTCACAGGTATGTGCTCCAGGTGTCGCGATCAAAATAAATTGCATCCGCCCTTGACACTCATCATTAGGAATAGAGTAAGACCACATACTTCCGCTACGTAGGAAATCAAAGCTTACTTGAGCTGAACTACACAATGTAGCCCCAGGAAAGAGTTTTACAAATTCATTTCAGGGCTCTTAACGAATTAAAACCTTGATTTGGAGGAATTCAAAGTCATTATTACGATGACGTCGCAAAAATAAGTGGCATTCCGGAATGGCAGTCTTGAATGGTTTTCTCAAGTCACGCGGTGCAATTTATTGCCTCTTTCCGTGATTTTTCTTTTCGCTACCATCGTCGACAGTTTTGTCTTCCCTGGCGTCGTCTACACTGTTCGTTTCGCCAATCTCGCAGCAGCGGGGCTCTGTGGGAGCTTTCACGACGGCCTAAGCTAGGCTCGCTCCATAACAAGTTGCATCTAGACAGCTGGGCACCCAGTACAATATTTGTGTTGATAAAGCTAGATGTAGAGATATGCTTTTGGCCGCAACTCTTGCCTCTTCATATAAGCCCCAGGAAGACCTGAGAAGTCTCCACGGCACTCAGTTTGATGTCTATCGATCTCCACGCCCCACCTTTTTGTCTCATGTTGTGTTGTAACGATCAGCGATTCGGTACCATCCAATTCGTCTGGGGTCGTGGCCCAAGCGCGCGCTAGTAAGCTGTCTGTAGAATAAGTTCTTTAGGGCACCAAAGTCTACTTACATACTTGGAAGGCAAAAGAATTATGGCTTTCCACGGGAAAACTTAACAAAGACTTCTTTTAAGGTGCATCGTGCGCGCGTATCTTCCTTAGCTTTCATTTCTCCGTCTTCACGGCAATGGTTATCAGACCACAGTTCGTTCGGAAATCAGTCCTGAGAAGCTACCGGTGTTCGAGTCGAGGCTCGGAGTGAATTACTTTGACAGGCCGACCCTCCTTCGCGGAGGGTTGTCCTGCGTTATGCTTCATCACTGTTTGCCTACGGAAGTCAGCGTAAACTGTCGTAAGTTTGTGGTGAAGTATTCTGTTTGTTCCGAGCCTGTGGTATATGCCCGAATTAAAAACCTGGCCTCGGCAGAAGTAACGGCAAAGGGCAAGAAAGCGAGGATCCGAAACGTTTGAACAGTTTTGCATGGCTTCGTTGAACTACTGTGGCGACCGTCTGAAGACGGATTGGTGTACAATAAAATCCACTCTAACTGCGTATGTGTCACGTAGTCAGGACGACGCAGGTTTTGTTCATGGAACAAAATGATATTGGAGCGAAGTTTGTCTCCACTAAGAACTCATATAATACACAAAAACGACGAAGGAGCAGTAAACAATGTGAAGTACACAGGCAGGTGTCGGCAAATCGAATGCCGGTACAATTGCCTTAGCAAGCATTATCTTACCGTCGAATAATATCCGAACACTGGCGATCGAAAACCAGCATTCTAGGTTAGTGACGGACCGAGAGAAACTCTAATCCCTATCAATTAAGATAGCATGTGCGGCATGCAAGAGAAAGAGAGGCAACACACTCTTACTACTTCGAAAACAGATACGGCAACTTGGCTAGCCAGACTCTGGCGAGGAATCACAGAAAAACAAACAAAACAAAAGGCATTATTTGCGGCAATATGATCATGTGTTTCGAGGAAATTTTGAGTGCATCAACTTGCCTCCAGGTTTAATGTGTCACATGTATTTTTCAGCTTCAACTTTTATAACACGTAATTCCTGCATCACATCTGGGATGAGGGGTGTTAGTTGTATGCAGCTTTATATGTATATCCTCTAAACGTTCCATATTGGCTTCTATTACCGACTCTTATTTAACGCATCAGTCACCGGCACATGATTAGACCAGTAAAAGCTGCGCGCGAATTGCAAGGATGGCTATCGCGATTTGAACTTCAACCTCACTACACAACGAGGTGCACCAACATGGCTCAAGACAAACTCTGAAGTGGAAAAGTAAAGAAAACTAGGTAGACCATTCCTTAATGTCTTTCATTGGATGAGCCATAGGTAAACACGTACGGGTAGGTGGACACATTTTACTAGAAAAAATTGGCCGCGTATCTGCTCCTTTTGTTGCAAATGTCGTCAAAAGACGATAGTCTTTCTAGACATTTGCCTAAGGAAATGCCCCCCTTTGCTTTCCCGCTCACCTCGGCATGCTGTTTCATGTACCGTCTCGCTCATTCCAAGGTAAACACACTAAAGGTTTGCGTCTAGGCGATTTGAATTTACCGCGTTCCACTGCTACATGGCCGGGTTCCTCGATGCCAGCGCTGCAGTACGGCGGAGACGCGCGTGAATGGAGGCGGCCGACTAGAAGGTTTACAGAGCCATGTTGCCGTGCTCCACGTGTGTTCCAAGCAGAACGTGGAACCTAGCTAGTGGAACCTTTCGTTGCTGTTGCCGCGTGATTTTTAATAGGCCGCCAGGAGGCTGCGGTTTTCTGCAGTAGATGTAGAATATCATTTGCTATCGAAAAACCAAGCACCCAGGAATTTTTTTAATAAAGGAACACTGTAAATATCCCTTGTGTACAAATTTCCTTTCTTATATTTGCTTAATGTCTTGTTCTTGTTGAACAAAGTTGACAAGTATGAACATATAAACCGGGCTTAGACGTTTACATGTGGCTATGAGTATATAAGACTATTGCGCAATGTCAATTTTACTTTGGCCGGGTGGCTGAATCGAGTATATCAGAGATGTTATGAAAATGCACGACGAGAAACCTGACTGGGCTAACATATTGGATGAACTAGTTAACCTGAAACGCTTTTAACACGCGCCACCCGTAGCAGCGGGAAGGGTTTTATCATTATGTTGTGACAGACATGTGTCATTGTTTAAATTTTTTTTGCCATTATGCTGTGTGGAAGCATGTGTCATTGTTTTGTATTTTGTGCGCTGTACCAAGCCGGTAATAAAGAAAAGAAAAAAAAAGAGTCACAGATGGACAGGCGGACAGACATAGAAACAGACAGACATGCACACAGAGCAAAATTTCTGGGTAGCCCAAGAAAGGCTATTGTCTTTAGAAGTACTGTGAGCACATTCTGAGCATCGCGTTCTATTTACAATGATCGGGTCGCGGTATTTCCGAACGCTTCGCTGCACAGAGCACCCACGTGACATGTATGTTCGCGCGATGGAGAACGGTAATTCAACGTGGTCATTGGCTGCCCCCCAAACCTAAAGCGACCTAAAACGTACCAAATGCCCATTATTAACAAAAACAACACGTAGATGTGAGTTTAGAAACAACAATTTAATTTAGAAAATGAAATTAAGCAACGAAAAAAATAAAGACATAAGACCTGCTAGGGCTCGAACCCACGCCGTCAGCACCAATACTCAGTGCTCTACAATCGAGGCTACAGACCCCGAATGGTGGGCTCGTTGTAGCAAGCGCTCAAAGAATAGCGCGCCCAGTGACATCACACATGTCACGTGGGTGCTCTGTTGCAGCGAAGCGTTTGGAAACACGCGCCCGGGTCGTACATTGTAGGCACCATCCGTGCTTCATCTTTCCCCTCATAATCATACCTATCAATATTACTACCAATCCTCCTCTTCTGAAGATCATCTTATCGGAGGCCGGTCCCGAGTCCGTGGCGGGTTGCAACGCTTCCCCCCCCCCCAAATAAACGTCCTCTGCACCTGAATCTCAAGGCCCTCTCAGTATATATAGAATCTGTGCATCGGCATCGGCAGAATTTGTATTGTGGGGGGCAAACCATTGCATCGAGGGGCGAGGGGCGGAGAGAGCGACGTTAAGGGGGGGGTAAGTACTGGTGTGGTTTGAGGGGGGGGGGGGGGGGGGGGGGGGCGGGGGTGAGAAAGTGCTCCTTTTGCCACCCCTTGCTGACGGCCATGAATTGGTGATATTTGAGTAATGTTTCGTTTTGGGCGAACCTTGTGCACACCGGTATAATGTAATGCTACTGTTAAGGAAGGTAACCCTTCTGATGTGTCAAGTTATGGGTCGTGTAATAGTAACCCATGATAACGTATTGCGTGATCTGGATGACTTTTTTCGGATGTGTTATTGGAAATATCGTCTCGTTATGGCTCTCTCCTGACTCAATGCGGTCTCTCGCATTTTTGCTTTGCGCTCTTAGTACGTCCTTGCTTCTCTCTGGTTTATAAGTGCTGTGTTCCGAATTTTGTTCTTGGCGGTGTTTGGGTTTTTGGTTGCGTGCTTTGTGGCGACATTGTGTGCACACCGAAGATTGTGTTCCGGGTTTTGTTTGCAGTGGTGCTTCGTATTGGTTGCATAGTTTGTACGGGCTCTGATTACAATGTTCTGTTTGTTGAATGCTTCGAACAGAATAGCCGGCTCAGTTAGGGGCAATCTTTCCCATTTTTTAGCGAAACTTTTTGGTCTCACTGATGACGGTGTCGTAACTGAAACGCTCTGGAGGAAAAGCCAACTTTACACAACAGGAGGGTATGAGGGCACACGATGAAGATGACCATGATGATTATGATGATGATGATTATTATTATTATAATGACAAAAACAGGCTTCCCGTGGTCGGAATCGAACCTGGCTCCCTCGCGTTATGAAGTGGATACCTATCAGATTTCGCCATTTCAACACTGTCGAAGCAGTATGTATTTTAAAAGCGAAATAAAGCGTAAAAAACATGTGCACAACATTTACACCAAGAGCAAATTCTTGAAGGCAATAAAATGCTAGTCATTTATGACGTGCTTCTCATTCAAAGAACACCACACACTACACCTTTAGCGCATCCTGTGTACAAACAAAGTTCAAATTCCCTCCGTCTAACGACGACAAGAAGGGGGGAGAACGGGGGGGGGGGGGGGGGGGGGGGGGGGGGGGAGCTGAGCCCTCTCGTGAGGGATTAGTTTCCTGTCGCGGGGATTGGACTTTGACTATCAAGAGGTTGCACTTTGACCGTTGAAGCTTACTTTGACTGCAGTCGCTTTGACTTTCATCACACTTTGCCATTTGATTTTTCACGCAAGAAAGCGCCGCGTTTCGACCATCGCCGTCGTTGGACGGAAGAATTGAACTTTCTTTTCGTTGATAGGCAACACAAATATTCCCTGCATTTTTTCGGGATCAGGAGGGGGAAGGGGGGGGGGTAAACGGGTGCCCTTAATTTGTTCTGAAAATTTGAAGATCTCTACAGCGCTGGCCAATGGCTTCAACTTCAACTGAATCGGCCGAGTACTAACATTATTTTGTTGAAATGCGTTGCTTGATGTTTCAGCGTGGAAGCACAGAACACGTAGTCAAACTCGGAGGGAAGCTGGTTTTTACTTTTAGTCCCTGAGGCCCGTGCGGCTGTTGACGGTCGAGACAACATCAGGGCTTGCTTGCTTGGCTGATGCGGCAAAACCTAGCGGCCATCAGTGAGTGCCGTCACGTACCGAATAACGATGCTCGTCAGCGTGGCGTCCCTGACGCGGAGAGTATCGCGTGCCCCGGCTATCATTACGCTGCCTCGGCGCAAGCTGCGTGGGTGACGACAAGGTCGGTGATGCGCTCACCCAGACCCCAGCTGCCGCGAGGCATGTGTGCTGATGGAATCACAAATATTTTAGCGTCTAGGACCGTGTTCTATTTCACAGACTGCGAGAAATACATGATTTGGAAACAGTGTTGAATATTTTGTGGCCGAAAAATTCCCTCGCCCGAAATCCGTTAAGCGAAGTGTAGGGCACAATTTCGCGTAAATAGCTTTATTACAAACTTTTTGACGCGCGAGAAACTGGTGTTCATCATCTAGATTCGTTCTTCACATACACAAAGATAAATCTCGCTCAAAGTATCAGTTTTGATCATCCAAGTAATATTCAAAGTATCAAATTATCAATGACAGTGCTATGTATATTTTTTTTTTCGCTTGCCAGTGTATGCTACTAGAATGTGGTGATGAATACTTACTTAACCATAATATACGACACACAGCATCATGTGATTTCAATACTGTTGCAATATCAGCGTACAAAATATTGATTTTGTATGCCCGTCTGCCGTTGCTACAAGTAGTCGGTCACTTTGCTGCGCAAGTACTCAGCGTGAATTGTATGTCATTGTTTTTTAATGAATTTTTGTCAGGGTGAATTGTTTCTACGAGAGATCTCAATGGGTCAAAGTAGACGTGATAACTCTTGAGCAGTTTAAAGAAAGGTTTTGTTGCCCTGGTCGCCTTTAAATGTATGGAGAAAAAAATATAAATGAATGAATGCAAGCAGGAAGAAAAGCGCCCCGTTTGCTTAATTAGAGCTCTAATAGAGCCCTTAAAATAGGGCTCCTTGAGCTTGAAGAATGGTATGCAATGAACATCTGCTTTGCAGCGTCTGGCCAATGCTTTGTTCGGTTCAGAGGCCGTCATTTTTTTTTTTTTCAGCAAAAAAACTGGGAAGTCTGTTTTCGTGATTGTGATTTTAAAACAGAAGCCATGCTTCCTAGTAAGTCAGGTAGTAGCCAGAGGGGTCGTTCACATCTCTCACTCTTTTGCGCGTTGTGAGTCGCTGTAGAAAATGCAGTAGCGGGCACGCTTGACTCCTGCTTACATTGTTTTGTGGCCTTCATCCCCCCTTTCCTACCCCCCCCCCCCCCCCGACAGGCGTTTTTTTTTTTTTTCGTGATAGTATCCATTTCGTCCAGAAGATACTACTGAAACAAACTTAGTCTTATCAACCTCGTTCCTGTCCCGTTGGCGTTCACCCTTTCACTAGGAAAACTAAAATAACGATAGACTTTATGTTGCTATTGAAAAGGTTGACCCATCTAGCTTCTAAACGGCCATCGTTAGGGGACCTCTAGATCTCTCAGAGTAGCGGATAATGGCAGAGCATCGACCGTTTATATGCACGGCGAGAGGCCATCTCGCCAATGAATGATGCTCGCTCCTCCTGCCCTTGCACTATCTTCGGACTCCACGGTAATTTCACGGCTCGTTTCACTTCTCCGGGCAACGTGGGTGAACATTCCGTTCCGCGTCCTTAGGGAAACCACGCTCGGAATAGCGTGGCGGCCGCCATTGTTCCTGGCGGACAATGGCGGAGGCGCTGCCGCGATAGAGTGCCTTCCCCTTCTATGTGGCTTCCGCGGGACCGTCGGGAGAGTCCGGAGTTAACTGCATACCGTTGTGCGCTACGTTGGCACTACAACCAGATCCGCTAGGGGTGGGTCTATTCTTGAGAACTAGGTTTTTTCAACGCAGCGCTAACTGGAAGTTAGAAAGTTATCTCGCGAAAGAATGCAGTAGAGGTTATTTTCGGATGAAAACTTGCACTAGTGGCAAGGATGTGTTTCTTACCAACGCGAAAACACAAGGGGTTTATGAGTTATATAGAGAGATATTTCTCTAAACTCTCTGTCCAGGGCTGGATTATGGTGGCATCCTGGCCAAGAAATAAAGACGCTTAAAAGCTGCTTCGGACAGCCCACTGACAGGCCGTGATTCTATGTTAGGCCGCCCAAGGCCGTATGCAACTTGGTTGTAAACAAAAGTAAAAAAAATGCCGTCTTTAAATCTGGCGCTAACAGATCTTCCGAACCGGTGTTACCATCTCTTATGTTAACCTCGATCTCTGTCAGACTCCTAATCGATAACACGCCATATCCATGTGTAGATTTAATGCCTTTATTCTGTTCAGTCTTCCTCTTTGTTCTGCTGTAGACGGGCAATCTACGGCAAAAGGCAGAAGTAATAAATAGGCCGTGTTCAAAGTTTATAATCAAAATGCTCGGAGTTTACAGCCAAAACCACTGTAATATATGTAAATATATTACTGTGGCTGTTCTTGCATTCGTCTGTTTACAGCGCGTGGTTTACCTTCTCTTAACAATTACCTTCGGGTGATAAAATACAACTTCTTTTATTATTTCCACGCATTATTTCCACGGCCTGTAAATTTATAGGAGGTCCCCTTGACAGTTTTGCAACTTTGGGACCTCCTTCTGTATTAAATGTTGTTGCAATGTTGTTGTTGTTGTTGTTGCAAGCCTGCAGCACTTTCGCTACCGAGAAACTACAATGCAAAGAGAAAAATCAATTGCCCAGTGCTCTATCGAGTATGATAGCGTCCGTGGTAGAGCGGTAAATCACAGAGCCTCGCTTAATGTCTGAGCGCAGCAAGATTAGGGACGATAGAACTTCTCGTGACCTAATTAAACGAGCGACAAAGCAGGTAGTACTAGTTTCGTGTTCTACCTCTTCTTACGTCTGGCCCGTTTAGCATAGCCTTTACTGCGTCATTTCCAAGAGTTAGCGCTCACAATTAAGCGAGCAGTCGGTAAAGGTTAAGCTGGCATGTAGTGGCTGCTTTCCCTGGCGTGAGATGTTCGAGGAAGCACGGAGTACCCAGGGACGAAAGAAGCGCATCTGGCCTTGCTGGTTTTCGGGCGAGTCTTATTAGAGACCCCTATCACGTACGAGCCGGAAAGAAGACCCCAAAAAGGAAAGTGACTGGGGCAAAGGTTCTCGCAGCAGCTGAGACAAAGCGCTCAGGTCGTGAAGAATTAGAAATCGGAAGAATCAGAAATCAGAAAGGTTTTTTTTTTTGGCCCTACGTGCAACCGGGAGGAAGTACCGGCCACTGAGGCCATAACGGAAAAAAAAGCTTCGTGCGAAACAAGGATATGTGGTTAGTGCTTATGTTTCCCGTGCAGTGCAGTTTTCTTCCTCGTTTCCTTTACATGGCCCACCCGCTCGTCTGTGTTTGTATAGCCGCCATTCTAACGCCGTATTTCTGTTCTTGATATTTTCACCAGGTTTGCTGGGGCACGTCCGACGAATTTGTGTTTGTTTGTGGGTCCTCTGGGGCGCCTTCGCCTTCCTATAGTTCGGTCGGGGAAAGGTGATATTTCCGGAGGATGAGCGCTTTCTTTCTACCCCGTCTGCCCTTTCTATGCGTTTTTGCTTGCTGGGGATCGGGTAGAGTACAGAAGTGAGGCAGCAGCAGCCGAGGTTTTATTATTTAGCGTAGGATCACCGCGGCGCCAATCCCAATGTTTGGGGATCTTTCATGATTGTGAGCCCGAGGGCGAGCTGCTGCTGTCCTCACGAAACTGAGTATTATCGGCGTCAAAAGGATGTCGTCATTTGGAACGAAGCTAATTTGGTAAAATCGACAAAAGGGTGAGCGGAGTGAATGCAAAGCGCAGCGACCGAAAGTGACGCAACAGGGAGCTACCCGAGGCTTCTCGCGCGAATGTGGTAACGGGTCCGGCGCACGCGCAATGAAGAGCTTATTTATCAGTGGCGGGTTGGCGCTGCTGATTAAGATATACTGAATAAAGCGCCCTTCGAATGCGGGGATGTCGTGTTGAATGTGACAATGTCCGCTGCTTTCATGTTTAGTGGCAAAGGGGGAACAAAGAAAAGAACACTTTATTTAAATAAAACGCCTTATCTTATAATCAGTTCTACATACAGCGCCGACATTTTGTTTTTTCTCTTTTTTTTTCTTTTCTTTAAACCCTGGCGTACATCCCCTTGTCGGATAAGGAAAGCAAAAAGATGGGCTTATAAATTGGTCCTGGAGAAGAAAAATCTTTGGCCGCATCCTGTAAAAGCATAAACTTTTATTCTATTCCGGTAGTGACAGAATGGGCGACCGTGACACAAAAAGCAAGCGTAAATGCAAGGGTGGTGCTTCTGAGATAATTTAACGGAGATGGGTGGATATTCTTCTTTTTAAAGCAGCACGAGATGTCCCATGGGACGAAGGGTAATGGTGGGCACTTAAGCGCTCAAAAGCAAGTCAAATAGAGCCGTTTTGAATAAAAACGTAAATGCTTTTATATTCGAGTTTAGGTATATAACCTAATCTGGTCAGCTTAGAAGCAATTTCATAGAGCAAAACTTCAGCAGTTTTTAAAGCTTCAGCGCTACCAATTCCATTCAGCCAGTATAACACTGGTGGCACACAGAGCGATAATTGGACGCAATTGCGTCCTAAAAAGAGATAAGCACACTGCACGGGGCTGCGCAAAGGCAGCCGCCGGTTTCTCGCCTTGCACTCTCTCTTTCGCTTCGTTATCTTAAAACTGTTTCCTTTCCAGGGCCAGATCACCCGCCTCGTTTCTTTGTCTGTCAGGTTGTCCCCTCCAGTACACTTCGCACGAAGAAGCCCTATTCCCGTTGTCCTTATCCTGTCACAGGCTAACGGCTCTCTTCCTGTCCGACTTCCGGCTCATATCACGGCTCGTTCTTTGCGCCCTTTTCTGCCGCACGTCTTTGTATTTTTCCCCACTTCTTTTTCTTCCACCCACGTCCCATGGCCATCGGCGGCCCTCCCGAGCGAAATCGATGCTTATCTATCCAGGTCTTTCAGCGAGCCTGCGTCGGCGTAGTGATCCCCGACCTCTGAATCGTTCCCACATCACGACCTCCGGGTGCACACGTGTCTCCGGGGCCTTTTCCAATATACGCGCTGCTGGCGCGAGCCGCTCCCGCCCCCTCCTGCGGCGGCTCCTCGGCGGCTCCTTGGCCTCGACGGCCAAGAAGGAAATGCGGGCAACGATGGGGAAGCGATGGCACGTTGTTTAGCGCCGAAAAGCCGTCGGCCGTCCGGTGACCCCGCCTCTGGTCCCTGCCTCGGATGGCTGCTCGATCACTGCTCGAATTCAACCGGCCTGCCACCTTACCGGAGGGTGCGAGCCGTACCAGTGGCCGCTGATCCCATCGGGATGCTCATTCCCGTGACACCACATAAATCTGCTGCATGGACGTTGTCAGAGACGTGTGAGAAGCAGTCGCTCTTATTTAGCGGCCGGATATCCAACATTATTTATGACCGAGGTGGTCCCCTGGTGACCTGTCGTTGAAATTGGAAGCATTACAGCGTCATATAACAAGTATCAGTAGTTTACAAAACTATCCCGCTGGACATGATTTTCGATGAAGCCTTTACACTTATAGGGTAAATAGGCTGGAAGAAACGGGGATTTTCGCATAAGCGTCCACCTTCAGGCACTTACTTTTTTTCTCAACTGTGCTTCCAACGCTTTCGGTATTCCCTAGCCGGAAGGCCGCACGACGCAAGGGAACGACGTTTTTATTAGCGCAAACCCTGGCAGTTGCGGTTCTTGAATTTCAAAATGTCCCGTTCAGCCATGATTGCAAGTGAAAAAAAAATTCAGGCAACTCGTGTATTCGTTTCACGAGCATGGGCATCAACGTAACAGTGAACATGTTCCGTTACATCCCTCATACTTTTTAGGAGACGATGCCATGTTTTCTGTTCAGCGCGTGTTTAAGTTTCTGTCAGAGGTTAACTTCTTACAGCTCATCTCATATCACCCATAGTTTTACCCCTGGTCCTGTACACCAGCCACCTTATTTATCTTCTAACCACTCTTGGCCTTCCCCCTGGCCCTGTACACCAGCCGTACTCACAGTCTTTAATTGATTTTATTTGTGTTTTCTCTAACCAATTTTAGTTGTCACCTATTCATCAAAACACTTTCTTGGCGCTCTTGGCCCTAGTTGGCCTTGCGCCATTAACATCCAATCATCATCACCATCATCGTCACCACTTTCTTAAACATGTTTAGCGCAAAAACCAAAGGCGGTACACAAAGAAAGAGACGGGACAAGCGCTATTCTACACCACTTTCTACGCGTGGAAGCAGCCTAATGCGAGGTTCATGAATAGCTCACTACTGCAAGCATGGTTGTTATCGGTTGATCGGAGGGGTTTAGAAAATAACGTAGGAGACGCTGCAAAACGTGAAATGGAATCCGAAACAGCATAAACTAAGTCGAGGTTAACGAATTTTTCTAACTGATTTCATTTCATAGCCGTGGCGGCCGCTGTTATGTTCAAGAAAACTCCGAAAGCAGTGGTTTCGTTTAGGGTATTTCCAGAAGGTTCTGTATTGGTTTAGGTCGCTCTACAGCTGTTGACGGCTTTCAACACGCTTAGAGCTTCCTCCGGGGTCAAAGAGCATTTATTTGTGTGGTCGTGGTTGCGGCCACAGTCATTAAGCTTTCCAAAGAAATCTTCTAAGCGTATCTGTGGAACGTTCGAAGACAGCCCCTCGTTAACAGAACCAAGAACATTATCTCTCAGCGCCACAAGCTGAGCCGAACGGTTTAGAAGCCTGGAAAGTGATGGCAACATAATATCGAAGATACTGAGCAACCTTCCGGCATACTTTGTTTAGACTTGGGCGTCGAAAACGCAAGGGAGACTGTACGTGAGAGACAGCTCGACCCCCAGTTCCAGCAGGCTTTCCGACGACATTGGGGACGCAATAGTGAGGAGCTTTCAGATAGCTTTGGCAGCGTCGGTGCTAACAGAAACACGCACTGAAGATGCCATTAGACTAGATTAATAGTAGCAGGCTATGACCTTTTCGTGCGTCGTTTTTGAAAGATCCATTTATTCGGTCGGAGCGACTATCCTGCGGTTCTTTGCTCAAACCCGACGGGCGAGTCAGGCAGGCACGTGCGATGTCCCTCGCGCGGTTCGAACTTCAAGTTGGAGCCTCCGAGGACATCAATGAGCACTTCTGAGCAGCAGAACGGGTGATCCGAGGGTGGGGAGTGGGAATGTCTTCTCGGACACAAGGAGGTCGATAGTAATGAAGACCACCCCGCCGAGCGCAACAAAGGAGCTGACCACGAAGAGCCAGGGACGGAATTCAGGCTTGTGGAAGAAAATCATGTGAGCCACTTTGTTGTGTGTCCGCCATTGAGCACGTGCTTCTCCTTCGCCTAATGAATACGTACACCCATAGAGGGGGTTCACATTTGCTGTCGCAGAGGCGTTTCCATTTCACCATGGGGAGAAGAGTAGTGCCCTTTGAGGGAGATCTCTCTACCTGGATGATCCTGCCAAAGTATGTGAAAATGAAATATTAACAGAAGTTCGATACTATGGTGAGCTGGGGAAACATTTCTTGTGTTGAAGTAGTACAGCGCCAGCAGATGAAGTACAAAGGAAGAAGGCACCCGTCCTGTGTTTTAAAGCGCAGCCTTTTCGGTCTCACTGATGGTATTGTAGTAACCAAAGCGCACTTCAGGAAAGCCACCTTTCACATTGGGTAGGCTGATGATCAAGGTTATGATAACGACGAAGCAAGAAAAAAACGCTTCCTTTGGCCGGAATCGAACCTGGGACGCTCCCATTATGAAGACGGCGTCGTTCCGACTGCGCATTTATCGTATTCGGGTCGTCAAGGATTTCCATGAGTTCGTTGCGCGGGCGTTGGCTTTTGACTTGGATGAGTTGAAGGGTACAATGGGTTGTAGATGTCGATGGGGTAACGACGATAATAGGGGGTGGGAGAGGAGGTCACTGAGCTTTCTTGTGCTGGATTCGTTTGCTGTCGTTTAAAGTTGGACTTTCAGTCTCAGGCGGTATGCAGTTTGATCGACGACACTTTGACTTGGCAGCTTTGTCTTTGTAACTTCGTCATTTGATTTTCGCGTGCAAGAAGGCTTCGAGCTTGAACCATCGTAGTCGTTAGACGGGGGGGACTTGACTTTATTCCTCTGTCGTTCGCCTGTTTTTCCTGTACCACTTCAACAGGAACACCCACTAATTTTTTCCGAACAATCTATTTTTCTGTCATATTTCTCATGTTGACAGTAGCGCTATCCAAGATATTTCTAAAAAAACTCTTCAGTCGATAATAAAAACTCTACATGTGTAGTGGCGGTTATATGGCAGCCTGAAATGCCCAGCGAGAAGCGAAACGGTGTTTATTCCAACGGGGGTTGTCGCTCTCTCCATGGCCGGATACACCGGTAGCGGGTGGCCAAAACACTTAGATCGGGAAAACACCGATGCTGCCTTATGTCCTACATACACCATAGCAGTTTGTATGTCTCTGTTCTGCATGAACCCAGTGAAAAGTGCGAAATAGGCATTACACTCCGCGAAAAGTTCCCTTACTTTGTTTTTCTGGAGCGTAATACAATGTTTCACGGCACTTAAGCCTGCATTACCTGATTTTAATGTCAAATCATTATAGGTTTTCTATGCGTACTCACTGATGTACGATGCCAAAGCACTGAAAACTGTCACCGTCGTGAAACCTGCCAGATGCTCAGCTTTCAAATGTGAGTTATATATGAGGCCAAAATTCCTGCTCTTACTCACTCGGTAAAGCATTGACTGGGACATCCAACCATCGCTACCTGACAGCGGTCCATCGTGCCCTGTTTTAGTATTAATTTGTGGGGGGATGCCCTTGTCTAGTAAAGGTACTCCGAGCAACTATCGCCAAAACGCGAATGCATGCTAAGCAACAAGATGTAAATCGTGGCGGAATTATAGGCTTTTTGTACCTAATCATATCACAATGAACGTTTACGGGCCTATTTACCACTGATCAGTCCTTGAGAGACCCGTTAACATCAGTCGCAGCGTTGCCTGGTGTGAGTGGCCCGTTGATGATGGTTGCGTTGACTTCGCAACTCGTTAATTGTCGTAGAGAAACCTGTCATTCGTCAAAACATTTTCGGGGACTATAAAGCTGGCTTGCAATGTTCCGTCGTAAACATTTCCAGTCTACGTCTATCGTTGCACATCCGAAGAACTGTTACCTACGCGGCAAGCTGGTTGTTTAGCAAACACACTTTTAAGCAATCGTGAGTGTTCGTGACTGTACGCTGTACAGTACAGTCTGTACGCACTGTCGTAAAGAACTATAACCCTGGAATATACGGCTGTCTCCGAAAAGAAATACACTTCCTACGAAGATCATTGACACGAAACGCAATCCCAAACACAGAAGTATAGAGAACGGTAGCACCCGTTGAGGTTTGAAAAATTTATTGAAATGGACAGAAATAGCCGCCAGATGGACAACCTATAGCTTCACCAGAGCGGCGTTATTCGCTTGCGCACTGCTTTTCGGGGAGCTGTGTTCGAGTTTCAAGTGACCTTTACACACACCTTCATATACAAGTCCAGAAAAGTAGCTTACAATTGCGTTGTTTAAGGGCGGCTGCAATCATTACTTCGGCTCTGCGCGCATTTTACTGCTTGCTCTCCACAAGTCACAGTCGTTCGTTCGAACAAAGTCTTGTAAGCCGGTGATTTTGTTTGAGCCGTCTTAGCGCTTTTTGGCAGTTACTTCGGCGTCTGCGCCACTTCCTGGAAGCGAGATTTTTGGGCAAGTGTACGCAAACTGCGGGTTGAGCTGTAGAACTTCGGCGACTTCATAAACCTGGCGTAAACAGCTGGTCGCTTGGTCACGTGTATAAAACGGGCCGTAAAAGGCTTCGGGTCCGCGTGGAAGCAAACACTAAAACATTTACGGTGCAAGTAGTGCTGCAACTGCATCTGGAGCCAACGCTTTTATATCCGTGTAACGGGATTGGTTTACGACGCATCAATCCAGGGCACCGACACTGCTTTCTTTGGTCGAGAAACACTCGCGTGCGTCAGCCAGGGCCAAACGCCGCTTGCTGGATTGGTCGTTTCACTTCGGGAGGGCTACTTTGACAGCAGCCGCGCTATTACTAAAGGGTTAAGAATGCGTTGCTCTTGGGCACCCGGGCGCCTTTCGCACCAGCCCTGTTGAAAGCCTCTATGCAGAGTGCCACAAATGGTCCCTGTATCACCAGAGGATATACACTGACCTATTGTATGCCTCTAAAATCATGTCTCTGACAAATCATCCTCTTAACTCGACCATTCATGATGCATCCTCACAGCAGCTCTTTTTAAACCGTCCATCTATTCCCATGCCGTTCCCTCTCAGAGTGAGAGCAGAAGCTTCTGAGCTAGCAGTGTCATTTTCATATATCCACAAGACACCGATCATTGATTTTATTGCACCATGGCAAGCCAGGGATGTTTCCTGTGACCTGTCTTTTGTGCAGTTCGACAAAAACCGGGCACCAAGGGCAGCTATTATGCAGCATTTCCTCTTCCTGCAGGATAAGTACCAGTGTGCAGAGTTTTACTCCGACGCATCAAAGACAGCTGATGCTGTTTCTTGTGCTGCCCATGGACTGAACTTTAACATGGCAAAAAGAATGAACTCCCACAACAGCATTTTTACAGTTAAGCACACGGCATTTTACTTATTTTAGACCACATTGTCCAACATCAAATTCCAAAGTCCATAGTTTTTACAGATTCTCTTAGTGTTGTACGTGCACTTTTGTCCAGAAAACGCTCAAAAAATTATGTAATCAATCTTGTTTTTAAGGTCCTTATGGCAGCATACGCATCAAGTCTTGAAATAACAATATGTTGGGTTCCTGGCCATTGTGGAATACCCGGGAATGAAACCGCAGATGAAATGGCCACTGCTGCTGCACTCTTGAATTCAGTGGGCATAGGAACACTGCCGTACACAGATATGAAGCCACACATCAGACACCAACGTCACAACATATGGCAAACACACTGGAGTGAACAGACAGATAACAAGTTACACTTACACGTAATAAAACCACACTTGGGACCATACGCTACTGACTCACACAACAGACACATTGAAGTTACCTTAGCTAGGTTGCGGATAGGCCACACACATGTAACACACTCACACCTGCTCACTAGCTCTCCAAGACCTGTGTGTAGCAGGTGTGGGGAGGGCCTATCCGTAGTCCACATCCTAATAACATGCAAGGCACTCGACACCACAAGACAAAGACACTTCAAGGAACTATACAGACAACACTTTCCGCTACACCCTTCCTTGTTTTTGGGTGACAATGCCATGGTCTTTGTGCAAAGCGTTTTAAATATTTGTCAGACGTTAAGTTTTTAAACCTTATTTCCTATCATGCGTAATCAAAACTGGCCCTATACACCAGCCATCACCATTGCCGTTGATTGATTTTACTGCTGTTATTTTGGCTTTAGTAGCCACTATTTTCTTTTACATACTTTTGTTTGGCGCTCTTTGCCCCAGGTGGCCCTGCGCCAAAAAACTCCAACCATCATCATCATCATCATTGGGCACCCGGGTTCTTGTTCCAGTCGAAATTGTTGTTGATTTCCGGTACACACTCGAACTTACTTACGAATGCATTCGGGAACAGAGTTCTATATCAACAGGTTTAAAAACAAAAAAAACACAGTGCAGAGTCGGTTACTCTTTCGGTTAGGTTGCTAAAAACGTACATAAGATCACAGTTTATCATAACGCACAAACACAAACACACGCGCGCACGCACGCGCTCGCACACGCACGCACACACACACACACACACACACACACACACACACACACACACACACACACACACAAATTCTAGTCGGTTCTATGGACCGTTCGCTCGCTTGAAGATTTGGAGGCGCACAGGTCGATATTAACGACGATAGTCTTTTTTGGGTTACTTCAACGCAGACATTTTGGTCTGTCTGCATGTCTGTCTGTCTGTCTGTCTGTAACTTGACTCAGCCACCCAACTAAAGCGGAACAGGAGCCGGGCAATAGTCTTATATACCCACAGCCAAATCTAAACCTTTAGGTCCGGTGTCAATCTTCATACTTGTTAACACTGTTGAACAAGAACAAGACATTACGCAAATATAAGGCAGAGAATCAATACGTAACTGATATTTGCAGTGTTCTTTTATTTAAAAATCCATAAATGCTTGGTTTTAGCGATAGCAAATGAAATACTACATCAACTGCAGAAAACCGTCTCCTGCTGTCGGCAGCGCTACTGTAGCACCTGGCGGCATTTAATAAATCAAACGGCAAACGCAACGAAAATTTCCACTACATACGCTCCACGTTCCCCTTGGCACGCTCGTGGAATAGGGCAACGTGGTTCTATAAACGTTGTAGTAGGGTGACTCGATTCATGCGCGTCTCCGCCGTACGGCAGCGCTGGCACCGAGGCAGCCGACGTGGACCAGTTGAATGCGGTAAACCTAATTTGACTTGAGCATACCTCTAGCGTGTTATCTTGGGAGTAACGAGACGGGAAAGGAACAGCATGAGAGGGGAGAGGAAAAGAGAAGGGAGGCATTTACTCGGCAGGGGCGCTAGTCGACAATCGCCTTTCGTGGACATTTGCAATAAGAGGAGTGGATATGCGGACATTTTTTTGGCAGCAGTGTACATAAATTCTGGAGATGCAATAGTATATTGAAGGTTTACCAGACCCGCTTCGGTGAACAGTTCAACCAAGCCCCTTAATTGTCGGGAAGTCAGGAGAAAACTCTTTCTGTCGAAGATGAACAAAGAAATTGTGTACCATTGCTCTACAGACAGCCTTCGGCGGAAAAAAATTACGATGAACTTTTTTGTAAACAGCTGGCAAGAACGCGAAATAGGGTAACCGGTGATGGGTGTATTCAGAGAAGCGCAAGAACATACATACGCATCTCCTGGCAACTTCAAAAGTAGATAAAAGAACGTAATTCATTTTGAGAAGAAGAGTCATGACTTTGTTTCTTATTATGAGAAGTGGGAGAGTGCCTTGGCCCGCTCTTCCCCCGACGTCCAGCGAAAGTTGGTGGAGAGTGCAAAAGTGGCGACCCGTACCAATTGACTCCTGGAATGAAAAGGCCACCGTAAATGACCTCTTCTAGGTAACAATAAATATCTTTACTCACTATCTCTCCTCTCTATCTCATTCCTCATGCTGGCCCCCATGCCTCATTAGGGGGACCACGATCCTGCTTCTCAACAGAAACAAAGGTGTGTTGCATTCTACTCATACGGCGTGTGTTTTACGAGCAGTTATCCCGCTCCACGTTCCCTCGCTACAGGAAGAAGGAGGAGGAAGAGGAGGATCAAAAGTGGCAGGAAGAAGAGGAGGATGGAGTCACCGAGTTTTAGTTGGTACGATAATTGTGACCCTACCCAACATTCCGCTTAAGGGGTCACGATAGAGATGGCGATGTGAATAATTCGTCACATTTTTACTCGAAGCCAGGCTCATATCATACAATCGCGTTTAAAGACACAGAAACGGAAGTGTTGGGGCACTATGAACCGTATAATTAAGATGATACCGTCAGTAACGAAGAGGAGCGAAGAAGACAAGGTTGCTCGCCATGAATTCGACAGGAAGGTGTCACTGAGAATCAGGTCGCGGAAGCGACTTTCCGTTTTCAAGGTACTGCAGTTCGGGCACTTCCTGTGACACCTAGCCCCGTCTAGGGGTTAGCTAGGAACACTACAACAATCTTGTTGACCAGCTGCTAAAACGGGCTCCTGCCTCGGGCTCTATAAGCCTAGCGGGTAGCATAATGACCTGGAATTCTGAATTAATTTTTATGTCCGGAATTTTTTATTAAAACTAGGCTTGCTCATATCACTTCTACGCATTCGTATCCTAAACAAGGGTGGTTTAGCATATTTTACATATATGCTAACGTGTTCAGAAGAGCCTGTCACCGCGTTTACTTAAAGTTCTGCATGGCACCAAGAGTGCGCGGTCTGCACTGACATGAAACATAATTTCGAGCCACACGTTTGATACGCAGCTGCGGGGACTTACTTAACTGAAGCGAAAGGCCAAAAACACCAGTTGGTTTGAGATTGCGCTTATTTTTAAATACCCTGAGGTGATCTAAATAATTTCGTAGTGTGCCTCGTAGCTTAAACGTAGTTTAGCCGTATAAAGTCCAGATGAGGAGACTCAGTTGAGGCTCAGCAGAGCAGCTTTGTTTCAATTTATTATTACTATTTTAAGTGGTCGTTGCATAATGGAGAATTAATCCTAGTCATCAAACTGCTGACTTGGCAATAATTTGCTTTTATTTCCTTTACATACACGCGCAAATTGTGAAGCCAAGGATGACTATACCTCGCGGCTTCTGCTTTGGAAAACCCCGTGGCCTTTGTGTTGAACGCCTGCCTGCAGCCACTGACAAAATTGGTAAGGTGTGTTCAGGATACGCTGTACCTGACACTAGAATAAATAAACGTTCAGAAAATACATGACCCCCCCCCCCAAAAAAAAAAAAAAAAAAAAAAGTTGAAGAAGCGTGAGGTGGGGAGCGTGATTAGGGAATCTCGTTCAGGAAATAAAAACAGTAGTGCGGATGAGGGTTGGAGAAGGGCGTTGTCACAGAGCGCCACAGAGCTAACTCTGAATTGGCGATGACTAGCGAGAGCAAACAGCTTCGAAGGTGCTGTCCATAGGGCTAGTCAAGCGGTGACGGTCAAGCTATTCAAGTTCAACATTAGATCACCAGAAGGTCCAACTAGGCTTTCGCCTTCAATCTCTCAGAAAGTGCTAAGCATCTTCCAAAATTTCTTATTGCTTGACAGATGCTGTAAAAAGCATTTAGTCCTGTTTAGTAACGCGTGTTAAAGAAACAGAAGAATACGCACTTAGTAACTTAATGGTCACCAGCCCAGCAGCCACGTTATAAGGGCTTGCCGATATTTCAATCATGCAAAGAGAACGCTGAGTGACCTTGACGGTAATCATACATCTATTAACAGAGTGATAGATGCGAACTACGCCTTAACACTCATGACGACACGAAGTTAGCGTTGCAGTGACCAGTAGCGAGTATAACCTGACAAACTCTCCAAAAGGCTGTAAGGCTAACCAGTCAATACGTCAGTGGCCTGCCGCCTCCCTAACTGTATCGTTCTGGAAAAGGCAGTTTTGATAGATACATAGGTAGACCCTCATAAAATGTCCCCGAACAGTGGAGGGAATCTGGGCTATGGTGGAAAGGCGTCTAACTCGCATGACACCAAATCATGCCGTGAACAAAACGCCTAGACGACGCAAGTGATAAAAATGGAGGGCGGGAAAAGTGTGTCCGGGTCAGTTAGTATAGGCCACCAAACAAGTGCGTCCAGGCGATATTACTACGCCAGCGAAAGGGTAATACGATTCTGTTAATTCAGGGCTCATAATCTGAAAGGACGTGCCTCGCCGGCTCTTACCGCGCCACGCAAAAGACACTCATTCAGCGCTCTGTTCCACGCGAATCATCGGCGCCGGTTCTGCCGGACTTGCATGGCTTATCTCAAACGTGTCAAGCGAAGCTGAGTTTCTCCCGAGATGGGAAGCTGCATTATCGCGCTACGCGCAGACGTACAAACGCCCTTCACAGCACATTGAGGTAGCCGGGTAGCTAGACCAGGGAATTCGTATTTACGGCAGCAATCTCTCTTCACGCCAGTACAGCATAATCTGGCACGTTGTTTCAACAAAGCGGGGTATCGGAGCAGGTGAAAAAATGTTTTTGAGAACGGGAGGATGACATTCTCATCTAATTAGTGGTGTGGCAGTTTTTACGTCTGAAACGGGGAAAGAGCACAAGAACTTGGTGTTCGTGAGTGTCAAGAATGGGGAACCTCAGTGTCTTCACAGCTATCAAGGCTTGTTACCGAAAAGCGTCATAAAGAGTGATTTCCCGAGCATGTACAGTGTGAAGAATCTATTTACTTCATGCCAACGAAGCTCTCTGCGCCCCAATTTTAAACCTCATAACTGCAAGCCTCATTCTATGAAAAACTGAAATCTCCATACAGCAAACTAAGTTATTTTACGAAGTTAGTGCCGCAAAGCATCGCACGTAACACGTTGGCCGCTTTCTAACACAGCAATCGTCGAAAGGTCGAGACGTTGGGGTAAGAGGTTTTTCTTAGTGCAAAGCACATCGCTTCAGTAGCACGGCGCTGGCTAGAGGCTGATGCGAGCTTTCGTTTTTCTTGCATGGCAGCGCAGCGAATCGGATTCAGGGCACCTCACTGCGGAAGGGGCATGGATGAGAAACAATTCTGGGACGATCCCTATGCAGATTCGTTGTAGGTGCTCAAGCAAGCGTCGCTTGGTTCCTTTGCTTCATTAAGTGGGTACAAATGCTATCACAGTTCAGTGTCCGGCCTGTGGGTGAATCCTCCCTCGACCGTCTGCAGTAGGCTGTGGGCGGCCACATGTTCAAAGCTTTCGCTGGTAGCGTCGCAATGGATGAGACACAGCCTTAAATTAAACAATTTTCTGCTATGTGCACCTTGAAGTCGTCCGGGTTCAATTCCTGGTGATATTTTGATCCATGCGAAATACGAAACTAAACGCGTAGCATGCTTGGTGCTGTTGAAAGATCGACGAGTGTATTATTTCGGAGTTGTATGCCCAGGTTCGGCTCCCGGTATAAAAGTTTCCACGCATTTTAAACTCCCAGTTTCAACGTCAGTCATTACCGCTACTAAGCAACATTTGCGCACGCGGCTCTCTCAGTTTCCAATAGGCGAGTGTCCCGTGAACTCACCGATTTCCTGGATCCCGTGCAATTCATCCGAAGGTAGCTTAGCGGAACAAGCCAGGACGTAATGAAAGCTCCAAAGTGGAGGCAATTACTGGCCGAGATTTATCGCGGCCATTGCATCGTAATCCTGCAATTTAGGTCTGCGTTCAAGCTGGTTCTAATTATCAGAGCGGATCTGCATTCGGCCCCGTTTCGGCCAACGCCACCCTTTTTCTACCCCACTGGATTTCGCTGGGTCACTCTCTGGTCGCAGCGCGCGCTCCTGATATGTTACATCGGAACAGCGAGCTTAGCCCAGTGAGGGTAGTTTGTGGGTCTCTGAAAACGCGGGGAAAAGTTAGGAATGGATGTGGGGGAGAACTCCTACGCCTCGGCGCTTGCGCGTGAACCACGCGTCTGCGCAGCAAGGCCTTGCTCGGCCGCGCATTTGCTCGTAATTGCCCTCCCGCATCTACCGCGGCGGACGCACGCGCACCTACGCTGGATGTGCGTGTGTACGGGGTTGAATCCCGTGGGGAGGGCTTCCGTTCCGACCGAAGCCGAGCTGTACTAACGCCGTCCTAAAACGCAGAGTTGTGTTTATACATTTTGCGAGCGCGTAAACGCCGTCCGTCATGCCAAACGCTCAAAGTAAAGAAAAAGAGCAAGAAAGCATGGCAGGGTTTTATATCGTTCTCAGCACTGTGATTTGCAGTTTTGAAAGCTTTACGCCAGGTTCCGGTAGAGAAAAAAGTACGTCATTTGGTGAAATGGGCATGATCTTCCCTCCTGCTCCACAGTAAGGGGCATAAGCTGCCGCTAAGTCATACCGATGCTCGTAGAAAGCAATGGTTCGCTTTTCCATGGCCACTTTCCAGTACTTTGAGTATTAAAAACAAAACCTTAGTACGGTCTTTTAAGATGGACGCTGATGATTGACCCGCGGCTCAGTAGGGATGGGGGGTTGGCGTCCTTTTGAAAAAACAGGTTCACTTAATCGTATTTCTTGCCATGGAAGTACAGACACGTTGGAAGATAGAAGGAACTTAGGAGGGATACCCAGCTCCGGGTTAGTGACGTCACATCAGGCGTGAATGGCGGAGGAAGCACCAGGATCGTGCTCCGTCTGACAATACATCTGTATATTACCCACGTTTCTCATCAGAGGTCCTACTTCCCTTGGAGGGTCTGATTCCACATTACAGGAAGAGCGGCGTTTAATCAGAATAAAAGTGGAATAAAAGTTCCCTCTGTGGGTGGCACAGCGCGAAAAATTCCGTAGCCAAAAGGGAAGCGGCACCCTTTTGCCACGTTTAAGACCACTCACTCACTCACTCACTCACTCACTCACTCACTCACTCACTCACTCACTCACTCACTCACTCACTCACTCACTGTTTCTTTTCTTACTCTTTGTCACTCACTCACTCACTTGTTCATTGACTCACTCGCTCACTCACTCCCCTATTGAGATTCGGCTTCATATTCACATTCCAACACATCAAAGTTTATGCAGCAGTCTTCTTTGCACTAATAGTCGATATGCAGCGGTGCACCCTCTACAGGGGCCAAGTTAAAAGCGCCTGTAAGACAATTTATTAAAACTGCATCCATGAAGCCACTGCATCAGGGAGAGTGGCGAGTGTATCTGAACATTGAAATCGATTTAAAAAACCGTGCCTGTTACGCCTTGTTCTCCCGGATTTCATCAATTTCGATTTTAAAAGCTGGAGGATAAGTTTTGCGACGTTGTGGAATAAATACTACCTTTTATGATCAAGCAAGGTATAGGGAATCAAGACGATTCGATCTACGCGCACGAGAGACGCCGTAAGAAGTTATAGTTTTTATATAAAGGCGTGGAACATTATAATAGCGCACTAAGCCATGAAATATCATGAACACAAGAGAAAATAAAAGAGAAGCACTAGTCGTACCATTTTCATTCTGGCACGAGACATTGTGAGTTTTGTATGTATTGTTGCTAGCTTTTCGCATGCAACAGCATGGTCTAAAAGACGTATTCTCGGTTGTTTTCACTACGCCTTAGATCGTCCGAGATCGTATTCATGTCCCGTATAATCATACATTATTGATTTCTAGTTTATAAACCACCGTACGCCAGCAGTTTTAAACTAGTGCGAAATTTTCTTGCGTGCGATTATTAGGCGCCAAAAAAACTGAAGAGAAGTTTTCACTTCTTTTTTTAAGAATGGCATATCTTTCCCGCTTACTCATGTATGCAATATGTATATTCGCAAAACAACATGAATTTTAATGCGTAGAACAATCTATGTACCTAAGGGGTATCCGGCGTAAATTGTTTATACATTGTTTTATAAATCCCCATCACGTACAGAGATTGCAGACTCTTTTTGTCGCAAAGATTAGGAACACAATTTTTTCGCACCTTTCCGGACTTATCGAAATTAGAAGAGGCAATTTTAGGTTAATAATCGTGACGCTTCGACATAGGTCAAGGCTCAGTTCACCAGGAAATACACGCTCGGGCGAAGCCTATTTGCGTGCAAGCGAGAGAACAGCAGCGGGAGAAGGAGAGAGTGCTGTTCTGTCCGATATGGTGTAGACCCCTAATGGTTAGCCTCGGCCAGTGCTCAAGAGAAAGTGCTATGAGTGAAGAGCCTATCCAGCGAACAGCACCTCGATTTTACGCAAATGCTTTTTGAATAGGTGGATTCTACACGCAATGTCTGTCCTACGGTACATGTGAATGTTGGGTTCGTTGCACTGCTTGAAAGAACAACCAATAGAAAACGAGCCTACGGAGAACTTCAGCGCACTTTTGATGCTAAGGCGGAAATGGCGTTGCGCGAGAGAAAATTGAGAGGGTGCCCAAAGCCGTTAGAATGCTTCGAGATATACGGCCAGCATGTACGGCTGAGAGCGCGCTTCTCTTTTAATTACCTTGCAGCATAACCTCAGCCAAACACATCTTTTGAAGAGACAAGACTTTAATGCGGGCACTTAGCTGCGTTTCGGTGGCTTCACCAGTGTACGGTAAAATAAGTTACTCATTCCATGCGGTCTTTCAGGTTGTCTTTTCGTAAGGAGTCGTTTCCCTGCGCCCCCCAGCTCTTTTCTTTTCCCACAAAGGTTAGGGGGTATTTGGGAATCTTCTACAGTGCTTGTTCATTCTTCAGGAGCTTGTTCCTTTCGAACGTTGCCGAACTTTAAGAAACGACTGTGTCGGTTGTGCATGTAGGGAAAGGGAAACGGTGTAAGTTTTTTTTCTCGCGTATTTGTTTCCAGTAGCAAGCTTTTTTTTTTAGATTGTAGTTAAGCTCTCCAATAAATCATTATTTCTCTCTCTCTTTTCGCATGCAATTTTTAAGACGCCGTGAAAGTTTCTAAACAAGGCGGAATGATAACGAAGAGGATGATTTTTTCCTAATCTGAGAAGTATCTACAAACAAAAGAAAATAAACAAAGAGTAGAGTTACTTTTACTCCTTTCACACTGAAATGTAAGTATCAGCTCGAACATGGTGCGTTTCAAACTCTACAGTGCACTGGTTGTTAAGCTCTCCACGCACCCATTGCGTCCGCACATAATGAAGGATAAGGCTACCATGAGTTAAAGCTACCCTTCGAGCATAGTAGCTACTCCCATCCTCTTCTCCTCCCTCCTGTGCCGCTTGACAGACGACACGGCGGCATTGCGGTGGAGTTGACGCGGCGAAACCTGCGGCAACTAACGAGCGGTGTCACGGCCCGCATAAGCAATGCGCGGCCAAGCGGCGCTCGCTGCCAGCGCAGCTCCCGGATTTCGACATCGTTACGCAGCGCTAGCATTGGGTTCGCTGACAAAAGGGGACCACGAATCCGCTGACCCTGCACAAAATGGTTCAGTGTGCTCGTGAGGAAGGGACCACGAGCCGGGGTTCGCTGTTGGAGCCCTCCGCCCGGAATCGCCCTCCTTCGGATGGAAAGGGAGCAATCGATAAGGCACTGCATGAGCCACGAAAGTTTTTGACTTGTGATTGGTTCTCCATTAAGATAGAATAAAGTAGGAACTTGGGCATCGTAGAAAGAAGGCTACTCAAATGGGATTGAGAGGACGCATGAAAACAAGGCAAGCTAAGGAATACAGGGAGGGAGGGAGGGAGGGAGGGGGAGGGGGGAGGGAGGGAGGGAGGGAGGGAGGTAAACAAGCGATGATATATTTCCGTACACGCGTTAAGGCAAAGCCTTTTAGTACGGTGAAGTTTGGGATGCTCGCACCAAGTTTATGTGTTAAATGTGTCCTTTTGAAGACAGCCCTGAGAATTTCTTTAAAGTTCGTAACCCCAATTTGGTTTGCCATCCGGGGTCCAGATAATTATTAACAGCAGAGCTGTTCACGCCGAGCGTTAACCGCCCGTCTCATCAAAAAACCGCGATGCCTCAAGAAACGAAGTGTGCCTAGGGAGGGTCCGGGGAATTAAACCCGGGACCCTTAGGCCGTGGAACCGGCAACCTAACCACCGGGCCACCCCAAAAGCCCGATGGGTGCGGGGTTCGCAGCGGCGGAGAAGAACAACACGTAGCAGCCACGAAAAGAAACAATCGTGCACAGTAGCTTCTTGACGTAGTTTGAATGAGTGAAGGACATAAGGCGCGTTCGTAGCACATGCTCACGTGTCGATTAGTAGCGCAGTGGAAAGAGCGCCACGTACCTCCCGTTGCGGCCAGAGAGTCGTGGGATCGAAACCGGGCGCCGCCAAACTATTTGATGCGACGTATCTCTTGCTCTGAGGCATGTCCCTCCTGCGTCGTCGCGCCGTCCGTCCGCATCCCTCCTCTGTTCTTCTCTCCGACCGCTCCGACAACAGCTGTGTGCAACACTCTCACTCCGGCTCATTATCATAACAACAGCTGCTTCGCTTGTTTTTGCGCGCTTCGCTGCATTGACAACTGCTCCGGCGCGCGCGGTGTGCGCAAGTGCGCGCATGCGCGACTCTCCTCCGCGGTCTCCTCTCCTTCAGGCGCTGTGAATATAAAGCGGGTAGCGCGCTGCGGCGGTTCAGTCAGCGCTCGCTCTCGTTCGACTCCGCGTGACTTTGCTTGACGACTCCGTGCTTGACTTGATTCTTCCGATGAAGACGTGATGGATGCGACGGTCCCTTCAGCGAGTGGGCTGACACAATCCAATACCAGCGTCAGCGCAAACGCTCAAGGCAACGTTACGACCAATTGAACCCCCCGATGCGTCCCATCACATCAGGGTTCCCTCGCGGGAAGATGGGTGTAATTTTTGGTTTATAGTGGGCTGCGCTGACGTCAGCCCAACCGCTGACGGGGCTGAAGATACGCGCATGCGCAGTAGAGTGCGGACGGCGGACAACGACAACAAGGAGGGAGGGACACAGCCCCGAGCATGAGATGCTTCCAATCTAAAAAATGTTTTGGCACGCAGTACACAACACGTACAAGAAAAAAAGGCCAGAGACGTATTTTCGCAAGTATTACAGCCCAATTAGTTAATTTTGAAGCGGCAAAAAAATAAATCATCCTAAGAAGAAATTTAAGCGCCCATAGAATGCAAAAATTGTACAATCTTGCCTTCCCGGACCGGATCATTAACAGACAGAAAAACAAATGCAGAGATGCGTTCGCGAGGTCACGAATAAATAATAAACAAACAAAAACGATAACCTAACCGCTCAAGCTTATCACAACAGAAAACGATTAAAATACTGCAGCCGCATGCAACAAAAAGAGACTAAGCTGGGGGGGAAAATGACCGCATATCTGCTCCTTTCGTTGCAAATGTCGCCGAAAGACGGTAGCCGACTGGTGCCCCTGCCAAGTAAAGGCCTCCCTTCTCTTTCCCGCTCACCTCTCATGCTGTTCCTTTCCTGTCTCGTTCCTCCCAAGATGACACGCTAGAGCTCAAGTAAATCTAAATTAACCGCGTTCTACTGCTCTAAGTCGGCTGTCTCCATGCCAGCGCTGCTCTACGGCGGAAACGCACGGGAACTACATTTATAGAACCCCGATGCCCTACTGCAGGAGCGTTCCAAGCGGAACGTGGATCCCATCTAGTGGAACCTTTCGTTGCAATTACCGTTTGATTTCTTAAATCCCGCCAGGAGGTAGCGCTGGCAATAGCAGGCGACGGTATTCTGCGGTTGATGTATAGTGTTTCATTTGCTATCACAAAAACCAAGCTTCCATGAATTTTGTAATAAAGGAACACTGCAAATATCACTCATGTATTGATTTGCTGCCTTATATTTGCGTAATGTCATGTTCTTGTTCAACAATGTTGACAAGTATGACCATTAAAACCGTCCTTACACGTTTATATTTGGCTGTGAGTAGATAAGACCGTTCGGATACTGTTCAGCCTGGTGGCTAAATCGAGTCACAGACAGACAGACCAAAGTTTCTGCGTTTTAGTAACCCAAGAAAGACTATTGTCTTTAAAACGCTTCCCGTGGTCGGCATCTAACCTGGGTCCCTCGCGTTATGAAACAGGCTTCTAAACGATTGCGTTCGTGGCATGATCGCTCGCGTGCTACTTTCGTCGCCGGGTTACGTGCGTTTCCGCCTGAAGGGGAGAGCACAGAGGCCGACTTCAGCCTTCGGATGCCGAGTTCGCAAAATCGGCTCCCGCATGTTCTAGCGCGTGCTAACGCTGTCCACTTTGGGATAGATGTGAAAGGCTGCGGACAAAACGATTCGGGCCCGCCACGCATGCAGAAATTACAGCGGCAAGTTCAGAAATAAATGGTAGGTGCTACAGACCCGTCTCCGATGAAGTGAGGGGGGCCGCCAGCTCTGCTGGTTCTCCGGCCTTAGCCCTCATTCACACAGCCGTCACCTTCTCCGTCACGGCATCGTCACGCCCAAAAACCGCGACGGAGCCGTAAACGGAGTAGCGTTCGAACTGGAGCTCTCCGTCAGAGTGCAGGGTCGTCTGCCTAGTGATCAGTTTAGCCTAAAATTTATCGCGCTTAATCTGAAAAGCAAAAAAAAATGGCTTGTGCTCACTTTCCGCTAAATTTAGCCGTAAAAATGTGTTTTCTGAATTAGCTGGTTTACCGTGTGGCATGGTCCCGTCGCGTTGACGGGACGGCAAACGTAGAGCTCGGCCTCCCGTCACCAGTCGCAGCGTTTTCGGCGAGAAATAGCCCAAGAAACCGTCGGCCATGACGGAAGACTGTGACGTGACGGTGACGTGACGGGGTGAAAAACGGCTGTTTGAATGAGGGCTTACACTACAATCTGCGCCAGTTTGTATTCTTAACATGTCAATTAAGGCGGGTGAAGTTGGGGCGACAAATATTTCTTAAGATGATTTTATTAAGTTAGGTTTTTGATGCGCCAATTTTAGAGTACCCTGATCTTTCATTTTTGTAGCCACATTTGCTTGGCAAGACGTGGTAAACCTACGATAACTCTAAAAACCTATTATTCAATCGGTGCTTAATGATGGACTAGTTTAAAGTCCTTCGATCTTGTTATGGTGTAATACGGAATTCTAGTGTTGGCTATGGGCCATTCTGTTTATCGGAAGATAGCCAATCGAACTAAAACTATTCTTTTGTAACCTTTTTCTCCCCGTTATGTCTACTATTCGGTATTAGTTTTCCCTGCTGGTAATAATGTAGCGTAACCTGAATAATCCTCTAACTGGACCTGTGGTTTTTCCTGAGCGCCAAGAAAATAAAGACACTAAGACGCTGCTAGATTTTGTTTATTGTTGTCGTTTTCCTTTCTTCCTATAGAAAATAAATGCCCCACGAAGCAACAAATCTACACGAAAACGCTCCCGTCACTACATCAGTCCTGTGAGGCGAGCGAACACGACAACGAATGGTGTTCCCACAAGACCGCTACAAGTTTTTATTTTCTTTTTGGAGCGCTGCTAGCAGGAAAGGAAGTGTCTTGCGCGGGCGAAAGGATGTTCCGAGGGACGCGCAACAAGAAAAGACTGAATGAAGGTAACGTCAAAAGGGACGTGCAGGACGTTTACATACCAAGTAGAGAACACGGGAAGGGCAAACAGCACGCCGCAAGAGCACGAAAGCAATGCTTTTTTCCTTTTCCCCGTTCTTTTTCTCCACCGAAATGGGGACGAGAAGAACCCGTAGGCAGAGCGAGAAATCTTTTGTTTTTGTTTACCCTTCGAGTGTTTACAATGGCTGCATTCGGCCTTCCTGTATTCTTGTTCGCCGGGCCTTAACCTCTCCGTTGTGGGTGAGGAAAGCAATCATCTTGCACGCGCAGACTTTGAGGAAAGCTTTGTTTTAGTACTCCAGATGTGATGTCGTGTGAAACTGGTGCGCGTGAACGGAGTGGACGTTTTCGGGAGCAGGCGTACCTCCTTTGAAACATTGTATGCTCCAGGTTGCGTGCATGCTTGTATTGTTAAGAATCTTTGCCGCGAGGGGCGATTCCTCTTCAGGTTGTGTGTGTCAGGTACCGACAGACCTGCGTGTATCCGGCGCAGTAGCCAGTGTCGGAATTGTGTGATAAATAGACGGGGCATGTGGGCTAAAGTTTTTGATGTGGGACCGTCAACAGAGCGAGCGGCTCAACAGCAGAGAACGAGAGTTCATGGCTGTGGTGGCGCTGCCTTCGCACCGCTGTCGACGTTGCCAGAGAGATTTCAATTCGAAGAAAGGCTAGCCACCTGGCACTGCCTAAGCTCCGGTCACCGCTTCTACGGACTGAAAAATGGAGTGACCACCCACTGCAGGGCGGCAAAAGGGACAGAGATGAGAGCGACGGCGACGAAATGCCGAAACTGGAGAACATCAAAAGGGGCGGCAGGCAGGCAATGCCGCTGGTAAAGTGAAATGACCTGACCACTGAGACAGTTAGAGCGCTGAGCACGCTTAGCGCGGTGTACGAGCGGTGAGCGGGAAACTCTCCGTTGCAAGATTCTAAAGTCAGAGCCAGGAGTGAGAATCGGGCCCAGCCTCGTGTTCACGAAGGATGGGGATGAAGTGCTCCCGCCTTCTTAGATACTGACCAATGGATCTTCCCATAACCTTTTCAACAAAATCTAGATGATTCTGTTTCGAGAGGCCTACTTTATGAATGGTTTTGATTTTCTCTGCTAGCTTTTCAGTTATAACTAGGTTAAATTGGTGTAGAATTTAGCATCATTAGCTGTGTTCCTACATAGTTTTGAGGAAAAGAACGGAGCCTTGTAGCGCTGTCAGGCTGCGTACAAAGTGTGTATACTTTGGTTAATTTCAATTAAACGATAGTCCGAGCAGACATCGTGTTCAGTCCTCCCTCCCAACACACGAGTCAGCCTCAAAAGCACCCCGCTAAAAAAAGTCCATGCGCACTAAACGCTGATGAAAAGAGGACCCCATTTGAGAATGTACTCTCGGCTCTCGCTTCTCTCTATGAGCGTGATCTCTCTATATATCGAAGCATTAGTTCTCCTCTCTCTCTCTCTCTCTCTCTCCTCCTCTCTCTCTCTCTCTCTCTCTCTCTCTCTTCTCTCTCTCTCTCTCTCTCTCTCTACTCGCTCTCGCTCTCGCTCTCTTAATGGAGTATGCTGTAATTTAAACGCGTAGACGCCAAATTAAACCATGAGGTTTAGATTTGCGATACTTTCGAGTCCTGAAGATGCAAAGCTCGCCGGTATACACGCTTTCATAGAACTGTTATTCACTATAAGGCAGCAAATGTGATTTTTTTATGTCAGTTGGACATGCTAGAACGCATTCGTTTGGATGACACTCCCGAAACTCTAGTGCTGTGTTTGGGATTGTTGTGGTCGTCGATCTGGTTTTTTGGATACTTGTTCCAGGCTATGACACGTAAGAGCATGTGCGGCCTTGTCTGTCTTACTACCCTCATCGCCTATTGTTCTACCTGTCCGCATTACATACATCAGCCGCATGATTGTTAACTATGTTTTTTATCTTGTGTTTAATAAACACAGATGATGATAGGTTCGTTGTCACTTAGAACACCACCATATTCTCTAAAATATCTTCTAAGCCTTTACGGTTTTAGAAAAGGTATGGAATCCCGAAATATTAGCATGTATAATAACGAAAGAAAAAATAAAAAACAACAAAAAAATTGATGCTCGTTCTACGAGCGAAACCCGCATATCACGTGAGCATACATTTTCTCATTTTTGCCGCCATTACCTAATTATCTTGCCATTGATTATCTAAGTCTGTGTTGTAGCGTTGTCTCGTTATGAAGACCCCTTCTGGACAGTGTCATTACATCCAGAAAAAGAGGCCGAGACAGGCCGACTGCCATGCGGGACACGATGTAGTCGCAGATATATGCACGACACTGTGTGCCCTTGGAAGTCTAAATAGTGAGCACAAATGCATTCTAATGATAGTATGTTAAAAATTTAAAAAAAAAACTCTTACACTTGGGTCCACTGCTACACAGAATATGAGAGTTTGTGACCTCCGCCATTCAAAGCGTCTTGTAAACATACGTTAGGAGTACAAGAAGCATCAGGGTAGGCTGGAAAAATTTTGCCTTCGAAAAGAGTGTATGTGTGTGGGGTGGTGGTGGTGGGGGACTCAATTTAGCGGCGCATGGGATTCTTATCCGGCCGTGGCAGGCATCTTGCGATTGCCAGCAATGAACTCCCATGTTCCTGATAATGATGAGGTACACTGTACATCAAACTTATGTTACCGTAGGTCGCAATACGTTAGGTCTGCAAGAGGGAAAGTGACAGGGAACGGAGCTTCGTTCAAGAACACAGTACTGATACATTGAGAAAAAAAAAATCAAGAAATGCTTGCACTCACGCGCAAGACCTAAATGGCGAAGCTTTTGTAGGTGAGCATTGCCGGACACATAGTAAAGTTCCACTATCATTGCCTATTTGTATAGTTGCGGTGCAAGTAATCATCGTCATATGCATCGAAGAGGTCGTCGTCGTCTTCGGAGCGAGCGGTGGATGCAAGGTCATCCTCAGCATTGTGGACTTCCACCAGCGCTTTGTCATTGACTCGAGGCAGTGGGGGCAGGATCTGCAAGTCATCACAGGCAGGACTGGCACTCTCGTAGCCATGTCTCCAATTATCCGTAACGGCTTCTAGAGAATGCAGCGGCCGCGGCGACCTCCCCCAAGCACGGTGTCGTTTCATCTTTAGCATTAGTGCTGGATTTGTTTGTTTGTCTGTTTTTACATGCGCGGTAGCGCTTGACGAGAGCGCTCGAGATTTTCTTCTTTTTTTCTAACGCCACTGCGTGAGTTTGGGACCCTTGGCGGTCGCCGCGAGGCACGCGCACTCGAGTGCTCGGCATTTTCCCTGTATTTTTTTCTGCAATGGCAAACCTACGGCTTGCAAAGCAGCTCCGCTGTTAAAACGCGCTTCGTCTTGTAAATGAAATATAACCTAAACCTCTACTTTTGCGCCTGAAAAAAAAAATAAAGGGAACAAACGGCGGGACAGCGGGGTTGTAAACACGACAGACCATCGAGGCGCCAAAAATAAACGAAAAAAAAATTGAGAGCCTACCAAGTAAGGCATAAAACGAAGAGGGGGATTCGAAATGCAGTTAGTACCGGAAAGCTTCCGATCGGTGAACTGAGGGGTAACGCATGGCTGCGCCTTTAGAGGTTCCATAAAAGTAGTACCAATCCTTCCCGAAGCTAGGCTTTGTCCTTTGTGTTCAGTATTATTGCGAAAAGCTGTAGACACGAAAGCTGACGCTGTTCCTGCGGACATTATTTGTCTGAACAACCACCGCTTGGTTCCAACGGAAGAATAACAGCAGCAGTTCAGTGAAATTACCTTTTCGGGACATGAAAACGATACCGCGGTCGCCGTGGTAGCTAGGGGGTGGCGTGAAGGATTAGAGATGATCGTCCTCACAAGGGTATTTCGACATCATCCGAGGCACTTGAGATGACTTCGGTTTGAGCAGCTTGTATTTAAATTCTTTTACTGGTGTTGTTCTTGTATAAGAGGGGTGGGATTTCATATCTGTCGAGCCCGTAAATTCGGTTTTTGTGTACTTTCAGCGCTGTCCCTAGTATATGTGTCGGCAGCAGGTAAGCTGGAACCTAATATTACTTTAAACTGTAGGCACATGTAACTTTTGCTTTGAGGATTGTGCCCAACCGCACCGGTAGGCGTTTTGTTAAACGCGATATTTTTGGCGCTCAGGCGCTCAGGCTTTCGAGCTCAGGCATTTGAGCTTTCAAACTTTCGAGCTCAGGCCTTCAGTTCGACACCCGGCTTTTGTCCCTATTAGACTTGTGTTTCAGCTTACATTTGTGCAATCCTCGTATATTTTGCAAAGGTAATTAGAGAAAACAAAGTGAAAGCTTTAATTTATCTGAACAAGACCCTGGTTGATTCGACATCGAACTTCAAACGTGCTCCTTGCCTGTCCCTATGAGCCCTAGACCATAGCGATGTGACCGCTGCGCTTGGGCGACGCGGGGGGCGACGTCGGCGTTTTATTCCGTTTTTTGTCATTCGTTCTTTCTCGACTAGAACAAGACTTTACGGCAGTTTCCGTTTCAACAAAACTGGGCCTCTCGTATTTCTCGAGTGTTCCCCAAAGGGCGAATTGTCTGGACTCCGGGGCACGCATTGGGAATGAGCGCACCCATGCAGACGCCCGAGAACTGACTGCCCGGGTCACGGTAGAGCTGTCCCAGCCAGACGACGTTCCACAGACATCCACTCGCTGTTCCGACATGCAAGCTCACTACAGACTGGAGCAATTACTCTGTCTCCGCACCCCAACCTTCGCTCGGACGCCGTTGCCTGGAGTAAACTCCAGAGTAATTTCTCTCCCGGTTTACACGTGTTGCAAGTCCTCTCCCCACCTTGTACACATCCTCCCTAGTGTCGCAGTTTTCATTAACACCACGCCTTCATCCTGGGAGCCAGCACTGCGGCAGCTCGATCCAGCGGGGACAGAAGCACCTGTACAAAAACTCGCCGCATCACTTTACTGAAGCCTCCGTCCGAAAGAAAGTCCGGTCCCACTTAATTATCCAGAAAAGTTTCTTGTCTCGCTTTCTCTTTTTCCTCCTTTCGAGAGAGCGAAAGTATACGCACCTTCGCCTCACCCG
The DNA here is from genome assembly GCA_013339765.2 of Haemaphysalis longicornis. NCBI lineage: Eukaryota > Metazoa > Arthropoda > Arachnida > Ixodida > Ixodidae > Haemaphysalis > Haemaphysalis longicornis. The sequence continues at coordinate 35,066,907 of CM023456.1, read as the reverse complement.
CCTGTTTCGTGGTTGCGCGTGATGTCGGCTTGAATGTGCATTTGTAATTTTCATCTGTTTCTGTCTTGTCTTAGCTGGAGGATCTACCCAAGATCGTCCAGCTTTGAAACAAGTCTTTCCAAAACCATTACAAAGATGAAAGTACCGCTAAGTGGTCTAAGTTAAGCGCCAATCATCTTTAACTTTGAGCACAAGGTCGCGGGTTCGATTCCCGGCCGCGGAGGCCGCTTTTCTGATGGAGGCGAAAAGCAAAAACGCCCGTGTGTACGAGATTTCGGCGCACGATAAAGATCCCCGGGTGGTCAAAATTAATCCGGAGCCCCATTACGGCGAGCCTCATCGCCTGCGTTGCGTCGGCGCGTTAAACCCTACAATCAATCAAAATCAATCTTTAAACCTTTGCTCTTTGCCGTTAGCGTCCTCATACTGCAAGTTCTTCGTCATGCGGAATTGCGTCATTTTTACCGCGTGTGTCATCAGCTGAATAGAGAACGGCACGGCCGCAGTTAGCGGCAGCATTTGAACGCTCTAAAAGATAACTTAAGGCACGCAGCGTGCACTGTTTCTTTGGATTGGCGAACTCTCTAGGGGGAAATTGTGCGGGAACTTAGGCAGGACTCGGCGTCTGCAAACCACGCCACTTACGCCTCCCAGTTCCGCTGCAACCGCGGGTAGTGCCATGTGTAGTGATGAATCGCTCTAGTTGCCTCGTACCAGCCCCCTTGAGAGATGCTCGCAAAACAAAAGGGCCAAAATTACTCGCTTTTGCCGCTCGTATCGAAGTGTGAACGGGTATTTAGGCCGCAAACACATATTGGGAAAAGTACGGCTAGAGTGATTACGCAAAAAAAAATCCACTGATTTGTAGACACGCAAAAAAACGAAAAAAGTGAGAGAGAAAGAGTGAGAGTAGGTGCGGGAGAGAGGGGAAAGAGAGACGCAGAGAGAGACAGGGAGAGAAACATTGATTGATTGTAGAGGTTAGCTGCAATCAAAAGAGAAGCTGGCTACCCAAAACATTGCAGTAATGAAAAGGTGTAGCGGCGGCCTTAACAAACGACAAGTTGATACAAATCGAATTACAAATCAAAGGAGTGGAAGGCATCAGAGTGGGACAACTGCGCAAAAAGCAAATATAAATAATCGTAGCACTGGATGTACGTGCTCAGACTAAATGTCTTCATGATACAGTTCATACTAGAACTGGAACAGACCTAAGCTGCTATTTATTTAAGCCAGACTAATTTTCCATAGGTCTGATATCTCCTGTAAAACATAAAAAATACATAAAACAAACCAATGGTGGAAAAATAAATTTTATTCTACAGCCCTTAGCGACAGGAACAAATTATCGAATGCAATGGTCGCTCTTATGTCTAATGGAGCATTTTTGTAATGTGTTTCTTTATCACTACGTAGTTTTGGCTTGTCAGCATTTGTTTGAAGACTTTTTCGGTTCGCTTGCTTTTATGACCTTCTCCCATCTTCCCCTCCCTGCCCCTAACAGTGTAAGGCTTTTTAAAAAGGCAATCTGCGTAGAGCGATCTTAAGACTGCTACGTATAGTTCTTACCCACTCACCTAAAATTATCTTCTTTCAAATAGCTTGCCCAGAGCATGTCGGAGACATCTTTTAAATGTACAAACCCGTGTTACACCTCGTTTTTATGGTGTCTTCCCATGCGGACTCTATTAGCCAGTAATTAAAACCGCGCGCACGGCTCACAGCAAACTTTTTTTTCTCATCTCAACCGTTTAGGCAACTGAACAAAGCTTTTCTGCACGTCTTCATTAAATTTATGTATGAAAACAACTGTTCACCGGTAGGTTCGTATTACCTAGAGTGTGGGAGGGTAGAATGACGGACATTTTACCCAGGGTCAGGGAAAGTTATTACAGGGAAAGGGAAAATTAAATTGTTGTAATTGATGACAGGCAGCACTCCGCTGGATGGCTGTAAGTGTTCTACAGCACCGAGAATCGCGCGGTGGCCGTACGCGTGTGGACGTGCGTTACCATGCGGGTACAAAGTGCCCGAACTTCTATGGACTGGCCGAAAGTGAACCGATATGTGTAAGTATTTATTCTTGCATTCTACTAATTGGCTTTTTCAGCAAACGTCTTTGATTATAAACCCTGCTCAGTTATTTTTAACTGACTGAAAAACTCCCATAGCATTGCTGGAGCATGTGTTCTTCCTCAAGTTCTTTTTTTTTTGGGGGGGGGGGGGGGGGTGAGGTAGGGAAAATGGAAAAAGAATTGGAAGAATAGGCTTACCCTTTAAATTCGCCCGCATTCATCCGGTTCCATCCAACTCGGTCACCTACAAACACATACGAATTATGCCGATGCTAGCGCATTTTATTATATTTAAAGTATATTGAACTTTCAATCATTAAAAGCTAACTTAATGCAACACCGAAGTCGTCAGATGTGCGACAAACCCGCCGCGGTGGCTCAGTAGCTCAGGCGTTGCGCGGCTGATGACGAGGTCCCGGGTTCGATTCCCGGCCGCGGCGGCTGCTTTTCTGATGGAGGCGAAAAGCGAAAACGCCCGTGTGTACGAGATTTCGACGCACGTTAAAGTTCCCCAGGTGGTCAAAATTAATCCGGAGCCTTCCACTACGGCGTGCCTCATCGCCTGCGTTTGCGTAGGCGCGTTAAACCCTACAATCAATCAGATGTGCGGCAAAGCGTCGGAAAGTGACCGATTCACGCATGCGTTGCGGGCCACCTTCCAGACACGCTATGCCAAGTGAAGGCGGGTCCACGAATAAACTATCGACTTCGCGCAATTAGCACAAAAATCTCGATTTTTGGTTTCAACTTGTTACGCAGAAAAGGCTGAACTTATGGGCTGCGTGGTTATTTCGTTGCTCAACAATACGCAGCCAGTAAGGCGCTTTCTCGTTGGTTCAAAGCAACAGCATTTTTTGGAGCGAAAGCTCTACTGCACCTTGTCAACCACCGGAGCGCAAGTGTGGCAGGCGTGACTTCACGCCACAGGATCAGCTGTGGAGAGGAGTCGCAGCTCCACCCACTCGGAGCCTCGCCTCTCTCGTACCACGGGTCTGGGCGATGGTGTAACGGCTGCTTCGCCAGGTGCTTGGTCGCTCAGCCTCCCAATAAATGGCGTGCCACCGCCGGAGCACAAATGTGGCAGGTATGACCGAACTTTCATGAAACGCGGTGGTCATACTCTTTGCAAAACCATTCCAGAAATACATTTCGCTCGTCATAGCTAGGTTTACAAATGTGAAACTTCACCATTTTTTTTTTTCAGAGGCTGCGACCACGCCTCCCTCACTTAAGCACTGATGACTTGTTGGCCTTATTCCTACCAGCGTCCTCTCAAGCTTGTGAGCTTGTGTCTTTGTATCGGCTCCTGAGTCTTTGACTCGCTCATTTGCATTGCCGACCAAATAAGATTCTGCAAGGGCTGCCAGGATAGCGCAAGCGCCGGCTGTTACCAGTCAAGTCACACTCAGAAAAAAAGTGTATTCGCACGCTTCACATCACGGATTTGTATGAAGTTTTGAAACGCAAATAAAAAAATAGAAGGAGAAAGAGTCGGGTACTCAAGATTAAGTGAAAGTGAAAGGCCGACGTCCTCGCTTTATGTTTTTGGTTTTACGCAAGATGAGAATGAAATGTAATACCAAACGGGCACTGCGCAGACCAAGAGTAGGAAAAAGTGTCGCATTCTTGACGACCGCCGTTTCACTTTGGCGAGATCCATTCAATTCCAGCTGCCAAGAAGCTGGGTCGTAGAATGGGCGATATTGTGACGTGTTGGCAAGACCTGCTGGCGGGATGTTCCTTAAAGTGTCCCGGAAGAAGACTTGAATAGTTTTCCTTTGTAAGGCTTCATGCTGCATATTGCGCAAAATAAATATGTTCACCAGCCGTCTTTTCTTTATTTATTGAACACTGTTTTTTTATTCAAATTGAATGTCAAGTAAAATGTTGTTAACCCCTTGGCAGTCGAAGTTCGGTTTTATATTCGCGTATGCGAGGGCGGCGTAAAAGCACGTAACCGGTAAAAAAAGCTTTCCGTTAAGGAAGCATACCATAAACACAGTTGGTGGTGGTGACTTTTAAATCAGGGGTACCAGGTAAGTTGGAAGGGATGAAGTTGTATTTTTCCTTTGATGCATCAGCATCGCCTGTGCGATCACCTCAGAAGGTTCGTTATTGAACTGGCGAATTGGCAGAAGTCGTAGCTTGGTTGTTATCGGATCGTTCTTTTCTTGTTGTCGTTGTTTGACGTTATTTTGTGAACTTAATCACGAGTGGAAACCGTCGCGGGCAACTTTAGTTGTTACTGCTTTGGCCTAAATTTGTGCACACACATTACACTCTCCTACATCGCCGACAACAATATGCATGGAGGCAAAATAAGTGTTTTATATGTAGACCCTCGAAATGACCCCCCCCCCCCCCCCCCGCCCCCCGATTATCCTTTGCATTAAAACACGTGGTCGATGCCGCTGACTCGTTCATTCTGACCACTTTATTTCCTGAACATTAAGCGCCACTATAAATCATGCAGTATTTTAAACCCGTCGGTGCAACGTTTGCAGATGTTCCTCCATGCCTGCCCGCAAGTAATCGGTACCGCGTTGGACGGCGTGCACATGAGCTTATTATAGAAGCCAACCTCGCTCTTAGAGCGTGCTCACTTGGGATATCACTATCTCGCACGTTTACGCGTTGCCATTTTAATATCGCCAGTGTAACGGCTAACTAAAGGCTCATGTATGTCGAAAGTCGTTGCTCCAAGTCTGTCCGCAACCTGCACTTGATTACTTTCATGTTTGAAGTATGTCCCATCTCTGTTTATGGCCGAAACCTCTTGCTATATATGTGTGTATTTTTTGTGGTCTATCGAGAGGGAGAGGGAATCCACTTCATCTTCCTTATACGCGAGCCTCAACACAGAAACCTCCACCATTTTGAAACTTTACCTCTGCCTAGTATGACGAAATGGCTACTCTGACTTCCGCTGTGGTCGTCTACCCTGTATATGCGGATTATTAACACCAGAAACGTGAATTGCTTTTGGATACCCCAGCGAAACTCGCCCTTTATAGTTCAGATTAGCTAGTCGAACTCGTTCCAACCTATTTGGCTATGCTCGAGGGGGCCGCACGCAGTTAGCACGCAGTTGTTGCGCCCCTGCGCTGTCTTATTTATCCCCGCAAGAATTCGTACCTCTAACTCCGTATGTTTTCCTATTTGTTACAATTTTCCTGTCAGATTCCGCAGATATGCGACTGTTTTCTCTCTCCCTGTTCAAAACATAAAATAAGTGAGGGGCGTGTGTGTGTGTCTGGCAGGCCCTTGCAGAGGGAAAAGGTTTCAGACCGTTTAACCTCCCTTCCTTTCTTCCTTCCTTTTTTTTTTCTTTTTTGTGTCGTTAAGTTTGCGCATGTGTGCGGATGGAATGTTCGCAGCTGGGGCACATTCAGCATCCGGTCTCCAAATGCATTGTCGCAACGTCTACGGCTTTCGGGCGCCTTAACTCAGGAGCCTCTCCTGAATTCGATAGTCTCTTGGCACCGTTATCCCTCGCAGCGAAACAGTGGCAACCATAGCTTAGGCGCGCCTGACGCCTGCCCTATCTTTGCACCACCCGCTCCCTCTTCCTCACTCCAGGCCGCCAGCAGCCACACGCAGGCGACTCTCGGACGATGATTTTTCGTGCTCTCTCGCCTACAAATTTGACAGGCCTGATCTTTCCGCGGGGCTTTTGTCGCAGCGGGAAAAAAAAGGGTCGCGTGAGTTATGGCTTTTATTTCTGCAACACTGGCCCTTCAAGAAATTTTCTTTCTTGTTCTTTCCTCCGTTTGCTCAATAATGCTGATCATGCTGTTTTTGAAGCGCTGAGCAGCTTTAAAAGAGAATTGAAGCCACAGCGGCTTGCGCTGGCGTTCCCTGATGGACGACTCGGAGAAGGGCTGACTGGGATATTGTTTCTTTGTTTTGTGTACTTTTTGGTGCAACTCGTGGTTGCTGGCGTTTTTCTGGCGCCTGTGACGGCAGCATTTCCTTTGAGAGGGCGAGTGGTCGTAATACTGTAACCTTCTCTTGGTGCTCTGGTACGTAAGTAAGAAAAACCGCAAGAAGCGATCGTTCGCTCTTCTCGGTATCCACCGTGTGAGTGATGAAATGTCATCTTTTGTATAAATACATTTGCGGTATCAATGTTTTGCTTCTTTTGTGTGTATATGGGTGTGCGTAGACAGCGTCAGAGCCAAAAGCCTATCAACTCCGGCTGCACAATGATGTGGGTAAAGTTTTCCGGTTTTAAATCGGCCGAACGCCGTGCAGTGTAGTGGCTTTACCTTTAAAGGATTGATTGATTGTAGATTTTAACGCGCCGACCCTACACAGGCGATGAGGCGCGCCGTAGTGGAGGGCTCCGGATTAATTTTGACCACCTGGGGATCTTTAACGTGCGCCGAAATCTCGTACACACGGGCGTTTTTGCTTTTCGCCTCCATCAGAAAAGCGGCCGCCGCGGCCGGGAATCAAACCCGCGACCTCGCGCTCAGCATACCTTTAAAGGAAGAGAAGGCTGATAGCCTGTGGTAGGGGTATGCTGGCAAACTAACGTTCGTTACTCGCTACCCATGACGGAAAAACGAGCCATGGCGGTAACTTAGAGGGAAAACAAAATCAAGAAAATATTGATTGGAGAGGGTATAACCGAATAAATAGCGTTTCGCACGTTATTTACGAGGACTTGAAAGCTTAAATAAAAAATTACAAGTCCTGAAAACTGTTCACAGATTATTGTTTACATAATAAATGCCACCGAATAAAATGAGCATTCGTACAAATAGCAACATGCCCTCTTTTGAGCAACATGCTCAAATAGCAACAACCTGGCCCTCTTATTATACTAGTAAGAAATAGCCACCATCTTACAACAGCGAAGCTGTTGTAAACACCTACACATGTTGATGGCGTAAACAGCTGTTGTAAAGAACTACACATGTTGATGTTTACAACTACACATGTGCAGTTGTAAACAAGTACACATGTTGACGAAGGCGAGCGCATGCGTCAGGAGACCTCGATGGACGTCAACACCGCTTTTCTAGAGCACCTGCAAACCTCATATTTATCAGGAACACAGAGGGGGGGTGGGGGGGGGGGGTTAGGGCAGGGGGGTGTCACAGGGGTTAACAATGGTTTCACAGTGGTTCACAGCGGTTCACGATAGTTCACAGTGCCTTATCATCCAACATGCGGATTAGATGCTTGTTTTGTGTTTTTTGAACGAATACTCAGCTCTGTTCTGTATGCCTGACTGCAAAGAAACATTGTGCTGGGCTTCTCTGGCGCAAATGCTGGGTCCTGCCTTGCCTGACGCATGCGCCCGGAGTCTTGGGCGAGAAATGATGGGTCCTGCCTGGCTTTTCTTTTTTTTTTTTTTTGCTTACAACATAAAATTTAACGACCAGCGAGAGTCTAACCGCTTCGTAGAAAAGAAGTTGCAATGCACTACCGACCGACTTTATAATTCATTTGTCCAGCCCGAACAATTGGTCTTGGAGGCCTGAAATATGGATACTATGCTTTCTTTTTTACTGTGGAGGCTCTTTCAGAAGGAATTACTCAAAATTTCAAGTGTAAGTGTATGAGGAGCAAGAAAAAACGTGTTTTCAAAGGTTTCTCAATGTGAAATAAATTATCGAACTGATTTTCACGCCCAGAGCATTTTCTGAGAAAAAAAAATGTCACAATAAACTGGGAATTTTTAAAGTTTAACCCTTAACGGTGTTTATTGAACGGCATATGGCTAAGACATTCTTTTTGCCACTCCCCTCAATAATCGAATTTTTATGCCCGAAATGTTAATAATTGCTGTTTGCGTCCAGACATCAGCCCTTTCAAAGTTGTGATTTTACGTTCTCACTTCTGGCGATGTTAACGAATAACACCTAGCTGAAAGGGGTTTATTATTCCCACCATAGCTCCGGCGCCCGGTAAGATTTCGCTTCCACATATTGCTGGTAGAAGTGCCTTAAAACATATTTTTTATAGAATTCTATAAAGCTTTATAGAACTGGTTTATGAATCTCAAAAATCACACTTGCCAATGCGTAAAAGTTCATAAATTTTAGTCCTCGTAAACGTGCAAATCTTCAAACATTTTTTTTTGCTCAACCCTAGATCTAGAAGATTTTTTTGCTCGCTCTTTTGCTCTTAAGCATTCCCGTCCCTGCGTACTTCAGTCTTCGTCTTGTAACTATTTCTGAAACATCACTTAAAATTTATCTCTTATAGCCGGGTGATTTGCATAGCACGTCGGAAAGTTTTATTCTGATGTGCAGCGTTCGCGTTGGGCACCAACAAAAGTACGATTTTTGAAGCAAAGCTTTCTACCTCTACCAGCCAATGGTTCTTTCGTGGCGTGCGGGACAAGAAACTCCCAACGCGGCTGGGGAGGCGGAGGGCGCTTTTCACTGCCGGAGCACACTGTAGATGGCGCGGTGATAGGGCGCTATGCGCAGGCTGCGGAAAGGAGCCAGAAACTATGCGACATATTGTAACGGAATGCAAAAGTATCCGTCCATTCCTCAGTGAGGAGCCATCCAGCTTCCGGAGGCCCTTGGCTTTACGATTAGTGGAAAAGTGAATTGGACAGCAGTAGAGGTTAGTAAAAGAAGGTTAGAATGTTGGTTGGAAAAGAGCAGAGAACAATCTGGGAAGACATGTGAACAAAGAAGTCAGACTAGCACAAAAATTTCGTAAAAGTATTCCCTTTTTATTTTTACATTATTTTTTATTTATTTTGTTGTATTTTTTGGCGAGGCGGTTGTACAGTGGCGTTGACGATTAAGGCCACTGTGCCACGCCACCCCGTTACAAAGGGGAAGCCGCTAAGCATCATCCTCATTACCCAGCGTCCCCCGTGCTCACCCGGGAGGGCGCGTAGGTGGGATCCTTCCGTCGGATTTGTCGTCTGCTTTAGCGACACTGTTTGGCCTGTTCTGGCGCAGCTTCGCGTCCATTGCACTCTTACTTCGCACGGCTTGATTAGCTTCTTCGATAGCACCTCCTGGGTAACCCGAACCCGAAGGAATTAAGTGGTCGTACGGCAAAGATACGTTAAGGATTGGTTTGCAGGGCCACCGGAAAAAAAATGTAGTGACCACTCACGGACATCTGGCCGCTAGAGAAACGCCACCTTTTGCGCACTGCTTGTCACGAATGGAACTGCTTTTTCTAAATTGCTGAATACCGATTCGGGTGTGTTTTAAAAGGTAATACAATAGACGAATGGAACAACTGGTTCTGATAAACAGCGATCATAAAAGTTCCGTCAGCTTTTTCGCAATTTTCAAACTTACGAAACTATTTAGTTTAAATCTGTATAAATGGGAATCACTACGCTCACATGCCGGATTGTTTTGATGTCTGCGCTCGTGTCGCGCGGTGGTGCAGCTCTGAGCTAGCACGTCAGGATGGCAAGGTGCCGCTGTCTCACCCTTCGAAACACGCTCCTCTCCGTTTTCTTTCTGCCGACGCATGGCCGGCCAGAGCGGCGGCGTCCGCCACTCGAGCCCGGCCGTCGCCGACGCTGCTGCGTTCGGGACGGCGCCCCCGCGAATCCCAGGTAACGACTGGCAGAATCTCTGGTTTCACTTTTTGTAGAGCCACGTGTGCTGAATTCAAGTGACGTCGCATGGGGAATTGTTGTGGGGGTCGTTCACAACTTTGCTTTCCAACCACCTTCACAGCGTGAGTTGGAGTCAATTTTTTGAACATATCGACAACCGAACCAAGCCTTTTGAGGGGGATGGTGGTCTACTGTCGATGCAACCTCATATACCCGATTCTGCGTGGGTGCGAGACTTCAGTGGACCACCTTAACGATCCCCGTAAGAACCACCTTTTTAACTTTTCTACGCCGCTATAATACAAAAGGCTGTAGCTGCTAGCGTAGGGGCGCTCATTGCAAGGTGATTTAGACAGCTCCTGGAGCCCCTGTTAAATATGGAAAAACAAAAACAACAATTATGCGTATAATGAGCGCAAACGTTTCCCCAAGTTCATTTTTAAATTCGCCTCGCGGACAGCGTGAGGCAACTGCGCTGCACGGTTCAGGCACAACGGACTTTGTTTGGAGTGCAAGGCTGAACTTTTTTATTTCTTTGGTTGTCTATAGCCCTGCTTTCAAATGGTGGAAAGAAAACCTAAATAATATTTTGTCTTTAGCTAATGTCAATGAAAACTTTAGAAAAACTACACAGGTTTACGGTGGGTCGTTCAATGGGCAGGTTCTGCTTGTTTCTTCCCTCCCGCAATCCCTCCCTTACTCTCTTCCTGTATCCCTCCCCTCCTCTCTCCTTCCCTTTCTCTTTCCCTCTCTCCCTTCCTCACTGAGTGACTCACTCAATGGCTTACTCACTCACTCGCTCATATTCATATTCATATTCCTTCACCATGTCCACAACGTTCGTGAAGCAGTCTTCTTCGCAGTAATGGTCACTATGCAGCGGTGCACCCTTTACAGGGGCAAAATTTAAAATTTTTCGAGACGATTTGGAAATGAGTGTATGCATGCAGCTAGACATTCAAGAGGAAAGTGGGCGTACCGGAACATTAAATCAAATAGGAAACCGTGTTTTCTATGTATTTTTAGATAACTTCATCATCATCAATCGTCATCATCAGCCTGTCTACGCCCACTGCAGGGAAAAGGTCTCTTCCATTCATCTGCTATCTGCGACCTAACTGCCCATCTGCCCACCTAACTTTCTGCCGCCCCCTGCCACGCTTTCCTTCTCTAGGGATCTACTCTATTACCCCTAATGACCAACGGTCATTAAGGGTACTAAAGGTAAGGTTCTGGAGGTAATAAGGGTATGGATATCTTGCCTTCGTATTACATGCCCTGCCCACGCCTATTTCTTCTTAACTTCTACTAATACTGTATGTCCTTAGCACGCGTTTGTTCCCTGACCTTATCCGCACTCTTCTTGTCCCTTAACGTTACACCTATCATCTTCCGCTCCATTCCGTTCCGAGAAAGTAGTCATTCTGAGCACTACACTAAGCAATACTAGGGGCACGCGTCACACCGATCTATCATACAGGCCTCGGAGTTTCACGGGACACTCAATCATTCGCGAATCAACTTCCATCTCACCTTTCAACAAATATCGTTACTACACCTTTTATGCTGGCGCCGGATGTTTATTGAAATACTTGGGGGCGTACTTCCTACGCTTTCTTCTATATTGAGGAGGCAAGATTGAACGGTCGCTATTGTTCGTGGCACTGACAGTAATTTTACGTTCTTCTACCGACGAATGTTGGGTGAGAAGTGCTTTGGAACAGGTCTTCGGCATCCGAACACGTTCGTATCTGCTTCACGGTTTCTTAAATGTGTTAATACTATAAATCCTATTCTTGAGGAACTAAAGTAGATAGAGTAGTAAAGAAGTGTTTGAGTCGCCCTAATCACTTATTTAATTTTATTACACGTTTTCTTTCTGTTAAAGAAAGATATTTTGTTCAATTAAACACTTAATAGTGGGCGATATAATTTGTGACCCCGCTATCTGCTTTCATCAAAACTAAATGAAGGCGTTCAAACACGGCCAGGCTTTACTTTTTGGGACGAACTGGCGAACTTTGAGAGCTTAAAAACGAATTCATTAGGACCTCGCTAACTAAAACTCAGTTCACCCCAAAGTCGGGTTAACTCTCAGGAAATTATTGAAGTCAATTTGAATAAAGCCTGAAAGAGAATTTAAAGAGTAAGAAGGTCTTTTGTAACACTGCACTACACTTCGCCTTCAAAACGAATGACAAAAATACGAGTACCCGGGTTCTGGTAAATGAGATAGAAAAAGAAATCCTAGAATATTGTGGAAGACTCTGAATATGAAGCGCGCGGTAGCGTAATTAAGGGGAAATCGTCCAGTAATATCTTTAACGCAAGCAGTAAAAAGCGAGGTGGTGATGAACGGCGTGAAATCTATAGTCGGTTTCCTTCAATTTCCCTGCTCGATGTCCAGCCCTCTTTCTTGCCGCCCTTAGCCTGGGCCTTTTATTTATTTAAAGAGCTTCTCGTCCCCTCTTTGCCCTCGCGGATCTTTTTGTTTTTCGTCTGAAGACACAAAATTCTTACTATTGTGACCTAAATTATTACCAAAGCTTGCACTCTACGGGAGCGTTCATTTTCTGGGTCATTTCATCGCACACCTAACAGCGGTAGCCACTTCCTAATATCTCAGCGAGAGAAACAAAAAGAAGAAAAAAAGAACAGAAAATAAAATCACCCGACCAAAGGCGCTGGAAGAAATCGCGTTCTGGGTGAATAGCGTCCAGTCGACAAGGTGAATAATGAACCTAGAAAATGGGAAAGGATTCATTGAAGGAGAAGGCAGAGGCCCGCTAGGATAATTAGATGGTCCGCATGGACGAGATTGAAGAAGACTCATTGGGCATTTGTTCTGACAAATAAATAAACAAGCCGTATTATAAAAAAAGATAAGAAATAAGACAAAGAAAAAAGGAAGTAGGAAGGCAAGGAAAAGGAAAGGAAAGGAAAGAAAGAAAGAAAAGAAAGAAAGAAAGAAGAAAGAATACGTAAAGAAAAGAATACGGAAATGAATAGTAAAAAGAAAGAAATGAAGAAGAAGAGAGAAACTTGCAAAACGGTTTCCCGTTTCACAGGGCGTGGTGCGGGAAACAGAAGCGCGAGCAGCGGACTGGACACCAGAATCGTTGACAAAACGAAGAATAGACGGGCCGTTTAAGAATGAGAAGGGAAGACTAGGCCTAATGGCGGTTCACTAAACCTAAGCAAAAAATCTGCAATACTATTTGGCAATCAGCGCTTTTATTAGTTTATTTTCTGAAGTTTATTCACGGGTAATCACACAAGCCTACTTTCACGCTGATTTCATTGTGAGTAATGTTAAACATAAGCTCCTTTCGTCCCTTCACGTACCGTCGTACAAGCATCCGGCTTCGTAGTGCTACCGTTCACCAACGTTTTCTTTATCGGTTTGATGAATGCCATGAATTCTCCTCTACTTTCGCTGCCTTTCGGGCACCCTTCCTTTACACGACATGACGCAAACGGGCAAAAATATATTTTTTTTACTTGCTCTCTCAGATCGGCTTTCTTTATCAATTGACGAACACGCAATTTACACATGCTTGTTTTATGCCGCTTGAACACTTGTTGCGTTTTAGTAGTGATTACAGTAAAACTTTTGTTTCTTGGTTACGTTTTATTTATCGTATTGCTTCGTGTTGAAGAAGAAAAAAATTGACACATCGGGCAATCACAGCTTCCCCAAAGTTTGAATTTAATGTTTTAAGCAAACTGGTCATCTCTTTGCAGTGTACATTGAATAACAGACAGCCTTTTAAGGCCTTCTCTCCACCGGCTCACTAGCATCATAAATTTAAACGAGATACCCACAAAAGTTGTTTGCACAAGATGCCTGAACAGACCACCGCGAATAAATGGCATGGTATGACGGAGACACTGTCGCCGCTAAGTCCGAGAAAGTGATGAGTAATCTCTTGTTTGTATACTCGGCACAATCGGAGCATGGAGAAATCCAGAGCAATCGGCCGCAGTATTCGAATAAAGCATCCTGACAAACAATGGACATTTGCCGATAGATAATTAAGAGATTGCGCGGATGGGCGGCCGCCATCACAGTAGCTGTCATTGTAGTCGACACCCGACTTCTCTTCCTTTTTACAGTGGGCACCGCCTTGCAGGCGAGTCTTCTTGGTTTCTTGGGAAAAACGCGTTGGAAGGGAGGAGTGCATGAGAGAGCCAGAGTACATGGATCCATAAGGCCGTGATTCACATGATGAAGCGTGTGCTTTGTGGCAAATCGCCAGGCGCAACCGTCAACCGTATACGGGCAGAAGGAAAAAAATCACCGTATCTACTGTCGCCGTGATTTCAGTGATGACTGGATGCGTGGTGTAAGGAACTACATGCATCCGCTCTTAGTAGTCTAGTCTAGTAGTCTAGTAGTAGTAATCGAACAAACGTTTGAAACTAGGAACGTACCCCGGTATTTGTAGCTTCGGGCATATACCTCGCCGGGCCGAGGCCAATTCTCGAAACTTGGTGGTAAACGGTAGTTTGGAGCCCACGTCGTCTTATGACTGTCTGATGACTTCGCGTGCAATAAGCCGGCCAGAACCAGAAAATTACCCCACCTTCCCGCGAGAGGAACCCTGTGGAGATGCGACGCATCTTGGGGGTTCACTTGGTGTTTCCGTTGGGTTGATTCTCTAATTGCGTGAAACGTGTGAGGAACGCGTATGATGTATTCTTTATTTAACACGCGGCGTAACGTTAACGATGACGGCCTTGTGGTCGCTGAAGTGTACGGGTAGTGGATGGTGAAGTAACGGGACCACCGTGCAATTTGCAGCGAAGATCAAGTCTATGCACGTGCCCGAAATCGGAACGCCGGTGCTGGAACGACCGCGGCTATGACGCAACAGAATCCAACACAATCCACTTTAATCCAATTCAATCCAAATCCAATCCAATCCATTCCAATCCAAGCCAACCCAATCGAATCCAATCCAATGGGCCTCGCGAGAGAGTGTTCGCTATCGGAGAGGAGAGGGGTGAGCGGCGGAGAGCGCAGCTCGCGCGGCGAGGAGAATGGGGGAGGGGTGTGGACGGACAACAACGCCGGATGGAGGGACAAGGCGAGTGAATGAGATGCAGTCGCATCTAAAACAGTGCCGGCAGCGCTCACAAATTCATAGTGGACCGTAAATTGCCGATACGCTTTTCTTATGGTGATTGCTGTAGTGTATATGGTGCTCCGTGCTTCGTATCTTCATTCTAACGTTTAGGCCGGGAACCGGTGTTTCTCGAAGGCAAAGGTCGTGTAGGGTAATGGAGTTTAAATACTTTTATTTCGTGGGCTGGGAAAGGTGTATACATCGAAAGGTAGGCTTTACACGCGCAGACACACAAAAGCCCGAAAGAGCACTAAAAAGGGTCGAGGAGCAAAGAATAAAGCAAATAAGGGGACGTTGAAGCAAAGCGGGACACATAGGGGATAGGGACCTTACACCAAAAAGCCACGGCTTGAAGATAATAGGCAAGTGTTGTCTGACTAGTTAACTCACACATTATGTCTTAGCAGCGATAAAATCCGAGCTCCGGCTCTTAATTCAATGAAAGCGTGCCTACTAGGAATGGTTCTCCAGTGACGAGGAATAGCTCGGTGAGAAGGAGATTTTTTTATTCGACGTCATGGAGGCAAGGTAGAAAAAAGGGCTCCGCTCCGATCTACAAATTCATGCCTGGTGTACGGTTCGGTATGCACGACGAATGGCCGCGAGACGTGAGATCTGCACGTTCTATCGGTCATAAAAAAGGGGGCGAGAAAGGGTGGACTGCGAAAACTGCAAAAACGAGGGTGAGTTAAAAAGTCTTTCAGGAACCAACTGGGCAGGTTGGTGGAGCTGAATGCCGGGAGAAAGCCTATTCCCCACGTTTGTGAAGGATAGACATGATGCTGGGGTTTTAATATCTGTTGCACCTAAACGCAAGCAGCCCGGTAGTGAGTGGATAAAAACACAATATATTCACTACAGTTTATCTTATTTTGTCTCTATAAAAGACAAGTGAAGGAATTTTTCTAATAAACGTAGCCGAATTTGTTCTACGATGGTCGTATTCACACGTTACTAAGCAGTTTCAAAGCCCTCCGCAAAGCAAGAAAAAAAAACACTTGTCCCCATTTATAAAGTTTGATAAATTCCACCTGTTTGGTGCCGAAAGTGTTAGCAAAGTTTATTTTGCTCGAAATACAAAAGTGTAAAGCACGCGCGATTTCCTTTTTACTACCCGTTGTTTGTATTTATGTTCGTTTTCAGAGGAAAGCCTGGAAAAGACCTTCCAGCAGTGCCAGTTACGATATTATCACCGTATTCTCCTTTACTCAGGGCGTTTCGACACGCGGCGGTCAAACATTGCTTACGGGGTCCATTACATGAGACCGCGATTGGTTTCTTTTGTCTTTTCATGCAACTCGACAGCGCCCGGGATCTGCGGTCAACCTGGTTACCCAACGTACAATGCGAGTACAAGGCCACAAGCAAAGTACTAGGATTCTACCTTTGAGTAGGTGACTCCAAAACTGGCTCAAATGACACCAATGAGCATTAAACCAAATTGGCGCGAAATTGAGGTTTATTTCTTGGTGATCATATTGCCATGTTAACAGTGTGTTGCACATAAAACGAAACGACAACGACGATGACACAGTTTTCTTAGTTGATATTGGAATCGCGGTACGGAGAACCAGGATAGGTATAATGATACAATTTCCTTATTTAATTCCCTTTATTTTACAGAACCTTGACCAAAGAAAATGTAAGCATCATCTTGTACGAGATAGGTAACATACCCTAACTTCAGCGCGAAGTTACCACATTGAAAGATGGCCGAACAACTTTATTCAGTCCCTGATGCGGGTCAGAGTTGTTGTGGGTCATGGTTACCCCATTAATATTCGTTCTAGATGTTGTAAAAAGCAAACAATAAAAAATCTCCATCATGAACAGAATGGGAAGCTCGGTCAGCCTACTTCGTTTCAAAGATCCCACAACGGAGATTTGGGCCTCGCGTGAAGGACTTGCCTAGAATGAAGATTGAAGGTGTTACTTGTTTTCTCATTTCTGTACGGAAAATGTAGATTTCTTTGTGGGGATGCTATTCACACTGTTTAACGTTAACAATGTATTCTACAAATAATAGCTTTTGTAGATTACGCACGGACAATTATAATTCGAAAATCGTTCCGGGGGTGACATTACAAGGCATGTAGAAGCGAGAGGAGCTGCAATACACGAGCGCGTTGCTTGACTCTGTGAAAAGATCCGCGCTTTTATTTTGTACCCTGTCGCCCCACGAATGGCCAAATGTCGACGTGCTTAAACCTGTGAGAGGCCCTTTCGTGGGATGAAAGCTAGGGACGGGAACGAGAGAAACTCGGTGCGAAGGAAAAGGACGATGATGAAACGCGAGCACACCGCTTCATGAATTATTTACGCCGCACATGGCTTTACCCGGAGATTATCCTTCTCTTTTTTTTTTATCTGTCGGAAGCCAGTAATACATTTAAGAGCTTCAGTACGGAGGCCCCCTTCCCAAAATAAGCACGGACCAATGCAATTCGCCGCGCCTTTCACCGGCGTGTGCGTTTGCGACTCCAACATGTGCCGAAGCGTGGAACGAGTCACTTCCTTTGCCTGGGGCCCAACGTTATCCAATTGGATTACTGAGCTCCAAAGAAGACGAAACGAAACCTGTGAAAGCACCAATGCTCCTTCAACTGTTCCCTGGACACCCTGGATATAACATGTTCGTAAATGCTCCTGGTTTCTCTAGGGGTGATATTTTTGCTTTTCTCTTTGCTTTTTGAAGCACATGTATTTATGCATAGTGTTCTGTCTTGTATTTAAACTTCTCAGAGCCATAAAAGTGTATCCCGAGGTGGGTACGCAAAGAAACTGCATTTAACATATTTTTTGTATCTAGTCATTTGTAAAGAATTTCTTGTTACTATGCATATCAATAACGTAAAGATTAAAAGCATATATTAGGATTAATGCACAGTAAGCGAAAATGACTAATGCAGCAGATGTTCACTTTGTAGTCAGTTCGTGGTATTATTTAGACGTCTGCACCGACTGCAGACCGTCTGCATAGAAAAGGCTTTGTAGTTTTTTTCAATGTATTTTTTTACAAATATCTGGTGCATGTACGTGAATAATCTAACATAAGCATGGTAAGTGCAGGAACGAAGTAATAAACTATATCAAGTGTATGCATTGCGAAACGAATACATTGTCCTCCCCACAGTGAAAGATCGTAGCAAAAATGTAAACTGATATTCTTCCGACAACCGATTCAATAAATATAAGAGCTCATAACACCGTATGAACCAAATACATATATTCAAACTGAAACTGAAGCAAACATTCACGTTTTTGTTCGAATGTTAGGTCTGAAATGTGAGCATGGATAAATAGTCCAACGATAGGGTTTTTGTTAGTGCACGAAAGGACATTACGAGATGACGTCTTCCGTTCACTACGTCCAGTACTACGTCCAGTCTCACCGTGAATCTTACTAAATTTCAACCGTACCTCACTTTAGATGATGGGTATGTATTAGTAATAAATAAATATTCTGCCTACTAAGCCCTGAATACTTAATCTATTTGTTCTGACATAGAGCATTTTAAAGACTCGGAAGACTGATAATTATTTCAAAATGAGACCAAACGTGGACAAAATTCGAATTTCTATGGTATAGGTAGCCGCAACCATATAGTACAATCTGCAAATGAAAGAATTTTGCAGAGGAGTGTAGGCTCCGTTTGGCCGGATATGTCAATTTTGCTCCACGTCGGCATCGACCGCAGATATTCACCATCTTCTGAGGACTTGCCGTGATCTCCAACGTTCCCGACAGCAAGTATTAAATAGTGTGGGACTCAACCCAGGCCGGCCGCCCGACTACAGACGCTGGCTCTTTGGGTCTATCACCCGATCCTTTTAGACTTCCTCAGTGGAAACTTCCTGTTTGCGTACATTTATGCTGCATTTATCCTGTTTGCCCCCACCATTTTACGCTGCAGGGCAAACTTTCGCAATTAAAAAAAGCTAGCTGCAATAACGATGAACAGGAAGTTGGTATTTTGGTGTCTTACTGACCTTTGAGTTTGTTGAAAGACCATCTGTCGCTTTATTCGTTGGTCAGCGGTTCATCCTAATTTAAAATTATGCCTGTTCAATCGGCGTTGGCCTTCTTATTTCATGCCATGGCTTAATTGCAATGGTTTTAAATCAAGGAGCTCCAATATTACGAAAAGGTACCGTCTACTCTTTTCGCCAAAATGTATTAGCGTTCTCACGGCCCCAACACCGTAGCGTTCGCGACCCAATAACCGATCCACAAAACACACCCTGTCACCGGGTTCTTGAGCTGTTAGCATTTTTCTACGGAACCACTGCTGGAATTATAGTTGTCCCCCACACAATCACAATTTGATTCGTTCTAATGCACTCCAGGCCTTCTGTTTCCCCTGACTCTCCAGCTTCCCTACTTTGTAGCAGGCCGTCTGCGGGTGTTCGCTGGATGTTGAGCCCTCTCCCGCGGTTTCTTTCTGGTAGCATGTTCCTGCCATTGCTTTTTGGGCCCGCGGGAATGGCGCTGTGTGGTGTGTCTTCTTCTGTCATCCCGTCCTTGTAGCGCAATTTTATTTGCACCGTCCTGATGCAGGCGTCGAGTTGCTACTCGCGAGCTTCGCGGAAGCCATGCGATGTGAGCTTCCGGCTCATTTCCGGTGAACCGTCCCGCCTCCCGGCTATCTTTCCCTTCACCTTTTCTCCGCCCTACCCTTAGCACACCTCATACTTCCCTAACCGGATGTGTGTCTTCTTTCCTCTTGCGGGCCGTTTTGTCCTTTCCTTCAGAGTAATTCACCGCCTTTCCCATTACGGCACTCCTGCTGCCATCCTGTCAACGGCGCTGTCCAGGCCACACGTGGAATGTTTCTGTGGCCAGAAAAGCATCGGTGCTGTTCGTGTCGCGTGTACACAATCAACGTTCTACCGGTATCACGGGATTCAAACCACGAGAAAGATTTTCGCGTTTTCCTTAACGCCAGAAGACTGAGAGAATGTGGAATTCTTTACGTGCCTTTTTTTTTTTTCTCGTAATATAACGCTTGCGCTGCTTCCATTTGCGCGGTAAGCTCCACAGGTTGCTAGGGTGATTATACGTTCTGAATCCCAATCGGTTCACTTAAATTCTACATTTGATGCCTGAATAAATGGAAAGACATGAGCAATTAGTATTCCTCTCGGGAATGAAAACTGCGCATAAAACGAGGTCACAAGAGAAGACGACTAGACACACAGAGCGCAGACTAGCAAGTGATTTTTATTAGGTGCGGAGTACCTTAGGACCGCACAATGTCCGTCCGCGTCCGTGCGCATAGCATTTACACTCGCAAAAAACCACACAGGCACCGGCAGGATTCGAGCCTGTGTGTGGTAGACCAGACAGAGTTAGTGTCAGTCGTCTTACAAATTGGGCTACGACCGTGAGTCAAACGGCTTACTCCCTCGCCTGTAACGGTGCGGAGTACCTTAGGACCTCCCTATGTCCGTCCGAGTCCATCCGTGCTCACACCACCGTCAAGCGAAAATCAAGCGAAATTTTATTTGAGCCGTGAGTTGCAGTTTCATTTACGGAATAATCAAGGTGCAACTCACGGCTCAAATCGAATGACGGTCGGGGCGCAAATCGGATGTCACTCGGGGCGCAACTTGGATGTCATTTCGAGTCCCCGTACTTCCACCCTCGCCATCATCCACGGAGTGGAGATGCTGCCACTTTTTTCAGTAAAAAAACAAATTATGAAGGAAAATGCGTTCTACGCATGTGCGATAACCAAGGGCACAGAACGAAGATAAAAAACCAAAAACACAGCCAGAAAACAGAGCGCAACACGGGGAGCAAGAAACTTGACACTAGGCAAGCGCAATCGCTTCGTACACAAACAAAACAAGGCAAGGGCCGGCGCAGACCAAGGGCACTAAAAATCACCCCCAAGAGTTCTTTCAAGATACGTGATCTCGGTGCTTAGTAGAAACACAGACGTTGAACTGACGCAATCTTCGCCTTTTTTGAGGATCGCGTACCCTTCAAAAATTTCCCTCGTGCGCGCACCCCTGTGACGCTTAATTAGTTCGCATGCTTCGAAGCGTGGCGCACAGCCTTTGCAGTCTTTGCAGTGGATGGCCAGGTTGCTGCCGGTAAAGGTACGGAGGCTGTTGGCGTCTTCCCTCAGTCTATCATTAATGCATCGGCCCGTTTGGCCAATGTGCGATCGCCCACAGGACACGAAGATTTTGTAAACGACGCGCGTTTGGCAGTCCACAAAGCGCTCCTCGTTTCTTTTCCGGCACCCTGCATATGTAATTTCTTCGAAATGTACAAGCTTACACAACTTGTGTAGCTTGTTAGGCGCCGAAAAAACAACACGAACCCCCGCCCTTTCACTAGGCTTTTCTGATCCTGTGGCCAACACAGTCGA
This sequence comes from Haemaphysalis longicornis, assembly GCA_013339765.2. Classification (NCBI taxonomy): domain Eukaryota; kingdom Metazoa; phylum Arthropoda; class Arachnida; order Ixodida; family Ixodidae; genus Haemaphysalis; species Haemaphysalis longicornis. The sequence continues at coordinate 35,045,765 of CM023456.1, read as the reverse complement.
CGTAAAGTAACACGGCCGTCATGTCAGCCTTGCCCCGTTCGCACGTCTTTTTCTTGGTGCGTGACTCGACAAGAAGCTTCTCGGAAACTGCAAAGAGAAGGTCGCGAAGAAACTCTGCATGCTTCAGCCGCTCAACCTGTGAATGTAAACTCGCCTCAGCTTGGTGTGGGCACGAGCGCTGCAGCGCATTGATCAGAGCTGACGTAGTGATTCCTCTTTTTACCAGTTTGGTATGTGCTGGGGAAGGCGTTGCCGTGGAGGCATCTCATGTAGTCGCGGTACTAGTAACTCACCGGGACATTCTTCTTCTAACGTTTCGCACTGCAACGTATTGCGTATTAAAAGAAAACTGTATAATGGACAAAACCTGTTCATAATAAACTAACATGATTTAAAGATTTATAGAACGCTCCTTGTCCGTTTCAGCAATCGTCAAGCACAAGCACAAACTAGCTGTATGTAGACGGGCTATAATCTGTGTTACATACAAGTACCCTACGCCTGATCGGGTCGGGTGGTCGGCCGATGGCATACTTACTTCGTTCCGGGTCCTCGTTGATCACCTAGGACGAGCCCCCAGGGTGAGGCGCAGACATTGCACTGCGCTCCCATAGACCCCTGCCACGGCCCCAAACTGCAGATGGGGAATGCAAATCGCTTAAATCCAGTTCAACACAAGAGAGGGCACCACCGCCTCAGAAAGCGCGCGATTTCTCCTCTCACCTGCGTTTCTCCGGAGCCCAATTAGCGCGCGCCGTGTGGCAAGAGAGAGAGGGAGAGTTACAATCTTTCAATAGACTGATACACTGCATGCTAGACTGCATGCTTATACGCGAATACGAGAGAGAGCAGACACACCCAACGTGTATGTGTCTGCTCTCTCTCGTGTTCGCGTCTTTAAGGCTGGTTTTCTCCAAGTATGCTTAGTATGCTATTTCTCCAAGTATGCTTGGTATGCTTAGTTCTCCATGTATGCTTAGCCCGTTCGCAGGTTTCACGTTGGTGGAGATGGCCCGGGTTCTTTTTTATCACCATTTCTGCCACAAATTTTGAACAGCATTTCGGGCATGCTTTTATGAAGCCGAAGCCAGCTCCGTATTCAGTAGGAATACGGAAACAGCATCACAGCAACAGTATGGAATGTGCGAGAATATAGTAGTTCTGCCAAATCAATTGTCGCAGCCACAGGCGTCTTTGAAGAGTTCATAACGTTTTTATTGCGAAGAAACAATGAAATCCTCAGTAGCGTTACATACGCTTATACCCCAAACGAGCTAACCTTTATTAATCGGGAGTTGTGTTTTGCTTTTCTTTTTTGGAGTTAATGACGTTGGTACATTTGTAAACCGAATTTCTTTTCTATAAATTTCAACTCACTATGCAAGGAACAATTGGAAAATTCAGTAATATGAAAATGTGCAAGGTTTTATCCGGCTGGTTGCGTAAAAACTGGTATTGATCTCAGTTCGGAAACAACGCTTATTTCTCGTTATTCGCCGCCCAATGTCGGTGCAAAGAGCCCTTACTATAGGCCGAATGTAATTCCTCAAAACAAATTACATCCCACCCGACCACTTAACATTATCTAAAAGCACGGCAAATTTGATTAGGCTCCATAAGCATGACACACTTTTAATCGAAGATCGCAAGCGATACTCGTTTCGTCGTGCACGACTGGGTGTGGTGAACACTGAAGTCTTATTAGCACGTTCGTACACAACAGTGGTGCATTGCCGGCGCGTAAAAAGTAACTGCTCCTGGCGATTCTGCGCTCTTTCTGAGACATGTTCTTTTTGCAGCCCATTCGTGAGAGTCAATAAACAGAAAGCGCCACCAATGCTATCTATGTTCTCTGAATCTGTACACGCCGCATATTTGACGCTATTCTTGTTTGTTTGTTTATTCTTCTATTGTGTCCTCACCTAACGGTTCTTTTCCTGACTGGCTTCCTGCCCATAACTGCCACGGTTCCCGCGGCTTCACGTACGCTGTCTTTTCCTTGGTTCTCGTGCGAGTTTGTTTTTGATCTCTGCGGTCCTCCCCAAAACGTCCAATGCGCCCCCCTCCAGCGCGCGATGTGTATCGGGCCCCTAGTGTTTGAGCGAACCGCCAGGCCGGGCGCCTGATCCTTGGTCTTCTATGTCCGACCTGCGGGGACTCCGGCTTCTCCAGGGATTTCCCCAATATCCGCTCTGGCGAGGGCCGCCCCTTCAGCTGCTGCTGCCATCGGTGGCGTCCCAGGGGACAGGGAAGAAAACTAAAAAGCAGGAGAGGCAGCAGGAGGGACGCGCTTTGCCGTTCTGATGTCTGGTGCGTAGGGGCAGTGCTACGGCAGAGAAGAAGCTGCCGCTCCTATTGTGGTGTGGTTGTTTTGCTGACGTGCTGCCTCAGGAAATATTTTTGGACTGCGTCAGTGTATAAAACGCATTACGGAGAAAAATTAATACTACCAAAGGTTGACATTGTAGCGTAGCCAGCAATGTTCGCTGACGCATATGATGAAGTAATGTGCATGCGTACGCGTTCGTCTTAAACGAGGTGCATTTCGTCACGCGACCCGGATAAAGGTATCACTTTGCAGCAACCGCAGTGACGTTGCAAGATGACTGGATCGATAGGTGTCCGTTGTGGGTGAGTCCAATAGGCGTATTGGGATGGAAAATGGGTCGTTATAACCGAAAGTGACGTAATTTGTTATAGTATGGCCAGAGGATGCGTTATGCCGATGACGTCATTCATACGGTAGGTCCAAATCACCCCCCCCCCCCCCCGCCTTTCAGTCTCAATTCGAGCTAAGATGTCTTCTATTCTATTTTCTCCGTAATCTATGACGCTGGTTTTATATCTGTAGTCGTTACTTCTGTCGTCCTCTTTTCCATGGCTATTTGTGGTGCATTAAGTTATGTGCGTGCGCGTGTGCTCGCGTGCATGCTCGCGCAGACAAGCACGCACTCGCGCACACGAACACGAACACGAAAGTGAACGTGAACTAGAACGCGTTCACGTTCGTGTGCGCGAGTGCATGCTCGTTTGTACAACGTATACGAACAAGCGCTTCGGTGTTCGCGGCTAAATCTAATTATATTAGTCTAGTTTCGAATGGCTGTCATTAACGAGGCCTACAATTGCAGTTTTCTTTTGCTCGAAAACACTATTTCTGCTTCACATTATTCGGCCACTATCAGGGCTGGAATAAAGATTCAAAGGCATTTATTCATCTTACAATTTGCTCATGGTACTTTATTCCATTAAGGTTTCAATTCTTTTACGAGGGTGGGTAAGCGGAAGCGATGTTCTTGCTGGTGGTGTTCCTTTTCACCCTCAGTGTAATGTTTACACCTTCCCTGGGACAGTTTTCGCACACTGAGAAACTTGGTCTAATGTTGCCTTCCTAACTATTGGCAAAAATTCCAGCCAAACATGGTAACCTCAAACTAAGGTGTCCTACTGCGAATGTAGCATTTAAGCAAACAAGAGCCGACGAAGTGAGCGGATCTGATATAAAGGGATGCTGTTTTTGTGTTTACTTTTTGCGGTTAAAGCGGAATAGATCTGAGTAACTATAGTAGAATAATATAGACTGAAAGTGACCATGGAAAGAGAATGGTGCTGTCCTTACCCCGATTAATTATGATCCGCAATGTTTTTTTTTTTTATCACTCTGCCAATAGGCTCTGCCGGTTCAGCAATTCTTTAGAAGTAAGGAGTTTCAACCACCTACTCGAATTTTAGCGATATAAATGGTTACCCATAAATTCACCCATCACCTTACCTATTTTAAAGTGTTAACAATACTGCTGACTTCGGTTTGACAGCGTCCATTGCATCCCTTCTTTATTTTGTGAAGTATAGCTTGGCGAATTCTGGCGGGTTTGCTGGTGTCGATTTTCGAAAACATATTTTAAAAGTGGAGCTGTTGGCCTCTCAAAAATCGGAATATTTCGTGTCGTCTGTGTGCAGAAAAAACGAAAGGAGGTGGAAATGAGCCAATACCAGAAGAGCAACAAAACAAATATTTATCGGCTTATTTTGCTGTAAATAACTGGGAAAGACGATAGGGCTTGGAAACTCCTGCTGCGTACGCCAGTTGCACTCTCCATCTGCAATACTCCTCCCAATTCCCTCCTCCTTTCTGTCCCTCTCCCCTCTTGCCTTTATCCGAATACTGCCCTCCCGGTCCTCGTCTTGTCTCTTCGTTCTCTCTAGCTCTAACCCTCTTCCTCCTCGCATTACCTGCCTCTCTCTCCCTCGACCATTCCCACTAGAGAGGTCTCGCACTATTTTTTCTTGTTTTTTTTTTATTACGATGACCTCTTTATCGCGCCCTTTATTTATGCAGTCTTTAACATAATATGCACTGGCGCATTTTATTTTGTTCTCTGTACGAAAAATCAATGTTGGCTGTATATTAAGAACAGGGCCAGCATCAGTAATGTACCCGTTGTATGGGTGAAATATGCTCATGGTTTTCTATCGTGCTAAAAATGTTTGGATGCATGAAATGTGATGCCGGTGTAAGTAGTTAGTAAATGTTTTTGTCTATAAACAAAGCTATTCAGACCACCGAAACCAATATTAGTAGGCTAAGAAGGCTTCGCATTGTAAAAGGAGGTAAATTTTCACCACGCTTTCTGGAAAGCATCAAGCACGGTAACGGCAGACTGCTCAGCTAGTCGTTGTTGTTTCAATAATATTTGTCGCTGTCAGAATCGCGTAAAATTTCGCCAACAGGACGTGGTACATGCGCGGTTTCTGAAACCAAGGTCTTAATAGAATAACGTGAGTATAAATAAGAAAAAGACCAAAACGGCGTAAGGTTTACTCAACCAAAGTATGGCGTATTACTATGTTCATTACTCTTGCATTGCGTCGACAGCAACGATTATCATTAGGATTTTGAGTTTTCAAGAAAATGAAACGCTAGAGTATTTTTCGACTTCAGAACAACAATGCCTAACAAAATGTTACTCATGGCATAATAATTCGCATTAAGCGAGAGAGAGAGAGAGTAAATGTTTCTTGAAAAGGAGAAGAGGTCGGCCTGCGAAACTGCTCCTGGGCCTGCTACTTCCCACTGGAGCAAGGGTACTGGGGACACCAAAGCAAGGTCAAATAAATAATACAATAACACAAATCTCGAAGCACATTAGGAACGGGTTCGAGCTTAAGCGTAGTTATTTTGCAGGGTATACGTGCATTATACCGATTTTTAATGAAGGCATGTGTATGCGGCCTTCTTTCATGAAATCATCGTAGGTAAAGTACGTTTACAGGTGCTGTAACTTAAACTGTTTTGGAGACCGAGTGGGAATTAGTGCGGTGCGCATCTGTGGAACCCATGTAGTTATCTTTATTTTGTATTGCTTAGATCACACTCAGGACAGGAGTAGTTGGGGGAATATAGGAGAGGCATTCGTCTTGCTGTGGACCTGAGTAGGCTGATGATGATGATTATTATATCCCTATTTGAAGTCATGTACTTCGCAAGAGTCGCGTAGAAAATTGTTTCCGGGGGCTAAGATGAGCCATATTACATGCCATTTGGGCCCTGAGACTTAGCGGAAACATATTACGGATGGAAGGCTCGCTACCGTAAATTCCCAAAAAGATGAATCTCGTAGTAGAATGGGCAATTGAAAGAGTTGGTAACTGCTCATCTTGGTGTTGAAGCCCTCCATTTCCGTAACAGAAAAAGAATACCTTATCTGTGGCAATCATTGCAGATGTAGCAATTTTTCGATATCTTGTGGTTTTGCTGTTTCAGTGCTCTCCCACTTTAACTGTCCCGTGTGCCTGTGATTACATTCCCTGTAAAAGTTGCTTTCATTGTTGCTATCTTGGGCGAGATAAACGCACCACGTGAGACACATACAGTAGATAATTGTTGTTTATTTTCATAAACAAATATTTGAGAGTTAGCGCCTTGTCGTCTCTTCCCTCTGTCTTCGTCGCTGTTTGAGAGCGATTTCAACACCAAGATGAATAAATCTCGTAGTTTCCTGGCCGATTTACTGAGCAGTGCGATACCGAATTCATTTGCCTAGCTGGGCATATAAAGCTCCTTTCGATCACGTATATGTTCCTTTGTTCATATTTACGTGTTTTTATTTATTTAATAAACAACCATACTGAACACATCCAGCATATTTTGATGATTGACAAAACAGAAAAAATGTAATTAAAAAAATGCTGCTTCACTTCCTCTTCGTTCTGAGTTAAGGGTGAAGAACTTGTGTAGTTTTGACATACCAAAATATCCAAAACCACCACAGTTGTGAAAAACTGTGGCCATAAATTTACTTTCATAATGTGACCAGAAAAGGGACCCACACTTAGATGTTTGTTTAATCATCTGCTGTCCTAGCTCATCCGTCACACAAACCATGTTTTACAAAGAACAGGCTGCATGCAGGTAAGAGCTTTGCAGAAGCATGTACGACGACTTATCCATGAGTCACTGCATGACAGTACCGTGGTGCTGGCGAACTTCATAGAAAGGGAGGGGGATCGGGGATGGCGATGAAGGCAGTGACTTGCCAGGTCCATTCCGTCATAAAATGGTTCTCCGCAGGGCTCTCCTAATTGCCAGAGCGCGTCATCATGCCTTCAACTTGGCCACTGCGACGCGAGGCACTCTCCCTGCAGAGCTAAACGCGCGGTCACTCGGGCAGGAGCTCACGTGAATGCACAGGGCGGGGCGCGCGTACGCGTTAGGCTAGATTTTAGTCGGCAAAGGACGCGCTTTCTCCCATGCAGAACCGGCTAAGAACTGGCCCAGCAATCAAAGCGTAAGCTGCACGCCGAAACACTGGGGCTTAAGTCATGGCGCACCTCTGGACACTAAGTCGCGCCCGCAACGCCCGCTGCTTTCCCTCCCGCCATAATTACCACCTCGAATTCCCCGGGAGCGGTGCTTCAGACGCGCCAGCCGCCGTGTGAAAGGGCTTAATTAACCGAACGGACCCCCGTATGCACTTGCACATTAAGTGCCAGTTTTCAGCTTCGAAGGGACACTATGCGGATAATGAGTCCCGATGTAAGGGAACAAAGCAAGCAAGTAGCAAGGCTTAGCCGTGTGAGTGAAGTTGTAAGACTTTTGCGCAATGTGTGACCGTAATGTGATTATCGTCATTCTCATCGTCGTTTTTCTCAACGCGGGGGTGTCCAAGAGGCAGAATATGCCCAATTTTGGCATAATCTGCCTGTGTTATACTGATGACAGGTTCGCATCATAGTGATATTTCAAGAATAAACGGCGCGAGACAACACAACATGACGCATAGGATTCCCACAAACTCAAAGCTATGTCTTTTTGCCTCCCGTGTTTTCTTGTTTTGTGCTGTTCATTCTCTCACAATGTACCAACTCGTCCAGACTTCTATTTCAGCAATATCGTATTAAGGACGCGGCTAATACTTCTTTTCCAGGCTGTCATGTTCTGGGCCAGAACGTTGTGCACCGGGATTTGTGCTTAATAAATACCCCTTTCGTTACTTTCGCTACACTCCACATAAAGGGGCATGAAAAGAATAGCTCTGACCTAAAAGAGGACCTAAGCATTTTTTTCCGGGTGGACGTATGACCGAAGCTGAAGCCGGCCGACCAAGGGAAGACTGAAGTGACCTGTTTTATGACGGTACCCAACGGCCATAAAATGTCCTCGCACGGGAGTCGCATCTCCCTTTTTCAGCTGCCAAAACTCAAGGCCTCGCGCACCGCAGTTTAAATGACATTGTGCCAGTCGGGAAGACGATACTTGGCAGGGCTCTCTTCTTCCGTCACACTCGCTAGCCATTCCAGATCCCGTTCCTGCCCGCCCTTTTGACCCTTCGAATTTATTTCCAACACAAAGACACACTTCTAGTTCTCCGAGTCTCCTTTTCGTTTGCTTCTTTTTCACTTCAATTTCTTCTCATTTTATTCGGGGAGCAAAGGTTCTAGCAGCTGCTGCACGAATTTGCGGGCAGAAGTCATTCATTCAAGTGAAGAGAAATTCAAATTTTTAGTCACAGAGCTTTGAAGAAAAGGGGGTAAGGAATAAAAGTGGTGCTGCCGATTTCGCAGCCTGATATTTTCATGCTGCGTATAACATAGGAAAATAAAAATGGCAGAAGTACTTTCAGCGGAAATAGAAGGATGCCACTATACGCTTTGGCTGAGTAAACACTGTAGGAATGATAGATTTCGCAAACGCAGTAGCAAACCTACGGGAGAAATTCGATAGTCCACGTGCGAGTACGCCTATACATGCGAAAGAAGCGCGGAACATTTGACTTCTAGGCAACTAAAAGCTGTTGCCGTACATGACGTAAATGCTGCTCAATGTTCTCGGTGTTTTCACGAACACGCCAATGCGGGCTTCGGCGTGAGCTGGAATGCGTTCGCAGATCTCAAAGCGAAAGTGCCGAACAAAAGGCAAAACCTGGAATGCTTTGACCGCTAGAACGGAGAGCGTTCATTGGAAATGAAAACGAAGTAGCCATAGAAGCCTTGAAATAGAGCAGTAAAAAAGACCCAAGGCATAGAGCCAAGCTAGGGTCGGGAAAGAGTAACACATAACTGCGAGAAAACTAGTCTTAGAAATTTAAATTCCTGCTCCGTGGTACCTCCATGCAGTCGTTCAAGCAACCAAACTTGCAGGGTGGTGAAAACGTGAGAACAGCGGTGGTATTCGGCCCTACACTGCCCTCGCTAAAAAAAGTTCGAGGTTAGGGCACCATTCAAATATTTTTGGCTTGCATGCAGATGAAAGTATATTCTTTACTCTCTTTAGTCTCTGTGCGTTTCTCCGTTAGACAAAAACAGTTCCTCACTGCCAGGAGTGAGATGGTTCACCCTTTTCTCTCTCACGTTATCAATCCTTCTCCTTTGATGCGCACGCGCACACACATTTGATTGCGATACAACGTGGTGCCGTGCATGAAAAACACGGGAAGAAAATAAATTATTTTCTTAAAAAAAACACGAATGTTTTCAGATGTTCTTTGGTTAGACTATTTACGACACGGTGGCTGTAAAAGGGGAGTATTTTTGTCGAATAAAACTATTTGCGAGTAAGTGCATGGTCCGCGTCTCTGTTCGCTGAACTAGTTTTTCTCGTGCCTGATTTCTTGCTTTGCGCCATGTTGCGCCACAAATAAGCTTCGTGTGAACAAGAGGAATCCACTTCTCCAGTATGTATTTGCTCTAATGAGGAAAGATCTTCCCATTAAGAAGCTCTCTAGGGCCCTGAAGGAAACGTAGTTAGCAAACGTTAACATGAAAGGGCTGTTGTAAAGCAAGCCCTTGAACAAGAGCGGACGACGGCTTAATTAGCAATACCAATCTATCTGTCGGGTTGCCCAGCTTTGCTGCGTCCTTGAGTATAAAGTGTAATGTAAGAGCGACTTGGCTTCGCGCCATGGCGCTTAACGAGGTTTTGGGGCCACCCAGCGTTATCCAGTAATTGCATTCGGGATCTGCCTTCCCGCTGCCTAGTTTCCTTAGCATGATGAGAGGCTCGCCGCGTAGATATAAACGATGAAGGCAACTCTGTGTGGTGCAGACGCCTTTCGGCTCGTAATCAGGGCATGTGACTGCTTTTTCTTCGGAGGCCATTATAAAGCCTGCACGGTGGATTCAGCGTTTATGCCCTGCGCTATGGCAATTACTTGCATCGGTTTGCGTTAGCCGCGAAAGTTATCGGCTTAACATTTGTCTATGCTTGCAGCATTGTTGCGATTTTTAATTAGGTAATTAAGAAAACAAAAAAATAACCAAACGCTTCCCTCCAGAAGCAGGGGTGCGGCGCTCTTTTCTCAGTGCTACCCCCGAACTGAGGAGAGATCCCTACGACAATTATAATTGTCATTCGCATCTGGCCTAAATGCCTAGAGTCTCATATTTAAAACTAAGACATGCTAATAGCACCAAAAGCTGTTGATGATTGTAGGGTTTAACGCGCCGACGCAACGCAGGTGATGAGGCGCGCCGTAGTGGAGGGCTGCGGATTAACTGTCACCACCTGGGGATCTTTAACCTGTGCCGAAATCTCGCGCACATGGGCGTTTTGCTTTTCGCCTCTATCAGAAAAGCGGCCGCCGCCGCCACCTGGAATCGAACCCGCGACCTCGTGCTCAGCAGCGCAACGCCTTAGCCACTGAGCCACCGCTGCGCGTGCGCCAAAAGCAAATAGAAAACAAAAGAATTGGCTCAGATTTAACATTTCCAATCCTAGTTATCACAAACGAAAGAAAAGAATATGCGAACTGTGTTTTGTGAAAGTTTACCTTTTCCTGAGATTTCGCAGCCTGCCGTCCAGCTGTACCTACTGGAGGATTGGATTCATCCTTTCGCTTACGCTGAAGGGCACGCGCAGACAGCCCAGTGAGCGTGCCATCGATGCCGAAACTGTGTCTGCGTTAGACGCCCGCAAATCTGTCGGAACAGCAGCGCTTTCATGTGCGTGCATGGCGTGTTCTCAGGCCTTTTTTTTTTTTTCTGTAAACCAAGTAATGAATGCACAGAGCAAGGGTGTATACAGGAGGCGAAACGGCCCATCGCTGCGGGAGCGGCCGAGCGACGAGATGATGTCACAATCAAAACCAACGCAGACGGCGAAGCTTCGTAGCTGTGACGAGGAAGGAGAAGTAGCGGCATCTGATGGACGAAATAATAGTGACTGCAATTCACTCTGGGGCTGCGCAGTGAAACGTCACTCGCGGCACCGCGCAGTTTCTTCTCCCGCGACAGATGCCGCTAGCTGAACCTATAGGCGAAGCTCTTGGGATGTTATCTGACCTAGCCAGAGTTTCATATGTAAGTCGTTAAGCTCTCGCCTATTCACGCGGTTTGCTTCCACTGAAACGCATGCACAGACCACGCAACTGGCACTGAAGGACAAGGCACGCGCGAAGCTGCCGTTTAACCCTGACCTGTATATATGTGGTGCTGCAGCGGCGAATCTCCAAGCAATCTAAGTGATAATACAGGCGCAGCTTGCACGCAGGCCGCTGAAGGTCACTGCGACGCGATGAATGATCATGAAAGATGTTACGTAGTATAGCGTTCGCTCTAAAAAATAATGCGTGAGCATCACTTCTCGGTTGGTTATATCACCGAGTTATGTCACTGAGTTTTGTGCTGCGGAGGTAGAGAGGAAGAGCGAGAGATTAGATGTCTTTATAAGCAGTAAATTAGCAGAGTGGTGTCCTCAATTGAGAACAGAGCATTCGTGATGCCAGCTGCGACAATCATTCACACTAACCGATAGCTAGTCGTGCGGACTGGAAATGGACAGAGTGTTTTCCCACTGCTCATTACATTGACGGGGAAGTCTGTCTACATCGCCTTCTTGTTTTTGACCCTCCAACACTAATTGATAGAGGGTGGCAGGTTCTCTACAAAAACTACACAGCATGGCAAACTGGGATGGATATATTTGTTGTAACGTGGTAGGGGAACGTCTTTGTTCGCAGCAGTCTTAGTTAAAGCTTCTGGGATTTCGTTAAGGATTCATGGGGCACGGATTAACCCTGCGCTCGAGACTGTCATACTGAGTGATCTCGTGGTACATTAGAAGAGAACTCTCGGTTCTCCATCGCTCGTGGTGCCCAGCGGGTTAGCTCTCTGGCAGTATTATGGGCGTGTTATGCACTCGAAAATCGGAATGGATCGGATTCAAGAGTATTTTGACTCGTCGATGAAGCAGCCGTTGAAGAAGAATGTTTAGTGCAAACTTGGGTATTCTTTCTGAACTTTGTTTTGGCACGCTTGTTGCGAATACGTTATAATTCTATCCGCGTTTGTATGACAGACGGCCAGGGTGATGGCAGCTTCTTCTGTTTGGGCAGTGGTCATACAGGGCAAGGGTGATTCTGGTATGTTCGACGTTGCGGTTGACATAACGGCCCTCATGCGTACAATATTGAAGTAGTCTACCAAATCCGTATAGACCGTGCGGTCGCTATTATCAGGTCATTCTTGTTGAGTATATAATGTCGCTGCTGTTGACATTTGTCATGCCCACTGATAGACAACATTGATGTGGTCACCTGGGCGAATCGTTAGGAGTTACTAAGCAAACGGTTCATAAACAAATGCGGAAACCAGATACAACAGAATAGAACCAACAGCTTTCATTTCTTCAGCTTTCCCTCCTCGTTACGTTTAGTATTGCTTCATGAAGGTACGAGTGACTCGCAGGCGGTTTCTTGTCGCATTTCGTGCAAGTGATGATGCTGTAAACATCTTGTAGAAACCACGAAATAAGTTCAACTTGGAAACTCTGGCACTGACTTGTAGGGACATATTATTTTTCGCACGCCATCACTTGACTTTGACGGATGTGAACAGTACTTTTCCGCGATTTATTGACACCGTTCGTGTCCTTCTAGCATAGTGCATCGCTACTTTAATTTACTTTCCTAACTTACATTACTCAGCAGCAGCAGCTCAGCAGCTCAGTTTTTTCTCCTTTTTGGCCCGCCCACGAACATGATCGTTAAAATGACACTCCTCGCTTCTCGGACACGAAAACTCTTTTACACCTGGGGTGCGCCCGCAGTTTTTAAGGTAGGCTCATTACTTTCAATTAAAACACAACCCTGAAGTAAAGTTTAGTGACCTAATAAGCCCATTGTGATTGAAGGATAAAGATATTACAACTCATATTTTGTTACAAATGACCAATGAGGCTACCGCAGCATAAATGTTGAAAAGCGACAAAGTTGGGGCGTGTTAGTGGTTCTTGTTGTTTGTTTTTTTGTGTTTTTTTTTTTTTGGCTGAAGTAACACAGTCTTAAGCCGGGTTGTGAGACAAAAGGCTTGTAGCAGGACTGTGCATAGTTGTCCCGAAAAGGCATAACGTCCACATCAGAATTTTTTTTGCCTGTTGCTTCAAATAGCAGACGCAGCCTTGGAAGCATTTGTTCAACAACGTTAACCTCTTTTCAGTCCGCATCACCAGCCAAAGCAATTAAGTTAAAGTTAAACCGTTCGCAAATGTCACTCGCAACGGCGTTGCGGTAGAAGCTGTGAAAGCGGTTGGGATGAACCTTCACCCAGAGGCACAGCAAAAAGAACAAAGTAGACCCGAGAGAAGCTTTACGACCTCTGTTTAATGTTATCCTCTTCAATTAGGATTGGTTTAGGCTGCAGAACCTTTCTTTTTCAGTTTGTCCACATGATACACGGAAACGTTTCCGACATTTCCTGCAACAACCCATTAGGGGCCTAAACTCAACTCTTGTACTTTTAACCCCGCGTTCACCGTTCAAGTCGCAGTTAAATGGAGGGGGTGGCCGCCTATTAAACGGGACATTGGCTCCGGGAAAGATTAATCTCCGGACGAAGGAAGAAGAACATGGAGCTCAAAATTTTCCAAACCCGGTGACCCGTTCCCTTTCCCCCAGGCTGTTTTCCAGGGCGCAATGCAAGGCACCCCTCTTCCAATCCCGCAACCTTCTCCTCGTTCCAACTTTCCCCACCTCCTTCCCCAATTACTTTCCCTCCAGCCAGGACCGGGTTGCGCACTGCAAAGTGCGTGAACTCGTAATTACGCTGGAACGAGCGAGAACGGAACGGGGAGGTTTTGTTATCCTTTCCTTACTGGATTTTTTAATCGCCTCCAGCTCTACTAGGAGCTCGTGGCCAGTGCGACTGGTTTATATATCCTTTCAGTGATTTGTATGCCCTTACTGTCACTAGAAAATGTATAACGGTTGCGAGCAGAGAAACGTTCTTTGGGATCGTGAGCTCGGCTTATTCTGCGCTGAGCTGAGGCTTGAAGCGCTACTGAGTTAACAGCAGTAATCGGTGATGGCGCTTTAATGCACGTTTAGGTGTACTTCCTGTTATGTTCTCGTAGGAATTGCGTACTCTGCCGGTAAACTTGGCGCGTACAAGAACTTGAGCAAAAATGGGTGCCGGATGTGCCAACTGAACGTGCAATTGTAGTGCCACGCTGATTCATTATTTAAATCCATCGATCAATCTAATGTACCCTAAATTGAGGCTTTCCAGGGACTTAGGCCTTGCCGGGTCAGAGATTTAGGTCTCCTTATAATGCCACCTAGCCTGGCACTCCTATAATCAGTCGGGCAAAGCAATGCGGTAGGGCGTGCTGGATGTGCGGTTGAGGCTATGCCGCTGCCCTGCTAGTAAATTTTGTTTGACGACAACGCTGGATCTTGGACACAGCGGTCACAGGATGCGCGGTAGGTTTTCATCCAATCCGCGGAGGGACAAATACATAATGCGTCGCGCAAACGAGTAACAACGTGATTTGTAAGGGCTGGTCTGCGGGGAAGCAAGGTGCCTCTTGGCTTCAGTGCAAGACAATAAGTGTGGACAGTGAAGCCCACCTTGGTGTAAGTGGGCCGTCGAGAATCGGAGATTAGACGATGCAGAACTTCACCCCCGACACCAGGAGCGCACATATCACATGCGAAATTCGGAAATTGCGATGAACGCTCGTAGCGCGAATTCTGAACCCACATGCCTTACTATGTCCCACATTGTGTCCATATAACGCGGCCTTCCTTCCCAATTATCATAAGCTACATGCATCGATAAGGCCTCGGCTTTCGCAGTCTTGCGGCGTGAGGTAGCATACAAGGGTTCACGGCCTATGGACTGCTTGTGGCATGGCGCAGGCGCTCCTGTTACTGTCGTGGGAAGTAGAGTGATAGCCCCCTTCCCTATACGTTATCGAAGAAACACTGGCTACCACTCTGCACAAAGAAAACACACACTTCTTGCTAGACAAGAAACTGGTGGGAAATTCATTCCCTCCTGGAGATCAATTGGTAGAGCCCCGGGAGCCTTATCGGAAGGTTATGGGATCGAATACATTGTCCTGTATTGTCTTTCATTCACACTATTTGAAATTCCTATTTTACATCAAAATGAGAGACTTTGGAAAAAATGCTCCAGACCCACGCTGCAACCGGTGCTGAATTGATCAAGGAGCTCTACAGAAGTTCCGCATCCCAGGAACAAAAACCCTTGCCCACAATAAAGTTGTTAAAACATCGTGCACGGGCCGCTGAGCTGCAAGCGCCTATTTAAACGGTGGCAGCGGCTGTGGTCCCGTTCCTGGCGCCAACAGGATGCGTGAATTAACGCGAAAAGTACCTCCCTAATTTCCCAGAACTTCGCTAATGGGGCGATAAATGAGAGTATTGTCTTTTAAGTTAATGCCTTTCATTAGAGGACAGCTCTCGGCGCAGTCGGTGCAAAACACCAGTTCCCCCTTGATTGGAAAGTGAATTGCGCCAGTGGGGTCGAAATGCAACAATCCTTCTGTCAACCAAATTTTTCGGCACACGAAGGAATTACCGCAAGATATCCATTCGCCCTCCAGATTCCCGCTCCTCAAAAGCCACATGTTCCCTCCCCACTCCTCCCGCAAAAATGGCAATTTTCAGATGAGTATATATGCATATCACGTAGAGTTCTGTGTTGCGATGACGGGTTGTCCGCAAAGGGGCCCAGACATCGCTTCCAATCCGAGGTAATGGAGGCCACGCCAACGCGGTGCTGTTTCCATTTCGCATTGCTTTGTTGTAACGCAGGTCACGTTCCTCGCACTCGGCGCACCCTTTCTGTTCAGCTTCGACGACACGGGAGGCAGAACGTCGCGAAGCTGGCACCACTTGGTGGTTATGGACGAAGGGCCGTAACCTTTCATTACCGCGAGCGTCGCAGCGCCCGCATATATGCGTGCCTATCTGCGGATACAGACGCTGCGGGGTCGGCTGGACGACCGAAAGCGTATCTCTGCTTCTGTTTGTTTACGAGATGGCGAATTTAAGCAGAGGTGGATATGTCACCACAGCAGGGAAATGAGATACGTCCGCCCTCGGTTTCGAGATGCCCCGAAACAGCTTGCTCCGCGGGAAACAGAATGACATTCTTCCATAACATTGGGAAGAATTGGAAGCGAATTCGTGCGTCTAGGGATGAGCACACCGAGGTGTCATGCGCGGCGATGTCACCGGCGGTTTCACGAGAAGGGAAGTAATCTTACATGGAGAATGAGAGAGCAAGAAAAAAATGTACTGGAAGAAACGCTGGTAAGAGTAGATGGGATGCTGGCTTTTCGATTCGAAGGAAAATGCGGCTTCCTATGTTCAGAATGCGGACTTTTACATCCCCTCCTCAGAAATTTCACTCAAAAAACAGACTACTCAGGGTGGGATTAAATAAATTCAAGAACAAGTATCTTTACAATAGGACAGAGAGCCAGCTTGAATGTAGGAGCTATGCAAAAGTACTCCGCTGAATGCTCGAATATTCTTGGTGTATTTCGTTGTAAAATATACTGCCCGTAGAGCTGCGGCTGATGGTTTCAACGTCTCTCCAGAACAATCTCTAGGCGCAGTAACTGGGTGCAACGAAAGCTGTCCCCGTCAATAATCGCTGCGAGAAAACGTCGTTTCACTAAATGTAGTCGTTGAATAGTTGTGATGAACCGGCAAGCTGTTCCTGGGTAGGAACACTTTCCCTCCACTTTTGGCAGATGCTCGCCTCGCGCAAGTGAGAAAAGCTCACGCTAGGCTCAACTATACGCCTCCGCTTACGAGGGTGCCTCAGGGTAATGATGCTGCAGTAAAAAATGTCGGTAAAAGATCAACCTGATAATGTAAATGCAAAGACCGATTACAGTGCATGGTTAAAGAGATCGAGGGCTCGGCAAAAGTCTGTCTGGTTAGGCATGGGAATGAAGAAACCAACCACGAACACTGATATCGTATGGAAACTTTTCGACGAATGAATAAACAAACTACAAACACTGAAAACGTAAAAAAATGTTCAACCTTTCGGAACCGCATACTGGTTCCTTGTTGAATGAACAAAGATCCCGTATGCGGCTGAGAAACGTCGAGCATTTTTCAGTCCTGGTTAGTGTTTGTGATTCCCACGGAGATAAAATAATTGGTGGTAGAGGTATGCAGCTTTGGTGCAAGTCTCATGTCTTTTAAGCTCGAAGCGTTCTAGAGCGATGCGTTGGAAAACGGGTGTCTTGGCGTGTTCTTTTAGCACGCGTTACGTTCTAGCGCGAGGCTTTGGAAAACGAGTGTCCCGGTGTTTTAGTACCGTTATTACATGATACTACGACGACATGAGACGACGACGACGACATGAGACGCCGACAACCCGAGCCCCTAATGGTCTTCTCCCGTAAAATGTTTGCTTTCTCCGCCTCATGCGAGGTTCACAAACATGTAGATGACGACTGCACGCCTGCCCACCATCATGGAACCGAATTTATGCCTGACGGCCTTCCGGGTGCAGCAATCGTGCTTCGTCAGCACCTCACAACACCACCTTGGATGCACGCGGAAAACGAGTGATACCTCACCCCTTAGTTCATCGGTGAACGCACCCTATACCATTTACACCGCACGCATGTAAAGCGTGCACCGTCGTACTAAGAGACACTATGCGGCAGAGCCCACCCTCAACAAAATGCCTGGTACTGGCATTTTTGTGGTTTTCCAAAATACCGAGAGTGATATAGCGCCAATACACTAAAGCGTGGACAGCTGAGCCTCGACAACAGCTTCGCTATCATGACATCGCAAGTCGCCTGCTACGTGCAAATGGCAGAGTTGTGGAAGCAGACTGCGCGCAGCTCATCGCCTCACGTAGCAGCATTACGGAGGCTACCGGCACTCACACCGAAGGCGACGCGGGCTTCTTCTAGAACGGCACTGGGTCGTAAAGGCGAAGCGTTATCGCCTGAAAATGCGAAGAAATAAGCAGTGTCGTACGCCAAAGAGCAGCGACGACAATGTGCGGATGATACCGAGGGTGATCGCCTGGGTTAGGTGGTCGTAAGGTGCGCGCGTGAGGGAGCCTCCACCGAAAACTCCTTGGCGCGAAACCGACAAGCCAAGGCGAAACAACAACAAAAAACGCGCAAAAGGAAGCAGGTGGTGAATGCGACTGTACGTTTTAGTTTAAAAAAAAAACTTCCCCGATGACCTTGAGTCTACTTATGTTATATGAATGCGAAAGAAAGTCGTGCGACTCTGTCGGCAGTTGTTATCGCAAGTGGCCAATCAACTTCAGCGGGTACGTAAAAATTATTGTATACTGTCTCCGCCTGTACTGTCCGTTTTTCTTTCGTCCGCATCCCTGCGCTGTTTTCACTGATATGACCTGCAACCAACCAGCCCAAACTCTAAATTTGAACTATATGATCAGCCTTGACGTTAAGAAACCTTTGCGTTGGGCTTAACGTAGTACCAAGCAAACTCAAACCCCTTGTACATCAAGCTGCCTGGACTGGTTGACGACGTTAGTCCTCAAGCATTACTTTAGTCCTAACCTCAGGCCGGCGCATGCCTGATGGGTACGTTAGGTCTCCTAACACTTACAGCTGCATCGTGTGCGCGTATCTTTCTTTGCGCTAATTTCCTTGTCTTCACAGGTTAGGCTCATGTAACTGGTATGACACAGACGCGATGTGCAGTGGGGTATCGCCGTGGGGAGCCATAATATTTTTATAAGCGCGTAACCAAAGTAATGTAACTCTAAAGCCGTCTTTTGTGTGGCGTGTGTGCTGCTTGTTACTGCACGTCTCCGGTTTTGATTCCCCGTTCTTGCCACTTTGATTGCTTAACTGAAGGTGGATGGAACTCTGCAGGGCCATCCGCAGCTCACAAGGGCAGGTACCTCGCTTCATAAAGAACATGTGCTTTCGAAGGAAGCAATGATGTAGTAGTATCAGGTGGAGTATTCAAATGACGGCCCATTGTTGTTAGCAATCAAGGCTGCAGTTAGGTCAGTGACGTAGCAAAATGTGCAACTTACGGATGGGAAACGAGCATCTTGAAATCAGGCCAAACTTTGGGTGAACGACATCATACTTAAATTCAATGGGAAAAAGTTGACCTGGGCTGAGCATGAAATGCGGATATCTGTCAGCAACTGAACTATCGGGGTGTACCGAAGCGGCTGTCTAGAGAAGTAGGGAAGGCATTAACTTGACAGAGGTGTGAAATAAGAAAGTTTTAGGCAAAGAATCATTTCAGAGGCCTTCACCTTGCAGTGGACATAAAACTTCTATTGAGAGCGACAGCTATAATGATGATGATAACGCGTGACTAGAAGGAAACCACTGTGACCCTAGGTGACGTGCGACTGCGAGCCAGCCTTACTCAGGTCGTCCTCTTGCCTTGTACCGGCTAGCCTGCCATGCAGTTTATCCCGCATACTTCTCAACTTTCTCAGGTAACCGTTCTTTCTACTAAACAGGCAAAGAAAGAAAGAAAGTAAGTAAGTAAGTAAGTAAGTAAGTAAGTAAGTAAGTAAGTAAGAAAGAAAGAAAGAAAGAAAGAAAGAAAGAAAGAAAGAAAGAAAGAAAGAAAGAAAGTAAGTAAGTAAGTAAGTAAGTAAGTAAGTAAGTAAGTAAGTAAGTAAGTAAGTAAGTGAGTAAGTGGTAGTAAGTGAGTAAGTAAGTAAGTAAGTAAGTAAGTAAGTAATTAAGTAATTAAGTAAGTAAGTAAGTAAGTAAGTAATTAAGTAATTAAAGGGACACTGAAGTGAATTTGTCAAACTCCCGTTTTCGCTTGCACTGCGTAGACTGGCTCAAATTAGCACACTTTTCATCGTTTATCCGGTTGACAAATCCGTAATTATTTTACAAAGCGCGAAAGAAGAAAAACTACCATGCGCGGTTTGCGGCGGCCGCACCAACTAAGGCTGTGACGTTGGGAGGAGGGGCGCCGTGATTGGACGATGCCCAAGGTTAGCAATCAAACAAGTTTCGGTTTCGGTTTCGGTTCTGTAAAACATAACCAATGGCGTTGCTGGATGGGCATTCTCAATATCTCAGTAATCATCGTACCGCGCTTCTGTCATGTTGTCGGCTGTAAAATGCACAAGATAAGCCTCCCAGGACGGCTTGTAGTCGTAGCATTAACTAGCCGAGACCTACGCAGTCCATGAATGCCCTCCGCGTACCCGCAGACGCCCAAATGTCATGCGCTTTTCCCCCATATTTGGAGCTTTCCTCCCTCATGCCTGTATCGTAAAAAGCGTGTTCTTACCAGGCCAAGGGTCTGTTCATTCTGGCCTGTGCCCACTGCCTGCAAGCAGTCGGTGCTTATGGCAACAGCACACCAACGAGAACTCGCTAGCGCACCAGTGCCAGCCTGCGCGCGTTTTGTGAACTAGTTCGTGGAGCCATGAACGTTGCGGCCCAAAAAAAGGTGAACTCAATATAGAAAACATCGGCGGAAAACGAAAAAGTTAACTTACAGAAAAAAAAAAAGCACGTACCCGCGGGGATTTGAACTCCTGACTTGCAAAACACTTGCGGAGGCATATCTAGCGCCCCAAACAACTCGGCCACGGAGCTGGCTCCGCTGGCCATGGTAATATAGAGTATATATTGTACAACCGGATTACACTTTTATTTAGTTTTGGCATTTCAAGCAGCGCTAGGTGACTATTTGTTGTACTACCGCTCGTGACAGTAAGCGTCGCCCGAGTTTCCACAGTAGCTCACGTCTAGCAATTGCATTTCGTAGGCGTAAAAGCGTTCGCAGATGCGTAGTCGTGCTGCTGACCGCTGTGCACTCTTGCTCCGTGCCGCTGTGCTTGTTCGCCCAGCGCAAAAAAGTGCTCTCCGCGCCCTAGTTTTACGCTGTACGGTAAAAATATCAGTTGATTTTATTTTCTTAGTACCTATATTGACTTCGCTGACTCTTCTCCCGCCTTCAAGAGGCCTTATATTTTCCTACTGGCGTACCAGTGAGCGAAGCGTCGCATGTGGGCTTGTGCAGCGCTTGTGTGAAGCGACCTTGACTTGGAGCTAGATACAGTGTACAAACAAACCAAGTAAAGAAAGGCACATTCTTCCATTCACAAACGTGTCCTGGCTTCGTTTCAACTAAGTGAACGAATTGCGACGACCCGTCGGCGGCCGGCAGACGAAACGCTGGGCCGACTGACTCTGTCTGAAGGCCGGGGAGCCGTGCAGTAGCGCAGCCAGCCAATTGCCAGCTCATCCCCTCCTGACGTCACACGAAAACGCCACAGAAAATGGGCGAGCGTAAAGAGAGGAGGACAGCATTTTCGAATTAGTTTTTCTACTAAATAAAATCACGTAAACGCGCCTAGAGTGGTCGAAACATGGCCTGGGGACTCCGGACTACAATTTGCGCTAGTAATCCCGCAATGTTTACATATCACTTCAGTGTCCCTTTAAGTAAGTAATTAAGTAAGTAAGTAAGTAAGTAAGTAAGTAAGTAAGTAAGTAAGTAAGTAAGTAAGAAGTAAGAAAGAAACCAACGAAGAAATAAGAAGACGACCTTGCATAATACATTGAAGACGAAGCAAGAGCCCGCTTATGCATGTCCCTATCTCACACGCGTATGCCACTAATCAGCGGAACGGAGTGGTAATTTAGCATCATTAGCTTAGCGGCGGCGATGCAGGAGCATATCAAATGTAGCTTTAATGAGCTGCCACTCTTATGCGGGAGATGCACGACAGCGGAGAATGGAGAGAGCTGGCGACGTCGGAACCCCACGACGCGGCAACCCAACCGTTATGACCATGAATTAAACTTCGCTGCCCACAACGATGCAGCCAGAAAAGGTGAGTTTGAAAATATTTCCTCTTCCGCGTTTAAATGTAGTAGCGTGCTGGAGAGTTTTGGCTGATGCATAATACACGCCCTCTTGTCATCCCGCGAGCCCTTGGACTCAGAACGAATGTCGCGTGGGAAAGCGCACTTAGGTTTCTCCCTGTATAATTAAGAGGCAATCAATTATTCCGAATATGAAGGCTGGCAGATGAAAAGAACAAAAAGCGAGCGGCTGGAACTCCGTAGTGATGCACATAAGTTTACAAAAATTTGTAGCCAGAAAAGCTGACTAATCATAAAGGCATTATTAATGAATAGTATTCATCTCACAAACAAAAAAATGACGACCAAAGAGAGAGAGAGAGAGAGTAGAGAGAGAGAGAGAGAGAGAGAGAGAGAGAGAGAGAGAGAGAGAGAGAGAGAGAGAGAGAAAGAAAGGAAGGACGGAAAGGCCGGGAGTTTAACCAGGTGTAGAGCCCGGTTTTGCTACCCTGCGGCAAATATTTGTATTGACCCTGTGCGGTCGGCGCGCGCGTTGTGGTTCCGATTCTGTGACTCATTTACTTATTATGCCTCAAACGCCCAGTGTGGGGTGTTACATGAGGGTGGGCATTCGTACAGGGTTTCTTCAATGTACGTTTTGAACACAATGGGGCTGGAGTGGCCCATGACGTGGGCCGAAAGTTCCTGCCAATGCTTTGCTCTCTGAACAAAAAATGGGTCAAGGTGTGCAGCTGTACGGGCATGCGAAGGATAAACTATGTTGTGGTAGTTAGTGCGGGAAGATATGCGAAGATATAATAAATACAGGCAAGATTTTTAGGCGTAAAAAGCGCGTTTTTGGCACCTCAAACAGGCAGGCGAAACAAAGTTTAAGCCTTCAACACCGTAATTATGCGCACCATAACTTTTTACGTAAATGCATATAATTTCAAAGGAGGACGTGCGCGGCCTCCATCTACAACAGGAAAACCAAAAATGTTGTTGTTTATAATGGCACAAAGGCGCTTGCAGTTGGACATAGCCATTCAATTGTCCCCTAACACTGCTGGACTAATTATGATCAATTGGAGGTATTCAACAACCGCACTGCTCAAATTCCAATGGCCGCTGTCGCTTGCTCGGGGGTCGCATATAGTTCGACAGGCATGAAAACATTAAAGCGGTTCAATCAACGTGAAAGCTTTCGGCAGTTCAGAGCAGTGATTCGCCAGAGTGGTTGTTGCACCGTTCTCCGCTCTTCGCTACCACCCCTCACGTTCTTCCCCTTTCTATCTCATTGCTCTTTTCATGCATTGAACAGAGAATTGTTCAACGCAATTCAATTTTCCCGACTTTGCAGTGCTTACGTGCCTTCTCCTGGGACAGCTCGCATCCTTTTGTTTATCTTTTGTTTCTTGTTCTGCCGGGAACAGCACGAGCGAGAGTTCTGTTCTTTTAAAGACGATAGTCTTTCTTGGGCTACTACAACCCAGAAATGTTGTTCTGTCTTTATGTCTGTCTGTCTGTCTGTCTGTCTGTCTGTCTGTCTGTCTGTCTGTCTGGGACTCAATTCAGCCACCCAGCCAAAGTAAAACATGGCCTGCGCAATAATCTTATACAGTCACAGCTAAATCTGCCCGTCTAAGTCCGGTGTAATGTTTATATTTGTCAACATTGTTGAACAAGAACAAGACAATACGCAAATATAAGACAACAAAATAATACACAAGTGATATTTGCAGTGTTCTTTTACAAAAAATCATAGATGCTTGATTTTTGCGAAATGAAATACTACATCCACTGCAGAAAAAAAATTCGCTCCGCCGTCGCCTGCTGTCGCCCGCGCCACTATAGCTTCTGGCGCCATTTTAAGAAATGAAGCGGCAAGAGTTACGAAAGGTTCCACTAGATAGGCTCCACGTCCTGCTTGGAACGCACGTGGACTAAGGAAACGGGTACTATAAGTATAGTGAACTAGAATACTATACTATACTAGTTCACTATACTATAAGCATTGAAGGAGGGCGCCTCAATTCACGCGCGTCTCCGCCGTACGGCAGCACTGGCATCGAGGCACCCGGCCTGGAGGAGTGGAACGCGGTAAATTTAAATCGACTTGAGCAAAACTTTAGCGAGTTTACCTTGAGAGGAGCGCGACGGGAGAGGAACAGCATGAGAGGTGAGCGGGAAAAGCGAAGGGAGGCATTTACTTGGCAAATTTCGGCAAAGACTATCGTCTTTTGTCGACATTTGCAACGAAAGGAGCAGAGCAGATACGCGGCCAATTTTTGTGCTTGCTTTCGTCTCGCACGGGCTGGAGTGTTTCTGCGCTATCATAAATGCATCGTTTTCTTCTTTTTTTTTTTTTTTTTTGCGGCAGCCACTTTTTTTTTCCCCTTACTATCGTAAAACGCAGTGTCTAGAGTGCCGTCCTACGACATTCGAATATTTAAGACTAGGCTAGCACCGGCCGAACCGTGTGTTGTTGTAGTGTAGAGCATCCGTCTTAGCTTCCTGATGCCAATGGCGGTGGTTCGAAACCGGCTCTTGCCGCGGCTGTTTTCTTTCTGTTTTTTTTTTTTTTCAATCTTTCATTCGAACAATAATTTTTATGACTTAGGTTATTTTGGTGTTTTAAGGGATTTCTTTGTGTGCGTTAGGTCATGTTATGTTATGTTTAGTTTTCATTGCCTAGATTTACGTTATCTACTTCGATGTAGTGCCAAACGCGGCAGTTTTATTACAAAACTCCGGTGGACGTCGATATAGCGGAGTCCTTATAATACCGTCGGACGGCACTCTAGACACGGCCATCGTAAAAACCAACCCAACGAGCATTTTTAACTAAATGGACGCGGGGACTGCTGGTTAACTACATATATTTTGCCTCAAACATATTTGCGCTTTTGTTTACGCTAAATAATGGGGAAATGTATGGCCAGTGCCAGCGGTTTCAGTAAATTCGAACGGCTCTTCCCGTATAAACCTCCTGTTGAAGTATCCCCTTAACTGTCGGCGAGAAGGCTGCAGCAAGGGACAGGCGGGTATTCTTTCGAAGCCTCTGTTTGGGTGCGTGACGCCGCGGGGCTCTGTTTTGGTGCCTAATGCCACGTGAACACACTGGCTAGATAGCGCCACCTCGGACGAGCTACGACGCCGGGCCCCTAAAATAGCTCTGCACTTACAAGAACATTTGAGAGCTGGAAATACTGACTAAAACCGCTACTTTATTTCTCCCTGACGCAATTACATACCGACACAACAAAAACTGACAAAAATTAAAAACGCAAGAGAGGCCACGATTTATTCAGAAATTAACACATGCGCTTGCAGCAGCACTGTTTGGTTCAACTGGGGCAACTTTCTAATACACTATCAAACTATCCAAATTGCACAACTATGACGTTCCACGTCTGGCAAAGACACTACCACCCATTTGAAGAGAAAGACAGATCGTAAAGAGTGTTTTAGAGCAAGTCGGCGGTGGTAATTTTAAAGCTCAAGGTAGTGTAGCTGCGCAGTGATGCTTCCCCGTTGGCTGTTCGATATACAGTCGACTCGCGATAATTCGAACTCGAAAGGACCCCAGGATTTTGTTTGAATTATCCGAAGTTCTCATAAATATTACTCTGGGCAAGGGGACAGCACACATTATGATCAAGCTATGATTTTAAGCACATTTTAATTTTTAAGCATTTTGAAACCCTAACTGCGCAAAATAAATAGAAAGTGTAGGCGTAAGGTCCACAAGCCAAGTCCCGTTCGCGTCACTTTCATAACCGCCGTGTCGTTTTGCTTTATCTTTTCTTTTTTTCTGACACGAGACACGCGGTTGCGTGATTGCGCTTTTTTTCTTCTTGTTTTTGCGACAGTGGCCCGCACGGTTTTGACCGCTTTGACAAGTGTAGGCAGTCAATTATGTTTAGACGTTTTTTGAGGCCGGTTTGTTTTTGTTTATGTTTTTTTTTTTCAAATTCGCATCGTAGAAACGGTAAATAAAGCTAGAAAGTTGGGAAACATCCCGGGCTACCATACTTGCGCTTCGTTTCGAACGTTTGTTTACTAGAAACGCCTTTTTCCTTGAAGGCTTGAGGCGCTAATTTTTCATTTTTCGACTGTTATGACTATATGAGCACACAAATTTTCAAATATCTGTGATGGAGCAGTAGATATTTTTCTGTATGAACATCAAAAAGTACGAATTAACAAAATGACGGAGTTAAATTAAAATTAAGCGGCTTTCAGAAATATTGGAAGAATAGCCGGCCAACCAAAAATTCGAATTTTGTTTGCATTAACCGGAAGTACGAATTATCAGAGTTTAAGTTATCGCGAGTCTACTGCAGTAATGAAGTGCTAACAAAGCCGTGTTCTAGCTCAACCATTGCGTAGAAAATCGATTTGAATTTGAGTATGCGCTTCTAGAAACGGGGATACGACTGCCCATGCTTAAAGAAATGGGTTTGAAGAACAGGCGTAACGTAGTCTAACAATCACTGTGTAAATCGTGCAAACAATAGCAGATCACCTCCATATCGAGCTTGTTTTATTCAAAATTGTTTCCCTTGTCACTAAGAATGAGCGTTTGATTTGACTGCTACTAGCTGTTATTTCCCGGGAGTTGGTTGAACTAGGGGACTAGGTTGAACGCCATAGAGTTTAGAGCAGTCAGTGTTGCTAGGTAACATATATAGCGATCTCAAGCTGCACTCGTAAATGAAAGTTGAGGGTAAATACTTAGTGTACATATAGGTGGCGAATTTGAAAAAAAAAAAGCAATTTCTAGGCATTATAAAGATTAAGGCAGAGGGGGGGCGGTAGAAGCGCAAGAAACGAAATAGGCATTTGTCAAAATTCCGGTCTCTAGTGATAAACTCGAGTTGACAAACTGAATTCGCTTCTCCAGGCCTCGCTTTCGTCTCTGCCTCTACCATCTCTCCATTCTGTCTTCCGCTCGGCTTTCTGCGAGTCTTCAAACCATTAACAACAACGACGCCGGGGATTTTTTTTTTTCAAGATTACACTGCAATCCGAGCGATAAACAGCGCGAAAAATACAGGATTAAAATACCAAGTGTCCCGCCTACAATCCATGTTACACTACCACTGCTGGCGCAGTGGAAAAGACACAGGTACGATTTCTTCAAACGAAGCTGTGTTGAAGCTCATTGAACCTTCACGCTCACTAGACAAAGAAAAAACAAGAGCGGGGGCACAAGTCAAGACATCCATAACTTACACGGTTATATGTTTCATACTTTCAGTTTTGTTGGGAAGCATGCGATCATCTTACTGAAACTAAGCAGGAAGTTCAGCCGCCGTCCTTCAGTACTCATTTATTTCCGCCGGAACGCTTCCCCTCACGCTACAACTTGTATTCAGCTCTGGCATAGACTGTGCTCCCCGTTCGCTCTCGATAGGTCTGGATCTCATCTTACCAGCTCTGTATATGCCAGTGGGCCTACACAGCGTGCACCCAAAAACAGTGAGCAGTGCATACGGAAGAGCGAGTGTGCTAGCTGGAACGGTCGACTTAGGGTGCTTTTCTACAACTTGTTAAAATGCGGGGTACTTTGTTCACACTTAATTTCAACAAAGCATGCTCCCAACAATGTTTATTTGGAATTTTTTTTTCTAACGCCCATTTCTTACCCTACATTGCGGTCATAAGCTTCTTACAAACCACTTACGTCAACGCAATACTGTTAACAAGGCCATATTTGGCGCTTTGTAGCTGCAAGACAGCAAAAATATGCAACATGTTTTTAATATAGGTGATAGTGAGGACCCTTGGCTTTAAATTGGGAAAGTTTGAAAGAAATGGAAGATGGCCTTTGTTTAGTTGTTTTCAAAATATACCAAAATATGCGTTATCTGACTACGGTACAGTGCGTTTTTCAAATTGAACCGTCTTGACCACATAAAGTAGAATTGCCGCGGCGATTGAAACAGAATAGAAGAATAACACTAAAAACTTTCAACAACCTAGCTTGTTTAGATTCTGAGAGAAAAAGCCCCACTCTTGAGCAATTTCAAACTTTTTTTTCCAATTTGGGAATTTTTAACTAAAGGAATTCCCTATTCAAGCCAAACAATAATATGTTAAATCTTTTGAGAGTTTGTAAGGTCTTTACATAGAAAGAACTAGGGCGATAGCTACAAGAGTTTTTGTTTTATGCCGACAGAAGTTTCTACTTTCCGCAAGCCCCTCAAGGCTGCCGGGACCCTAGCTGGCTATGGGATTATTTTTTTTTTTTTTTTGAGAAACGGAAAATTGTTTTTCCACAAAGTAACTTCACTCATGTCGTCCTCTGTGCACAAGGAGCTATACATAAGATTTTCGTCAAAATTAAACTTGTCGACCGGACACGCCTGTCTCATCTCTCGTGAAAACACCCCAGGGACGTTGTTGCACAGAGCAACTTTTCGGGAATATATACCATAGATGGCTTGAACCCTCCCCTGTAGATAAAAGTTATTCGTGTTTGTAATGCCAGGCCCACGCTTCAATCACGCTTTCTACCTACCCTCTAATAAGTGCTCGGTTTTCTTTATATTGAGAACATACTGAGTAGCTCAAAGAAACACACGCAAGAAAAAAGGCGCGGGACAGGCGCAACTGTCCCGTGTCCTCTTTCTTGTGTGTGTTTCTTTGCGCTACTCAATATGTTCTCAGTCCAAAACCAACACGCCCAGCAACAAGTTCTCTTGAGGTTTTCTTTATCTCTGGCGAATCCCTGAAGGAATTATGATATTCCTTCTATAACTTCACCTAACATTCCGCCAATCTGGGGTATTCCTTTTCGTGTTGTGTTACACGTTTTGCCCGATGTTACATCCTGCCCAATTTTGCACTGACTGGTGGTTATTGCTCTGATTAATGTAACAAATAGCCTTGTATATGCTTGCTTCGCTGAAATGACGCCAAACAGGTCACGTGTAGCTAGTGGCTAGCCCCACTAGCTTTAGGCCCACTAGCTGCTCACTGTAGGTCCACACAGTGACGACCTACCAGTGAGCGACCCACCAGAGGGTCGCCAGTAGTTTTAGGGTCCCGTGTCGCTAGTGGGTCATCACTGGCATGCCACCCGGGACGACCCATCAGGGTGACCTATTGGGGGGGGGAGGAGCAGGAGCATGTGAGTAGTAATTTGTGCGTCATGTGTCGCTGGCGTGTGAGCCACACTTGAGTTACCTTTGGATAGCTAGTTATGTGGTCCACGGGTCACTACGAAATTACTAGTGGCCCTCTGGTAATCCACCAGTACTCTTCTTGTACCAGTACTGACACGTTCCCAGTGTTAAACCTCCAGTGACCCACTGGGTGCACGGAGGTTCACGGTGAGTAACTAGTAATTCGTTGGCAACGCGCCACTAGTAAATGACCCACCCATGAGTCACCTGGTAACCAACTACTGGGCCACCACTGGTGCGTCACTGGTGTTGACCCACGAGGCTCGACCGGTGGGTCACAGCTTGGTCAATAAAACGCGTCGCTGAGTGACTTCTCTCCTGATTATCAGTAATACAAGAGAACCACAAAACAAATGCCGGGAGAGAGACCGACGGGCCAGGTGCTTGTGAGTGCAGAACTGAGAGTGAGCACCTATCTGGACTGTCTTTCTCGCATCCTATATATTTTAGCATTTATCATTACTTAATATCCCTTAATTGGTTAATCACTAAGTCACTCACCAGGGATGGCAAGCCGGGCTTCAATTGGAGGGTTACTAGAGGGTAACCACTTCTGGGTAATCAGTGACGGAGCAATTGCCAACATGTGCCAAATTTCTTTTATGGTTAATTCATTTTCCCGTTTACTGGCCAAAATTTTGCCGTTTACCTGGCTCGAGATAACGTCTTTAAAAACAAGTGCCATATCACAAAAAACCAGGTTGCCTGTCCGTCCCATCATACTCCAAAAAAGGAGCTTTTAAATGTCAATAAAAAATCTCCCTCCCCTCTCTACTGCGCCCCACCCAAAAAATATTCTAAAGCGAAGGATACTTTTTCCCTACTTGATCTTATCTCCGTTTGAAAGCTTAAGCTAACGATCAGTTAGGGCTTAAAACGCTACTCGAATGCAGTCAATCTATTTTTACTCAGAAGTGGCGGCCAAGTGAAAGCTGAGACCGTTAAAGCGTAACCGTGAAACCTGAATACCAGATATAAACAAAAATGACTTGGTTTATTTTAAATAAAAATCGTAAGCTGCAAGGATAAAAATAGAGTTCGAGGGCCACGGCGACCATCTAAAATCGTTTTGTGTGAAAAACAAAACCAAAACCTAGGAACCCAAGATTAGCGAACGCTGACTACACTGCGGCAAGATTGAACACGCGATTGTTCATCGATGCAAACCTGAAACTCAATATCACGCTTCCTCGCCTTTCGGGCTCCAATTGCGCGGAGCACTGAAATTTTCCCATAACCGAACGTTGGTTTCTCGGCTTCCCCCCAGACAGTATGTAGTAGCAGAAGCGACTCAATAAAAAAGAAATAGGGCATCGTTTATTACTATGATCATTGCATCATAATCAGCGATATCACACCTCTGGCTGTTCCATTCAGCTTCTTTTTTAACTCTACCTGCTCCTTGGTGGAAGTAAAGAAACCAAAATCAAGCAAATTCCGGAGAAAATTTGGGCCACGAGTTTCTTTTTGGTTTCACGAAGGTATAGAAGGTCGTTTCTTTGCGGCTTTTTATAGAATAACGGTATTCAATCATAATTTTTGCGTTTCCAGTTTTCGAAGGCTGTCGCCTGTTATTATCTTGTTCCCGCGCGTATAAGATGCGCATTCGCATTACATGGCTGCGAAGAGACTGTCAAAAGAAACCATGGCTCAAAAACGCGCAGACATGCTAGCCCCATAATCTGGCGAAGCAGTGGTGAAGAACCCATGCAGATGTCGTTGTAGTCTGTATAACCGTATGCTTTTGCCTCAGTCTTACGAAAAATCACTGCGACAATTAAATTAATTAATTATTCTTTGTATACCTTAAGAGCCCAGAAGGCATTACATGGGGGGGATACATCAACCAGGTACAAAAGTGTCAACAATGCATTTGGTGAGGGAAGAATACTAATAACAAAGGTGTCGATCAGCAACAACACATAGACACCAATCCGCTATTGGTGTGCAGCGGTGACAGAACGAAGAAATAATACAAACATAATAGAGAAATAATAGAAGAAACATAAGAATAAATAGTACACAAAAATAAATCGCGAAACTGTACAATAAATAAAACCAAAACTTCAACTGTAATACGCACTCGACGTGCTTTTCACTTCTTCTAATTGCTTTACTTATTGCTTTTCTTAACGAGCATTATTTAAATGGCGCTCTTTGAGTGGAGATGTCTTTGGCCACTAACTCGAACATATTGTACGATGACGGATGAAATTGTGGTGAAAGTAGAAGTCGGAGCCCTCCAAGCTTGGTGAATCGCTTTCAAGAGACAAATAAGTCTCCCTTGTCAATAGGATGGGTGTGCCAATATTCCAGTCCACCACCGAGGTAACCAGAAATTCCGCGAAACGTGGCGACTTGTGCACCCTCTTTCCTTTTTATAGCAGAGCGTATCATGCTTTGTGTAGATGCGCCCTTTAAAAAAAATGAGAGCGCCTGCGATGTGATGTGGGAGGAGCTCAGTAGTCTGAATACGTGTGCGCGCATGAGCCACCGTTGCCGCTAAACAGCTTGCTGGATCTTACTCTCCCCTCTCCACTTTCTTTTTTTTTTTTTCAATTCGAGGATGGAGGTATAGCTAGATTGTTCCAGAAAATTTAGGCAATCCCGAACGAGAACTCTTCACAGACGGCGTCTTCAAGATATTTTCTCCCGAGCGCAAATTTGAGAAGCAAAATAAATTCCAAATGCTGCTCAGGTACAGTTTCCTGAAATATTCCAGTTCGCTCGTACAAGAAGGCGTCCTTTGGTAGGGAAAGAGAGCGATTGGGGAACAGGAAAAGCGTACAACCGTTACACCTTGCCTACGCCAAATTTAACCGATTTACCAAAAGCAAGA
Organism: Haemaphysalis longicornis; assembly: GCA_013339765.2. Lineage (NCBI taxonomy): Eukaryota > Metazoa > Arthropoda > Arachnida > Ixodida > Ixodidae > Haemaphysalis > Haemaphysalis longicornis. The sequence goes on along the minus strand of CM023456.1, from coordinate 35,014,168 downwards.
CCTATGCGACGTTCTGGCCGGAATTTTTCGCGACATTAATCTTTATAAGCATTTAATCAGTCGGCGGTTGGCACACTATTTTTGTTCTCACTCATGTTCGTGTGTTTCTAAAAAAAGAAGAAACTTGGCATTCTCCAGGATTCGAACACAGGTCCCTGGGCTCGAATCCTGGCATGGTTCGTGATTAACCGTGACGTCGTTGGAAGCCGCCGAACCGGCACGAAGGCAAGAAACTGCTCACAATTGCATTTTCTGTGAACATGTTAGAGCGGAGCATTATATGGCAAGGCGAAATGAAAATCCGGTGGTCCTGTGTACGCAGAAAACCCCTCTGGTGCAACCCCATGCACATGCGCAAAAAAAAATTAAGTTCGAGAGCAGTAATACGTAAGGGGAGAGACATGGACTGGGTTTTTAGGTTGCCTTTACGTAAGCCGCGCGTTGCGACTTGAACATCTTTTCTCAAGAAGACGGCCGGTATTCTAGCCTGGCAGTAAACTTTTGCGTCGAGTGGCAGACGTGCACCACTCCCTCTCAGCGTTCATTTTGCAATCAACCCTCTGAAAGGCTGCGACCAATTTTCATTGGATCTGAAACTACTTTTCGGCGCGCTAATTGTTGTCTGGGTTGGGGCGATAGTGCCTTGGGGTATGAGGGCGAGCGCACGAAGAGAAGAGCACGAAACGCGATTTCTTTACAGTGCCGTTCCGGAATTGAATTGCGAGCTATAATTATGAGCGAGAGCTTCTGACGGCTTTTTTTTTTTTTTAGGAACGAAGGAGAAAAATGCGTCAGAAAACTTCAGTGTTAATAACTGATAACGAAATCGCGTTTTCTAGCTACTGAACATATTATTACACGAGTGTGAAAGCGGAGAGTTTTTAGGCGATCTCCTGTTGTAGAGCGTAAAGGGAGGAGGGTGTTTCATCGGGTGAAAAAGTATCCAACGGGAGTCCTTCACTAAACGACGGTTGTAAGTCCAGTCACTGCACTTGTGTCGTTGTTTCTCCTCTTCATGTAGCGTTTTTTGCTCTGGTTTGTTTATTAAGCAATTATGAACCAGCAAGCTCAGAATTTTACATTTCTTCTTGCTCCCTTCCTTCTCCGACGAGTCTTGCCGAAGCGTGGTACCCTTGGCCGGGTCTCAACTTCCGTCTTGCCCAGCGCATAGAGCGTGCGGGAGCCACGACATGGCGCCGAAGGGGACCATTGCATCGCGTTCAGCTACAGCAGCTCTTCGGGTGTCACCCCTTTCTGTCTCGGTGCCAGGCAAGCAAACACGGGCTTCGCCGGCTTACCGCTGAAATGGCGCGCGTGTTCCCTGCCGTTGCCACTTAGCACGTCCCCCGGATCGTCGGTGCGACAAAGGAGTCGAATCGCTCCGCGTTCGTGATGGAAAGCGCGTCTTCTCTCATTAGTCCCGACAGGTGCCGTCCGCACATCCTGTTGTGTTTGTATCGGGTTCGACGAAGGGTAAACACAACCGACGTCTCGAGACCGATCAAACAGGCCGCGTAACGAATTGCCGCCGCCCAGAGTAACGGAGCACCCCGAAAACGCAAGTGCGAGGCCTGTGCGCTACATCGTTGGCACTAATGGCTGCTGTTCGGATGTCAGTCCTGAACTGTCGCCGCCCTTCGTTTGGCTCGTTTATTCTTTTATGTCAAGAACGGAGGTCACGGTTCAAGCACCTGCGGCGGTCTTAAATACAAAGTCACTAAATTTTTAAAAGTCCCGTACGCTGTGGGTACACATGTCTGTACCAACGATTTGTACGCGTTTATTTAGAACGGAAAGAATTTCTTACTAGCGCGAAAAATGGATTACAGTGTATTTTGCTTTTGTTGTTGTCACCGCGCACCGACGCCAAGCTCCTTCTTACGGTGGCTCTGTCTTCCCAGCTCGTGGACCAAGTTGCACAAATGTTTCCATCTATTGAATTTTTCCGCTTGCTGTATGTTCCAGTCGCCTTTGCAATAACGAAAGGCGTAGCTGTCCATGGGGCAATGCAAATAGTCCAAGTATTGCACGAACTGTGATGTCGTATAAAGCGCGGCCTTGCAACCAAAATTTATTACGTAACTATTTGCTTTCTTTTTATCGCCAGCTGGACCACACAGACTGATAGTGAAAACTTCTTCACTCCAACTCATATTGTTTCTTCCATGTTTAAAGCTGCAACGTAATTGTCTTTACAGCGCATGGTAATCACGATTTTCCTTCATTTTCTTCTTCCTTGTTGCGCGACACCTACAGTCTTGCCTAGTTTTTTTTTTTTTTTTTCATGACTTCGTTTTTTTCCTGCCTGCAAGGAGAATTAATAAGACGGCTATGCCTTGTTCTGGTTCTTTTTTTTAAGGAAAGCGTGATGACGTGCAAAAGTGACTTCGGCTTTAGACGATGTCGGAAAAAATACATATACCTTGAACCGAAAACTTTAAAAAATAAAGCAGCTGACGTTGCTGAAGCCCCAATTACGTTTATGATTAATGGCTTCTGGAGTTTGGCAAGCGCAAACAGCACCGACTCATCATCGAGATATATCAGGCGGCAGCTTCAGCGGGAGTGCACGGGCAATATGTCAAGGCAGCTCTTCGCGAGGAAGGTTCTGTGTGGTAACTTAGCCCCCAGGCGTGAATAAACAGATTACGAAAAATCTGCTTAGCTGTTCCACATCGTTCGGCCTTAAAATTTCACTTCTAAGGGTTTTATTTCTAAAAACAAAAACTCTTCCTCCTTGACTGGCGCATGTATTTCGCCAGCGCTACCCGGCCATGGCAGCTGCTTTTGTGATGGAGGCGAAAAGCAAAAACGCCCGTGTGTTCGAGAATTCGGCGTACGTTAAAGATCCCCAAGTGGTCAAATACTACGACGCGCTTCATCTCCTGTTTAGTGTCGGCCCCTTAAACCTCATGATCATCATTTTTCCAGTGCTAATGTTCTTAGGTAAGTCTGGCGTATTGGAAGTTTCTTTATATGGCAAGCGTAGGCGATAAACTGTAAGAAAGGGGATGCCTGGGTAAACTGAATGCCTGCCATCACTGCTTTGATTGTGCTGACGACCGACAAAATCAATCGATGTACCGACATAACCCGTAGTTTCTTTTTACTTAACGCCTTAACGATGTTTTATGTATGTATGTATGTATGTATGTATGCATGTATGTATATATATATATATATATATATATATATATATATATATATATATATATATATATATATATAATGCAAAATGCCAATTTCCCCTTGAGTCCGTATCAAACCTACTTAACGTATAAGAATGAACTAAGGAAGGGCAGATTTTCAGCAATAGTTTATTTTTTTGCTATCGGAGCTTTTCAGCGCTTATTTTGACAATACGAGGCTACTGGGATTTTCGGCGCTTAAAAATGCCTTTTTTGTGTTATATATGTCTTTTTTTGGTTTTTCGAGTCGATGGTCTGCAAAGACTGGTCTCGCTTCAGAAGCCCTCAAGGCGGGGCTTGTCGCACCTCATTTGAAGAAAAATCAGTGAGCCTTGCCAAACAGTCCCAGGAACGAAAACCGTGCACGAACCACTACCACCTCGACCTCGCCACATGGGCCGAGCCGCCAGAGGCCCGTACGTAGCGACACCGTAGCTAACCTAACCTACGTCACGCCTGTCCTCACGAGCTGTTTTGATTAAGTCTTTCTGACTCGCTCTGTCCATGGACCAATCATGAAAACTCTTACGCAAGTTCCTTATTTATGGCTTACGTAAATAAAAAATACAAAAATGAACAAAATGAACTCGACACAGCCGCGCACATGCCACTCAAGGTCGTTACGCTGCTGAGCACGAGGTCGCGGGTTCGATTCCAGGCCGCGGCCGCTTTTCTGGTGGAGGCGCAAAGCAAAAACGCCCGTGTGTACCAGACTTCGGCGCACGTCAAAGATCCACAGGAGGTCAAAATTAATCCGGAGCCCTCCACTACGGCGTGCACCATCGCCTTCGTTGCGTCGCCGCGTTAAACCCTACAATCAATCAAATCACTCAAGTTCAAAGACGCCTCCTCAGGGAAAACAACGGGCAAACCTGGCACGCCAAAGTTTTCAGGTGACGCCACAAATACGTGCACAGTCATCCCCCGATCACGGAAATACAGCCGGATGGCAGGATGCAGCAAGTGTAGAAGCCAGAGAAAAACGAGAAGCGGAGCTTATAAGGAATGAGCATCTCGGCACGTCTGAAGTACTCTAGTCATGACAGCCGTCATTGGTCATGTCGGGTAACCGTGAAGGGAATTTGTAAACCTATAGCCACGAGAGAATTATTTATAAAGAATGTTAGGTGCTGTCTAATATTGACAATAGGTACATAGTGCATAGTTCCCGAATGGTATTTTTCCCGCAGCTTCTCTAGTCATCTGCTTCTGCAATAATAGCTCTGTAATTTGTACGGAGTTACTGCACTTCCATGTTATATATAAGGGGATTCATCGGTGCTGGGAAGAGCTGAGAAAGTCGTCCTGTTCTGTCAAGGAATAAATACTAGCAGTTAAGATCTTTCTTTTGTCTTCAGTTGTGTCTTCAAAGAGTAGTTACCGATTGTGCCTTTTCCACTAGACCACGTTGTTAGCACCTAGGAAACTCGGCTAAGGGCGTAAAGCTACTACGACTATACTCACCGATGGTACTAACAGCCTCGCAGACGACAAAGCGTCGCACCTGAAATTATTTTCACCGCGCTACACTTGAATACAACTTGGCACATTTGTGTGCTTATTTCGCACTCTTACCAGAAAGCATTTCCGCAGATGAGAGCTTGGGCGCCCCTCTAAGAATGCTGAGCTCATATCGAAGGTCTAGGACAGATCCGCCACCATCCCCAAACGACCGGTTGCTACCCATTCCTGTCTGACATAAAATTGCTGTATTCCCTGTGCTAAAAGAATTGCCCAAAGTTCTGAGCGACAAACATTCGATATTATAGAAGGAATCAGGTCATGGAGCGTCCCGAAATACAAGCACGCTCCCCCAACTTCAGTCAACTTTGGGTGCTGTTTTTTGCACACAATTATTGACCGAAATGAGGTACAAATTCAAGCCGCAAATTATTGGGATCTGTTTCCCTTGTCTTGCTTTTTAAACTTATCTTTTCTCGTCGAATCAGCCTGCATTTCACGTAAATCGGCTAAGATCGCATCTCTTGGTTGGCTAATTTTCCCGAAGAATATTAAATTACTTTCCCACACCACAAAACTCGAGCACAAATCAATATTTGTCGCAAAATATGCTGCTGGAGTAAATACGAATTGAGCCTGTATGTGCCTGAACGACAGCATTTGGTTCATATATAAATGCCTAATAGGCACTTTTCAGTGCCTATTATAGGCGCCTAAAGTCATTGATTTTTTGCGCTTATAGTTCCGGTCTCTACTCATAAACCACATATCGGTATACATTTAGATTGTCCGTATACGCGTTTATTTAGTGCGCAGACTTTGAAGGTTCGATGAACGACTGTACGCATTTTCAGCGAAGTTTGGACGCACTTTTAGCTTTCTCGCTTCCCTCCACTTTCTTTAGGAAAGGACGGTAAATTTTACCCCCTAGGCGGCGTGCAAGATCTGCCGAAAGCACTCTCTCGAGAATAAATGCACCTTTCGTTCGCGACAACTTTGTCGTCTTCCACCAACCACCTTTATTCCCCAGTTTGGCACCCGGCACGCCCTCACTCCTGGCTAAGGTTTCCCTGCCTCAACCCCTTTTGTATTCAGCCTCTCATAGCACGCGATGGCAAGCTCCCGACAACGTATGGAGGCAAGGCATGTCAAAGTAACCAGGGCTTCCCTGCTATGCCTTACGTTAAGAGTTTCGTGCGCAAAGCGTCCACCGCCCATCCGCTCTTTCCCGTGCTGACGTTGGCGCGCGCAGCAATGCAAGCTTGGAACCAAGCGGCGGGTCCTACTTCCCTATTTTCATTTTCCGCCTCAACAAAGCTCAAAGCTTGGAATCAAGCGGTGGGTCCTACTTCCCTATTTTCATTTTCCGCCTCAACAAAGAGTGATCGTTCGTTCAGCTCCAGCTGTTTTCGGGGGTTCATTGTTTTCGTTCGCTAAGTGACAGCATTGCCTGTTGAAAACGTGAATGCGCTTCTATAAACAGCTTGTTTGTCCCAACAATGGACGACGCTAAGTGGCCGGTCGAGTGCTGACGATAACAGTTATTGGGTCCATTTGGGCCTTTGCGTGCCGGCCGGGCCTGGTACTTTACGCCGGTGCCTGTTTTTGTCATTGACAAATGACGCGGCCGCTAGTCGAGGGCAAAGCGTAGATTTTTTTTCCCTTCTTCCGTTTTTTTTTTTTTTTTTTTTGTCGGCCTAAATGAATCTGTCGTCGCTCCAAGATGTTTTAATGGGAAGTAACAAAGAAGTCACTATTCTTGCTTGTCTAAATAGAGCCCTTGATGACGCGGAAACTGTTCATGTTTTGATTTTCGTGAACTTGGGGTTAGGTTAGGTGACTGTGTAGGTTCCCTACCTTACCACCTACCAGAAACTAGTGGCGTGGACGTTTCATGTCAACCAACTGCAAAGGCGTATGTGGAACGGCAAGAATACCCATTTCTCGGGCGTAGACTCTTCGTTTGTTTAGAAACGCTTTGTTTGACTCGTATTATTGCGCCGACGTGAGTCACGATGTCGTCACGTATGACAAAAATGCAGAACAGGGCAAATTACCGAAGGTAGAATCATAAACAGACCCGGCAATGGCAGGGCGTAACAAATTCCGACTTTATTGCATGCGCCCTAAAGAAAGAAATAAAGGAAGGGCCCGGTCAGATTAGGTGAAAAAGGGACGCGTGTAGTATGTGAAGTGATGATGTTTGTCCAGCGGGTGCGGTAAATCAAATATCTTCGTCATGGTTACACCTTTCATTTCAGGGCCAGTCAGGACAGGACAACGATGAAAGGCTGCCTTCTTTTTTACCTCTTTCGCAGCCGTACCGCGGGTGTACACGGCCGCAATTCCGCAGCTGATCGGAGACTCGTGGCGTCGATCCTTGGTTTCCTTTATTTTCTTGCCATCTGATGCATCAATCTCTTCTCATGATCTTGCATGCTTCAGCAGGAATGTGTTCAAATAAATTTCAGCATGCCTACTCAACGCTGTTTTTACCTTATATGAAACACTCATCGCTGCGACTATATTAGCTTCGAAAATACCTATTCAGATCTAGTCCAATTCAAGCTACTCGGCACAACACTTGTTGTCTTTCATATTTGCAGCCATCAAAATTTGAAACGTGACTTCGTGGGTTGTACTCAATCTACACGTCTATCGAACTATCGATCGATTGATTCCTGCAGTCGGTAATCACACTGGTTTGCTGCCAATGGGCCTTCTACAGCGTGTTTTTTTTTTTTTTTTTTGCGATAATCAAATGTACGGGGATGCATCGCGTGTCTTCGTTAGCGGCGTGAAGAGCATTTCCATATGCGGCAGCGTTTGTTCCGGTTCCCCGAAAAAGAGCAAGTCATGTTTAAGTATTACTAGAGTCCTTCAATTCCTTTCAGAGTCCTTCATGACCAGAGAAGCATTGAAAGACTCTGGTATTACCAGAGTCCTTCAATGCTTCTGTGGTCATAAAACACCCGGCCAAGTTTTGTACGGGGACAAAGGCTACCGCGAGGGGGGCCACCGCAGATCGGAGGGCATCGGGCGGCCACCGCTGGTTTGTAGCCAGACAATCCTCCCTGTTCTGTGGCCAGACCGGCAGCAGGAACGCAGTAGCAGCATGCCCGTTCGCACCAAATTTTTTCGCCACTCACAAAATGATAAGTCCATTTGAGCGGCCCACGACACGCAAAGCGAAAGCGCACTGCTGATAAGGCGGGGAGCGTCTGTTTTATCAGAGTCCTTCAATGCCTTTCTGGTCATGAAACTTCGCCGTCACGCTATGGGAGAGCTTCGTACGCTGCCACGCCGCGGCGCTGGTGTTGATCGGAGGTCAGCCGGGGGCGTGGTCAGAGAGCGTTTGGCAGGGAACGGACTAAGATAAAACCAGAGTCTTTCAATGCTTCTCTGGTCATGAAACTCCCGGCCAAGTTTCGTACGGGGACAAAGGCTACCGCGAGGGGCGCCACCGCAGATCGGAGGGCATCGGGTGCGGCCACCGCTGCTCTGTAGCCAGACCGGCAGGCAGGAACGCAGTAGCAGCATGTCTGTTCGCACCAAATTTTTGCTTCACTCACAAAATGATAAGTCCATTTCAGCGCCACATGACTCGTAAAGCGAAAGCGCACAGCTGATAAGGCGCCGAGCGTCCGTTCCCTGCCAAACGCGCTCTTACCACTTCCCCTGCTGCCCTCCGATCAACACCAGGGTGCTGCTGCTCCTTCGGCCGGCTCCCCGAGGCTAACTACGAGTGTCGCGAGCGGATTTGCTTCGTGTCTGGTGCACTGTCGCCTCTCGCGTGCTGCTGCTCCTTCGGCTTGCTCCCCAAGGATCGCTACGAGTGGCGCGAGTGTGTCCTTCGTGTTTACTGTCCCACTCTACACTGCCCATGGATTATTCTCGCCTCTTGGATTACTTCTAACCCTGAGGATCTATTTCTGCCTTCACCCAGCCCCTTCCCTGGTGAGTAATTGTCACCGGAGCGCTCTCTACCTTCTCGCCCCTCCTCCCCCACCCCTGTCCCATTGTTTATACAAAGCGGGGCCTTCAAACAGAGGGCCAACACGCTTCTTTCGTACCACGCTGCCTTCGCCACATGTGCGGAATCTATACCATTTAAAATGGGCCCACCCGACTCGGAGGAAGATTCACCTCCCCCCGATGGCTCTCCAAGCTCGACCTCATCATTCGGTTCATCTGGAAGGAGCTGGAATGACAGTCCCTCGCCCTCGATAGAAACCCTTGAGACGAGAGAGAGAGAAATAACTTTATTCACATAAAGGGTTAGGGCGCGGTGGGCACGACCCGAAGGGTCGCGACGACTTCAGCCGCTCGAGTCACGAGCTCCTTCTGGAGCTGGGGGTCCGAGCGGCCCAACGCCTCCATCCACTGGTCAGGAGAATTAATTGGAGGGAATGGGTCCTCATCACAAGCCCACATTTGGTGTTGGACCGTGGCTTTTTCACCGCAGCGGGGGCAGAGCGAGGATGGGTAGAGGGAGGGGTGGACATGATGGAGGACGGCTCTGCACGGTAGAGATTCCGTTTGGAGTTGACGCCAGAGGCGTTCCTCCTCCAGAGTGAGGGATGAGTGAGCGGGTGGAAGCTTGCGGCGGGAGAGGCGGTAATGCTGTGTGACCTCTCGGAATGTGAGGAGACTGTCCCTGGTCGATCTGGCTCTGTGGAGGGAAGAGTCCACATCGTACGCCCGGGAGACAAGTGCTCGGGCTGCCGTGTGGGCCGTCTCTATCCCTCCAATGCCCGTGTGAGCCGGGAACCATTGGAGTTCGACCGCGTCGGATGGCGAATTTAGACCGAGAATTTTGTGTGCCGGGGCAGAAATGAGCCCTTTGGCGAAATTTTGGACGGCCGTTTTCGAATCCGAAAATACAATTTCAGGGGTGGGCCTTTGGGTTATTGCTAGTGCGATTGCCGCCTCTTCCGCGACATGCGGGTGACGGGTGTGAATGGTGAGGGTTGCAAGAGGAGGAGATGACGTGGAGTGAATTACAGCAATGGCGAATGCATCTTTATGCCGATATTCTGCGGCATCGACATAGAGTGTCGCTCGGGAAGGGGGAAATTTTTTTATCCAGTGTCGTGGCTCGATGAATCCGCCTGTCAATATGAAATTTTGGGTGCATGTTTTTGGGAATCGGTCGAACGATGATATGATTTCTGATTGATGATTTGATGCAGCACACAGACTCGGGGGCTTTGAGCTGGTCCGATCCCTAGTTTCTGCAAGAGGTGTCTGCCCCGCGGAGCAGCGCCCTAGGCGGTTTGACTTGGCCAGTGCGGTGGCCTTCGATTAGTTCTGCTGCCGTATTGTATGTCCCTGTTGCCTCTAATCTGGCAGTGGATGCGTTCGGTGGTAACTGCAAGGCGGCTCGGTAGACTTTGCGGATGAGACCATTCTACTTTCTTCATTTCGCTGTCGTTGAGGGGAAGATAGGGAAGAGCATATGTTAGTCGGCTGATAACAAACGCTTGTACAAGTCTCAAGCGGTCTTGTTCTTTCAGGCCGTGCCCTCGGGCAACGATCCTACGGAGCAGGCCAATTATTTGGGTAACATGGGCCGAGAACGTTTTTATTACCTCCGTGTTTCTCCGATTACTCTGTAGCAGTAGGCCTAGAATTTTGAGGTTCTTGACCCGCGGTACAGGCTTTCCGTCCACTAAAATATGGATGGAAGCCTCTCGCGAAGGTCCAGATCTTTTTGCTGGGAAGACAAGCATCTCTGATTTGGTGGGAGAGCATTGCAGGCCCGCTACTCGGGCTCCTTGCACGACGGCTGTAGCGCCAGCTTGCAGGGTTTCTTCTATGTATGCATCACTTCCTCGAGTGACCCATAGGGTTATATCGTCTGCATACATGCTGTATTGAAGACCGGGCACTTGATCCAGAGCACAGGCTATGTGTGACACTGCTAGATTAAACAGTAAGGGGGATATGACCGACCCCTGCGGTGTGCCGCATGACGGTAGTTGTATTTCAGGAGATTGCAAGTCACCCAGTGTCAGCGTGGCTGTTCTGTGAGATAGGAAGGCGCGAACATAGTTGTACGTCCGTACGCCTGGCCCTATGCGTTCTACGCCTGCCAGGATGGCTGAGTGAGATACCTTATCAAATGCTTTTGTCAGGTCCAAGGCTAGAATGGCTGCGGAGTCACGTGAGGGAGGCTCCTTCAGCAAATCCCAGTATAGCCTCAGGTGGACATCGTTTGTCGCAAGCCCTGCCCTGAAGCCATACATGTTGGGTGACAGCAATTCTTTTTCTTCTATAAGCCTGTTTATTCGTGCCATAATTATTCGTGCCATTATTTTTCCAATACATGACGTTAGCGATATCGGCCTGAGATTTTCTGTCGAAAGCTGTTTGCCCCGCTTAGGGATCAGAGTAACATTCGCATGACGGAACTCTCGAGGAACAGTGCCCTCTTTCGAATGCTTGTTAAATAACTTGGTGAGATAAGATATCGAACCATCGTCGAGGTTTCTAAGCATCTTATTCGTGACTCGGTCTTTCCCTGGGGCGGAAGACGTTCGCACGTCCTGCAGCGCTCCCCTGACCTCTGCCTCTGTGATATCCTCGTCCAAGGAGGGGTTAGGCGGCCCGGAGTAGTCCGGGTGCTGTTGTTGTTCCCCATCTGGTACATATCTATTGATGAGGTCTCGAAGTGACTGGTGCGGATCGGTCGCAAGCTGTCTGGTAAGTCGGGTAATTTGGTTCGCCTGCTACTTTTTAGAACGTGATGGGTCGAGTAGGTGTCTTAGGAGGCACCAAGTCCTCTTCATGCTCATAGCGCCTTGTAGCCGATCGCACAGCTCTTCCCATCCTGACCTCATTAGTTTGTTTGCATAACATTCGATTTCCTTAGCTAGGATGGCTATTCGCTTTCTTAGGCGCCTGTTATGCTTTTGAGTGCGCCATCGCCTCTTAAGGCCTTTGAGGGCTTCCCACATATGCTGCAATTTAGAGTCGACGTGTGGCGTCGGTATATCGGGATCTAATTCTTTTTGGTGATTCCGTACATCGCCCAGGAGCTGTTCCGTCCATTGAGCTAGGTCAAGCGTTGGGGAGGAAGGCAGGTCCCCAGCTTGTCGTGCGTCCCGGAAAGCGTGCCAGTCTGTGATGAAAGTCTGCATACGCTTTGGTGGTGTGGGGTGTTTGAGTGTCGTGTGTAGCTGTATTATGTGATGATCACTGCCGAGGGTGTAGTCTATCCTACTCCATTCTGCATGGCCCACTCTATAGGTAAGGGTGAGGTCCGGGGTGGTGTCCCGTTGTACACTCGTTCCCTCCCTAGTTGGTAGATCCGGTGGAGTTTCGAGTGTCAGCTTCTGAGATTGAATCAGATCCCAGAGCAGCCTGCCCTTTTTGCTGTCCCTACGATAACCCCATGCAGTGTGTGGAGCGTTAAAGTCTCCAGTAATGATGAGGGGTGAGCCTGAAGCGGCTTGTTTAGCGGCCAGCATTAATGACCGAAAATTATGTGTGTGTTGCTTGGGGCTACTGTAAATGTTTAGTAAATGAATAACCTGTTCTGTCCTACGCTTCGGGTACACCGTTACAAAGTCATGGGGGATGCAGCAGTTATCAAAGTGTGTGTGTTGTGCTGATATGTTTCGCTGTACTGGAACTGCAGTGTCGTGTTGTGTTTGCAAGGACTGATAACCTAGACATCTGACACGCTTTCCGGGTTCCTGCAGCGAAATTATATCCGGGGGATTCTCCCCTTGAGACGAAACGCACCCCGAAACTAGAATGGCCAAGACGAAGTCGTAGCTGCGACAGCTTTCTTCACAAGTTCGCAGCTATTAGGCGGGCCTGGAAATGTACCCAGCAGAAATCCAGGCGACGTTTTGAAGGCACCTTGCACCCCAAAGAAAGCAAGAAAAAGCAGGACAACAGGCATTCACCACGATAATCCCGTCTAGCCACCAAATCCTGGCTAGCCCGCTCAGCAGCTCGCCGTCGGCGGATTAAGGGTAAGCAACGAGCAGCCTTCGTCACGGGAGATACTCCTACTTCTACAGCCTCTACCACTGCACAGAACCCCAGCACGACGAACCATGACCCCACACACAGGCGGGACAAGTCCACGCAAGGTGCAGAACGGCTTGGAAAGGCGGGCACTCAGGACCCCGAATACCTCTCAGAACCCACTGAACCCGGCGATAAAAACCCTCAATAAGCAACCCCCCTGGCTAATAGTAACAGTGAGAACTACAACATCCCATGGTTCGACGGGACAACTACCCAGAAGGGGGTTGCCCCTGCTGGCACACTACAGAAGAGGCGGACAGACAACACCCCTGACCCATCTCCAACGCAACAAAGCTGCCCCCAGACAAGCCTGGAAGGTCAACAAAAGCAAGCAGTTGCTCAAACCAACCTAGACTCCTTCCCGCCTCTCACACCTAGAGCACGCCCTGTTCCACGAACGGTCCTAGCCCACCAAAGCCCTACAAGCGACACCTTACATACGGTGTCATTCAAACCCGCAGTCCCCAAGTCCACCTTTCGCACGGTGAGCGCCTACTCCGTGGGCACTGCTACAGAACACCTCTGGGACATCAAGGACATCAGGGTCAACAAAGCCAGAAACATTGTGGCCGTTGACACCACGAGCAACAAATCAAAAATCGCCCTCCTAGAAATGACCTCCCTTTGTGGCATAACTGTGGCCCCTCAACTTGCCTCTAAAGAGCCAAACAAAGTCACTGGCGTCGTCAGAGGTATTGATATCCCAGGCACCGCTGCCGAATTAGTCCCCCACATCAGGTCTTCGAAGGAGATCGTTTAGGCCAACAGGAGTGGCAACTCTCTATTCCTCACCTTTGTTGGGGGCACACTTCCCGAGCATATTTACCTCGCCAACGTTCGCTCGCCTGTCGTCCCCACAACGCCTCAGCCTCTACAATGCTACAAGTGCGGCAGATTCAACTACATCCGCGTTACCTGTCGCCACACCACCCGCTGTGAACGATGCGCAGGTGATCACGATGAAGCCGACTGCAACGAAACCCAACTCAAGTGTGCCAACTGCCAACAGGATCACAAGTTCTCCTCCCCCCAACGCCCCCACTGGCAGAAGGAGAAAAAAGTTCTCATGGAGGCTGCGGCAAAAAAGATCCCTAAAAACCAAGCTCGCATCGAACTTTTGGCCACAAAAAACGATGGCAGAAAAACAGCGAATGATGGACGCACCTATGCCCAAGCAGCAACCAACAACACGACCCCACAAGCGCAACAAACATCTGCAAACAACCAAGCAACAACTGCTATCCACCCTGCCATAACAAGCATGCTAAACACGGCAATTGAGACGCTCGCAACAGCCATCGAAATCTTCAAGCAGCATGTGCGTACTACCTAAAAGACCAACGCGCCCAAAGCCCCCAAACCGACCACGCATTCTACAACGGAACGTAAACGGAATCCGCAGTCGCTACGCCGACCTAGTCTGCCACCTCCAAGGAGAACGCTTCGACGTTATAGCCCTCCAGGAATCAAACATAAAAGGAGGTGACATGCCACTACAAGGATATGTATGCTACACTGGTGCCCCCAACTGCGAGACTCCCAACTACACACTCATCCCACGCACCGACAGCTCACACTCCCCTGGAAAATCTCGAGTATGCACCTATGTTCGACAAGACCTTCCACAAGCTGCAATCCAAATCCACGACCTAGCAAACGAATACATGGACTGATGCGCCATGACCGTCCGCATGAGGGGCACGGATACTACAGTTGCAAATGTCTATGCCCGGCCGAACGTACCATGGGATGCCGGAATTATGAAAACCCTCTCCACTCGCCTTGGTCAAGATGCATTAATCATAGGGGACTTCAACGCTCACCATACCGACTGGGGAAGCAAAACATGCACCCCTAGAGGCAGAACCTTGCTGGACGCACTCTCCTGGTGCTACCCATGCCATCGACAAAAAATTACGCCCACCTCCCCTCGCGGGAACCCTGGTGTGATGCGACGCTGAAGGGGGTTCCACTGTGCGTTTCCGTTGGGTCCATTACTCGAATTGCGTGAACAATCGTCGGGTAATGCGAGAGAGAGAAAGAGAGAGAGAGCAAGCGTAGCGCGGACGACCGTCGACTGAGAGACCGGCCGGAGAGCGGCACTCATATGCGCAGCCATAGCCTCCTATATAACCTACTGTGCCTGCTCTATTGCCCCGAAACCCATTGCAGCAGCCCGTTCACTGTGGGGGCGCAAGGTTCCCAGGTTTTTCGATGGCCATGCCGATGCGAACTACTGTTTCAGGCGGAGGTGATCTGAAACGCACCTCGGCGTCGTCTGCTACACGAAGGCGACTTCGAGCTACAAAAGTGCGCAAAACGGCGAGCTTGAACTTCATGAGCCGTTAAAAAGACCAAACCTTTATGGGTGGCGTCGCAAACCTACTGAACAGCGTTCAGTGTACTGTTTCCGCCTGCACGCTCGCCCTTTTTGGTTTGATACGGCAGTTTCCCAACAAAATGTATACATGACCTAATGGTTGTCACTGCGATAAGAGCCAGTTAACTTTTCTCCCGCTGATAAGTGAAAAGTTGATAAGTGAAAAATAATGATTCTAGGTTCGATGTTTAGTGATAATTGAGTCATACTAATTAAATTTTGTTTCAAGAAGTCCAAACAGTTGAGCTCCCTTTTTTTACTTACGCGTCCGTTAAGTCTGTTCTGCGGCTAATACTTTTTGGGTCCCCGAAAAGGTACGCGCCCACCCTCCTCCATCCCTTCCCTATTTCTCCGTCGCTGCTCCTTCAGGAAATGTTGCCATCGCGCATGTAGTAAATATAATGACGACGCGGTAATCGGCAATGCCTGGCTCTGCTGCGCAAATAATGACGACTTCAAGCTTCAGCTCAAGGCGATGGTCAGTATTTGAGAGCCCCTATATACGCTTAGGATAAACATTCAGCATGCACTTAGCTTGTTTATCTCGCTACTTCTCCCCAGTACATTCATTCTTACCTCACCAATCACATACCGAATAACCGATCAATTCCCAGTGGGTCATAAACCCACTAGTAAACTCACCCGTAAGATTTCTGGCCGAATCGAGGGAAACGCAGAAAAAAAATTTTGCATTAAATTATTTACGAACAAGATAGCCAGAAAAAGATCATCTCTTTTATAATTACACTATTAAGTTCTAGCGTCACCCTAGCAAGATGGCTTTATTTCTGGCCTCGTGAAAGGGTCTTGACAACTTCTTTTTAAACCACTCATTGTTGTCAGGTGCGTAGACAAATGTTTACTGTGCCCTCGCCAACACAGGACAACCTGGGATTAGGGCGCCACCAGAGAGAACGGCGGAATTTCTGGCACTAAGCAGGCACAAGCCGTTATAAAGGAGGCTATGGCGCAGCGCGCCCGAAGGAGAGGAGACCGCGGAGAGAGGGCGCTGCACATGCGCACAGCACGCTTGCGCCGCGCGCAGCGCCGCCCAGCAGCGGAGTGAGAGAGCGCGCCGTACTGCGCGCGCCACAGATGTTGGGGGAGAGGGCGCGCTATCATGGCGAGAGGAGGAGGGGCGCAGCGGTGCGGACAACAACGACGGACGCACGCAGGAAGGACAGGGCCGCCGACAAGAGATGCTCTCAGCGTCGCATCTAAAAGGGCTCCACAGTCCCTATCCCGAGCAAGATTGCTGGCTCCCTTCTAAACGTCGTAAAAGCTTACTTATTGCTGCATGAGATTTGGTAGCATTCACCCGAAAATACCTGCAGTGGACGAGAGGAAAGCCCGGACTGCCTTCGGTGTCTTTCTCCATAAGCGAGAGGTCATGTGCTCACTGTTTGCGGAAAGGATAGTTGCGAACAGAAGGACACTGACGCGGCATTGCTATAATTGGGCGCTCACTCTCTGCCTGAACAGCCCGAAAAAAGCATTTCTGGAACGTATATATAGGCTGACGCAAGAAACAGAATTATGCCGTACGTGGCAGCAATGCAAGTTCAGTTTAGCAAAGACTCTCTGGACGGCAGGCTCTCTAGGTCGGGGACCCACATAGACTGCGGTGTGTTTTTTTTTTTTTTTTTTTTTTGAATTTGAATGTGGCAGACTAGTTTTTTTTTTGGGGGGGGGGGGGGCTGGAGGGGGGCTGCTTTTGAGCGTGCCTACAGGCGTTTTAGGCGTGCCAAATGTCCATATAGTTCCCAGGCTGCGTATAGTTTCATTTCTATTGTATTCTGTATTACTTCCCTTTGTTCTTTCTTTGTCCCCCTACCTTTGCGGGAGTGGGAAGTAACAGGCCAAAGATTAATGACGAGAAAGTTCCGACACAATTAAAACTGCCAGCTGTTACCGTGTTGTATGGATAAAGAGAAAGTGGAAAAAAAATGTTCTGACCCTCCATCCTGTTCTTTCAACACTGCGGCCCCGGCTATTGGTTATTGGTTAAAGATTTCATTATTTCATTTCACGAAACTTTGGGTGAAAAAATAGCAGGAACCAACGAAGAAAGGTTCGGGAAATCTGGACTTATTGAAAATTTCTCGTTTTATGTCTAAGTTTCTGTGCTGAGGACAGCAGTCTCCCTATAATTCAGCCATGCGTACTAACAAATGCCGTTCAGGACCTGTCAAGTACTGCAGTAGCAAAGGTGCCCTTCCCACCTTGGCTTGATGCAAGCGCCTCTATACTCTGGACAGATCGATAACTTCGACGTGGGACTGGTTCAAATCACGGTAACTGATGAGTCCGCAGCTTCAATGCTTTTCTTTCTGCTATATGCTGCGAGTTACCGTGATAGAACTGTCGAATGTATTAACTGAATTGATGTATTAACGCGATAAAGGGGCCAGGACCCCGTCATGTGGTTTTTCGCCTTCGGCCGTGGTCTCCTCTTAGGTGTGTGCACTGTTGTAGAAATAAATAAAGAAAAAAATATGTAAGAAATCTGTTAAAAAAATATACTCTAAAGTGTCGTCGAATTTCCCGCTCCGCTCCTGGCTATACATCAAATGCGCTTAAGCAGCCCGCGTATCCCGTTTCTGGTTTTTCCCAGGGACAAAAACCAAAAATAACAGCGTGCCTGAGGTAAAGTTGCTCGCCATGCGGCCTGCACAGAGGCGACGTGAGTGCTTGCCTGACTTCATGAACTGAGAACACACGCACGTGACATCCTCTACGTTACTTCGTACAAAGCAGTGAAGCGGACCACGCTGAAGACGTTGCCTGAAAGTACGCCGCTTGAATAGGAATGAAAGCAAAATGCAGAACTGTTTTCGAGAAGCGCTTGATTTTATTCTTCCGAATTTATTTCACTGCTTTCGAATCTTTTCTGTCCAAAAGCGACACGAGAGTTTTGTTCACTTGTATCTCCCCCGCAGTTAGTGAAATTGAAAACCCCGCCTGTTGCTACCGGCGGACGCTTGCTGTCACAACTGTCGCGAGTAGGAATGCCCTCACCTAGGAGGTCACGTTACTTTGCGGGCTCGTGTTCTGCGCTCCTGGAGGACACACGAGCCGAATCAACCTGCTGACGGCGAAACCCCGGGCTCACTTCACCGATAGTTGGATGTTTTCTTGCACTGAAGAGAGAGGCTTCGTTTTTACTTTCTTCCTTCACGATCACGTCAGACTTCTCTTGGTATCTGGCATTCCCGAAACCATTATACTGTCACCTTTCCCATCGCGCGCGAGTGGGCTTGGATGGGAATATAGGTTTTCCCGTCAAACGTCAGCGTAAACTAGCACTGGGAGACACCGCCAGACGGTTCTTGCTTCGGTTTACGTTATTATCCGTTCGTATATCTGACAGGCCGTATGCTGCCTTGCAGCACGAAATTAATAAATGAAGGGGTAGTGGGCTGGTAGTCATGGCTAATGAGGCTGTGCAGGGAAATGGTTTTCCTGTGCAGTGTAGGGAAATGGTTTTCAACGCGAAAAGCGCTTAATCGGAGATGAGGCGGTCATGTAACGGAATGTCTATAACGTCAATGCATATCATCTGTTAATTACACTACGCCGCACATGTTGATACCTCTGCAATGCAGCATTTAGGGTATTGACGTCATGACTCATTGGCCAATCAGCGTCGAGGACATCAATCCCTGCCATCCATTGATGATGACCCACCCAACCACCTCAGGGTAAAGCAGCCCATCAGAGTTGAGTGAGGCTTAACGACGTCACACTACATTGGCCATTTACGTTGAGTAGTCTTCTTCTCTTTATGAGTGCCTCATCCTCCTCTCTCTTGTAATATTGATTGATTGTAGGGTGTAACGCGCCGACACAACGCAGGCGATGGTGCGCGCCGTAGTGGAGGGCTACGGATTAATTTTGACCACCTGGGGATATTTAACGTGCGCCGAAATCTCGTACACACGGGTGTTTTTGCTTTTTGCCTCCATCAGAAAAACCGCCGCCGAGGCCGGGAATCGAACCGGCGTCCTCGTGCTCAGAAGCACTCTCGTAATATGCTGTCTTACTAACTGTCCAGTCAGCATGCAGAGCATTGAACGCATGGAGTTAAGCTTGGCCTGAAATGCTGGACAGCTAGCTCACGAAAGTTTCACGTTAAAAGAGTGGTGGACTGCTACACCACTTCCCACCCCGCACGCAAGCGTACTAGGTAGGCATAGGTAGGACACGAGGAGAACGAACGTGGAGGAGAAAGTACGGGAGAAGACGAAGGATGGAGGAGTGGAAGTGTATGTGAGGAAAGGTTGGGGAAAGAGGAGGAAGACGGGCAAGGATTGGCGATGAGTAAGAGGGAAACATATAGGGGAAGAGGAGAGGAAGTTTGGGAGGGCGAGGATGAGAAGGGATGGGAAGAGAGAAGGAGAAGGTACCATTGAGGGGGGGGGGGGACGTAAAACTAGAAGGAGGATGAGAAGGGAGATCAGGATGAGGGGAAGGGAAGAGAGGCAGGAAGCATTATGTTGGTGGAGCGGCAGGAACTCAATCGTCTTTTGACGTCATGCGCAGCGAATCAAGTAGATACCCGGGCAATTTTTTTCTTGTGAAATTCTCAAATCTGCAGGTACCTCGACATGTCAAAAATTCGAATCGTTTTCTGAACTATCCTGAGAGCCTGAGCGAAACAGGCTTCCACGTGGTGAAATCTCACCAGTTTTGAGCACATAGCCCTCTTAGTGTATGAGGATATCCCGTCTTGAATTTGTTGAGTGAACCAGAGCGGTACAACTGAAACGCACGATTTGAGTGTATTGAACGGTGAATGGAACCGCAGGGGATCAGAAACATCGCAAACGGCGTCCTGACTACTGTAGCCACGAATGGTGTTTGTCTGCATCCCTCGCGAGGCCGAAAACGGGGCAAACTTTTACGAGGTTCCAGAGACGACTCGAATATGGCTTGAAGAGAAATTTATTCAGTGGGGCCTTCCAGGCTGCTTCTTCCGAAAAGCAGAGCGGTAGGTAATTTCCCCCGAGGATCGAAACGACTTCCGAAAACAAATGACCCTAACCCTGTTTTGTTCTTGAGCGAATCGCCGTAGTGCGGAAAACATTGTCCTGCTGGAAAACAGAAAGCGGTGTATTTTCTTGTGTTGTCGTTTCTGTTGTCGTCGCCGTCTTTTCTGCTTGTTAGCTGTTTGTGAGTGCTGTTGCTTTTATTTCTTGTGCTTCCATTTTGTGCTCAAGACTCCTGTTTGTATCTCTATGAAGGTCCCTGCCTGCGAGCATGCCTTGTGAATGCGGGAAAAACCGACGCAAAATGAAAGGGAGGGAGTGCGCGCTGTGTGTGAGGGGGTGGGGGAGGGGGCTCCTAATTAATCGATGAAACCGCGATTAAAGACGGTGCATCAATGTATTGATTGATTGATTGATTGATTGATTGATTGATTGATTGATTGATTGATTGATTGATTGATTGATTGATTGATTGATTGATTGATTGATTGATTGATTGATATGTTTAACGCACCGACGCTACACAGGGGATGAGGCGCGCCGTGGTGGAGGGCTGAGGATTAATTTTGACCATCTGGTTATCTTTAACTTGCGAGGAAATCTCGAACACACGGGCGTTTGGCTTTTCGCCTCCATCAGAACAGCGGCCGCCGCGGCCGGGAATCAAACCCGTCCCCTCGTCGTGCGTTATTGGGGTTGAGATGTTCAATTGGCACCCACCTCCAAATAATACATACACACAAACAGTAAAACTCCTTATAAAGAAGTCCTCACGATAGAAAACAAACTTGGTTATAAAGGGTAATTCATTAAAATCGGGATGACTGGCTATCCCTGCACTGCAATTGGGACCGTGAAAAGCTTGGAATACGGGGAACATTGAATAAAGCGATTTCGTCATAACGAGAGTTTACAGTGTACATAAATATGATATAGTGAAGATCGAAGTCAAAAGGGACAAGGTAAGCCGTGCGACACTTGCTTTCGAAATAAATTTGTGGAGCAGATGACTGGAGGGTTTAAGGTAGCTGGTCACGGCGGCAAAGCTTCGTTATGCTAGTAATCGTTATAGATGTATAGCACCACTGGGGAGCTCGTCTAGATAAGGTCCCGGCAGGAGCTTCATACAAATGCGAATGGAGTGCCGTGAGCGCTTGGATGTGGAAGCACGTGAGGTGTCTTATTTTTCGTGCTGCTTCAAAACGCCTGAAACCGAATCAATAGCACGAGTTCTGTACTACGCTGAACGCTGCCACCCGTACCTCAAAAGTATGGAATTTTATTATTGCAATAACCGGCGCCAAGCAATCCCTCATAATATGCATAGACGTATCGGCACAAGAACTTGGGAAAATTTTAGTAGAAAGCTTCTTTTCAAAAACAAGACATGCAGAACCCTATATGCCAACGCCACCCGATGGTCAAGGTCTCCACGACAGCCTATTAACCCTAGTGGGTGTTGTTAGACGACGCACTGCGCCTTTGTTGGACAATTACAATGACATATGGATAACAGGAGACGTTCCAGTGGCATGGAAAGAAGCATGGGTCAAACCAATTACTGAGCCCGGCAAATTACTAAATGGTCCTGCAGCACTTCGTACAATACCTCTGACACCCCCCATAGCAAAACCTTTCGAGCATACGGTTTCACGCCGCCAGATTTGGCAACTAGAAACAGATCACGCCTTCATTCCTGTTTAAATTGGTTTTCGGACCATCTATCAACTTCGGATAGTTTGTTGATGATAACTCATAACCTTGAAGCTACAAAGCAACCAGGTGGCCCCGGCGTTTTACTGCTTATGGATGTTACAAAAGCGTTCTGCAATGCCCCACCAACAACAATATTACGTCTTTTGAGAGAGGACGGCCTTGCTGTTCGGCTAAGTATGTTTCTGGGGAGCTTTCTCCTGGGACTTCCCTATAAGGCAAGGGTGGGAGAGCTGTTCTCTATCGCTTGAGTGCTTTACCGAGGTATCCCCAGGGTACCGTCTTAAGCCCGATACTATTCAACATCTTGATGGCTGACTTTCCCATGGTGCTTCGCAAGGTTTCGTGGCTAAGAACTACTATTTATGCCGATTATGTGACGCTATGGGGTGATATCATAACAGATCATCGAACCATCCAGAAAGGTACTGACGCGACAGTAAAATTTCTTCGCAATCGTGTACTTGAGCTCTACCCGGAAAAAAAAATCACGCCATAGCCACGGAATGAATGATGATAAGTGGGGCGAAGCTCGAGAGTGGGAGATCATCGGTAACCGTAACTCTCCCGTGAAAGTTCGCCCATTACATCATTAAGAAAGACGTAAGACTGTGTGCGTACATTGTACAAATCAACTTTTATTTTCGGAGTCAATGCTCCCAGGCCCAGACCTGGTGAAAGACCCCGCGCCATCGAGGACTACCCGGCACCTCTACCACAATTTGTCACGTAGGATGGGACGCAACGGTAAAGAAAGAACTTTTATTTAGGGCGAACTTGTGCCCGAACAAGACGAGAGGAAACGAGCAAAGGTCCTTGCGTCTCGTTCGATCTCCGAGAACGACTGACTGAGTTCGTGGCGTGATCTCTTGCGTGATCTCCCCCTCGCAGTGCACGTGCGCTCGCGCCTCCGTTGGCGAACACAGACAAGCTCGCGCTCCCGGTGCCGAGTTTGCGTTGCCGGTTGCAGCCGGTTCTTGCGCGTGCAACGCGGCCCACTTTGCGACATCTCCGAAAGCATGCGGCGGTCACGTACCACGAGACACAAGGGATGGACAGACCCATGACTTAAGGAGCTTCGCCCCTAAAACAACTTACATGGTATGTACACGTATGCGGAGACCACCGGATATCTTACTCCACCTTCATGGCCAAGCTGTGCACAGTGGTTTTAAAGCCCGCAAACTGGCCCACATCTTCGTCGCAAACCTACGTAACCAAAGTAAAGTTGGCGCACTACAAGGTACTTGCCTACGACTCCTCGACATACTCTGACGGTGCGCAGGTTATGATTGGGGTTGTTCTACCAAGACGCTCCTTCGCCTACACCGAGGACTCATTCAGTCTAGGATACGTCCTACCGTACCTCTGCCTTACCAAGACTCAGGTTAATAAGCTCAAGGTTTTAAACAGGCGAGGCATAAAAATAGCACTTGGCCTTCTAACACAGACCATCAGCCGGGACCTCTACACAGAGGCTGGCATGAACACCATTACCGACCTCACCTCCGACCGGCATCTAGCTCAGCAGCATCGCCTAGCCATGACGCCAGCCGGACGTTGTATACTAAAGCAACATCTCAAACAGCAACCGCTAGGACCAAGAAGACAGTTCCTGCCGAATTTCTCGCAGAAGAAGGCAGTTCCCGCAGAACGCAGCTGACATACCTTCATGCGTCCCTATCCCTGGACACCGCACCGGCCTTCATGGCTAAAGGGCCGAACAATGGAAAGTGGACCAAGTATCCTTAGCACTTCAGCGACTAGACTAGGATTACAACGCGGCTCTCAGTGTTTTTTCACCGACTGCTCCGTTGACCCAATCACTAGGCAGGCGGGTGCTGCCTTCGCGTGTCCAGAATGCGACAAAAGGCGTAAGATACACCTTTCCGACAACACGCCCCCTGAGATGGACGGGCTGATAGCCGTCCAGCGAGCTGTTCAATGGCTAGGACCACAAGAACGGTTCCAAGAATCTGTCATTCCTACAGACGTGATGAACGTCCTTCGCCGGCTAAAACCACCAGACGAAACTTTCGAGGTCATCTTAAATATGCGGCAACGAATCAGCACGCTGCGGACCGCGGACGTGTTGTGACCTTTTTTCTGGGTACCGGCTCCCGCGGGAATTTCAGGCGATGGCAAGACACACGCACTTGCGCAACAAGCCGCAAGGGACTCATCAACTGGGCAAAGCTGCATCATCCGGGCTCAATCCTCCTCGTCTGAGCATGGTCATCCCCCTGAGCTTCCTTCGGTAATAGCCCCATCATCTGGATCTCAGGAAGAGTAGACGGATGAGAACTATGAGAACACAGCGTACGAGCCTTTAGCGATTTCGAGCTCGGAATTCTACACCTGCCTCAAGGCGGAAAAGAAGTCGCAGCTACGAGCAGCTCTTCCTATGCAGAGTCCTCAGAATTGGCCCAGGAAATGGTACATTATCATTCACATAATTAGAACTGGGTCGACAAGAATACCACATTTTCGCGCTACAAGATGTGGCCGCCCAGGTGATCCAGAGTGTTCACGTTCCTCGGCCAATAACGATACTGCATACATCCTGTGGGACTGCCCTCGCTTTGCCGACCGTCGACAACAAGCCTTCAAAAACGTAGGACTCGCAAGCCCAACGAGTCTTAATGATTGGGTTTGCCTAAGTCGTCTCAATTCGAGTGAAGAACGGCGTCGGCTCAGCACTCTAGGGAACTCCCACGAGACATCTGGCCTTCACCATTTCCGTTAGTTTCGTACCTCATTGGATATATCAAAAAAAAAATATCGCATGCCCATATCCTATTCCTTCTCCCCTAGAATTCGCTGTGGCGTAACTTGGCGTCTTTTTATCCTTTGTAAACAAAAATGCGTGTTTCCGTTAGCGCTCTGATTCACAAACTCCGTTATGGTATAGTCCTTGGCAGATCCATGTAATATGCAAGTCGGCGTAACAGTGACACGACACTCGGTTCCTGGCATCTTCCCCATTGGAAATTTTAGATTACGGCTATCTTGTAGAGTCATAAAAATAAACCACGAATTCCTGATCAATCCCGCTCTTTGCGTGGGTCACGGTGCTGAAGAAGATGTAGAAAACGAACAAGAAGGGTTCTTTCTAATTAACGGTGCCGCGGAAGCAGCCCTTCATGTCACAGCAACGTGACTGTACTCTGCCACGGCGTTCCACAGCTACGAAAACTTCCGACCACCGCAAGACGGACGTGTCCCGCAGCGTAAGCAAAGGTGTTCCGAGCACATTCAATTATGTGGGCGTCTCCCTATGCGTGTTTGGAGCCGTGATACTCGGCACCATGCTTCTCTTCCGACACGAAGAATCTCAAGTGCGGCTGGTCAAGCCGAGGACCTTCTGCTGCCCGGACATCCTCCGACGCTTATTTGCGACCGTGAACAGAAGCATCGACCCATGCCGCAGCATCTTTACCCACACGTGCGCATTGGTAGCAGAGCAACACTCCGAGTCTCTCAACACGGACCCGGTAGAGGGGTTTCCTATCACTGAAGCTGGCAGAGCAGTCGCTGCTTACTACCGCGCCTGCGTCACATTTAACCGTACCGGAAAAATGACACTCGGGAAAGCTTCAGCAACCGCCCTCCTCAAAGCCTCGCGCCCCCCGCGAGCCGATTCCCTCAATTCTTTCACTCTTTTGGCCCTGATAATAGACATGTCGCTTAAGTTCGGACTCCCTTCCGTCGTTGAGTTTGCACTTGATGTTGACAACGATTCGACAAAGTACCTGAACATATCTCTTTCTGCGCCGGACATGTTCTCAGGTAGCAGCTCTGCTGGTTTACCCGTGACGTTCAAAGCCGATGCGCTTGCGGCCATCAATGAAGCTTTGTCGCTAAAGATAAGCATCCAAGAATTCACCGAATTCTTCGACAATCTTACAAAACAGAATATGGAGATTATCGATAAATACAGTGCGGACACGTTTGGCAACATTACTCCGGAGGTAACGGCTACTCACTGGAGAGAGCTTTTGTCCGAAGCTAACGTGCCCAGTGACGCCATCATCGTTAGTATTCCCAAGCAAGTGCTACAGAAGAAGATTGGAGACATTCTGAAGCGAGAGAACCTCAAGTGGGCACTTGTGTCGGTGCTTTTAGGATCCTCGCTAAAGCTCGCCTCGGCTATGGTACTGGAAGGAAACGCCAGTGTTCCGAGATTGCTGGCATGCCAACGTCGGGCTAAAGACCTGTCCCCTTTCTTGATTTTAGACAAAATTGAGTACACCAGCACACGCTCCCACGACGAGTCCATCCTTGCTGCGTACGATATTATCGCTAGCGCTGTGCTTCGGAAGGCCACACTTGGCATGCAAGATGGGGACGTTTACAAACTTAAGAGCCTCCTCACAAAGATGCGAGTGCTTCTGCCATCACATATTGTCCCGAGTGGCTTGTCCATCCCCACCATGACGAAAGACTATGCGCACGCCAGCCTCGTTACTCACGCCTACATGTCGCGAGTGCGGAGACACCTAATGCTTAACCTCAGCATCCCGGAGGATTCCCTAAGGGATTTTAAAAGAAAGCGTGTGACGATCACCGGCAACTCCATAACTGTGCCGACTTCAGTGTACAACGCCATCCCAACCACCAACGTAACGGAGCCGTTGGTGTTGATGCCAACGGTGGGAGTCTACCTCGCCGATGCCTTGTGGAACTTTGTATTCACGAATGAGTGGACAGAAGCCACCAAGGCGGCGCTACAGTCCTACCGGAAGTGCCTAGAGAAGACGAGCCAGGCCGCTGATCGAATGGCCTTCCCGGCTGCTGTGGCTCAGCCTGGAGACCAGCGTCGAGGCGGCAAAAAACGCACGCTGGAACTCGATTGTAGACACAACGGGTGTGTGGAACGGAACGCGTGCGCAGTTGTTCTTCCTAATTTTTGTGCGTTACCTTTTTTGTGGCGCTCCGCACAGCAGGTACGAGACCTTCGGTTTGGACGTGAACGTGTTCATGTCAGACTTCGAAGATTTCTGCCAGTCATTTAACTGTGGCAGTGCAGCCCCCAAAATAACGCCTGCCGCGTGCTTGGCCTTACGCGGGAATAATACCGGTAAACGGAAAAATATGCCGCTCAAGCGGAAAAATAGGCATTATTGGCAGCTGTTGTAGTGGGATAGAAAAAGTTTTAGAAAAAAAATAATGTTTGTTTTTGCTTGAGGTGCTGGTGTTCGGGTACGAGCCTGGTGGTAGGCGTCCTTAGTCCTGGATGCCTTGGATCGGGCTTGCCATCCGTGCCTTCTACACTGGTTGTCGCTGGTCCGAGAGGCCGGAGCTGGTCAGCAGGTTCGCGTACTGCTCGTACGTAGAGATGGGATTTGGAGTAATTGTTGGGGACTGTTGGGACTCTCATACCAGGCGTTGGTGTCTTGTTTAAGTTATAATTTGCGTGTGGCATGATAGATGGTGAGGTCCAACGTTGTGCGAAGCTTTCCTGCAGAGGAGCATTGTTTGGGCACCTAAGCCATCCATTAAAAAGGTTTGTCCCACTCCAAGGATGGCTCGGGCGCTCAAGCGATCTTACTCCAGAATCACAGCCTTGCACAGCTCACGCACCTCGTCGGCCAGAAAGAAAAGCTGCTACTCAAGCTTAGAAAAGGCCGATTTTTTATGCTTATAAAACATTTGTTTTACTACTTCTTTATCCCCCCCCCCCCCCCGCTGCAGGTATGTAATAGTTCACAATATCAGCAATGGCTCTTTGTTTATTTTTCAAATAAGACGGTTAAACTTCTAAATTTTCCCGCTCCTATTTTACCCTATCGTGGCAAAAGCAATGGTGTGTTCTCCATAATCCCAACGACAAGATGGCTGCAGTTTAACACTTCTTCCACAGCATTTCATATTTCTCCTTTCGCGTTGGCAAAAAGCGCGTGATGCAACTGCTCAAGGAGATTTCTCACCCGGCTCCATAGCCAGACAAGCCGGCGGGCCCATCGTTGTGGGAATCCGTCGCTTGAATAAGATACCAGAACACGGCGGTGTTTTCAGTGGCAGCAGGCCGCCGGTTGGGGACGCGTCGTCAGCGTACGCGGTCAGCGCGGTCAACTAACAATTGGGCCGCGTTGATATGCACTTCATTACTAATCTATTTGATTCATCAACATCATCATCAGCATGTCTACGCCGACTGCAGGGTAAAGGCCTCTGCCAGTGATCTCCAATTCTCCCGCTCCTGTGCTAACTCCGACCAATTTATCCCTGCAAACTTCTTGATCTCAATAGGACTTGATTTCTGGCTAGTTGGTTCACGACGTACGAAGGAATAAGTTTCCGCAAAAGACGAGGACGAAACTCTCCTCTGCCCCACCCCACCCCCCTGCCACGCTTGGCTTTTCTGGGGATCCACTCTGTTACCTTTAATGACCAACGGTTATTTTGCCTTCGCATTACACGCCCTGCCCACACCCATTTCTTCTTCTAATTTCTGCTATTATGACCTTAACACGCGTTTGTTTCCTGACCGACTCCGCTCTATTCTTTTCCCCTAACGTTACACCCATCATCCGCCGTTCCATTGCTCGCTGAGTCGTCCTCAATTTATGTTGAACCCTTTTGGTGCGCCTTTGAGTATCTGCCCACGTAGGTGAGTACCGGTAACGTGCAGCTGTTATACACTTTCCTCTTCAGCAGGGACAATGGTGGGCAGCCATTGTGAGAGTGCCCGCAGAAGCTGTCTATGTGATTATGACATTTTAATTCAAAAATAAGCATTAGATGGCTCTGCAGGTCAAAACGGCGGCGTCGTCTTGACCAAGAAGCACACAGAATGGCAGACTGTACAAGAACAAATAACAGGTCAAAGAATGCTCGGATTGGCGCCAAATTTATCGTACACGCTCCTACCAACTTATTAAAGCAATTGAGCTGAAAATAAAATTGGATAAGTCTGGTTAAGGGGGACTCACCTCATCACATTCCTATGGGACTGATTAATTCATGACCCATCGGCTTAGAACCCCTTGTGCTCAAATGATTTTACTAATTCTTATAAATGTACCTAAGGGCGTAATATGTTTGTTTTTTCGTTGAGAGAATAGGACACTTCTTTACTGAAATAAAAAATATACAAGGAACGCATTTTGGTTCATCGCGTTTTCACTAGATGGCGCTAGCTGTCCAGAAAGCAAGAGGTTTATTATAGGGGCTAAGCCCCTTAGGGGCTGGGGCTGTTGGCGACCCCTGTCGTCGTAGTAATCGTCACCTCATGTAGTCACGGTTCTAAAACACCGGGAATCTCGTTCAAAAAAAAAAAAAAAAACTGCCGCGGTGGCTCAGTGGCTAAGGCTTTGCGCTTCTGAGCACCGAGGTCGCGGGTTCGATTCCCGGCCGCGGCGGCCCCTTTTCTGATGGAGGCGCAAAGCAAAAACGCCCGTGTGTACGAGATTTCGGCGCACGTTAAAGATCCCCAGGTGGTCAAAATTAATCCGGAGCCCTCCACTACGGCGCGCCTCATCGCCTGCGTTGCGTCGGCGCGTTAAACCCTACAATCAACGGGTGCTAAAAAAGCACCGGGACACTCGTTTACGTCTCGCGCTAGAACGCTTCGTGCTTCAAAGGCCCGAGGCTTTTACAGCAAAGCTGTATATCTCTACCCCAGAAAAGTTTTATCTCCGTTGGCTAAAACGACAAGGCGCCAAGAATACACTTGTACACTGCATGCGTCGCCCCTCCCCAGGTTTCACGTTAGTGGAGACGGTCCGTATTTTTTTTTTATTTCAGTACAGAAGCTACATATCTCTAGAATAACCAAACGAGGCCGTTGTGAGCATTGATAAGCATTTGCAAAGATTTTCGTATTGGCTTTTAAGTCCATGTGTCATAAAGTTGTAAGTGCCATAGGAATGTTAACAGGTTAGTCTACGCTGTCTGTGGGAATCAAACAAGCTAGTTTAATTGAATTGAATCGAATAACATTTACTCATAGGGGGAGGCGAAATGGCCGTAATTGGGGAAGAGGAAGAAGAGAAGGACGGGGGGAGGTAGGGATCACTCAGTGATTATTGAGACTAGTTGGAGATTATCAGGGATTTCTTTGCGAGGGGGACTGTAAAACCCCATCTCATGCTACTTTTTCTAGGCCGCTCTTAATTGTAAAAAACACCTACAGCATGTAGAAAATTAGGGTCTTCATGCGAGGAGTCATCAGGAGACGAGTTAGGGGGCAGAGCACGGGGCAAAGAATCCCGAAAAAATTGGCTCCAATCCACCCTGTGGAGGTGGTTGAAAAGCAAAGCTGTAAACGACACCCACAACAATTGCCCATGCGACATCAAATGAATTCCCACACGTGACTCTACAAAGAGTGAAACCTGAGATTCTGCCTGCCGTTACCTATAATTCGCAGGGGCGGCGTCCCGAACGCAGAAGCGTCGGCCACGGCCGGGATGAAGCGCTGGACACCGCCGATGTAGCACGGAAGTGCGTCGGCAGAAAGAAAACGGCGAGGAGCGTCATTCGAAGGGTGAGACAGCGGAACCTAGCCATCCCGATGCGCTAGGTCGGGGCTACATCACCGGGCGACACAAGCGCGGAAACCAAACAATTCGCCATGTGAGCTTAGTGGTTCCCATTTATACCGATTTAAACTAGTTCGCTTAGTAAGTTTGAGAATTGCGAGAAAGCTGAGGGCACTTTTATAATCGCTATTTATCAGAACCAGTCGCTCTTTTCGACTTTTGTAATACCTGTTAAAACATAACCGAACTGGTATTCCCCAATTTAGAAAGTGAAGTTCCGTTCGTGGCAAGCAGTCCGCAAAAGGTAGTGTTTGTTAAGCAGCCAGATGTCAGTATGTGATCTCTATGTTTTGTTTACGTGCCCTGAAAACCATTCTTTAACGTATTTTTGCCGTACGACCACTTAATTCCGTCGTGTCCGGCTTACCCAGGAGGTGCTGCCGAACAAGTTTATCAAGCCGCGCGAAGGAAGCGCGCAATGAACCCGAAGCTGCGCCTAAAAAGGACAAAAACAACCATCGCTAGAGCAGACGACAAAGCCGCATCGCGCCGATGCGCCCGCTGGCGTGATCGCGCGGGCAACGCTGCGTTAAGGTCCCTAAAATAACTAAGGTAGCGCCAACTGCTCCCTCCTTCTCCGCTGCCTCCTCTTTTTTCTCTCCCCTCACCCGCGGCGCCGCGGTCCCTTTAAAGGGACACTGAAGTGATATGTAAACATTGCGGGATTACTTGCGCAAATTGTAGTCCGGGGTCCCCAGGCCATGTTACGACCACTCTGGGCGCGTTTACGCGCTTTTATTTAGTAGAAAACTAATTCGAAAATGCTGTCCTCCTCTCTTTACGCTCGCCCATTTTCTGCGCGTTTTCGTGTGACGTCGAGAGGAGCCGAGCTCGCAATTGGCTGAGCTATCTGCACGGCTCCCCGGCTTCAGACAGAGTCAGTCGGCCCAGCGTTTTCGTCCGCCGGACGCCGACGGGTTGTCGCAATTCGTTCGCTCAGTTGAAACAAGCCAGGGCCAGGACACGTTGTGAATGGAAGAATGGGCCTTTCTTTACTTGGTTAGTTTGTACACTGTATCTAGCTCCAAGTTCAAGGTCGCTTCACACAAGCGCTTGCGCAAAGCGCACTGCGACGCTTCGCTGACTGGTACGCCCGTAGGAAAATATAAGGCCTCTTGAAGGCGGGAGAAGAGTCAGCGAAGTCAATATAGGTACTAAGGAAATAAAATTCAACTGATATTTTTACCGTACAGCGTAAAAATAGGGTGCGGGAAGCACTTTTTTTGCGGCTGGGCGAACAAGCACAGCGGTCAGCAGCACGAATACGCATCTGCGAACGCTTTTCCGTCTACGAAATGCAATTGCTAGACGTGAGCTATTGCGGAAAACTCGGGGAGACGCTTACTGCACGAGCACCAATACAACAAATAGTCACCTAAGCTGCTTGAAATGCCAAAACTAAATAAAAATGTAAACTTGTTGTACAATATATACCTATATACCATGGTCAGCGCAGCCCGTCTCGTGGCCGAGTTGTCTAAGCTGCAGGTATGTCGCCGCAGAGTGTTTTTGCAGTCACGAGTTCGAGCCCCGCGGGTACGTGCTTTTTTTTTTTTGTAAGTTAACTTTTTTGTTTCCGCCGATGTTTTCTACATTGAGTTCACCTTTGTTTGGGCCGCAACGTTCATGGCTCCACGAACTAGTTCACAGAACGCGCGCAGGCTGGCACTGGCGCGCTAGCGAGTTCTCGTTGGCGTGCTGTCCATAAGCACCGACTGCTTGCGGGCAGTGGGCACAGGCCAGAATGAACAGACCCTTGGCCTGGTGGCCTGTGCGAACACGCATTTTACGGTACAGGCATGAGTGAGGCAAGCTCCAAATAGGGGGGGGGGGGGGGGGGGGGGGGGGGGCATGACATTTGTGCGTCTGCGGGCACGCGGAGGGCGTCCATGCACTGCGTAGGCCTCGGCTAGTGAATGCTACGATTCCAAGCCGTCCTGGGAGTCTTATCTTTATGCATTTTTACAGCTGACAACATGGCAGAAGCGCGGTACGATGATTACTGAGTTATTGAGAATGCCCATCCAACAGCGCACAGGTTGTGTTTTACAGAACCGAAACCGAAACCGAAACTTGTTTGGTTGCTCACCTGTGGCATCGTCCAATCACGGTCCCGCTCCTCCCAACGTCACAGCTTTAGTTGGTGCGGCCGCCGCAAACCGCGCATGGTAGTTTTTCTTCTTTGGCGCTTTGTAAAATAATTACCGATTTGTCAACCGGATAAACGATGAAAAGTGGGCTAATTTGAGCCAGTCTACGCAGTGCAAGCAAAAACGGGAGCTTGACAAATTCACTTCAGTGTCCCTTTAACTCCGCGGTGGGGCCGCCATGTTTGTTGGCTTCCTCAGAGCAGACGCCCTCGCAACGCTTCGGGCCGCTCGCTGCAGTTTTTCGTGCAGTTTGCTCTTGTTTTCGCGCCGCAATCGCTCTTTGGTAGCATTAATAGTATTTCTAGAGCCCCGTTTTACCAACACGCATTAAGTGAGACTGTTTTGTTGTATATTTTTGTCTAGAAGGGGATATTTGCGGGGTGGATGCCGCGGGCGCATACGGACGTTTGTTTACGTGTTTACAAACGTGCATATGTTTGTTTACGTGTGCGGCATGCTCAGGATAGTTCGTGAACGCGAAAGGATCGAACGTGGACGTTTCAAATTGCTCTGTTACAGTAATTCCGTTCTTGCATTTGCGTGATTAAATTGTGGTCGTGCAAGCGCTGCACAGAGGGCTTGCGCATGGTTCGCGTGACCTTGGTTCGCGGCAGTTCGAGCGCTGCGCTGGCTTTTTTGCGTTCGCGTTTTTGCGTTAGTTGTAGATCATTAGGCAGCGCTCAGTATGCGCCCGCATTAGCTACTGACATTCATGCCACCTTTATTTCGTGCACTTTCCGGTGCTTTGACGCTGTTGCAAAATATATGTCACCTTCACGTCGTTATAGGCTGCTGTCAAGGTCAAAGTTCTCGCGTCTCCTCGTTGGCCTCGCCCAAACGGCTGTACTTTTGGCAGTGCGTCCGTGGCATAGCAATGTTCGTGCGATTGGCGTTCACAATTACTTCGAGTAAGGCCCTGTCGGGCATATCTGGAAAAGGCTCGCTACATCACCGGGCGACACAAGCGCGGAAACCAAAACAATTCGCCATGTGAGCTTAGCGGTTCCCATTTATACCTATTTAAACTAGTTCGCTTAGTAAGTTTGAGAATTGCGAGAAAGCTGAGAGCACTTTTATAATCGCTATTTATCAGAACCAGTCGCTCCTTTCGACTTTTGTAATACCTGTTAAAACATAACCGAACTGGTATTCCCCAATTTAGAAATTGAAGTCCCGTTCGTGGCACGCAGTCCGCAAAAGGTAGTGCTTGTTAAGCAGCCAGATGTCAGTATGTGATCTCTATGTTTTGTTTACGTGCCCTGCAAACCATTCTTTAACGTATTTTGCCGCACGACCACTTAATTCCGTCGTGTCTGCTTACCCAGGAGGTGCTGCCGAACAATTTATCAAGCCGCGCGAAGGAAGCGCGCAATCGACGCGAAGCTGCGCTTAAAAAGGACAAAAACAACCATCGCTAGAGCAGACGACAAAGCCGCATCGCGCCGATGCGCCCGCTGGCGTGAACGCGCGGGCAACGCTGCGTTCGCCTCGTCAGACCCCGCCCTTCGGCCCTCCTGCAGTTTTTCGCTTCCTTTTTTCGCTCCTGCGTTTTTTGATTTTCTTTTGATTTCAGAGCCCCGCCATGCCAACGGCAGTGACGTATACCTGTTCTTTGTTGGGGTTTTTTGCGGGTGATGCCGCGGCGCACACGTGTTTCATTTAATTCGGCAATTTTGTCTCGCTGCGATCTCGGAAGGTGAACGCTAAGCATCCATTGCGTTAAGTGTGGGTAAGTATTCGTTCAATCGCGTGAGGGAATTGGTGTGCGGCCGGGGCATGCAGCAGCGTGGTTCGGTGCGTGCATCAGGTTGCACGTTTTTGCGTCCTGCGTGTTTAGCAATCGAAGCAGTTAGGTCAGGTCATATCGTCCTGCTAATACATCTCTGCCTGTCGTTTCCTGCACTAACTGTATAGTTTACGGCCATCTGGCGTTGCGTCGTAGCATCAGCGAGCAAAGTTTGTCCGACCTCTTGGCTCGACGGACTTTTAGCGGTCGCCGCAATGCAGGTAGCCGTCCTGCACCCGCATTCCCTAACGTCAGAGCCCTGTCGGCATTCTGGACCTCCTCCCAAAGTACGGGAAAGAGGCTTGCTCGCACCAAGCGTGCCCTACTCATCATGCACGATTCCAAGGCGCAACGCGCACCGGTGCAATTGGCACCATTCTGCAGCGCAACGAGACTTTGTGCGCGCATTTGTGCAACGCTGCAGGCGTTGCGGAACGCGTGACTGCATACGATTGAGCCTACGAAGGCCGACTCAGGATCGCGAACAACCAAGAGCAGCTACCTGTTTAAAAGGTAGCGACTTCCGCGTATTATGTTGTTTCTCCTCGATCGCCGATTCCTGCAATCGGCTGCGATAGGCAGCGCCAGTCACGGCACGACTCGGCGTAGCACCCTGTAATTATCAAGGTCTCACTGCTCAAGTGTAGTGACAGCTGAACTAGTCGAAGTTGCAGCGATTCGGTGCCGTGAGGGTGCAATATTTTTCACCTCCAGCTTGCGGGTTTGGCAGGCGGCTACCGGCATTTGCGACGACCGCTGAAAATGCCCTCGAGCTCGAAGATACGCGGGACGAACTTAGCGCGCCGCTGATGCGTCGCGCAACCAATGGCCGCAACCACCGTACCGTTGTAGAGGACGACAGCGATGATGATTAGCAGACGACTATGCCTGCATCGCTCATTTGAACACGCCACGCTCTGACGGTGCCCCGTATGCCC
Source organism: Haemaphysalis longicornis (assembly GCA_013339765.2). Lineage (NCBI taxonomy): Eukaryota > Metazoa > Arthropoda > Arachnida > Ixodida > Ixodidae > Haemaphysalis > Haemaphysalis longicornis. Next base: position 34,978,975 of record CM023456.1, on the reverse strand, counting down.
CCGCAACCACCTGAGCACTGCCCCGCACCACAGAACTCCTGCAACGTTGCCGTGCACCCTTCTGAATCGAATGGAGCTACTGGTTGTTATATGCTGTGGTCAAGGCAGCGAGCCTAAAATGGCGAACTTAAAATGACGTGGCGGCGAAGACAAGAGCAAAACAAACAACGGCGGGGACGAGGTGCGACGTCTGCTTGGCCAATGGCGCGCGGCGTTCGCCGGCGAAGTGGCAAAAAAAAGGGAGGAAAGGGCGCGGGGGGAAAGGCGGCGAGTCAAAGTGGCGCTACCTTAGTTATTTCAGGGACCTTACGCTGCGTGATTTCGCTGCGCCATCTACACTGTGCTCCGTGAGTTAAAACCGCCCTTCCATGGCCTCCGTGATCGGCAGCCTTAGCGCCGCCGGAAGCCGATCGCGGAGGCCGTGGCCCTTCCCTCCGCGGTCGCGTTGGGAAGTTTTTTATCCCTCACGCCACGAAAGAACCGTTAGCTGGTTAGGTATAAAGCTTTGCTTTAAAATGAGAAAGCTGCACAGTGTAAGCCATCTTTTGAGGTCTGAGAAAACATTTTGCTCGCAATGGGGACAGTACGGAGAGGCTGAAGAGTCCAAGTGCAACCAGTTCTGCGGTCTGGCGGGTGTAAGGGAAGCATTGGCGATTGTTTTGTTAACAAACACTTCTGCGGAGCGGGTAGGATGGGACACCATGCAGGTAACCCTGCGGAGTCCTTTCAGCATGTCTAGCAATAGCATTATCCAGTTGGAGGCGCGGATGTAGACCTGGACCAGGTGCAAGATCGGGAACAATTAAGGGAGGTAGACTCAAGGCTCTCCCGCTCTGCATTATGAGCAGCGTGATTGCAGACCCCCTGGGTCACATGCCCCAGAATCCAGGCGACGCGGACCTGCGTTCTGTTCTGGGCCAGTACGTTTTCCGTGGCCTGGATGTGATGAACGGCAGGGTGATCAGAGTAAGCCGTATTGAATTCTGTCACGACGGCGTGGGAATCAGTGAGGAGGCGACTCTGGGTCGTGGTGGTGCACTAGCCATGTAGGTCATATGATCCAGTGCTCCTAGGATACCGTTCAGTTCAGCTTGAAGAGGCGACGGGGCAATCGTAGCCGTAGTACTTGTGCCGCTAAGACCAGGGCTTTCTTCGCAGTGCCACGCCAAACCGTTAGATTTGTTTTGTAGGCTGGCGTCTGTAAATATTTCCACTTCGTTTGGAAGTCTCTGAGCCATGCATCGGCGGAGAGCGCGCAGGCGCGCTCTCCGCAGGGAAAGCAGATCGTTGTGAAGAAACCACGGCCCCTCAAGCAAGCCCAAACTGGAGGTACCGTGTCCTAGGAGATAGCATAGGTCCGATTGGGCGCGTTTGAGAGTCCCGTGCAGTAATAGCAGCACCCTGGATAGTGAGCGTGCGCCGGAGTTGATGGTGTTTCCGGGTCTCTTCAAGAACGTCTGGCAGGGGAGTCAGAGGAGCAGCTTTCTCTAAAGCGCAGATCCTAGTGTGCCGTGGGAGGCCTGTGATCGTCCGCAGGGACGCGCGATGCAGAGTTTGTAGTTGCTTCATGTGAGCTGGACGGAGCTCATATGCAGGGGCGCCATAAAGAATTCTACCAAGGGCGACTGCTCGAGTGAGCGCGAGGAAGCGTTGGACTTTTGCACCATACTTATTAGACATTGTAGAGATCAAATGCATATTGTTTTCCAGTTGCGTCTCAATTGAGGTATCCAACGTCTGGCACTGTTGTGGCTCGCCAATGGGATTCCCAAGTTGCGAACCTGGTCGCACTTGGTGTGGGTTCCGGCAGGTAAAAAACATGATGGAAGTGAGATGGCGGGCTATGTAGCCCATGAACGAGTAGAAACTCTGTCTTATCAGGAACCAACTCTAGCCCAAGTGAAGGGAGGCTTTGGGCATGACTAGCGGAAGCTGCTTGAAGTTCAATAATCATACTCTCGACGTCTGTATAGTCAGCTGTCTCAGTCCACACCGTAAGGACATCAGCGTAGATTGCAAAACGCCACGCGGTATCGGGTTCTATAGCTGACGAGCGATTCGACTCATTGCCAAATTGTAAAACACGGGCCCGTGGATCGATCCCTGGGGTACCCCCCTAGTCAAGAAATAGGTTCTGGGGCTCCATCCCGGGTATGTGTCATTAAGCTGAATAGGCCGATTCATTTAATTTTGAGCCCCTTGGCTCGGAGATGCAGCAGCCAATTCGGTGAGAATGGTGGCTTGGCTGATATTGTCGAATGGTTTTCGCATGTCGATGCCTATAGGCCGGGTTACTGGCACGCAATGTACGGTAAATGACTCTGCGGAGGAGTCAGAGGCGGTTTCGTTGCGGCAGTAGCGGTCCTAGAGCTTGGTTTGGGGAGGGGGGGAGATTTCGATACCAAAGAAAAAAAACTATTGTCCACGAACGTATAGCGTTTTATTTCAACAATACTTACATATACTGTTTACAGATGAATTATGAACACTTCAATCGCTCATATACCGTCGAGTCCACTAATAAAGATACCGTTTATAACAATATATCGGATATAACGTTAAAAAGCTATGGCACCGTCAACTTTTGTATTCTTTCTATGGTAAAATAAACCGCTTATTACAATGCTCCAGTGCCACGATATAGGATATAACGATTGAATCCGGTATATTGTGCGCCAGAATTGCAACAGTGATGACTAACGACGTGTTGCGCAGCCTACTCAGGTACTGTCTACGTAGGACGCCCAATGCGTGACACAGTCCCTCGGCGACTTTGTTTCTGCCAAGTACATTTACCTCAGCTAAGTGAAGCACCTGTAGATTCTCTTGGAAAAGATTTGGTCTAGCTTCACACGCGCCAAACAAAGGTGACCGACTGTGGCTTCTTTTTCGCAAATTAGTAGTAGTACGACCTTGCTGGCATGCGAATTAATTGTTTCCAGCTCTGTTGCGTCATTTTATTTCGCAACCCGCTTATACCAATTATTGGTTATAACGATGGGATTTACTTGGCACTTGGATATTTTTATAAGTATGCTAAACTGTATACTCCGACATAAACAACTGTACGAAGGCCTGCATTATATATTAACATATGAAAATTTATTGCTTCTGCTTATCAACTATTGTTTATACATGCGGAGAGAGAATTAGACACTTTGGCATAAATGATAGCACATCACTGGAACAGTTTAGTTGATCAATAATTATTTATACCCGTTACAGAATGGTATCGAGCTCTTGCAGTTGCATTTATATATGTCGTTTTGTAAATAAAATTTCATTTGGAAGTCAGCGCTTGTCTTTGTCCCGTTCGCCCCTTGTCTGCATTTTTGCGCTTGAACTTCGTACGAGTAGTGAGGGTATGGGCACCTTTTCACAAGTTAGCAAGGTGTGCGTCAAGAGAGACCGTTGTTGCGGCATATTCGATGACTTCAGCAGACTGAGCCTTGGCGTCTTGCAAGGTGGCAATAAACTCCTCCAGCGTCGTTAGGGTGAAAAGGGAGCTTAGTGCTCGGAAAGTTTGCCAGTTTATATGAGGAATATTTTTCTTTGTTCAGAATCACTTTCCGCGCAGGGTGATGAGTATTGGAAAGTGGCTGCTGCCACAGGTGGTGTTATATGGGTTCCAGTAGCGAGCAATACCTGGGGTCGCGAAGGTGAGGTTTGGTGTGGTGCTACTTTGACGAGGATGTAGGCCTATGCGGGTGAATGAGAGAGGATTGTTTAAGAGAGTATAATTACATTCCTCAACAGTGTATTCGAGACGTGTACCACGCATACTGTATTACCGTAGCCCCATGTGGTGCTCGTAGCATTAACGTCCGCAACCACGATGATTTGGGTTCGAGGAAAATGCGAAACGAGGTGTTACAACCAGTTATACGTGATGCCTCTGGGAGCCTGAGACGGGATGGTAATAGACTGGAGCGACTATGAGGGGCTTGCCATCTGGTAATCGAATGTGCACAATGACTGCTTTGTAGTTTTCAGTACATTGCCCGGAAACGTTGAGTTGGTGGCCGGCGACGTCCGAACGGATAAGAACCGCTGCCTGTCCTGCAGGCTTCGACGATGCGCCACGGCTGGAATGGCTAATGGTGGGGTCGCTTACACCGATAGGCGAGGGATGCATCGGGTTTCCTGGAGGAGTATAATGAGGGGTGAAATTTGAGCGACGCCACTGCTGATAATAGAGGCGGAATGATTGAAACTCTGCAGTTTCATTGCAATATTTGCAACGAGTGCATCATTGCGGACCAGTATTCTGATGCGCAACCTTTCGTGGCGGTTACTCAGATGATACCGACTCAGGTGGCCGGCCAGTAAGGTACTGGATCACAGTTGTGGCTTGTGTAATGTGTTGTTCGGACGAAATACGATTTTTCTCCGTTGCTTCTTGGCAAGAGACACACTCCCGTTGAAGGTCACCACGAATGACTGACAAGGATCGTTTCAGACGCGTCAACATTTTGTTTCCGCACCGTCTGAAAAGAAAGTGTGCGGTTAACGATCTTGCTACAGCTAGTACGCCAGGAACTGTTTGGGCGGGACTTGTGAAATTGAAGGACGCACAGTATTCTTCAATCTGCTTGCCCGGGTAGCTTTGTCAGCACTAGTACGTGCCAACACTTTTTCTTTCTGGCTTTGTTTGTTTTCCTTTCTTTCTTCCTTCCTTCCTTTCTTTCTTTCTTTCTTTCTTTCTTTGTTCGTTTCGTCGTTTTCTGCTTTTTTTTTCTTTTTTGCCTATTTCTCACCTGCTTTCTTTTTGTCACCGCTTCGTTTCATGCGGGGTTCGGCAGCTGTGAGGAAAAATGTGACTGGCTTCAAGCATTTAGTACTGGCGTGTCCCTGCTAAAGTTGGTTGGAAGCCACATATTCACATTAAATAAATATGTATTGTGGTCATCTACATTCACAAACTTGCGCCATTTTTTACCCCCTCCATTTTTCCCTATAGGCTGTTCCGAACACAGTGGAAGAACTCCCGCCCGCTCCCAATACTGCCCACCTGAAATACCTTTCTGGGACAGCGCTCCATCCCTGAATGGCGCCAAAATAACGTCATATTTAAAAGCAGTTTCAGTAGAAGTCAGCAAGCTTGACTTGGGGAAGTGCGGGCAGATCACGTCTTTTGGCGTCCGAGGCAACGGTGAACGATTGTCTGAGTGCGCGCTCCGCTGTGCCAGCAGCTTACTTCTATACTGCGGACTTGCGGGTTTGTCGATAACCTCCGTTTTGGTTTCCCCGACCGACAAAAGTGGCTGGAGAGCAGGAGGCCTGACGGCTACGGCATAGCCAATAGCATGTGTGAATAGAAAATGCACTTCCAACGGAGTGCTTGCGGCGCATGTGAAGAAAAGACTGGGGAAACGCACAATGCGAACGCCGCGCTCGAAAGACCCCTGGGGGGAGTTCTGATTGCTTCCGCACCAGGTACAATTGAAGCAGGCCTTGCCGAAGTGGAACATTTGTTCGGGTGGTCACGGTACTGGAGAAAAGCAAAAAAAAATGAAAAGCTCCATGCAGAATACGTAATCGGAAGCCGGAAACACAGAGAGAGCACACAGCATGCCAAGCGGGTGACTTCTATGGTTTTCTTTTTTGTCGTTTAGGGATTAAGGGAACTTTGTGGATTTCGCAGCATCGCCGCCGCAAAATCAAAAGTTTCGACCACTGCATCTTCCAGCGTTGAAGCCTAATTTTTAACGGTGATTTAAGCATTTTGCTTTTGTTCCTTCTTTTTCAAGATATGATCTGCTGGCATTGACCGAATAATAGTTCTATAGCAGGTATTAGGTTGGGCGTCCTAATCACTGCCTTCAAGACTAAGTATGTTTTTACGGCTCTTTCCTGCCGGTGGTCGAAGAGGCTCGAATGTCCGCCATAGCAGGTTTGCAAAACTGCTAAGCCCTATTATCGGCCGAACTTCGCGTGCTGCCCAGGTTTCTGGAGAGGCCAGCTATCGATGCTTGTACACCGAGTACATAAGCAAGAGCACAAACCACTCACACGGAGGCCCGCTTTCTCTTCTCAGCTTAATGATCGGATTTGCGAGTAAACTTCCTCTAATCTGAGCAAACGCTTCATCTCGTGCACCTAGAAAGCCCTGAAAGTTTGTTTTTCTTTTTTGCTTTTCTGCATGACGGCTCAAACTAAACTGCTTTTACGGTGAGAGAGGTAAATATCAGGGGGTATCGCTGGCAGCTTGCAGGCGTGCCAGCAATAATTGAAGAACGGCAACAGCCGTTGCCAGGTTTAAAGTGCAGGTTGCTGCAATTTTTCTTTCCTTGGGGTCGTTTTTAAAGAAAAAAGAAGCCCAATATCCTCTCCTCTTTTTGGTCTTTCTTGCTCATTTAAATCTCGTACTTTTGCTCTTGTTATGCTTATGTTGTGTCCAGGTTAGCGCAAGGAGGCATATTTCGTTATCGCAGTGTAAACAGGAAGGGATGAGACGCTGCTGAGTTTGCGATGAAATTTATTATTGAGGCTGAAACCTCAAAGGGACCATGCAGGCAAAATACAAGTTTGTTTTATTCCAAAGATTTCGTGTTTTATAGTGCCCCCAGCGCTTGTCCAGCAGCAAACGATGCCGTATTCTTTGCGAAATTAATCAATTTACGTTAAAATTTTGATTCTCCCGCCAAATAGTTTGTTTTCTAGACGTCTGCCGCGAAGTCACAAGGGCGGGTATTTAAACGAACTTTTAGTGCGTCATGACTCATTAGATTCTGAAGCCTTGCTTACCGTCAGTACTCCCATATGGCGCTACCATACTCAGCCGCGGACCGTTGTCCGCCGTTGCTTTGTTTCTGACGAAATTTGCGCCTGGCTTGTTTCTGTTACAGTAGAAAGTGATCGTTTCGTGAAACGTGGGGTATGCTCGACAAATAGGTCCACGTAAGACAACGTCGCTTACGCCAATCGGCCAGTGTCGTGTAAGACAACTGCAAAGCGGCGGACTGCTGTGCAGCTAAAACAAGCATAGTGCGCCCAGTACCAACAGCAGTGCGTATCGGTACTTCTATGTTTGGGTGTATTTTCGTAAATTTCATTGTTTACCGCGCCATTCTCACTGCTGTAAAATGAATATGCATTATATTTAGGCGTAAATAGCTCGTTCGGCAAGCTTATAAGCCCTGCCTAATTTGCGTTTGCTTTTGCTTTCCTCAGCCAATCGCACAGAAGGGCATATGACATCATAGGTTCTGTGGCGGGAAATGAGCTAGTGGGCCGCATGGCTTTTCCTTTTTTCCTAATTATACAGCTTATTCGAGTGAATTGTGCGTTAAAAGTGGTGCCAGTATGATTCTAAAGAGGCAACCTTTCGAATGAACAACCAACCTTGTGTTTTTGTCTGCATGGCTTCATCCTGTGAGAAACCGACGTTATTATTGTAGTTGTAGTTGTCGGGTGCAGAAAATAACAGTCGCTGGAAAGGGTAAATAAAAATAAACACTGTTTAGTTTGATGAGAGTTTAAAGTTAGAATAATTGTGCGCGCCGCAGACACGTGAACTTGACGGCACGTGAGTAAAACCGGGGCACCCCAACTGCGTTGAACTCTCACTCTGGGAAAGCTTTGGAGTGTGTCACCTGTCTAAGTAACTCGCGCCAAAAGGCAATGAAACGAATGCGAAAAAAGAGACGCGAATATACTGTAGCAATATAATGTACAAAGCAAGCAGATGTAGCAACGTAAGCAGACATAATTGCCACGAGCAATTTTGTTTTAATCTGGAACGTGACTACAAAACGTGCGTGTTCTCATGACACTTCGTTTATTGTAAATACCTTGTATGCCTGAGCACCGCATTATTTCGGCAGCCAATTCTCCGGGGTTGTAAGAAAGGCGTTGAATATAAAGTCTCCCGAATGGGAATTACGACAACGCTCCAAAGCTTTAGTAAGGGTAGAACCTAACAGGCTACATATGCTGCCATCTTTGGTTATCAATTGCTAAAAAGTTCTTGAGTGATCAGTTGGTTTTTGGTAAAGCCGTTGGTGCAAAAGGGTGAACGTGTTATCTAAGAAATGGAGAGAGGGAGAGAGAGAGAGAGAGAGAGAGAGAGAGAGAGAGAGAGAGAGAGAGAGAGAGAGAGAGAGAGAGAGAGAGAGAGAGAGAGAGAGAGAGAGAGAGAGAGAGAGAGAACATTGGTGAGTGTAAGTGCCTGACGGCAGGGCACTCGCCCGCTAGAGGGGCATCCCTATTCCGGAATACCCAGGCTGCAACTTGCGGGCCGGGCCCTCTTTACCAAGTCTTGTTGGTGTACGAGGTCTCAGTTGGCCAGACGAGCCATCCAGTGTGCATAAGAGAAGGAGAATATAGGGGGCAGGTTTTTTTTTGTAGTTTGTCGGCACTCTATGTACAATACCTAGATTCCTGCCCGTTGAGAATCCACATATTTCACACACTCACTCCGCACGCCCCATCTCCCCCCATCGTCCTTCTTGATACAGGGGCGCCATCTAGTCTACAGTACACCGATTATTCAGCGCTCCCTGCATTCAAACTTCCCGCCGCGCCGAACGGCAGCGAGCTGGTTTTGCCCTCTGGTGAGATTGGTGCCCACCACATGGGCGGGTCGCTCACCTAAAGCGTCCCCAGGTGGCACTGGCGCCTGCCGAGCAGTCGCCTCCCAAGCCAGCGATTTTCATTGCCATCAATCCACGTTGGACAACGCTACATAAAAAAATTACAATTTAATCGCGTATGCGTTGCGTCAATAGAGTGCACTTAGCGTTACGTGGCAGGTGTGGTAGCGTTAAATGCGTGTGCTAATTCAGCGGCTGCATTCTGTAATAGAGAACACATAGTGCCCAATTTATGGTTTTGAAGAGCTTTGTGGCAGAGGAAATCGCTGGAACTATGTTTACCTACGGACACACGATGAGCAGGCGTGGAACTTACTGTTTCTCGCTAGTAAATGTCTTTTGAAGGCAAAGCGTAGAGTGAATGAGGAACGCTGGAATTGATGGATATTGTTTTTTTTTTTTTATGAGCAAGAATAGGCAACATCTTTTGCACCTCTATGGGTAAAGGATAATAGGGTTTTTCACTACAAACTCTATGCCTGTAACAACAACTGCCCATTCTTTCTTGATGCACTGCCTCAGATGACATCACAATGACGCCACAGTTACCTTATATTAAGTTAAAATAGCCGAAGTTTGCTCTCTCTCGACGGAGTAGAAGATAACAGAGCGTCTTAGTAGAAATTCCATGCCGCTTGTAACAACCGCTGCCTATTCTTTCCTCCAGACTCTGCCGTGTATGACATCACAATAACGTCCCAGTTACGTTATAATAGCGTTAAAATAATCAAACTCTTCTGCCCCTCGACGGGTAGAAGATAATAGAGTACCTTACTAGAAACTCCATGCCTAACGACCGCTGCCCATTCCATCCTCCATGCGCTGCCTCTTATGACAACGCAATGACGTCACAGTTACGTTATGATACATATTGCGGTAATTTCATGCCTTCAATCACGTAATAAAAATTTACCTTTGTTTTTAAAGATAAATAACTAGTGGTGTGATTATCACAATCTTTATAAATGAAGTAATTATTTTTTTCGCGCTGGTTGGACACGCAGCCAGCAGGCTATGGGTGAAACAAACTTTTAATTTTTTTATTCTCTAGTGCTTATTGTTTTGATTAACTGTGTGGTTAAATCAAGCTCTAATAAACGGACAAGAAACGCTGCACAGTACGATCAATGTCAGTTTCGGTTTCAATTTCCCTAATCCCACGACTTGCAAGCACGTAGGTGCTTAGGGCGCAAGCTTCGCAAGTCATGATAAATGCAGAGCAATAGAACAACAAATGTGTGAATCAATTTTTATTCAATCACTTTTTCCTCTTTTAAACAACAGAGAAAGACATGCTGCGCAGTGCAACAATACAAGTTTCGGTTTCGGTTTCTCTGATCCAATAGGCTGGTAAGCGACGCAGGTGCTTTGCACGCACGCAGTGGAGGTTATCCCGCGCGATTTCGTGTATTGTGTGCTATTATTATGCTTGGCGTTTACCATCCTAAACCGAACAGCGTAACATGGCAATAAACGCCGGTTATCCACAATTTGTGCTCGCCGGCTTTTCCACGTACAACTGAGCATAAATGCCACTGATCGTATCTGCAAGTAACGAAAGTTTTATTCGGCCTCAGGTGGAACCTGTGGTGCTTCACTCGAAGCTGTTTGGAGGGAGCATTGTACCTGCCTCTAATCCAAGCATCCTCGCAATTGTTCCCGAATAGATCCGCGGAAAAATAGTTTCGGACCACTCAAAGGCGCATATGTCACGAGAGGTTAGTCACGCGAGGTTAGTTAGGCTGTCATGAGAGCTTATTTAGTTTCTCGTGAATAGTTAGAAAAACGTTGCGGGGGCTGGACTGGACTGGACTGGAAAGGACTTGGTGGATAAATTCGCCTCCTTCCAAATTTATCTGCCTTTTCTCGTAGCTCCAAGCGTGTCTACACCAGTAAGGGTCACTGTCGGAATACAACTCCAGGGAAATAAAGAGAGAGAGAAAAATAACTTTTATTTACTTAGTGGATTAGGGCGCGGTAGGCGCAACCCTGAGGGTTGCGACGACTTCCGCCGCTCGAGTCACGAGCTTCTTCTGGAGCTGGGGGTCCGAGCGGCCCAACGCCTCCATCCACTGTACAGGGAAATTAATGGTAGGCACAAGCCCACTTTTGTGTTGGACCGTGGCCCTTTCACCGCAGCGGGGCCAGTGTGGGGATGAGTGCAGGGAGGAGTGGATATGCGCAGGACGGCTCTGCAGGGTAGGGACTCCGTTTTTAATTGACGCCAGAGGCGTTCTTCCTCTAGAGTGAGGGATGAGTGGAGGGGGAAGCTTCCGGCTGGAGAGGCGGTAATGCTGCGTGACCTCTCTGAAGGTCAGGAGACTATGGCACACCTACGTACCTCACCGGCGTCATTACCCACTTGACATTTCGTGACTTGACTTGATACCGGCGTAGAATACCGCTGGTGTTGTACTGCACTCTCCGTGCCGGATGGCCAGGCACTTGTCTCAGTTCACGGCACGTCCACTCACATAGCGAAGCCATTTTAGTGTGTTAACGACTTTAACGACGCTGTGTAATCTACGCAGAAGGGGACAGTATCGTCCGTGTATGCTAAAACCCGTACCTCTAGCTGCATGAAGTTGAAATCATTTGACAGTTTCATTTCTTCCCTTACCCCATAATTGGCGTCAATCCATTCGTGTCCGCCCTCTTCCCAAAAATATGCATCCCACTTTGCACTCCGGTCGTCGACACGTCCGTAGCCAAGTCCAAGAACAAATCTACAGAAAAAATCCTAACGTTTTGTACACAGATGCCAGCCCTTACTCCAATCCGTCCCATTACTTAGCCGTAGCAACCACTAAAGACAAGATCATCACCTGCGCCTCAATCAAGACCACATCTACCTGGGCCGCGGAAGAATTTGCTGTGGCCCTCGCCATCACTCAAACACCCGCCACAATTCTAATTACGGACTGTCAAGCCGTCTTTCGCAGCTTTTTATCAGGTTACGTGGCCTCAACTACGTGGAACCTCCTGGCTCAACACGCCCCCAACAGTAAGATCGACATTGTGTAGACCCCGGGACACTCCTCACTAACGGGCAATAATTTTGCCCATAGACAAGCCTGCGAACTCTCCTCCCGGGCCTCTGAGGAACCACCAAGTCTCGTTCCCCTGCTCACATTGCAAGCCATCACCCAACATTACCGCACATCAAGACAACATTTTCCCCCTCCCCACCCGCATCTTACTAAAACAGAAGAAGTAATACTCCGGAGGCTTCAAACAAACACCTTTCCTCACCCAACTTGGCTGCATCGGATATACCCCACCCAATACTCTGCCACATGTAAATTCTGCCCTAACCCATGTAGCCTCATACACATGATCTTGGGGTGCGCACACAACCCAGCCCTCCCTCCTTTACCCACTTCCCTTCCCCTTCCTGAGCTGTGGGAGAACCTGACGACCAGTGCCGGCTTGGATGCACAGCAACTCCTGGTGTCCAGGGCTGAGACAGCAAGGTCGTCCCATGGTCTCCTGGACTGAGGAGCCACTCCCACATCACCAGGATCACAATAAAGTTTTTCCTCCTCCTCCTCCTCCTCCTCTAATTATGCTTGAACACAAAGATTCAATATATACGCAGAAAAGGAGAGGTGACAGAGGACACCCCTGTCTCACCGACCACTGTACTTCGATACGCCTGCACACCACCTTGTTTGCAATTACTCTAGTTGTACAGTTGTTATAAGCTATTCGCACACCTTTTCGAATATGCTTTGTTAATATACTTTGAGGCCGCCATAAGCCCACTGTGCGGCAGGCGATCGAACGCTTTAACTAGGTCGACTTGTAGCATTGCGACGTCAGTATTCCTAACGTCGCGGCACTCAAGTTCACCACGGGCCTTCTGTAAAACAACGGTGGTAGCACTCATAACCTGAAAGCTTTTTTGTATACTGCGGTTAATTCCGGGAATATGTGATGTTTAAGGGACTTTTAAAACGCCGCACTCAGGCCATCAGGGCCTAGTGCCTCTACAATGTTCAAGTCGTCAGTCGTTTTTTCAACTGCCTCCACCGTGGTGGGGGATTTTAATAGTAACTTTGTCTCATCATCTATTTTTGACAGGAGAGGCCCACATTCAAGTTCAAGCTTTTCAACTTTAACAGAGCTTTGAGAAAACAGGGCAATATAATGAATGCTCAGAAAAAGCACGTTCTATGGCTATGTTTCCACCGTTAATTGTGCTTTTTTTATCAATTTCTGAGATTGCATTGCGGTGAGCGTATCTCTGTTCCATACCTAGTGCTCTTGGTGGTCGTTTCGCCCGCTATCATTTTTTCTGCTCTCGCTCTGACGAGCGCTGAGTGATAACGTTTGACAGCTATCAGCTCAAGTTGAGCTTTTGTGGCTTCTATCTCACCTTTAAGCGCCCCCCGGCACTCGGTTTTCTTCAGTAACCTTCGTCTGCAAGTAAGAGTGCAAAAAGCTGTCTTACGTTGGTCTTTCCTTCTAAATGGCGCTTCCTCTTTCAATTTCTTGCATTTGCGGTTCTTCTTTACAGCGCTCCCATTGAACATTGAACTCCCCCAGTTCGCTGCACTCGTGAACACTGCATGTTTCGCTGTTATTATTGCCCATAATTTCCACAGTTGCTCCTACTTGTTGCATCAACCGATCATCCTCTAAAAGCTTATCGTTTACTTCGATACATCTCATGTGGCTTTATTTTTGTTTCCTTTTTTACTTTCAAGGCAAAACGATACTACGCAGTCGTCGAAGGAAGAGGCAGAGAATACGCTTTAGTCACAGCAGTTCCGCCGGTATATACACCCTACCCAAGCAGGCCTGGCTAGCTCCTTCAAAATGCGTGTATGGAACATACCTTCCGCTGCCTACACAGTCTCCCACGTCCTCAAGGCCAAAATCGTTCTCCATTTCACATAAAGCTGTGCTCACATCACTATAGGACGTAGAGCTGTTTTTGTCTCGTGCGGAGTATACACAGTTAAAGTCCTCCATTAACACAATGTACCGATGACCGCTGTAGTATTTCCTGATTTTTTTTCAATAAAATCACGCCTTTCTCGGACTTAGATTTGTGCATAGAAACAGATCACTCTCCCTTGGGCTGTTGAAAAAACAGAGGTCACAAACTACGAAGCCCCCATTTAGGCACGCTGTTGGCATTTTTCGACTTCCACCCCCACCGACATGCGAATGAGAGAACGCAGCCCAACGACATCCCAACCGCATGGCTAACACATGCATACTAGCCCGTTGTAAAGGGCCGTACCATGCATACAGTTGGTCTGGTCGTCCCTTACGACTTTCGTCTCCTGTATGGCGACGACATCCAGGTCCCAGCTAGTCGAAAAGTCTTATAGGCAACAATTTGGAGGGAGCAGACCAAGCGTAAGGCGATTACCTTTACCTCACGTCATACGGTGTGCTGCGGACTACATGTGGTCAGGTGGTCTTTGTGCCTCCTTTGTCAGGCGACGACACCCCTGGCTTGGATGTGGCCTGTCACATCCCGCCTGTCACGGCGGCTCTGGCTTTCGCTGGTTTGGTTCGCCCGCGTTCTCCGGGCCGTATTCGTGGCGACGCATGTTTGACTGGACATCGAGGTGACGAGGTCCATCCTCTCGTTCTCGTCCTTGGTGGTTCCAGCGTTGTCCCCGTCTTAGGTGGTGGCGACAGCCTCCCGAGAAGAGTTGGCTGGTGGCGCGCTGCGCTCCTCCGGCGTCACTGGCTTGCTCTAGTACTTTCCCGCGGTGGTACTTGGGTACAGTTGCTGCGGGCGCCGCTGCTCCTTCTGCTTCTTCCTCGTGCATAACGAGTTCGCTGTCGTCTCCTTCCAAGTCTCGGCCCACAGCCCGGGCATAGGAGCGAGTGTAGTCAGCCTGCTCGTTCCCGAAGGCATGGCATTTAATGCACACGGTGATAATGCTTGGCTCTGTGACACCCGAGACACACTGGGGCTTGTGCCGACTCGTTGGTCACGTTGAATTCGACCTAGTGCAGCTTCACCCAGAGATCGTGCGTTACAGGGTCGACAACGAGCCACAGCCGTCCTTTCACGCTCAGCAGCCCGAAACAGCAGAGATGTTTCGGCTTGAGCTGGGTCCGTTAGTATTCGAAAAACATTACCAGGAAAAATTCCCGCGCCTTCCCGCGAGGGAACACGAGTAAATGCAGAGCATTGGGGGTCGTTAACGCCCCGTAAAGTCGCGTTAGGGTGGGTAGTTGGGTCGTAGTTGCGTTGGTGTTGGTTTGGGGTAGAGAGAGGAGAGTAAAGTCGCGTTAGGGTGGAGCGAACGTCAACCAAGGAAGGAAGGAGCAACGCAGTGACTGAAGCACGAGCGACCGCAAACCGCTTTATATTTGCGGCGCGCGCAGTAGAGGGAGAGCAGTACGGGGGGGAGAGCGTGCATGCGCAAGCAGCGCGCGCCCTTCCACGCCCCACCGCGCTGCTATCACGCACCTGTTACGCCAAGACCGCGGCGGAGCGAACGGGCTGACTACGACGCATGCGCGCGCCAGCTGCTGTTGAGAGAGCGGAGGGAAGGAGGAGAGGCGCACCTGCTGTGGATGCGGAGCTGTGGACGCCGTCCGACGCAGGAAGAGGCGAGGCTAAGAAATGCTCTGCATTTAAAGGAGCCATGAAGAGAAAACACAAGTTTGGTTCATTCAAAAGATTGTCTCGTTAGAATCATACTGACACCACTTTTAATGTTAACTTCGCTCAAATAAGCTACATAATTAGGAAAAACGGGAATGGTCATGCGACCCACCAGCTCATTTCCCGCAACAGAACCTGTGATGTCACATGGGCTAACCTCTGCGATTGGCGGAGGCTGGCAGAAGCAGACGCAAATTAGGTAGAGCTTGCAAACTAGACGAACGAGCAATTTGCGCTTAAATTTAGGGCACATTCTTTACAAAGCAATAAGAATGATGGGACAAACAGTGGAAGTTACGAAAGCACCTGTAAACATAGAAGTACTGATGCGTTCTGCTGTTCGTACTGCGCCACAGCATGCTTTGGTTGGCTGCACAGCACTACGGGGCTTGGGGTTTGTCTTCAGACGACACTGGCCGATTGACCGCAAGCAACGGTGTCTTACGTGACCCCATTTGTCGAGCGAGCACTGTTTCAGGGAACGAATATTTTCTCCCAGAACAAAAACAAGCCAGGTTTAAATGCGGGCACAAACAAACCAAACGCTTGCCACGGTATGGTGGCGCCATCTAGGTTACGGAACGTAAGAAACGCGGGAACAAAAACCAACACCGCTTTACAGGGTGGAGACAACCTTTGAACGGTCCCGTGCGCCGCAATTGGGCCAACGGGCTCAACAGCGTTATTCTTTTCGTTTCCCACGAGACCTAGCAACGCGAAACAGACAATATGATTCAAACTTCTTCAGTAAACCGCGTTGCGGCGATAATTTTAGCGCGGTTTTGACACAATGACTTGCTTCGGCGGCGAGCGAGCAACCGAACATGGCGGCGCCAGCGTTACGTGTCTCTACCCTGTACGGCGGATGCGTGAATGAAGGTACTCTAGGCTGCAGAGCGGTTCGGTTCCCGTATGTCACTTGGGACCACGAAAACGCACGATTGAGCAGGAAAATCAAAATTTTAACCTAAATTTGTTTAATTCTCAGTGGATAAAGCACCGTTTGTATCCGGACAAGCGCTGGGGGCACTATAAAACACGAAATCTTTCGAATAAAACCAACTTGCATTTTCTCTTCATGGTTCCTTTAAAACTGGTCACGTATCTCTTTGCTTCGCTGAAAATGTCGTCAAGAGACGGTAGTCCTGCGCGTTCGCCGAAGGTTGGAAAGTCGCCTGATCTAGCGCCGTTCTTTAAAACTATGTGCCCTCCGCGCAAAAAAATTTCGTCGCCGCGCACGAACCGCGGAACACACCGGCGAACTACTTCTGCTTCAAGCGACCCTTGTGGCGCCCCCTGGCGCTGGCCATGGGAAACTCACGGACGTGCGATCCCAGGGCCTCTGCCAGGTTTTAAATGCAAAGCATCTCTTGCTCTCGGCTCTGTCGTCCGTCGTCCGTCCGTCGTCCGTCCATCGTCCGTCCGCACCTCTCCCCCTCTCCCCACCAGCTGATCGAAGCGCCGCGCGCTTCTCCTCTCCCTCTCTCCCACGCCAGCTGTGCGATAGCGGCCCCCGCCGCTGCTACCTCCTCTCCCACCTCTCCACGCCAGCTGTGCGATAGCGCGCGCGCTAACTCATCCACAGCAGCAGTGCGCGATAAGCGCGCATGCGCGTCTTCTCTCTCATCTCCTCCTCTCCACTCAATCTGCTCTATATAATAAAACCCGGTCCAGCGCGCTGCTCCCTGAGTTGCTGCTTCGGTTGAGTCACGCTGCGCACGTCCGGATGTTCCCGTCATTTCCGTTATTTGGATACCCAATCTCCGTGAACGTTTCGGAACCTCCGAGATGCTTAGCATCAACTCAGGGTTCCCTCGCGGGAAGGTGGTGTCAATGTTTGTTACACGGTAATTTTTGGGCAACGCAGAAACCAATTCACCACGGCCGGCATTGGCTGTCATCGCAGCTCGCATAAAGCCAAACATTCTGCGTCCGCTTGCTCCGTGGTCCGCTCCTATCTGCAGCCGGAAACAGAATCCGATTGCACCATCACGGCACGGTCGAAGCAGTTTGAATTTGGATAGGGGTGTATGGACGTGCAAAATTATAGACAATAGACAATGCACCTCTCTGTCTAATGACAGCAATGGTTGAACGCTAGGGAAAGCCATGGAATGCTTGTATCTCAGCGAGTAGGACCGGCATCACACAACATTATACTAACCATAATAAATAAAGGCCGCTCCCTTCTGAGTTGGTTCTTTGGCACGTGTTGGACTAGAATTTCGGAAAGCTTCGCACTCCGCCCCCATCGTTGTCGTTTTTGACAGAGGGGTAGTGGGTTTTTGTCAATTACTACTGGCACGTTGCCTTGTAACCACAGAAGGAACTGCTACCTGGAGAGTTTTTGTTCCATCTCAGTTAAGAAAAAAAACGAAGCTTATAATAGCAAAAGCTGCAGAAATACACGTATGCAGATTAGTCATGCGTACCTAGCAACATTCTTCACTGGTGTCACTTGCAGAATATTAAAATCAGTACTGATAAGGGAATTGTAAACCATGGCAGGAAGAATAGTTTTCTGTTCAAGCTTCCTTCTATCCTTGCGGTTCGTCAACAGGAAATACCGCTCAGTGAAGTGGAGCGGGGGAAGTGCTAGGCCAAGAAATGTGAGGAAAAGAGGCGAGGAGTCAAGGAGCTCACGAGCCCGGTTGGGAGTGCGCGCCACACGAAAAAAAAAATGGCTGCGGCTTAACTCAGTTTAGCCTGGGTGTGTGTAGGGATATGTACCGTTAGCGTTATTGTTTAGCTTGGTTCTCTGTACGGTTACGACGCTTCTTGAGGCGTGCGGCTCGTTCTTCCTCCGTCTCCTCGGCTCGCTGCCTCCGCTTGGTTTCGTTCCGACGACGAAGCCTGGCTTCTTTCAGTCTCTCCGACTCACTTTCCATACCTGACGACAAATCCCACCGAGCCACCCCTTCTATATATACGATGCAACGCCGGCTCCTCCACTGTTGTTGCAACGCGGTTTCGCCGGCGCCTCCTTTCAGCAGCGGTGGTTGCTAGGCAACCGCTCAGCTCGCGGTGCGGCCACCGGCCACAGCGAAATGGCGAGAATACGGCCATTGCAGCTCTCGCTCCAAAAAAACAGCTTCCGTGGTCGGAATTGAAGCTGGCTCCCTCACGTGAAGAAACCGGTGTCCATCCGATTGCGTTATCATCGCATTCGGGGCGCACAGCATTTTTTTGGGGAGGAGAAGGGGTGGGCCCATGTGACGTTTTTGGTCGGACGAGGTCACAGAGACGGGGAAGCCCTGTGTGGGTCGGAGGGAGGCGACGTAAGCGGGCTTGACTCGGTCGCCTCCGACGTCTCGGCGGCCGTTAACGTCAAGAGTGACAGTCTTGGGTAGCCGTCCGCCGTACGAGGAACGTGCACACACTTTCCCTTTCTGCTCCCTCTCTGTAAGTGGGGGAAGAAGCTGGGTCGACCACCAGCTCTGCTATTTCTCCAGACTTGCACCACTAATGTAGGCTGCGCCATTTTAGCTGCGGAGTACCTTAGGACCGCACAATGTCCGTCCTCGTCCGTGCGCTTAACATTTACAATCGCACAAAATCACACAGGCACGTGCACGGGCAGGATTCGAGCCTGTGTCTGGCAGATCAGACAGAGTTAGTGTCAGTCGTCTTACCCATTGGGCTACGACCGTGACTTAGCACCCGAGAGTCAAACGGCTTCCTTCCTTTCCCTGCCTTTCTTTGGCATATATGTCTCATGCGTCGCCACCAAGAAGCGCCCTCCCACTTACACTTCCTCCAGACGCTGTTCCATTCTCCGTTAATCCAAACCACGTGACATTTGCGCGGGAGGTTCAAACACTATTTGCAACAACATGCTCGCTGCTCCCTTGTGCGGGGCTAATCCGAACAACGTGACATATTCGCGGAAGTTCAAACACGATTTGCAACATGCTGGTCGGCGGCGGCGGCGCACTGCGAGGTAGCATGGAAGTAGCGCACGCCGCTGTGCGTTCGCTGATTATGCGAACACTTCCTGAGACGCAGCAGAAATGCGCTGTGACCGAGAAGACTGCAGCTTGCGCTGCGCACAATTTTCATATTAGGGAGTATAGTATCTTCAGTGCATATTTTACGCTCATCCGTGCTTCTGTTTATTTTCGCGATTATGTGATAACCGCACTACCGCCGTTAGCTGCCAACTGCGCAACTTGCCAAAGTGGTAGAGGCAAGGGGAAAAACAGTTGTGAAACAGGTGTCAGCGGTGGTGAGGAGGAGCCCGAAGCGGCGCCGAATAAATCTGGGACACCGGAAGGAAAACCGGGGGGGTTAGACATATACTGCTTTGCAGTAAAATGACAAGTGATGCAAGCAATGCAACAAGTCACGCATGCGAAGGCTGTGTAATGAACAGGAGACAGTAAACAAAACAGTAGAAAAATGCAAAAAAACAAAATGCGTCTGTTTCACGCACACGGTGGAATTCACGAAGGAAGTTAACGACACGAGTGGGCCGACAAGGGAACTCCGCGCATACATAGTCTGCATAACCGGCGGTGCCTCGTCCCGATAAAGACGACACAGGCGGTGAACAGCATTGTTTGTGACCATCTCAGAAAAAAACAAAAAAACATTTTGCTTTTCTGCAATGCTTCTGTCGTGCAGAGATACTATTTCTTTCCATCAGAACTTGTGTATACTAAAAAAATGCCACAGCGTTTTGCATTATATTTTAAAACTGAACTTCAAAGTATGGGCTGCACACAGAAAGCAGAGATACTTACAGACAAGCTTTTAAAGCGAAGTTTTTTGCTTTTACCCCCCAAGGGTTCTGTAGCGACCGTTGGTGTAAACAGAAAACTCCCGCTAACAAACAAAGGAAGTTCCTGGAACCGCCAGGAATCGAACCCGGAACGAACAGAGAAATGGGGCCGGAGCCCGTTGTCTTATTGATTGAGCTACGAGCTCACACGGAGACGGGGCAGACAGACGGTGCACTCACCGAGCACATTTGCGGGTTTACCCCAGCGTTCTCGCTGCTTGCCACGTGATAGCTTCCCGCGACTTCTTGCACCGCTATGCGCTCCGCCCACGGCACGAGTAGCGGCCGTGTGCGCGCCTTGCGCATGCGCTAGGCGTTATGAAAATTAAAGGAAGCTCACACCAGCGCATAGAATCTCTCTTCTCCTCCGTCTCTGCCGCCGATTCTGTCGCCTCTGTCGGTGACGGCAAAGACGGAGGAGAAGTGAGATCGTCTAACACCTGGTTTGAGCTTCCTCTACTTTTATAAAAAAAAGAGTGTCGACTCATGGGCTTCCCCCATACAACTAAACCAACCACCGTACATGAATCATGCATTGATTTAACCTTAGCAAATAATATCTCTTTGAAGAATTAGAGGGTGTGGTTAAGTGCATTTCCCTTGTCTTTGGTCTCACTCTTTGTAGAGCCACGCATGTGAATTCAAGTGACGTCACATGGGTAGTCGTTGTGGGTGTCGTTTACAGTTTCGCTTTCCAACCCCTTTCACTGGGTGGATTGGCGCGCATATTTTTTTTTTTTCATATCAGAAATGTTTACAGAAATAATTAGGCAAGAAAAACATCTACTCGCACGCCGAATTTCACTATGATGTGTAGCTTCGATTGATTGTAGGGTTTAACGCACCGACGCAACGCAGGCGATGAGGCGCGCCGTAGTGGAGGGCTCCGGATTAATTTTGACCAGCTGGGGATCTTTAACGTGCGCCGAAATCTCGTACACAGAGGCGTTTTTGCGTTTCGCCTCCATCAGAAAAGCGACCGCCGTCGCCGGGAATCGAAACCAACGACCTCGTGTTCAGCTGCGCAACGCCTTAGCCACTGAGCCACCGCGGCGAGTAAGATGTGTAGCTTCATGGTGACTTAATTTGCAAGGCGTTGTGCCCCTCGGTACGAGAACGTGCGCTCGACCATGGCCACGACGGCGGTCTTGTTATGTTAGGCTAAAGCGGGAACGAAAGTGTTCACGAGATTTCGGCTAAAATTAAATCTAAACAAAAGTTTGGTTCTCCGCTACCGTGCGCTTGGTAGCCCAGGTACGCCTTAGTAGTGCTAACCAGCCCCTACCAACCCTTATTTGTGTTGAATGAATTATGCTGGATATGTCCAAATATCTACATTCATCATTTGAAAAGGACGGTCGTTTTACGTTTGGACAAACTGAACGAGGATACTCCTCTAGATATACACCCACAAAGAACAGCGTTGCACAGGGGGTCTGGTTGCAATAACTCCGGTTTACGTGGAATGAAGAAAATAAACCGGGCTACTAGGGGTGTCTACGTGATCTTGCTACTTACAAGGGCGTACGTGGCAAAGAACACTCAGCAGGGTGTACTGGTGGGTGGGTTGGGGGATCGAGGTGAACTTCTAAATGTCCCGTTTGCCCGTGAGAAGACAGAAGCTTTCTCGCAGTCACAACGACGTTCTGGCTGCAGGGTAAAAATCTCGAATGCGGCAGCAAATGGTGCCGTTAACAATCGTACCGAACCTGTGACCGTGTAAAGAACACTATTGAGGACACAACAGGTGTAAAAAAACTGACATTTATTCCATCCATTGAAATATACATATTCTAATTTTATCATATATCGATATGAGTTGATATACCATGGAAACAGTTTTAGAGTCAAACATTTATATTTACACACTCATTTTGAACATATCAGTGTTCACCACCGGCGTAATAACTCCGTATTCTGTCGATATGTGCACTTGAGAAACAGATAACGTTCCGACAGAGACAAAACGACAATGAAGCAAGTGCGAAGGTGCGCACGTTTCCTCTCTCGCAGCAGGCTCACACATCGTCGTTGTAAATAAAGGCTCTAGAGAAGTCCACGCAGCCTGAGCCGATTACTAACTTCAAAAAAAGTTTTTTTTTTTTTGATGACGATAAGCTTGGGAAGGTTATTGTAATCACATTTCGATTCACACAGTTTTAAACAGTTCACCCTGTCAACATGTACGATGAACTACAAAGCGCTGCAAAAATGGTTTCATCTCGTTTCTACGCTCTGTCCTGAGTCGCACTGCCTCCGTTGAATCGCGTGGTATGATGTGAGCTCCGGACTCGCGTCGGAATCAAGCACTGAGAACTGCGACGCCCAGCAGACGAAGCGCCCTTAATAAGGGATGAATCAATCGCCACTTCCTACCTCCAACGCTATCATTAGGAGGAATGCATGATGGGCGCTCATGCAGGAAGCTAGAGACCGTATAATTTTACAAATAACGTCCGCTCACTAAATCTGCATTTCGTGTAGGCGTTTGCTCATTGTTACGGGGTGGAATAAACCATTTCAAATGCTTGCAGATTACGGATTGGTTACGATATCAACAAATGTGTTAGCTTGTGCGTGGAAAGAAAGGGGGCGGGGCTTGAATAGGACACAGATTTAACGTTGCGACCCCCTTCTGGTGCGTCGTTTTTGAAGAGCTCCGCCGTCGATGGGGCCCGTGCGCCGTTCTTTTATTACATCGTGAGACAAGTGCGCAAACGACCAACGGTGCATACCCATTTGAGATTAGTATACGTGCAGTCAATATTGAGAGTGTTACGACACCGATGATATGTGTGTGCTTGACGTACTGAAAGGGAACACTTTTTTTCAAACCCAGCATTACACACGGCGCTTCCAGATTGTCAAAAATTCAGCGATCGCTGTGTTGGGCTACAACCACTCTCATCTTATTGCACACTTTGCCAGTTTCCCCTTTCTTCAACAAATACTGATATGATAAACATGGATTTGCGGCTGATAGCTGACAGGGCACGGATCAGTGACAGCGCAGAGATAGCTGACGCAAAAAGCACTCGCATTACAAAGATGTAAGTCCGCAGGGTTTTTCGAACATACAGAACAGCAACGACGATTGCGAAAAATGATGCTCGTTCCTGGCTGTAAGTCATTAATACCACAGGCACGTTTTCTGTTGCGCAAGACTGGATTTACAGCACCGGTAAGGAGCACGAGCATATTACAAGCTGCAAATGGGAACAAGTTTCTGTGGGATGAGGAGGGAAACACGAACGTCGTGCAGTTCAAATCCAGAAATACATGAGCATTGGGGTGAAGCGGAAACATGGTTCAAAAGTGAACATTGCATTATACGACATTGGAGTTTCGTACGAATTAAAAAAGTATACCCTGTTCGTAAGAGAGAACCTTGTAATTCTCTTCAGACAACGGTGACAGCAGGAGTTCTTTTACGCTAGGCAGGGAAAAGATAAAAGAAAAGAAATCAGCATGAAGTTAACAGCGTAAAATACTCAGTCGGGCAATTTATATTATGTGGTTTCCAGTGGTTTCAGGTATGGTATCAAGCAAACAATATGTGACAGGAGTCGCTGGACTTGCGACGACATCATGTGGAAACCAAAGGGCACTCGCTCTATAATGCGCATTGGTCACTCTTTTTTTGCGTCGTTTTGATTTAACTAACTTTTGTTTTTAGGAGCCACAAGCATAACCCAAAATCAATCCTCAGACAATTGTAATTTACATTGCAAATGCAGCTTGCGACTACAAATCACCAGAGCAGCCACGTGACAACAGTTTGTGCACAGAACAGTCATTGAAGAAACACTAAAGAGAGCAAACAACACTGTTTAAGAAAATCCGAGGATTGGCGTAGTTTATATTCCATACTAATTAGAGTTGAGCGCGTAAGCAGACGGGGACGAAAAAAAACGAGACATATAAGGGACACCAGCACCCTTGTGTCTCGTAGTTTACCGTTTGCCTCAGCTCTACGCAGCATTGCTTAATTACTTTATTAGGCGAAAGTCCAGCATGTTTACACAATATGCTGAAATTTTGTACGCAAAATTTACATGCATTTTGTAGTGATAAAACTTTGTTCGAAACTCCTGCTTTTTTCACATTATTGCAGACTTGGTGACACATGCTGTAAAATCACGCTCGCAACTCCAAAGGTGGGAATTTACCTAATTTCGGGCATATTTGGCGAGGTCGGAATTCTGAGTTCCGTCCGTTTCAAGGCGTCCACTACGACGAGCCCTGATTGGCTGAAGGCAGACGACACGGATGTGACGAGGCTGGGCCGTTGGCTTACGCAAATGTCAGCGGCCCGGCAACCGGAACAGCGTCACGACTTGAAACGGACGTGAAACGGACATTTTTTGAAACAGACACAAGTCAGAATTCCACCCTTGTATTAAGCATCGGGTGATCAGCACATTCTCTCAAGAGGCCCGACAACCGCAACAGCGTCACGACGTGAAAGGGACATTTTTTTAAAAGGACAAAACTCAGAATGCCACCCTTGTATTACACATCGGATGATCAGCACATTCTTTCAAGTGTTGTGATTAAGGAACAAGTTAGTATTAACTATCAAATAGACGACAAATAATATTTTCTAAACATCGGAAAAGCACGTCGAGAATCAGTTTTCGACGTTGTGGCAGTCGATGAATCGGCCACGATGGGCTTTCTGGTTATTCAAGTCTCTGATTTACCAATGGACTGAGGCTCTAAGTTCACGTTATATTATGAAATTAGGGTTACCAATACCACAACTACACAACGCAATGCAGTCCAAAATATAATTTTGGCATCTCCACTTCAGAGGTCCTTTTCGACAAAAACATGCCAAAAATTTCATGTGAAGTAGTTAAATAAACTGCGAAATATTCATGAACAGGGGTGCAAAGGCGGGCTTTAAGTATTGGTGTTTTTAAACTAGGTCATATTACATGTCACTTTTACTCCTTATACTCTCTCCGTACACTGAAGAACATTATGATTACCGTGCTTGAAATTACGTCCCGAACAGATTACAGTGGTAACAATAGGTTGCAAAGAAGGCGATTTATAGGTTGCTTTGTTGAACATTTTGTAAATTTTCTTCAGCCTGAATCCGTCATTCAAGCTAGACAAGTAACTACCGGAGGGAAATCGCTTCGGCAGTGCCCTTGCACACAGTACAGCAAATTACTACGTTACAAATTTCCAGCGCAGACATTCTATATCTATTGCTACTACTGAGCTTTATTACGCACACCGCGCATAAATCTTGTACACAAACAATGGCAGTGAGACATAAATGAGCCAGCGGCAGTTCATACGCACCCCTCTCCGAGCAGGTATCAAAAACGGTGCCAACGGCGCGATGCCGTACGCCCCAGGCTACGGTGCAGGTGTCGTTTCACAATACGTACACTTTCGTTCTGAATACCGAGCAAAAACCCCGTACCCACGGGCGCGTGCGAAGAGGAGGAGTTGCTACAAAGCTAAAATTGAATAACAACGCCCCAACCAGTTTTAGTTTTCCGGTCACTCGTGATTTAATTGCTATAATCATCTCTTGAAAAGCATCAGACAGATGCATGATAAAACAAACATTGCAGGCAGAAATAATTGGATTTGGCCTTAATTCTGCAACAGTTTTACGAGTTTCCACCGTATTTTCCGCTTGTCTTCCCACTTTGCTGTCTTTTTCGCCAGGTGTAGCTAGCAGTGCATTTATCTCTATAGCTTGTATGTTACTTATTTGTTCTTATTGTTTGCTTTTTTTGCCGCACCTGGGCCCGCTATAATGAAACGGCTGCGTGCCGCGCACGCAGGCCAACCTCTCCTGAAGATGCATGTTGGCTTTCCTGCTATTCACATGCTCCTGCAACTACACAGGTGGAAACGCACGCGCACATGTGACAGGGGAATTCTTTTTTTTTTAGCAGAGGCCGAGTCTAAACTCACTGTCTTTAACACACTGACATTGTTAACTCAAGTGACACCTGTCTACGTGCTATTTAATCTGCAGATATGTCTATCAGCCCCAGACGCTCTACGTGATAGTAATAGTACATTCGAAGTGTGAAGAGTGTGACAGCTCGCAGGTGACTCACCATACGTTTCAAACTTCCACTAGTCTACCCTACCAAGCACCGTTTTTCTGGAGTTTAGAGAGTCGTCCATCATGAGCTCTGGAGGTGGTAGATGCCACAATTCTGCACCACTTTTCGGCACCAGTTTCATGAGTGCTATACGGAACTGTAGGCAACTTGTAGGTGTGTTATGTGCTTCACATGGTAAACATCCAGCTGTAAGACTTGGGTAGAAGAGGTACGTGACACAAGTTAACGCTGTGGCTTCATGATATGTACCAAGTTCACGCCTGTCATCAATCCCGAAGGCTGCTAGCGTTTTGTTTATTATACACTGCATCACAACTGGCAAACAGCAACAGTCGTAGTTTCCATCTTTGTAAACTGCCCTCGCACAAGGGTCTTCGCAGCCTACTGAAGGTTTGGGCCCGCAACAATTCCCGTTCGCTGTTGACATTGACAACATCACGAAACGCAACAACGGGTGCTAAAGGAGCAAGTGAGCTATTAGCTGCTGATATGATCACACTTCGGTTGTTGTAAACTGAAACATGGAGGAGGAGGTCACTAATAACACGTGGCTTCCGTATACTTCCCAGAAGCCCTAAACTATACATGGATGGTGGCCTACGACTTCTCCAGAAGTGCCGCCTGTGGTCGTTATTTGATTAAACCCAACCTTCTGAACGTGCTAACTTGTTTTCGAACAATAAAGGGATAGACTGCGGGTGTTGGCCGCAAGAGCTGCACTATGCACAACTATAACATGACGTAGCCACAACTAACACGCAAATTTCACTACAGGATTTAAAAGACATGACAAAAAACACGTGTGCGTGACATACAGCATGTGACGCTCTCACCACCGGTTGCGCTCTTTCGCCCTCCACGCATAAGCAAGATAAATTTTGAACACACGGACTTTTCTATCCCCTGAGAGAACGTTTAAATATCGTGGTGACAAAGGGCTCAGACTATGTCCGCCTATCTTCCACGTTGATGCGGAGCTATTGTTGCCACAGAGGAATATCCACAACGTTGCAGAATTCACCGACAGGGTATGGCAACGTCCCACAGGAGCACAGATTCTCGTAACCACACACCCGCGCGTGCCGATCTGCCGAACCGCGCACGTGTTTAGTGTCGTGTGTGCCGACATTGTGTCGATATATCACGCCTCCTTAGTTCTTGGTCACGGATCGGAACCCATACTCGTCCTCCAGCCGCGCCCTGTCACCTGTCCACTCCTGCTCCAGGGACTTGGATATGTTACGCCTCTCCTCCGGGTTGCGAACCAGAGAGTAGAGATTACTTCTCTGTTTGGGCCGGATGGCCCGGTTCACTGGGTCTGGCCGGCAAGGGCGGTGGTGGTCTCTGCGACTCCGACGGCACGGTGCTTTCCGTCGCGTTGACGAAATCGTACAGGACTTCTTCGTAGACGTGGTACTCGGAGTCGGACAGAGGTCTCTGGTGATGTTGCTGCGGGGGCACTCCCCTGGAGCCGATGATATGAGTGTCCCGCAGGGGTTGTGCAGATGCCGCCGCAGGGGCCGGCTTGCAAGATGAGGAAGTCTTAGCAGGCCGCGGTTCCGTCAACTTCTTGTGCTGCAGGTCTTCGATTATCTCGAGCATACACTTGGCGACTTCGTTGAAGCGAGACTTGGCCGAACTGATAAGCGTGGGCTTCGGGGAGCCAGGCGGCTTTGCACCGCCGGCTGGAGGTTGAGCGGCGGGGCAGCGCGGCGTTGGCACCGCCGCCCTCCCACTCCGGGAAGAGGCTGGCTCCAAGGAGGTACTGCACGTGACCGTAGACGGCGCCGTGACGCCTGGTTGATGGCGCAGCGCCTGCTGCTGCTCCCTGTGGCAACTCTGCGACCTCCGGGTTGGCTCTCCTGTCAACGTTGCGTGATTGTGATCTTTGGAGGATTCCTGGCACTTGTCTGCGCATGCGCGAAAAAGAAAAGTAAAAGCACGGTTAAACGTTCGGTGTCTTTACCTTCGATGTTCCAGTATGCCATATTTCCCTTGTCGCCTACCTCCCTTGAATGTTTTACTAGAAACAACTGTAAACGACATGCGCTTCGCTTTTTGTTGATTCAAGTTTACGTTCTAAGCGCTGCTGTGCTCAAGGCAAAAAATGTCCATTTTTTTCTACAACAGGACAGGCAGGCCTTTGCGCCCTCACGCGCCACGTATACGCCCTGCTGTAATCATTCCCCAGGCTTCGATGGGTAGGGAGTGACATCTTTCGACGTTTCGTTTTAGTCTTCCCTATAGGGGGATGAGAAGCGCACCATTCTCGGTTTTAAGACACGAAACGGCATACAGGTACGGGGTCACGAGCGACCTCTGCCCTCCTTCCAAGTGGCAAGAAGAATGGGATCTCCTTGAAGGCAGCGCCGCTTCATCCTCCACCTCTCTGGTAGGAACAATGACAGCACAAGAGCGGTTACGCGCCCACTGCTCATGGTGAACGCAGATGCGATGCTGGTGAGAATATGAAATCTCTATAAGTAGCCCGAAGATGCTTCCAGCATGCAAACCGGTTTCAACGAACACAAAAAACTAAAGCTTATTTGTACTACATCGGGCCTCTTTAGGACGCTACCATTAAGTTTTAAGCCATGGGTGCCCAGGCATGTAAATTTACGGCTTTGCTGTCAGCAGCGCGGGCGCTGCCACGTTGACCGTTTTTGAATAAAATCGGCTAGAGCGGACTTACCTTTCAGGCACTTGACCTTGGCGACACTGTAGCCTGCGCTCGAACGGTGCTTCTCCTCGACCATGGTCACGTACGTCGACGTCGGGAACCGGGCATCCAGGTCGTAGTAGTCGGGCTTGCCGCCGCACAGCAGACTGTCGATCTCCTCCTCGAGCGTGCCGCCGCTGTCGGGTCGCTCCAGGTTGGCGCGCAGGTTGGCGCACAGTGGGTCCTTGAGGATGGGCTTGGCACGAGTTCCCGCGCTCTTGGCCGGCGAAGGCGCCGAAGTCAGCTTCTCCGTGCTAAACCTCACCGTCTTGTCGGCCGCGACTCTCGCAGCCCCGCTCTTCGGACTCACTGGCGACTCGCAGCGCGCGATGGCCGTCAGCAGAGACTGACGCAGCTGCATCAGGTGGTCGAGGTCGGCGTCCAACTCTTCCTGCGTCGGCTTCGGGCACGGCTTCCCCGCCGCCACCACCGAGGGAGCCGCGAGCCTGGCCTGCGCAGCTGCCTTCCCGCTAGTCTTGGCGTCGCTCTCGTAGTCCGGGATCTCGGGCGTGGGGCAGAGGCTCTTGTAGCCGCTGTCGATGGAGCCCGCGTACGCGATGGACTCGCCGTCGCTGTGCTGGCGCGCCTGGCGCCGCTGCAGGTACACGCTGGCGAGGTCGTAGTAGTCGTCCGACTCGCAGCACGGGTCGTACGTCATGGAGCCGATGGTGTCCAGTAGTGGGTTGCTCGAGGGGCCTCGCTGGCTGCTGCCGCTACTGGTGCTGCTTCCACTGGAGCTGCTCGCGCAGCCAGCATAGGAGCAGCGCTGAGGCATGGGCCTCTTCCTGCGGCGGGCGCCGGGCGACGCGGTCGGCGACGAGGAGTCGTGGCGCACGTCGGGCGAAGAAGGCACCCGGATGGGCTTCACGACCCGTGGAACGGCCGCCGGGGCCGGCGTAGCCGCCACGTGGGAAGAAGCGGCGTCGCTGGCACGCGGTGCGCCCTCGGCGGGCTCTCCCGCGCTGTCGCCGTCCGTCGGCGGATGTTGACTCGGCTGTCCCGGCACGGCTCCCGCCTGGCGGTCAGCGGGCGGCGTCCCTCCCACGACCACGTCCTCGAAGGTGTTGTACATGTGCCACATCTGCCGGGTGAAGTCATCCCCTTGCAGGCTCAGCTCCGCCTGCGCCATAAAGACAGCGCGACACGCGTGCGTGTGAGTTGAATCAGGAAGGCCGCACCGGCCCCAAGCTTCGCTATTCTTTCCACTATTTACGACCACTCGTCAATACTACTGCATCGTAACTTCCCTTCCTTGGGTTCGCGGTCTCGCCTCTCCGCTTTCTGCACGACTGAACAGTACGGAGGGGCAAACAAAGAACAGCGGGGCGCCATAAAATCCTCGGCCTCGAGGAGATCTAGAGGGAACGCGACGCACTGGCCTAGACGCGTCTTGGCGTGACGCGAACGCTGAGGTAGCCCTCCTGTGCTGGCCCGCGCTGCTCAACGTTGCGCCCAAAGGATCAGAGCATGTATTAACGCGAAATAAACTAGGGCTCACGAAGGAAAAAAAG
Organism: Haemaphysalis longicornis; assembly: GCA_013339765.2. Lineage (NCBI taxonomy): Eukaryota > Metazoa > Arthropoda > Arachnida > Ixodida > Ixodidae > Haemaphysalis > Haemaphysalis longicornis. The sequence goes on along the minus strand of CM023456.1, from coordinate 34,948,630 downwards.
CTAGCGTTGACAACATTTATTAGCTTGAAAAATGCAGGGTGCTGTGCGCTGTCATCTAAAATAAACATTGGCGGGGACGGGAGTCAAACGTACGGACGCACGATGACAGGAAAGTGACTTCACCACTGAATGATTGATTGTAGGGTTTAACGCGCCGACGCAACGGAGGCGATGAGGTACGCCCTAGTGGAGGGCTCCGGATTAATTTTGACCACCTGGGGATCTTTAACATGCGCCAAAAGCTCGTACACACGGGCGTTTTTGCTTTTCGCCACCATCAGAAAAGCGGCCACCGCGGCCGGGAATCGAACCTTGTGCTCAGCAGCGCAACGCCTTAGCCACTGAGCCACCGCGGCGGGTGACTTAACCACTACTCTACGACGGTGCCATATGGAGCGTGGCTTTCGAGTTATTTTTAAAAAATGAACAAATGAACGAAAGTGCGCCAGGAGAACAAATAAAACATAGAACGAATGCGCGCACCCGTGGCTGCTTAGCGATTTCTTCCGGAAAATTTCCCCTGGCTTTACCCGCGACGCCTCCTTCTCCACATTTACCTTTAATTTACACAACTCCTGCGTATATAAGATGACCAAGAAGAAAAGACACAGAGACGCGCCCCACCACAAGGTATACTCAGAGATCCTCTTCCCTGTCTTCGTACTACCCGGCACCGGTGAAAGCTTCATCATAAACTAGTCATGAACGCAGCCTACACTCCGCACATGAATCGCTCCTCATCTCTCCTCTAAATTTTCATACTGTAGAACTATTATTTAACCAAGATTCATGCATCGTTTACAAGAATCTGCTCATTTGTTGACACTGTCTTCACTGAACTGACGTCGAATGAAATCTATTTTTCATTAATAGACAAACCATTACTACATAAAATAGGACTTTTTTTTTTCTATTAAGAGTGGCCTAGCACAGGTGGATTAGCCGGGGCATGCCTCGCCCGTTATAGGCCACTGGTCCATTCCCCAGAACAGGTTGACGCTTACCCCCTCCCCCCACACCCTTTCTCTTTTCTCCAATTAGCCTTTGACCTTCCGCTGGAATAAATGTTCTATTATTACTGCTTCCATCGTTTTCCTTTCTTCGTAGTCGTTGCTTAACAGACCACAGATCACTCGTAACTCTGTACTGAGAAGTTACAAATCTGTATCATGACATGCAATGCCTGGAGATGTCATGGCACATACGTGATGTAGCAGCAAAGGAGTCTTTGGTAACTCTCGCCAAGGAAAACCACATTGCGCCCGCATTTAAAGCACGTACACAGACTTCGGCGGCCCAAGGTAATTGTTGAGCATCTTCCCTCGCGCTTGGTCCCTGTTGAAATCACCTTGCGAGGCTGGACAAACCAAATATGTGACATAATTTGTGCAAAAAACTTTTGACAAGATCATTCCCTGGGTGCCCACTTGTTTACCGAAGACAGGCAATTCGCAAATTTAGAAAATCATGGTGCACGTGAACAGTGGAGGTGGGGGAGGAACAAGTGCACACTTGAGATTGGTGCATCCTCAGTGGCGCACAGCATCGTGGTTGCTGCAGTTTTCGGGGCTTTCACCTGATCACATTCACAGGCAAACTGTTTGGCCTAAATAGGTCAACCATTTCAATTACCTTTAACTACGATTACTACGAGATACATTTCTGAATACATTGACTGCACGAGCACCGGCTAAAAGACAGCAATGACGGGCCGAAGCCATCCAGGGACGATGATGTGGCCCCAAGATGAGGGCTGGCCGCTATTCTAGATGGGGATTTATTCGTTTTGTTTTTTCGTCGTGCGCACACGGAACCCGGGAGGTCACCCCATTGAACCAAAAAATCAGAGTAAAACGTCAAGCTGCAAAAAAATAGAACTGTCAGAATTACAGACACTCCGCAGATTTGCAAACAGGAACCTTTGCTTCCCCGTGAGAGAATTTTTTAATCCTCTTAGAGAGGTAAAAAAAAAGCCCCTAAGACACCCTTGTGAAGTTTTCTGAATGTTTAATTTACTCTTCAAGGGCTCCGGCTTCAAATTTGCGGAAGGCTTCAGACAGGTCCGAATTCATCCACCTTTTTTTCCAGCGCCTCTCCGGCATTTGCGGTGAAGCTTTTCTGGAAATCCGATTAGTCACGGCACGACGCTCCCACGGTTCTCGGACGAAGGGTTGAGGGGCGAGTTCTCTGGCGCCTCCCAGCCCTAATTACAGGGCGGCACGGAAGAGCTCATCGTCGCGGTACTTTGCAAATCACATTTGCGATCCCACGTGAGGGGCTCCCCTGCTTCCGCTTGTCTCGGAACATTTCCATAAAGGGGGGAACCACGAGGAAACTCCGGAGAAAGTTCATTTGCGGTCCTTGTTGGCGCGTTGACACCCCTGAATTCGCGGATGCTTTCAGCAAAAATTATTCGGGGCACACAAGACCCCGTGTAACTTTCTATTTTATTTAGAAGATGAGGTAGGAAAATTACCACCCCTTCCTAAAGCGGAGGGAAGCGCGAAAGCTTTCTAGCATCAAAAGTGCGTCAAAAGTGCATCAAAACCTTGGCTAAAGGTGCGTCCAACCTTGGCTGAAAGTGCACCCCCCCAATCGATCTTCAAACCTTCAAACACCCAAACCGCAAACGAAGAACGAATCGATGCGACGATTTTTCACGGACATGTACGGACGATCTAAATGTATAACAATGCGTGGTTTATGCGGTAAAGGTATGCACTACTGTACTTCTTCTTCATGATCGATTAGTGTATTGTCTTATCAAGAACCGTTCTTTTTTGGCGATTTTCAAGTGGCGCTTTGACGCAATGGAAGCCTGATTTCACGAACACGCCGTGTGTCCAGATATCTTATCAGAGTTTTTCGGTAGACAAACCGGTCTATGCGTCAATGCATTAGTTTTTTTTTTTTTTTTTTACACGATGCAATAGATCCCATTAAGAAAGCTATCGCTTTAAAATGTGAGATTTACGGGGTTTTACGCGCCTCGAAGCTTCGAGGCGCGCCAAAATGGACGGCTCCGAATCGATTTCGAAGGCATGGGTATTTTAAACGGTTTTCGAATATGAGACCTTCCTTCGATCTTTTGGATTTTCTTTGATTCTTTGTGTATTTCGAGATAAAATAATTGAGGGAAGAATTTTTAACATCCTCCCCTTTCTGTGCATGTGACGTGACTGACACGGCGCAAACTAGTCGTCTTTTTTCCACGTAATTGAAGAAGCTCGGAGTAAACTCCGAGTTAGTGCCAGATTAGAGAAATTTCACGTGCGGTGCTACGGCCTTAGAGAATGCGACAAAAATAGCTGGACTAGATAGGGCAAATGCCGGTGGCTAACGTGGTCACGTAGTCGACTGCGCTAATTGACTTTTGACTCTGGCTACTGTAAGTGCAGCAGTTGGCACTAAAAATAGACTATGCATCTCGCTATAAACAAACCGCATATGCATACTTAGATGTGAAAAATATTTTAGCGAAAAAATTGAATCAAGCACTTAAAATGAAGATATACGAGAAAGAACTTTTATCAGAATATACAAAATGCGAAGAACTGCTTCTGTAGTACAGACGTCGCAAGGAACTGACCCCGAGTAAACACGTCGATTTTTCAATGGAAACGTGATAGTACTAAACGCGGAAACTATCCTGCTTGAATTATTTACTTATAGTTTCTTTTATTAGTAAGCTCCCGTTAGCACACCGTAGACCGGCATGTTTCAAAAGGTGGCGTGTTACAACGAACTGGGGAATGAGGAACTCTTCATCCACAGAAACAGACCGCTTACACGTGTATACATGTCACTTGCACGTTTTCAGAGCCATTTCAGCAACTGCAAGGGTTCCTCCCAGAAAACTCAGTCTCTTGTGCCGGCGCATTGATGGGACGCAAGCTAGGAAATGGCTGCCGCGTATGTCTCGTCCGGTCGCCTCGAGCACAGGAGGAATACACGCCATTTCAACCGGCATCGAAAGAGTCTCCAGCAGCGCGAAGTCGCAGCGCGCACGCGGATGGCACCGAGTTAATCCAAGCCGGAATGCGGCTTTTGGCCACGCGCCGTCGGCCAGCAGAGGTACGAGGCCATGACCCCGCGCTGCCTGTCCGCGGCGACGTGGAAACCGACCACTGCGCGCCCAGCCTCCCGCCGGCTTTCTTGCCCGTCCGCCGCCGCCGCCCGCTGGCCGGGCCATCTTCCCTCCACGAACAACGCCAGCGATGTGATCCACGTGGAGCACTGCTTCATTTCTCTTTTCTTGTTATCAGCAATCGTGGACATCGTAAGAGAAAATAGGGGAAGGCAGGATATAAATCTAACTGGCGGAGCAAAAGATGAAGACGCAGGAAAGAACAGACTACAGGCGCCCCTTATCCTGTACACACTTCTAGACCCCCGAAGTTTTTTGCTTTCGTTTTTGTGAGCTGTTGAGTTGTTGTTTTTTTCTCCCAGCATCATCGTCTCTCAAACCCTGCCACTGCCAGGCCTGGTTACATGCACCGCGTGCGGACGGGGTCGCCCTGACATCTGAGAGGGCCATTAAGGTGTGAAGCTACCTCTCCTTGCCGAGTCCTCATCGAGCATGTGCAGTGTCCCGGATGGGCGACAGCCTGCGCTTGACAGCTAGCTCCCTGGAGGAGGCAGACGCAGTAGACAGGCGATTTCGTAACGCAGACGGAGATTGACATTTTTAGCGCTGCCTCATCCTCCCCGTCCACCAACCTCTCCTCCCATTTCGATTACGTTTCCTCCGCGTGCCCTACATACGCTTTTCTCTTCGCTTCTACCAGAAGGTTTCTGATGGCTCGCCTGTTGGCGAAGAGGGCCTGGCCTGGGCCGTCCTTCTCTAAAGCCGTCACACATGCAACTTTTGTCGTTTCGAGTGTCTCGTATATTCACGGAGGCTTGGAAGTTGCGATCATGATGAGGCAACTTTCAAGCACCGTGCAACTGGCATTGGGACATACCGAACGGAGCCGCGTAGTGTTGTTGCGTAACTCGGCGAGCACCGTGCAGCGACAGGCTGGAGGAGCCACGGCTCATCTCCCCCTTCCCTGCGGTCGGTTTTGCAGCGATTCACAGCGGCATCCTAACACGTGGGCCTGACAATGCTTGCGTGCAGCGCGTGTAACGGCACGGGCACAAAAATTGGCTCATTTTGGCGCGTAATGACGACGTTGACGCGCGCGGGCGAGAGAAAAATAGCAAGGAAAGCAGGGGTCACGTACGGGACAGCCCCCCTCGCTCTGATAGTCGGTTGAGCGGCCTCAGCGGGCCCGCATTCCCAGGTGTGATTAGGGGAAGCGCGCAGCAACACGTCCAGCTCGTCCACTCTTTCGCCGTCGCCTCGTTTCGGCGACGGCTGACTGCGCACAGCCTGCGCCGCCGCCGAACACGTTGGCCCGCTTGACTACCGACGCCAAGCCGTGCAGACGATGCGGTCCGAGTGGCCCTGGGGGACGCCCCGCCGAGCGAGAGGTTTCCCCTTGACGGCCGGCGCGGACAAGGCCCCGTCAGCGCGGAGCGCGTACAAGGAATCCGAGATGCATGCTTTCCGGCTTGAGTCGCGGTGCCCGCTTGCCGTGGGCTGGGCGTGCGGCATACGGACGACCGAAACGCGAAGGGAGTGAACCGTACGTTGCCGAGATCATCTCAAACTTAGTAAGAATTCCCGCCCCTCGAAATGTGCAGAAACTACCAAGGGGGAGTAGTCGAACAAATGCGTAAACCGTACTGCTGCCCACCGAGTCCTTTTAAAGATGGTTTCACTAACGCAGTTCCATCGCGAGGAGAAGAATTTTCAATGCGCTATATAGGCAGGCTGACACAAAATTAAAAAGGTACTAGGACCTTCTATGACTAACCTCTATAATAGCGCATGTGTGCCTGTGAATCGCTACAATCCAAAACACCTTACAGTTGGCTTCACTACGTTACACAGATGTTTCGCTGTAAAGATATTTTTGAGGGGAAGTATAGGAACTATAATACCGAAGTACGCTCTTATTAAACACATCCATAAGACCTCGTGCATCCCCACCGATCGTGTTACACCGAGTCCTTTAAATCCGGCTTAACTGATATATTCCAATGCAATGTTTGGAAACCATTTTTTAGAAGAAATTTATGGAATCTCATATAGAGGTATGAAGCTGTAGCGCACATTATTAGGCCCCTTCAGACACCCCATCGGTCCCTCAAACCTGTTTAGAACCTTTAACGCCGGCTTCACCCTTTTACGCAAACGTAATGCAAGAAAGACATGTTTCCAGGAGCGCCGCGTTTATTGCGGCGAAAGTGTCACCCCCACGCGTTACAGACAAGAGGACAGATTTTCTCGTTGACTACTCGTAAAGATGAGAATTTACAAAAGTTGCGTTATCCCTGCACTGGTCCGAGGGAGTTGAATGAATGCGGTGCAGTGCTCGAGCCTAAATTCTAGCACCCTCGCATGTCTACGTATTATATACTCACGCAGGCACACATTGTGGGCCAGCTCCCGCCTCGTATCTCGAGAAACGATAACAATTCGCCTCGCCTGTACCTTCGTTGTACCAATAAAATGATGCTGGTTCATCGAGGCTACAATAGCCAATTCACGACCACAAGCGAAACTGTGTCCTACCGTCGCGACGAACGTGTGCAAAGATATTCTGTTCTTGAAAGAAGGCATATTTTAATAGTCGCCGTCATTATCAACAGCTTATTTGTGTCCACTGTAGGGCAAAGTCATCTCCCATCATTGGGAGGTTTCTCAACCTTGAGAGATGGGATGAAACGCCAATAGTTTTAGGGCGAAGCCCCTTAAGGGCTCGGGCTGTTGGCGTCTCATGTCGTCGTCCTAACCATCGTCTCATGTAGTCACGGCACTAAAACACCGGGAAACTCGTTTACGCCTTGCGCCAGAACGTAACGCGTACAAAAAAATACCGGGACGCTCGTTTACGCCTCGCGCTAGAGAGCTTCGTTCTTCAAAGACACGACACTTTTACACCAAAACTGTATACCTCTACCTCCAACGGTCGCATCTCCAATGGCAAAACCGCCAAGGCGCCAAGAATACACTTATACACTGCATGATTCGCCCCTCCCCCGCAGGTTTCACGTCATTGGAGATGACCCGGGATTTTTACTTGATGTGGGAGTGTTGTCTGTGTCCCAGGAAGCCCTCCTAGTATGGTCGCACTTGGCTAGTTGATAATCATTCATGTTCGATTATTTTATTTCCACTGGGCCAGACGCACGTGCCCTCCCGAATTCTATAGAACACCTACCCCAAAACGTGTACAATGTCGTAGATGCGAGATTTTACGCTCTGGCTTCTGTGGCTTGAATGGATGGTACTACAAGTGAGCAAATGTGTGGAGGAGGAACTCGGGGACGTCCTTACGCAAAGACGTATGCTTGTGCGTCACACTCTTGGAAAAAAACAAACGAAGTAATCGGTGACAGGCCATGATAACCGCTTCGGAATCGGTTGGCCCTCGGTGCAATCCACCACTGCCGACATATACTTATTGTGTTTCAAACACATGCTAGAAGCGCCCACGCACGCACGCACGCACGCACGCACGGACGTTTGAAGATGGGTGGGCACGGCTAAAGGCATTTCACAGCTAATAAATCACCAGGCACCACTTGCCTCCTGTTTTAAGAGTCAAAGTAAGATTGTGTGAGCTGAGAGAAGGGTCTCAGTTCCTGCGGGAACAAGTTAACAGCGATGCTCGTGAAAGGTCCCGCGCTGTTCCTTAAATATAGAAAAGTGGATTTCCTTCGTCGCTCCGGCGTTGGCGCACGAAACACATCCCGCGCACCAGCTTGCGAGGTCCATCTTCCCACGCAGTTTACCGTAGCGTGAAACATCACCGCGCCTGTTTCAGTTGGGTCACGCAGGGCGTGAGACTCGGGCCACTGCCTTTCACGCATCCGCCGTCCTTTCACGCGCTCCCGCCGATGTTGAATGCTACCGAGTTGCGAATACCAACGGCCGTCTGCTTCATTCCCCGGTCCTGTTCTTAAAGCCGCAACCGAGTTCTAATGCTCGAATTCACGCGGCAGGCCTGGTTCAGACTGTTGCCGCAACGGTCGTAATAACTTTAAAGAATGACGTCACTTCACGTCTCAGCCAACCTAACTGCGTGACACGCTGTTTTTTATGTCCATAGATCACGGTATGGCTTTTGCGCCGGTAGTCTGAACATAGCCTCAGCTGCGAGCGTGCAAATTGCTTTGCTTCAATTAAAAATTGAAGATGGTTTCACGTAAGCGACGCGAGTTTCCACGTGAGCTGTAGGTGTAGCGGGTTTACTGGAAGAAAGAATGGGGCGAGAGGTGGTTTTGATATTCAGTCTCGATTTAAGACTTCGTGTCACCATATTGCAGAAGGGCAAAAAAGGGGCGGTAAAATGTCGACGCAGCTGTCAGTGCTCGTCGACATTTTACCGCCCCAATCAAAAACCCACTACTCACCGGCGAAAGGGCATGAATGCATGCTACAAATCTGACGCGCAAATTATTTTAAGTCCATCCAAGCAGTGCTTGCCGGCGACCTCAAAGAAATTGAGTTTTTTTTTTTTTTTTTTTTTACCGCACAACAGAGCCCCCTTACTTACTTTAGGCGAAAAATCTGTCATGTGCCACACGGTAACGCTGTTAAAGAGAAACTCCGTAGGTATCTTCTCGTCTTCTGGAATAGTGAGAAATGCGTAAACACCATGCCAAGCCTCAGCAGCAAACCGACATCCGCCAGGAGGGCATGCTGGAACGTGATAAGCGCCATTCCGTTATGAGATAGGTACAAGCCCTCCGCTTAATTTTTGTAAACACCCAGCGCCGTCTACCGGATCGCTTTGAATACACCCGCTACACAGTTAAGCAACTGCTGAAAGAAGCCCGCCGATCGTCCTCTGTGACCCAGGCGTAGAATCTTCTGTTCTGATACCAACAACCCGGGTTCGAACCCCATCAAATTTAACATTCTTTTCTAAATGTCCTAATTTTTATTGCAAAAATTTTCTCTGATATCAATTTTCTGGTCCGGTATCACATATAAGACTGGTTTAGCAAACTTTATATCGCTTCAGGCGCAGGACGCAGCCCATGAAAAATAAGCAGTGGCTTAGCTCGGCTATGCCAGGATATACGTAGCGTGAGCTAAGGTTCAGCTGGTTATTCTTAGCTTTCCTGATTTTCCACATTTAACTTGATTATCGTGCTTACTGCTGCTTCAATGACACCCACACGGTATACGTATTACGAGACACATGTATATTTATCAAGGGGCTCCGGCGCAGCGTCACCAATCGCCCCAGAGCTAAGCTGGCTCCACAGGCCATTGTTACTGCGACGCACGAGCCATCGGTTGCACTCCCGGCCACCCCTCGCATGATCATCAAGTGGACCGGGCCGCCACGTGTGGAACGGAGGTCAGCGAAGACGCTGGGCGCGTGGGGTTGCGAGAGACGCCGGGCAGCGAGCAACGTTCTGTGCGCCGTGTGACGTCACTGCTCCTCGCGCATGCGCAGCACGGCTCTCCAGGAGCCACGCGAAACTGCTCAACCTCGGCGAGTGTTTCTCACGCTACAAAAGCTTAATTAACGTACCAGAGCATCTCGCCGGGTTACCGGGTTTGTACTGATCTCTGAACGAAATGACGCTCGGGATAAACGCCGTTGATGCCTGTATCCGTGGTTCGGGTGAAGGAAAATGAAGCCCAGCACGGAAAGCAGAGGTACGCATACACCGACGTGCCGACAAGCGGGTTGCTGGAGCAGTGAACTTCCCACTCACGGCTACCCGTCAGAAGCAAGCAGAGCGCGACAGATCGGGGTCGTCCTTTACGGCGTTTACGACAACGGGAGCGCACGCGAACCAAACTTATGCGCTTGAGATTACGGGAGCAGGAATAGTGCAACGAGGCTTCGGTCAGCGTAGGCAGACAGCGAAAAGATAAACAGCCGTCGTGCTACGCCGTGAGCCAGGGTGCAGGCATGAAGCGCGCTATCTCGTATCTCGCCCTCTCTCAACGCACGACTGCCGATGATGCTGGCTTTGTGCAGCCGAAGCTCTTGCCTGTCGTACAAAAAGAGCACGCAGCGGGTGTTCTGTAGCGCCGCACAACGCAGCAGTGACTTTTCCCCTTCTACCTGGCCTGGCCATCCCGGTTTCGCGCACTTCGATGGCCCGTACACCCTACCAAAGAGATTGACCAAAAGGCTGAACGTAAAACCATAAGCAAGTTGTATGAGCCCATCTTTCACCGTCAAGAGGAATGTGCTAAGACGTGAAGATGTGTCCGCTTGGATGTTTGTAAGTGTTTGTATGTTTGTATGGATGTTTGTATGTGAACTCCACCGGTTAGAGTTCACAACGCGCGTTCAGCCGGGACTGCATGCTCATCGTCTTATTTCTAACATTTGTCGCAGGTGTTGGCACACCGGACGTTTACATTGTACCACGCCAACCCCATGTGTTGGCGCAGGGAAAATTTTTAACCGCTGTGGCAGGTGTTGGCGCAGCTCACATTTACTGTGCCCTGGGCCAGCCACATGTGTTTACGCAGCGCTCATTAACGCATGCGTGCAGTTGGCGCAGTGCAGTATAAGCGTGCGCCAACTGTGACGGGCAATGGCAGAGAGACCATTTTTACTATGTTGAATGTTGAACAACGAGCACAGGAAGTTTGTAAATAGAATTTGTCAGGAGAAGAAGAGGCACAAAACGCATCTCGACACATTTTTTCTTCGGCTCCGCAGAAATATGTCATCGCAACGTTTCACGCGTTGATTTACGCCCAGACCTCCTCCCCACACCCTTCGCCTTTCTCCGTGAATTTGACAAACAGATGAGGACCGTTACCAACTAGGCTGTCACTAGCTCAACCTCATACGTCTACCGTCCGAGTTCTACTTGAAACGAGCGATATCTCTCGACGCAGACTCGCGCCCTTTCTACGCTACGTGTGACACAGGTACCAAAAATACACTCTCAGGCAAAGTCGCACAGATGCGGAACGCGTCGAAGCAAGAAAAATCGAGAATCTTCAAACCCACCAAAAATACGCTAGTCATCCACCATAATAGATACACTGAAGTCGCCTTGGCTAGATTACGGATAGGGCACACACATGCAACGCACTCGCACCTGCTCACTGGATCTCCAAGACCTCTGTGCAGCAGGTGCGGAGAGGCCCTATCCGTGATCCACATCCTCATACAATGTAAGGCACTCGACATTACACGACGCAAACACTTCCCACAACTACACACACGACATATTCCACCACACCCGTCATACTTCTTAGGAGATGATGCCATGTTCTCTGTTCAGCGCACCTTTAAGTTCCTATCTGAAGTTCATTTCGTACAACTCATCTCATACCACCCATAATTTTACCCCTGGTCCTATACACCAGCCAGCATATTTATCTTTTAACCACTCATGTTCTTCACCCTGGCCCTTTACACCAGCCGTGCTCATAGTCATTAACTGATTTTATGTTTTCCCTCCTCATCAAATAACTTTGTATTTGGCGCTCTTTGCCCATGTCGGCCTTGCGCCATTAAACTTAAACCATCATCATCATAGTCATCCACCAGCAGTCCACCGTAAGGAATCCCCTCTGCTAGATGTTCATTTCGAAATCTCCTACAGGCAGCGGAAAATTCACTGCGATGGCGACTATGGTGGGAGTCACGCATGCAGACTTCTCTGCCGTGAGCCCCCGCGGCGCTGTACTCCTCAGAAGGCGAAAGAGAGCCCGACGTGTGATGTCGCGTTTCTTCAAAAAAAGGGGGGCGCAAGCTGAAACTTTATTTTTACACGGAATTTGCGTCCGCACGTTCCCAGGCACGAGAAATTGCTCTCTCAAAAACAGCAATTCAAGGTCCGGTCCGCCTCCCGAGAATAGAACCAGCTGCCCTGCTCTCGGCGTGGCCACGGCACGGGCCCCCACCTGTCCCGAGCCGATCGTCGGCGGGGAGTATCACAATGTAGTATCTGCACGGCAGGGATCGGGCGAGCACGCACTTCCTTTCTACGGAGGCCGCCCCAAGCATAGCCGCGGCAGAGAATACGCCTGTCGTCGCCGACGTCTCACACTGGCTGGAGTCAGAATGCGGCAGACAGGGGGAAGTCGGCTTCAAAAGGCGCCCCGCCGCTCCCTCGCTCTGCGGGAAAGCACGGTTCGCACGCAGCCGGTCGGGAGCCCATCTGGTTGCCAGGAGGAGGTTAGCCGCGGTTTAAGCGAAAAGAGCTGCCCCGAATTGGCAACAAGACAACACTTACAACAAGACTAGGTATTTTACCAGAAGAATTCCAAATTATAATCAAGGTAGAGCGCATATAACTCTCTACTGCACGTCGGCTACGGAAACAAAACCTAAAATAAAAGAGGCAAGTTCTGTTCTAACGACTAAAGAGAATAAATAAGTGCACACAAGGCGTATACACACAGCGATAAATATCAAGCAGAAGATAACACAACACTACACACAATGTTCACGGGCGGTTGGAGCTTTGATGTCGATGCAAAATCAGGGAGTCCCATTATTATCGTTATATTGTACTCGTCGAGAGTGTTACCTGGTTTTCACCGAACACCACGAGAGACAACAAGACTGCCTGCAAGGCGCAGCGCATCTCCACGAATACCGAATCATAGAGTACTGCTGTTTCTCCGTGTTCTCGTGGCCAGGTAGTTCGGCGGGGGCGGTGTAGAATCTTTTCGGCTCAAACGTGTTGAAATGTCCCGCAGTGTAGGCAGCCCATAGTGTACTGAATCAACGCGTCACACTCACTCTTACCTGACGTCATTGAATAATCTGAAACGATCCCGTGCAGTTTGTTGAGCCCTCCCCCTCCCTTTTACCCCTTCAACAAAACGCGAATGCGTAAAGTATCATTAGCTATGGAATTTAATTGTTCTCACAACTAAAAAAATCTTTAAAGTATTGTCTGTCGAGGCATCACGCCTGAGCTTATCCGCGCACCGCAGTTTTTACAAGCTAGTGAGTTGCCGATTTAGCAATCCCAGCATCAACAGGCTGCTTGTTTAGAGCTGCTACCGAAGGCAGGGCGTTACGCGCATTGAGTAATTAGGACGGGAGTGTGGGAACCATTTGCAACGGCACTAAGAGTAATGGGAGCGGCGCCGGCTGATGGTTCATCGTGCTGGGACTCGGTAGGCGTGGCGGTTTGCATGGGCGTTGTGCTGCCTTGACGGGGGCGCGAAATTTGCGAAACTATGAGCGTAGGGGTTTACGGGATATAGAAAGAAAATGCGGTGCTTAAGAAAGGAAGCCAAGGACCCCAGCTGTCTTCTTTTTTAAACTGGAAGGTTATACATATGCCTGGCAGTACCACCCTTACGAGGTGTCTTTGCAACACCTTGCGCGTTACAGAGCCCACGCGGGGCTTCTTCGTAAGCAAGGTTTACGAATCAACATCGCCGATAGCGATTTGCCGAAAGACTATAGCTTACTGGGATTCGAGAGTGGATAGGGCGGTAACATTTGGTGCCGATCTTTTTCCACCTAGTCGGCGCAGTAGCATCCATACAAAATTACTGTGACATTCCCACAGTTTATCGTACAAACTGTGTACGGCGCAGCACGCCCAGGTTCCAGATAAGATAACATGGCATACATCATTAAAACACGTTCTATTTCCTCTATTTCCCTCTCTTAATCTTCACACGCTGTCGCTGCGTGGGCATTCCGATTTTGTGCCAATAAATTAAATAGCCGCACATTTTCTGAGTGGACGCTTGCCCCGCCACTTCAGCAGCTGCAACAAGCCCAGTAGCCATGAGTGTACGCGTGCCTTTTCAAGAAAGACCGTTTAAACGACCGTTGTATACAGAGAAGACTAAACCCTAACGGATGCCCGGGTGGCCGTTGAAGCAGGTCTGTAAACCCGCGGTCGTCTTGCTTCCAACCACGTGCAATGCAGATGAGCAACGGTCATTTGGCCCAGTGGTTCTCTGTAAGGCCATAACATCTGTGAGGAAATGCTCTCGTGGTCTTGGCCTAGCCTTTTCCCTGCGCATGTAAACCGCCATTGCACTTTCCGCGTGCATGTTGAATGCCCTGGCCTGAATTATCCCTGGCCTGAAGCAACCAAGCGGAGCTTCGTGCCGCCAGATGCTGTTCTGAACATGATCCGGCGAATATGCAGAACTGCAGTCTGCGAAACAGTTGAACAGGTGTTCAGGTACCTATTTCCAGCATCTGGAGGGCTTTGCTGTCGCCGCTTGCGGCCACCGAAACCTGTCTTTCTCCGTGTACTGGTGAATCCGTCTTGGTCGGCGCAAGAGATTGGTCAGTATTCTAACTGCTACCCATCTTAACTGCTCCTGTCACCGCCACCGACGCGTAGACAGCCAGCAGGAATAAATAAATAACAATGGATAAATAAGTGTTTAGCCAGAAGCCGGCTCCGATGACTCGATATGATGCAATTAGCAATCTGTCGGTTGTGCGATAGATTCGGGCTGACAAACTACATTCGCCCCTTCTCCTAGAATGATTGAAAAGGGAAAAACGCAGCTTTCTCTCCCCCCCCCCCCCTTCTTCCCAATAACAAGATAACAATATCCACTGCACCTATACGTGTACTGCACAGCTAGCTGAACCAGTATCGGCCCCAATGATGCGTGCGATAACCTTCCGTGAATGGCGTGCATACGGCCACCGACGCAGACATAAACACACGCGCGTATACTCCCCGGCGGCCGCTTAGTTTATCCCGTAACAACCAGGGGCTGTAGTCATTTTCCCTCGGCGGAGAACCCTCTGGGAGCCTGTTTCGCGTTCGTGACGCCTCCCAGCCGGCGATGCTGAGACGGATCCATCACTCTCGTCTCGCGAAATCGAACCCGCGGCAGTCGCCGAAAGTGCGTGCGAGGCTTATTTCCCCGAGACCCCCGGCATTTCTTCGCAGTCCCACCGACTCTTCGTTTGCGTGCTGCGTTCCGGCCCCGCTCGTGGTTTCGCCCATCTTGTATTTTGTTCGCTTGTTCTTCCGGCGCGTCTCTGTGGCCTGCTGCAGTGCGGTCGTTGACCTCTTTTTCCTCTCGAGGCAATGCGCGGTGCGTGACACTGCAGCTCGCACACGAACTACCTTTATCCCAATTAGGGTAAACACGCCAGCGCGCGTCATTCTATACTACAACAGCAGCGTAGCGACGTTGATTGGAAGCTGTTGCGTGTGAGCACTGCGACTGGGGCGAAGCTAGCATTGCATCGCGTGCAGAGCATTTGCGTGTTGTTCGGTGCACAGATTTAGCTACCGCCAATATATATCGACCCGCCCTCCATGTTGCAGTACCACTGCCGAGATAACAGTGCTTGGATGAATTTTCTACGCCTACACTAAATAACGCTAACGGAAAAGCAGCAGTTACTGCTTTGCCCGAATGCTCATACCGGCGCAAGCATTAGGCCGCCTTCAATTTTGCGCAAAATAAAATTGGAAAGTGGTTCTCTCAAACTATCGCAGACCCGTTATGCTTTTTGAATAAGGTAATCCAAAGCGAAGCTTTCTATTTTGCGGACATTCAGGCACCGCGAGCGTCAGAAGCGTCGGCAGTAACGGATAGCAGACGACTCTTTGCAGAACTGACGACAGGTGGATGAGTGAATCAATGAGGCCCTGTACTATGGCATTCGACAGCGACAACCTAATCACGATAATCTTAGAATCAGCAGTAGTTGTAGGAAGTAAACCCAGAAAATACTGTAAAGACACATCGGAAGGCCAGGAATAACCGTACTGAATAACACAAGAATGGGAACCTGCACTCGATCCCTGCATGCTCTAGGTACTTCAAAAATTAAAATTCAAAGAAACTATGTATATGGAACTGTGATTGAAATGTACATTGCGTATAATTTTTTTTCTGGCAATGATCTTAACGAAGTGGAAAACAAGTCGGATTCTCATTTCGAAAAACCTGAATAAAAGTGAGCCCGCCAAGTCTAAAATCACAACAGGAATACCGCAAAAACCTAACAAGAATTCCTTTCGTACAAAAAAAAAAAAAGACTTTGTTGTGACAACAGAAGTCCTGTTGTTACGACAAAGCCATCTGTTGTTACGACACACATTCCTGTCGTAAAGACAAAGTCAATTTTATCACCGACAAACATATTTCTGTAGTCACAACACAACTGCCATTTACGCTACACTTCACAATGGGCAATAACATTCAAACCCTGTGCAACTACTGATGGAACATCGGGATCACGACAAGACAGGAATTCGGCCCGACGGAGCATCGAAATCAGGACAGGAAAATGACACACGACAGAACGTCAGAATCACGACATGGCAAGAATACGACAATACAGCAGTACGACACGTTAAAATACGAAAAACTACACAACTTTTTCTTGACGTCTTTTCCGATTGGGGTAGTCGTAGAAACAAAAGAAGCGCATTCATACACGTGGGAAGCCACTCGGTGTTCACAGCAAGTTGCTGAGGCATCTCCTCTCGGCCCCCATGCCTATAGACGCTTGGAAATAAATGTATAGGACCTTCTAAAGCCACGCGCGCGCACCTACTATACACTGGAGTGCGCAGAGCGCTGTGGCAGCCCTGAGTCAATTATTCGGCGCACCGTTAACGACTGTGTGCTCTGACTGATGGTCGTAAAAACTGTAGCGCACGGCTGGACGAGCTCCTCTCGACAGAGCGCCTGGTCCACGGGGTGTGCCCCGGAAAAAGGATTGTAAAGGCCTCTCGCCGCCGTCGGCCGCTTCAGACCACTCCGGCGAAAGTGTTTCCCGCATGCCGTAAAGCACTTGGGCGTTCGAAGGAAGCTCCGGCGCACACGACCGCTCAAACCGAGCGTAAACAAACTCCGCCGTGTCGAGGGGCGAACCGGATCTGAGCTGTCCAACGTTTACCTTGCAGTTATTCTCGTTGCCTACTTTTCAACAACGTCCCCTGTCGGCTTAGTTCGTTTGAACAGTCGTCCCCGCCGCACTGAATATTTTCGGTCTTTCCAAAAGGCCACGAGAACAGAATACAACTTTGTTCAATTTGAAAGAACTATAGCCTCGCTTTTTCTTTCTAGCTAAACTCCATTCCAGCCACGAAAGACTGCTTTTTAGCAAAAAAAAAAAAAAAAAAGACGGGAGGAATGTTGAGAAACTTTCAAATTTCGCGCTACAGTGACGCAATTTGGCGGGAGTGTCTTTTACGGGCAAGCACTAGAAATACAGTTATCAGTCTGCTAACTGTACGTTAGCATTCGATTGATACGTCCAAACGGGACAGACCTTTTTAGCTTCTTCGTCCTGGGCGCTGCCATTTTATGAGTGAGATGTGCTAGCGGCCCGATAATTGGCGCAGTCGATAGGAAGATGTCACTGCGTATGCGCAACACAGCCCAGAACATGTCCTGATCTAATTAAAGATTAACGGATGAAAAGGTCTGTAGGCCCCACTACGTTCTCTATGTCACGTTTCTAGGCGCTGGCTTAGGTACGTGGCCGCCAATCGCACGAGGGGGATTATGTCACGTCAAGTGAATGGGGAGTCGCCACTGATTTATCTGTTTTCCTTAATATCTCGATTCCTTCTTTGTAGTTTGTGACGAAATTCACGTCGTTGTTATCAAGACAAAGCAGTGTTTTCAGTAAGCCAAACTTGAATTACAGCGAAGCTTGAGTGTTTTCACCGGTGGCGTCTGTAACGCGAAAACGCCGAAGTGAAAGAAAAAAAAAACGCTTTCCTGGGCCGGAATCGAAGCTGGGTCCCTCACTTTATGAAGTCGGCGTCCATCCGATCGCTCCATTTCGGCATTGTTGAAGTGGCTTGGAAAGCTTCGCGATAACCAAAGAATCCGTCGAGAGAAACCTTCGCGTTCAACCACCATCGTCGTTTGACGAAGGGCTTTTGTCGTTTGACGAAGGGGCGTGATTCTTGTCTTCGTTGCGCATTTAATGCCCCACGTGATGGTTACAAGGGACCACAAATTTCGCTGTTGATATTCTCTCCCCAGTTAAGGAAAACTGCATATTGGATTTTCTCGTCGGATTGCACAATGGATGGAATCGCACATTTCAACATAGACCGGTTGGTGGGCCGAAAAGCCGTGATAAGAACTCTGGACACACTGCGCATGCGTGAAACCTGGCTTCCACTGTGTCAAAACGGTTACTGGAAAATCGCGAAAATGAAACGGTTCCATTGATAAGACAATACACGCATCGATCTTGAAGAACGAGTACAATGGTATACCTTTGTCCCATAAACCACGCATCGGTATACATTTGGATGCTTGGTAGGTGCGTTCACTTTGCGCGCGAGAAATCGTCGCATCGGTTCGTTCTTCGTTTGCAGTTTGGGTCTTTGAAGTTTTGACGATCGATAGGACGCACTTCCAGCGAAGGTTGGACGCACTTTTGACGCAGCTTTGATGTGGCAAAGCTTTCGCTCTTCTCTTAACGTTCTTTAGAAAGGGATTGGAAAGTTTTTTTGAGTGTGTAGTGTAATACAAATGGGATCCTCTCTAAGCACGCGGACCCTTCGTTGACAACGTCGAGAAACGCGCCGAAAATGATTTCACCACCTTAATTAACCAAGTCTGCTACGTCCTCGCGCCAGCCCCCCAAGCAAGAGGAGGAAACCCGTTTCTTTATTTCCCTTCAACGGGTGTTTGTATTTTGATCTCGTTGAAAATCGACGTTTGCTGCCTCCCGTCGCCAACCCAGCAGGCACCGCCCTCGTCGCGCACGCAAGCCCCGAACGGGTCGCTGAATTTCGCCCCCAGAACTCCGCTCTTTCCCCGCTTTCTTTATCGCCTTCGCCCGAACACTTATTTGCCCTCACACGGCGCCGAGCTAAAACCAGTGTTTACGGGCGCATGCGTGATTCGGCGACGTATCTGCGCTCTAGGCGCAGCGCGCGATGCCTCCCGGCGCGCCGAAGCGCCCTCTATTATTTTATTCTTTCTCCTAGGAGGCTGGTTTTATTAAATGAAGGAGGAAACGACTCCGAAAAAAAGTCACGTGAGTTTAGCGGCATCAGCGGGCCAAGCCGGAAGCGAGCCCCGCCGCGCATCGAGAGATATGTTTACACTGCGTGTCTCTACGTGGGGCTGCGGGGACGGGTTGGCCGGCCGTTTCATTAGCATTTCGGCTTCGGCATACTCACGCGAGCGGGAAGGCCGCTTAGGGCGGCGATCAATTTTACCTGGGCCAGTTTCGACAGAGCGAGAGCACGAATGACGGAAACGAGAGAAAAAAAATGTAGTCGAGGCTTTCAGAGGGAGATAAAAGAGGCCTACACTGGCAAGAATCTCCCTTTATAACGAATATTGAGATACTGATACAAAAGTGTACAGGATGTAAGGAAACCATACTTAACGTTAAAGTTTCGTTGGCTATCAGAGCAAGCCGCCTGAATACTGCCTTTGTAATGTATGAGGTAAAGGTTTGTAGAATAGTTTCACGTGTGAGCGTGGCCCAGTTAATGTTTGCGGGAAAAAAAGCTCACGCAGCAGCATTCCCACAGAACGAATTGGTCAAGGTATCGTTAAACGGTCTCAATCAATCGATTGTTATAAATCTGCGATGTCAATAAGTAATAATTTCCGTTCAATTAGCAGCACTTCGGGGAGAGGGCGGGGGGTGATCGTCCCTCAAACATGCTCACCCAGTAGCAAATACCCTCACAGGGGGACGGTCCAGGTATGCTTAAAGGTGTTACCAAAAATAACTGCAATCGCCTGTTACAATCACTCGAACAATCAATCAATGCATTCAATGGCACCTCCAGCGACAAATAAATTCGCAGCACGCCTGCGGGGTCATACGTCTGTTGAGATAAGCCGGAATTAGTGCACGAATGTTTTCTTGCACGTTGTTAAAGGCCAACCCGTAATTTAGGAAACAACAAAACTATGCGCAGTATTAGTTTACCATAAAGCTACGTTAGTGCTAGCACGCTTCAGAAGTAATAGAGTGCTATCTAAAAGAAATATAACAAACTCTCTTAAATGTAACGAGCGTTCGTAACGAGCGTTCGTAAATAATTATATATTTCGTTGCAAACGAAATATCTAAGTAATGCTTCACGCGCCACATATGCACATGGGCTACAATGCGTGCCGTAGTAGAAGGTTACGAATATCGACGACCGGTGGATCTTTAAAAGTGAGTTAAGAGCGCACATTTGTGACGAACTCAATAAAATAGGGCACACAAGACACAGCGCTGAATCTTCAAATTAACCTGCAGAGCGCATTTGAGTGGGAGGTCGAGAAGGAAGTGCGCCCTACTTTCCTGGTCTGAACTAGCTTTCATTAAAAGAAACTTGCCCGCAAATTCACGTTATCTGGATAGGCAAAGCGGCTGAAAGGGCGGCTCAGACGCCACTGCATAACGACCATACTTGTCGGGAACCGACAAAGAGGACCGTTGAAGGCGAGACAGAGGGTGTCCGATTGTGTGGCCGGCCTGCATGACCGTTGACTCGTTGCGTCTGACAGGTAGAATACAAGGCGTGGCGTGTAAGAGACTGGCGACACAAGCCGGTGCACCGCACGCGCTCGCGCACCGACCAAGCGTCGACGAGCACGCAGAACAACCGGCGGACGCCAGCGCGAACCGTCTGCGGCGGCACTTGTCCCATTTCGCGTGCCTCCACGGACACGATAATCTGCATCTTCGCGCGACACGTACTGCAGGCACGCGCGCACCAACGTCGTTTTCCCGGACATCATTTGGTATTCCTGAGGGAGCGCCCGGGAGCTACGCGTGCACGTGCGCTTCCGCAAGGCCTCCTTCTCGCGCCCCTCTTCTTCCGCCCTCTCTTTGTCTTTTACTCTCCGGAATTTTCGTCTCGTTTGTGCCTCCCGGCGCCCAGCTGACGAGGACGTCCTGTGGCGGCCGCACGAATACAATCGCAGCGAACAGGTCCGTCCTCACGCGTGCTGAAGCTGTCTGCGACATCGGGACCGCTTGCAAGACGTGTCCCGGCCCCGCGGTGCGCACGTTGGAGGCGTTTGATGAACCGGGTGGCCTGTCGTGCGGTGTGAAATACGTGGCTCGGACAGAACCACGTGACAACGGAATGAACGTGTGTAACATGCCCCCGATTCGGAGGCTCGTAGGGGAGGAGACCTGAGGACTGGTATGAGTGATCGTAATTTGGACATCCAGACTGCAGGTAGGCCGTTTCGAGCAGCTGTATATGGCGAAATACGAGACAGGTAACTTGTCTTTTAAGTATTTCAAGCATTGCTTTGCAGCTGAGCTTGAGCCCTGGATGCGGAAAGTGGCCGAATCTCGATAGGAATCTACATGAGTCAATAAATTGTGTCACTAATTTACGCAGAAAAATCCGACCACGAATGCGGTGATATTCCAGAGTTATCGCAAGTATTAATTCCTTGGCAGTTGCGTTATCTCAGAAAAAAATAGCCGTTCAACAGCACCGTCTCCCAGGCAAGAAGAAAGCTTATACTTCCACTGTAGCTGCCTCGAACGACATGCACACTCAGAAAAATCATCCATGGTTTGCTCCACCACAACGCCCATACATGATGATTCACAGCGCGATCAACGGCCGACATTCGACGAATGCCCCTTCGCAGACAAGATTGGCGATACAAAATATACGCTGGGTCCCTACGACTAGGTGAACAGTCCGCGTTTGTGACGAGAATAAGGAGGCATCCAAGACACAGTGCTAGGTCCCCTTTCATAGCGTCGTCATAAATGTCCGCTGTTCTTTCGGGCTTCGAAAACCATAGGCCAACTTGCTGACTTGCAATGCCTCTACATTTGATCATTTTTTCCAGCTGAATGCGATGATTGGTCATTTTGGAGTGTCATGGTGCAGCGGGCCTACGAGGATTTACATTGCTCACAGCCGCCGGCGCATTTGCTAAGTAATAAGATGGCGCCCACTCAAGACTGTAGTCTCTTCTGTTGACTTCGTATCGTTGAAAATTAGTACTATAGTTAGTACTCCACGGTCACTTTAGCGCACCCCTGCTGTTTACAAATAGATTAAAATTGGCTAGCTTTTGTACTTTTAAGCTATTTATGAGACTTAATCAACGTCTAATATTTGTATTATAATCTCCCTTCTACACCCCAGAAATGTACATACGTAGCACCCATTTATTTTATATAGTATCATGCCCCGTTTCTTGCAGTAGTGTTTCCAGAACACCTTATCTCCTTACCGGCGCTTCATTCCCGAGGATTATTTACAATTGCAACAGCTTGTCAGAGGCAGCACTTTCCTTTTTCCTAGGCCGATTTTGCCCTGCCGGTGTCCCGATGGAATTGGCAATCACAGTATGCTAATCGTAATGGCCGCTATCCAGGTTGAGGACAGTGTTCTCGTGCGCACTCTTGCAGCTCTTCCGAGCTCTCTCGGTTGACGGGCGGTCGGTTCACGTCTGGGTGCAGCGTTTATCCTAACTCGCGCTATGCAACCCCTCGTGGCTTTTCTGTAGGCTGTTGTGCTCAAGACACACTGAGCGGCATCTACTCTTTCTCACTCGCTCTCCTCCTTCCAGGGTCCTCTGAGATATTGTAGCTCGGGTTTAGAAAGGCCACCCTGATGTATCCACGAAGCCGCAGCTTCATGGGTACATGGAAAGGCGCACGAAAATCAGCAAACGGTAGCTCAGCGGCTTCATTACCGAAAAAGCACTACTTCGTTTTTTTGCAAACAACGCCCCCGCACGCCTCCTGAGGCGTCTTCCGGTGCGATATTAGTCGGCCTTTCGGAACTTGTCCTAATCAATTCTTTCCACCATGCCGTAATCCGACACCCCACAAGCGCGCACCGATTTTACTGGTAGCAATTGACCATTTGAACTTGAAGTTCTTAAAGCTCCTGTTTTCAGACACTCCGAAGCTCGCGGTTAAGACTAGCACATGCAATAAAATAAGTCAGGTTTGTAGATCTACGCTCGCGAAAAGCCCGACAGAACGCTGAGAAGTAAATGCGATGCCTCTACAACAGCAAAAGATGTACCAGATAATGTCACAGCTGGAAAAAACTGTGCTAAGGATTCAAGAAGCTTTGCCAGAAGAATTTGGCAATGCTGAGTTCCTAGAAACCATGTCCTCATATATATATATATATATATATATATATATATATATATATATATATATATATATATATATATATATATATAATGCGACAGTTACGCGCATGGCGCTGTCGATAAGCAGCGCAACTGCAGCAAGAAGGCGGAAGCCTCGTGATTATTGGTTCAGCACTGAGGAAGTCTGCTGTCCTGCGGGAGTGAGTATATGACTTCCTTGAACTACCAATTTGCTTGCATCGCGGTCAGCGCGGAAGGCAACGTGATGAAGGCGTACACGAAAACCATGCGGCAGCTTAAAGGGGTCCTGAAGACAAAATACAACTTTGTACAGTATAAAAGAATTTGCCTTTGGTAACTCACTCAGCTCAATAACAGCCACGATTTAACCGAAAGAAACGCAAGAAATACTGAAAAACAATTCGCGATACAGTGACGTAATATGGGCAGGAATTACGCAATCTAGGTCAGCGCTAAAAGCATTATCACGATCAGTTTATTAATTGCACGTTACCTTTCAAGTGGTACGTTCAAAAGGAACTAGAAGCACCACTACAATTGCACAGCCGCTTTTCTTGGCCGTGTATTCGATAGGCACACACAAGATGCTGTCACGTCATAGAGACCTAGCCAGAAGGTCGTTTGGTATTTGCCCCAGCTTCATCTGGTTTCCTCAATATCTACAGTAGCCGATCGTTTTTTCGGACTCCAAAAATTCGGACTTCCATATTCGATATTCCGCAAAATTCGATATTCGATATTCCGCACTTTCCCGCGGAACCGCAAGCTGGCCCATAGTAGTAATGCATTTGAACAACGAATATTTCATACAAAATAAAGCCAAAGGTTCGATTGTCTGGGCAAACTTTTTCCGCGACAGAGCCACGGCGCAACTCCAGGACGACGCCATTTTGAATCCTACCACCTGGCTTGCATCGGAATGGATGGGGATTGTCTTGACTCGGTGCGGAGCAACAAACTTTGATCTTGGAGGCTATAATTTTGCATGTAGTATGCGGCGGAAGCAACCTCGAAAGCCGGGAACGGGTCACACGTGGCCAGTTCTTTTCATACACCACTTCTTTTAGGGCCCCAGTTGACGCTGTAAGCAACATCATCATCAAGTTTGTCCTGTGTCGCTCTTCGTGCACGTTGTTCTTTTACTTGATCGGTAGCCATTGCAGTGACTGTGCTTTGCGGGGTTCGCAAGCGGCCACTGTGCGTACCACCACGAGGATTGTGCTGCAGACGTCCTCACACGAGGAAGGAATTTAAGGCAAGGAACCATTCGTGACTTCTTCCGTCCTATTTATATGAAATATAGCTCGTTTTTGCCACTCGCGGATTGCTCGGACTGCTCTTTTATTCGGACTATTTTTCGTTCCCCTTCAGGTGCGAGAAATCGGTCTGATACTGTAGATCATTTGCTTGAAGTTCGCGATAAAAATAGTATCATTGTTAACAGGACGGAGCAGACTTTCATTCGCAGCTACGTTTCTTTTTCTGAGAGGGAGGCTCAGAAAGCAAGGTTTGCCGTATTTATTAAAACAGTTAGCCTTGCAAAAACGTGAAACACGACATCTGAAGTACATACAGTTACAAAGTGCTGCAAAGTGGTCGGAACAGGAAACTCGCTTCGTTATAAGCAGTACTTTGTTTAAAGCGAGGACTATTTGCTCTTCCTGCACTGGAGCTGGCATGTGGAAAACGTCGGTTAAAGCACGATTTCGAATAAAACGATATCGTTACAACGAGGGTTTGCTGTATAACATTTTTGGTTGCTACACATCTGCCGTTTCCCAATTTCGCTTCACGGGCGGCTTCGATTGCGCGATGATGTGCCCCCAGCAAGTCACCTTGAAGCTCGCACCACCTGGATACATGCGTAGGAGCCAGCTGCGGTCGCAAGAAACTAGAGAGAGGGAATGCAAAGCACGTACCGCTAAGAATGTAGCCGGGAATCACTTGCTATTAGCATACCTAGTCCCATTAACACCTGATGCATATCAAGAAAAAGAAATCTTTAACTTTGAAACTGAACTGTTAATGTCGCCAACTTGCGGGACCAGACGACTTTGACATTTCGCGGAAAAGTGCAGGGCGTATGGTAGGGTGCATAAATAACCGCTCATCGATTCTGCAATTGAATTTCGTTACGCCAGTGGCTCTCAAATGAGTTTCCGTGAACCCCAGAGGCCCCGCAAAAGCCCATTGTACGGGTCAGCGAAGCCCTCCCTCACCCCACCCCCCTCCCCCCTGCAACTCTCCTCCTTATTCCCCTTTCCTGCTTTCTTTTTGACAAACCTGCTTGGCAATGCAACAAGGTGACTTTGCTGTATGACATGTACGTTTAATTTCTACCAGTAGCGCATGTTTTGACGCTGGCTTTTTGCTATACTTGCCAGCTATGCGGGAAAGTCAGAAACAAAAAGCAGCTTATACGTTTTAGAGCGGCTTTTCGCTGCAAGGGCAAATTGCTTGAAAACATTACGAGCATCAGCGTAAAAATCAAACACGAAAGGCGGGCATTGGATACGTGTTTGAGGGTGACTTTACCTGCAAGTGCAAATTGTTTAACCTTAGACAGAGATCAACATAGTTCATCGTATGGTCTCCCATCACGATTGCAATCTCAAAGGGGTTCCCCAGCACACTCATGGTAGAGAACCACGGCAGTACGCAATTGAACGTGTCTCACCATGAGATAAAAGTTGTGAATCAGAGAAAAGCTCAACTTACGGTCACTGGGTTGCAATTCTACAGGCGCCTTCTGAGCATGGTTAACGAATAGGTGCCTTATAGTTTCAGAGCGAACCAACAAGCTTCCAAAACCTACTTGCCTTTTGAAGTCACTCTATTGCCACCGACCGGGCCATGTGTAGAAAAATGCATAGAATATTTCTTGAAAACATCTATAGTTTGCTGCGCTCATACGTTAGTGCATACGGACGACAGCGCACAACTGTACGCATTGACATTTGTGGTCAATAAAAGGTGAAGGTAGGGCACTGGCAGCGTTGTAGTAGGTGGGAAACAAGTTTTGCCCTTTAACTCCTGCTCATTGAAGCGCCTATTCGGGATATTCCGTTTATGAAAACATTCCCAGTTAGTGGTGTTGACGTGCGTCATTATCATAATCCACGCATTCATTCATACGTACAGGACCCAACGAATGCTGTGTATATCAACATTAAATTTGCCAGGGCAAAGAAAAGCATGAGCAAGATCTTATAACCTTCACTTCCCTGTAGACAACATAACAAACTGAGCAACCACGCCCACTGGTTAACATAAATATTATGATAATGAAGGGGTTACACAAAAATTTGTTAAATTACTTCAGTTTTAAATAGGACACATGGGCAGTTTATATTTGCCGGATCGGTGCGGATCAGAATTTATTCGTGGACTACACACCAGCTGAGAATTTGTAGGTTATCTGTAGCAATATGGCTTGCTGTGCTCACCCACAAAACGGACAATAGCGCTTTTTTAAAAATTGTTTTAAAAATCACTCTTAAAAATCACTCAATGTTCTTAAAAATCACTCAATGGCCGTCAAGACAAAACTGCCTATGCTAATACGCTGCATTCCAGCTACGACTACTTCAAGGAGACTAAAGTGCGTTGATTGCGCACCTTCGCGGACAATCAACTCAAAATGGCTCCATATAGACACTACAACTAACTCTAGCTTGTATTTGCAGACAGTATTTACTTTGCTTCGTATGCTACGTTAGCTTAATCGACCAGATTTACGGGAAATCCCCAAGGTGGAGTAAGTTTCTGCGAAGGAAAATTTGACATCCACCTGAATGCAGCCGTACGGCTACAAAGGAAAGCATGTACAGCTTTCTCAGAAACTTCGCGGTTGAAGAAAAATTCGTCCTTGTCCAGAATGCGAACTTGGGACCACCGCTTAACCGGAGCAGTCGCTCTACCAACTGAACTAACCAGGAGGATAGTCGTTTGTAGCGCGAGAGCGAATCGATCAACTCAAAGTACTGGACAGGTGTTAATCGACCAGATTTAGGGGAAATCCTCAAGGTGGAGTAAGCTTGTACAGTAAATTGTGAAGCAAAAAAGACACTGACAGTTAACAAATCACGTAAAACCTTTTCTGAGAGTTACCTAAATGACGTTTAATAAATGACGTTTAAACATTCGTTAGTAATCGCCTGCTGTTGGTTGTCGTATGCTGCTGTGTTCAGAATAATAGCAAAAAACACTGCGGAATAATCGCGAAACGGGGAAGCGCGGTTTTAATGATATTATTACTGACACGAGGAAGAGAAAAGAATTGCATGAACTCCCTCCAAAGTGGGAATCGCCCCATAAATGCAAAAGTCGCTCTCCTCTACACACAGACCCTTTAAAGTGGGCTCAGCTATTACACACAAAGGCACTGCTGGAAAGACAATTCTGGGGGCACAATAGGAGCAGGGATTCATACACACCCTCCCAACCCTCCCCCCCCCCAGAAGGATATACCACCACCCCCCCCCCCCCCCCCAAAAAAAATCCACAACCACGAGCACCCCTCCCAAGTCTATCCCCTCCTCCCCCCCCCCCCCCCCAAATCGACATTCTGGATAAACCCCTGAATAGAAGACGTCCGCTATTAAAGTAGAAAGGCCGTAGGACCTTTTTTTAAATGTCTCTGAAATATCGCATGGACACCCCGTAAAGTAAACTTTGTACTATACATAAGCGCATTACTAGAAAGATGTTTAGCAGAGACAACCAAAGGAGTCCGGTGTCAGAGTATGAAGGCCTAGAGCCTTGTATTAAATACATCCTTAAGAACCCTTGTGTCGCTACGAAGCGCTAGATACTGAGCCCCTTTAAAGTCCGCTGGCCTATAACACACAAACGCATTTCTGGGAGACTTCTTTAGGGGCAACGTAAGCGATCTTACACGGAAATACAAAAGTCCCAGCGCCTTATACAAACAGCAATATTGATAGCACATATTATGAATGGCGAAAAGGAAACACATTCAGCGGTACACATGTATGGGCGGGTCTCCTCATTGACTCCAAATAGAATTGCTTGAGCATTTATACGATGTCATTTGAGCGGTTTACGGAATTTATAGGTTCTGCGCCAGTGTGCACGGCCCATTTGGGCCGGGGCCATTTCTTCCCACGTTGGTTATTGCACCATTTCTTCCGGGATCATTTGTTCCCGGATTACTTCTTCCGGGACTATATCTTTGGGGACCACTTGTTCTTGCACCCTGATAGTCACGTCTGGAAGGAACTTGATCGATGCCCATCGCCAAAATAACGATACCTTGATTGAGCATCTTCACGCACCCATAAGCATCTACTAGTTGCGTAATGGGCCTTCTCTAGCAACAAACTAGCACTTAGTTACTGCACAGCACGCAGTCAAAGTTGTAACTTTTGTCGATGGCGGCCAGCCATCAATTATCAAGCGCCCGGGCAGGCTCAGTCAACTCACCGGCATTTGGAAAACCTCCGGGCAAACACTGGGTACTCCAAAGTGCAGCATCCATCACACGGAGCACAGCAATCCGCCGTCAAAGCCGCTGCGGCCCGACGAGCGTTTTTACATCCAGCCGAAGAAGGGACGCCACGCTGGGAAAACGGGCGCACAAGCTAAATTGCAGCACGTATCCAATCAGCCGGCGGGGTCTGGTACTTCTTTCTCGGGCACAGAGCACAAGCACACCTTGCTTCACGAGCACAAGCGGCGACAACCACCTAAAGGGTGAACGGCAATCTTTGCGTCCTAATCTTTCTTACCGAGCAGTGCAGCGCTTCCGAGCGGTCTTGCCTCTATTCTGGCTTGAACATTGAGACCGAACACAGGTTTTCACAAACTTCACTGGAAAGATGCCGATTTCTCACAGACGTTCGAACGTTCAAGGCTGGGAGGATTGGTGGGTGCTGATCTTGGGGATCGGCCTCCCGCAGTCGGTTTCATCCACGTGTCTTGCGCTCGGGTGCGATGACAAAGGTTCGGCGACGAGCCAGCGGCTCCCGGCTGCCTCCGCTGACACGGCCCTCCCTGCGCGACTCCTATGAACGCACGCACCCGGCTGTGGCGACCCTCCGCACCTCTCCCCAGGAATCGGCGATGGCGCTGGCTCGTTGATTGGCGTCGCGGAGAAGGCCGGTTGCACGACACAGCTTGCAGGCAGCCGCAACAGCAGGGCAGCTTTCACGTTGCCTCGCTGAAGGCGGCGGCTGGCCTTCTCTCGCGCACGGGGAGAGAGAAGCGTCGTCACGTGACGTCACGTGACGGGAGAGAGGAGAACGCCGACCGACACCTACCGGGACGCAACGACCGTCTGGATCGGTCCTTGCCGTTTTTTTCTTCTGGAACATCCTCTCGGCCGCCTCACCGGTCTTGGCCACTCCGGAGCGCTCATCTGGGCCGTAGTCGACGTCCTGTGACGACGAACCGCACGGGCCTTGCTCCGTGTAGGATGTCGACGCCTACCGGCCTGTTTGCCTGCGCTGCTGCCGACCGTGCTGCTGGTGCTTCTGTTGGCGGGTTGCTTGTTTTGCTGCAGGCCCGCTTGGTGCTCCTGCAGCCGAGGCGGCGGCCGCACCATTCCTCCGTGTATACCTGTTGTGGCCTCCCCCGTATTGCCGGCTCGCTGCCGGTTCCAGGAGCATTCTTGGACGCGATTATTATTATTGATAGTCCCGGGAGCCTTTTGTGCTTCCCTCTGTGCATCGCTGATCGGCGGTATCGAAGTGTGTGTGTACTAAGGTGGCGTGCTTTTGTGTTTCCACTTTCCGCTTGCTTTTTGTTTCGCCCGCGATCGTTTGCGCGCTAAAAACCAAACCGAGCAGGAAACAGGTCTGACGAGGCCCTGACTTTACACCGCTTGCACCGGGCCCCCTTCTCGGGAGGGCAGGGTCTTTTCAATTCCACCTCTAGCGAGCATCGATTTCGTCTCATATTTCGCGTCGGGCTCTCAGATGCGCCCAGTTTTGAGGAATGCAGTTCATACAAATGTAAATCAAGCTCTGTATACGTGCAGGAATCTTTTCAGCTCACTATTCATCTTCTGAGGGCATACAGCCAGAATTACGGAGATATAAACGCCTTTTCAAGATCAGACAGCCTTTTCTTTTCTTCGGAAGTATATACTACCCTGCTTCATTCCGTAGCCAAAACGTAACAAGATTGAGTGTTGCTTCCCGCTTTTATGGTATATGAGGGTACGTCAACATCCACACACAATCAGTTTAGTTGCTTTATATTTCACGGAGAGTACAAAAGGTGAAAATACGGTGACCTAAAAAACAAGCTGCATTATAACAACTTGACTAGGCGCCGCCCACCATGAACAAGAAGCAAAGAGATGCAAATACTGCATGAAAAAAGTGGTATACATGCAGCGCTGGCTGACAATCCCCCCCCCCCCCCCCCCAAGAAAAAAAAAAAGATATTTCCAAAAGCAGAGCACAGCAGCTGGGATAATGTACAGGTGCCGTCAAAAATAATTGGAACGTGGTCTCGTAAAGTTACAGGGATTTCTCCTTCCGGAAACTGCCTGCAGGCTGCAATGGTGTGCGTTTAAAGGAGCCCTGCTTAATACACAAAGCTTCCTGTAAATCCGTAATGGCTGTCATAAAAGCCAGGAATACAAATATTTTGTGATATTCACAAATCCTTGTTCAAATTACTTATGACGGCACCTGCACATGATAACATGATAAAACGTCGAACCATTTTCAATCAACACCGCACTGAGGTGAGGAGCGATGTATCTCTTGAGGAGAGGTACGCCAGTATTCCGCTCAATGACACTCTCCCTCGTGATCCGGCTAGACATGTCAGTGTGCTTCACGAGGATAGCGAATTTGCGCTCATGGTCCTCGTTAGCCTCCACAGGATGACCAGGGTATGGGGAACAGGTTCGCAGTACCGCTCCGCGGTTGGGGCCACCATTTCGCCACGAAGATTAACGTGAGTCGTGACGTACGCCCTTTTTAGAGCGAAAGTAGTCACTACCCTACCCTGGAAGTATTAAACAGACTGTGGGGACCATGATCGTTGGAAAGGCGGGTAAGTGTGAGGGGGGTCGGCGTGAGGCGTATGTCTTAAAGGGACCCCCGGAAATAAAAATGCAAGTTTGGCACAACTTCAAAAGCTGCTTTGTCGCAATCAGAGATATGCGAATTTTAACGCAAGTTTTGAACCATTAATCTAGGTAGTAAGGGATACAGATTAGTAGAGGGCTATAATGTAAAATAAAACCCCACGTCAATTGTAATATAATTACAATTACAAAGCCCGACGTCGCGCCAATGTAATATAAAAGAAAAGGACAAACGGCAAGATATTTTCAGTGGGTAGAAAAGTAGAGCAGAGAGGGATACTACTCGCGGAATCGTCGGGAGAGCGGGCCCGCGTAGACTACCCTGATCTCCCCCGGGAAGTAGCAGCTAAGGATGGGATATATGTAAATGGTATTGGGGAGCAAGGAATTGGTTATGGGAATGGGGACATGTAAATATATGAGTAGGGCAGTGTCTCCATCCCTTGTCAGGTTCTGTCGGCTCCGACGGTCTGAGCACAGCAGTTGCTGGACCCAGTGACAGGGGCCGCAAAATTCTACTTGGCACAGTCTGACCCCCATCCAGAGGTATTCAGGCCTGTAGGAGGAGTCAGACATCTAAGGATCAGTAATGGATACAGGCGGAGCAGTGGCGATTGATCTGCCACTTTCTCCCCCATCCTTTATGGCGTCACAGCCCTTAGGACGTTCGTGAGATTAGCGGCCGCCGTCTATAGCCACCGCCAAGAAACATGACTTTGGGATTGTAGTATAAATATGTTTTGTCAAAGAGAATGTCTACCCGTGTTACTTGGGATCCGTTTCTGTCACGACCGAACGCGTGAAGCAAGCAAGCGCGAAACATGAACCTACTGACCCCGTCCCCCGACCTCTCCATGCGAGTGCTCGCACAGCAAACGCACCGCTGCCTTTGCACGCCTCGTTCGCTCGACTGGAACAGAGACGGCGTTTCTGTGCCACTTTCTGCGCGTATTCGCGCACCGACACGAAAACGCTGGCATTGTGTTCACACGCAAAATAATACTCAATGCCGGTTCAAAGCCCTTCCATATTCGCCAACCTCAATCGACTGCAGTTTAGTCTATATTCCCCGTTATGATCGAGGCGTCTGTTGCTTCATACACTCCGATCTTTTCTCGCTTTGTACAGTCATCGATATGCGGCGTTTGAAGGATACCATTGAGGTATTTTCCTTTTTCGGCCTCAAAAACGTACAATAGCGGCAATGTCAATAAAGTGAGCGTGTTGTGTTCGAAATTTCTTTGCGCTGGAGAGGTAAGTTGTGTGGCACCATTTTTGTCTCACATCAAAAGCTGCAACGCAGACACCATTTCGCAGTCGTGACGTAATATTGCGCTTGTGTGATCGTTCCGACGCCGTTGGGGTGAAATGGAGCAAAAACGCTCCGTGTACTGTAAAAAAAAAAAACTTTTTTGGTCAGCATGAAGCCAGATTGTATGCGAATTAAATTGTACTTTGGCAACGCAAGCTGCTGATGGAGCCACTCGGCCGTGCAGCATTACGTGACGAGAAAGAAAAGATGATTGATCAGCGCTTCGGTGTGTGCGTATAAGGGGCGCAGGAAAGAGGACGGAGAAATTGATTTTTTTTTTGGAAAGTTCCTGTGAAGGGAAAAGTGCGTGGCCTATTTCTTGATATCCATTTCTTGCCGCTTTCGGCCTCATTTCGGTATCGGCTTTTTTATATACCTTTTAGGGTTACAGCTTTTATGATGGCCAACCATATTCGCATTCTTGGGGTGTTAGCGTTTTCTGTTGTTGGAAGGATATAGCGGGTCAATTACACAATAAGCTGCCACCTACGAACCCTTCATAAATATCTCAAAAAGCTAGAACTTGGAAGAAGACTTAAAGCACACCTGACATCAAGTTCAGTCAGAGCAAGTTTACGCGTTTATATGCGTCTCACCATCTCAGTTCCGCGCCGAACGGGAGCTTTTTTATGCCGCTCCGCACTGCAACTTGTGTCGTTCATATGACCGTCCGTCCGTACTCCACACTACGCGGGCCGCCGAGCTTCACTTTTCTTGATTTGAGCGAGAATCCCCCCCCCCCCCCTCCCCCCGGCCTGGTTTTCTCTCTAATACATGACCTTTTTTTCCCCGCGCGAAAGGTAAACGTTCTGTAGCCGCCTTGCAGGCGAGCTTGAAACTGAACAGGTGTTTCGAAAAAAAACTATATATGTCTCTTCCTCCATCCCTAAGAAGCAATACTCCTCGTCGTCATGCTACCCGGTACATATAAGCACCAGACCCCTACAGGTTGGTATCACATACCACAGCCGCCTGTGTTCAACAAAAAAATCGGGACAGTGACCCGACGGTTCTCCGCAATTGCGCAAGGAATCTGTCACCAAACTAACAACGCTGCTTTCTTTCGCGAGGAGGGAAATTGAGGTAGGTAATGACGTGGGGTGCCCGAATACCAGCCCGGACGAGCTAAATTACGTTGTCACCGCCACCTCGAACCTGCTCCGCCGTCATTGCGACGGAGAAGGAGCGACGCAATGCGACTCGGCAAGTCATCATCAAGCGGCGCAATTTGCCACCATTATTGTGATAGATAAGCCTGCCGTATGGGCATAGACGTAGGCCTGCCCATTAAAGCTCAACGCCTTGTGGCTGTCCACACCTCGCGCAACGTTCTCCGCTGCGCGGGTGCAAAGAAGTCATTGCTCGTTCACACCTTGAGCGATGCGAGCTTCTTTTACGCGCGGACACCTTATCAGGCGCACACGCACAGCCTCGCGTCACGCCGCGGCAACGCTGTTAGCAAGTTTCACAGTCATCACTGAGAAAAATAGAAAATGGTGTCCCACGGTGCGTGCGCGAGCGCATCGTGTCTAACCTGGCGCACACGCACAAGACAACGCACCACGCGAGAGATCGAGTTACTACATTCCACGTTCTCACATCCGGCCACTGCTCTCGGCGGCGTTCAAAATTACCCGCCGTCGAGACCAATTAGAAAAACGAGACACGTTGGAATTAAAGTGCGCCCACAGATAGCCTGCATTCCGCTGAGAGCGGCCACTGACAAGGGGAGGGGCGCGACGCGTCGGGCGGAAAGGTGGTTTCCACTTTTCGGCGTAATGTTTCACGCTCACGGAAGCAGGGAAACAGAAGCGACAAGTGAACGCGTCGTCTGTGTGCGGGCGTGGCGAATGGCCCGGTAGTTTCGCGCCCGAGCTAAAAACTTCTATTTTGCTCCCTGTACGCACGCACTGGACTCTCGTCTAAAAAGCGACTCTTGCTGCGCTGCGGAAGAACCTCGTTGTCCTTTGCCTGTGCAGCCCCACCCCCCCTTTACGTCTCTTCCCCGTTCAGCTTATTCTTGTCATTTTTCATTATTGTGGCGGCCCCTGCGGTGGGCTGTAGGAGCCGAAGTTAGCGAAGGTAGCCGCGGCGGGAGCGCCTTATTCGCGCGTACTCACGCATATGCCCCGTCTCGTATAATTGTGTCCTAATGGTGATTAATTACTCCAAGAGGCGGAGTTGCTTGGACTGCTGCCTTCCCTTCCCTTAGCTGGTTTCCGCAGTTCGCGAGTTTTTTGTTGTTGTTGTTGCTGCTGCTGTTTGCTATCGGATTTCTCTGTTACGCGCGCATTAACTGCCTCCCGTCTACTATATTGTTTTGCTCTGTTTTTCCGAACCGATTTCTTTAACAGGAAAGAAGCAATCAAGCAAATAAATAAATAAAAATATATATATTGCCAAGGAAGGAAGGAAGGAAGGAAGGAAGGAAGGAAGGAAGAAGGAAGGAAAGAAGGACGAAGAAAAAAGAAAAAGAAAAGAAATCAGAGGAAAAAGGAATAATGAAAGGAAAAAACAAGACAGAAGGGAAAGGAAAGAAGAAAAATTAAAGAAAGAAAGAAGGAGGGAAGGAAGAAAAGACAAAACAAAAAGAAAGAAGAAGGAGGGAGTAACGAATAGGAAAAAGGACGAAAGAAAAAGTAGAGAGGAAGAAAATGGACGAAAGGAAAGTAAAGAACTAATGATAGAAGGCGGAGGAAGGAAGAAACTAGCTTCAGCAGAGAAAACTGGCAGCCAGGGGAAAACTGGCAGCCAGATTTGCGCGACGCTAGATCGCGATGCGGGCCAAAATGGGGAGCGCATAATGCAAAACGAACAAAAAAAACGTGGAATCATCATGAACCAAAAGTGACGTATGACAGGAAGAACGCTAGGAAGGGCTTTATATCCCTGGAAATCCAATGGTGACATTTGAAAGCCCGAATTCGTCTTACACTGTTCTGCGCTCTTTCTCGAAATAGGCAGTCTGCAGAACTTCAGCCAAATATTATATTTCATTTCTGTCTATTCATCGTGAAGGGAGCGCGGAAAAATTTCAATGCTTGTAGCTATAGTCTCTATTCTGTTGGTTTGTCTTGAAACATGGCAACCACTGTGTTGTACAGAGCCGGTGAACGAACGCTAGCAGCGATGGTTCTCTGAAGCGCTGAAAAAAACCTAACTGGACGAACTTGTATAGCAACATCCTCTCCATGCATAACAAGTACATGCAGATGCTTATTTGTCTGTACATTATAGTATATTATCATTCAGGTGGTATCACGGTGCGACAGTAAAGCCGTATGAGTGCAGCAGTGCTCTTATCGCCCCGTTGCAGTTATTTCTGCGTTAGTATAAGACGCTATAGTGTAATGATTCCGAGGACACCTAAACACCTCTTACGGGTTGTGAATACAAAACCACGAATGTCCAGTTGAACGTCTGAGATGCATTGCTTCCATCGGGATTGTCGGAGGGCTTTGCAATCTTCCCGCTTGACACGCTTTGGTTTACGGTCCACCTTAATGCTTTCGAGCGGCTTCGATCTCTGCCTCCTAAGCTTTTCATCGTCGTCGTCGTCATCATCATCATCAGCAGCAGCAGCAGCAACCTACTTGGGTCCACTGAAAGGACGAAGACCTCTCCCATCGACCTCCAACCGTTTCCATGCCGCGCTGCTCGAGTCCACAGTTTACCACCGAAGTTCCCGTATTTCATCCCTCCATCGGGTTAATGGCCTTCCCTTCTATTAGTAGTAGTATGTGGGCGTTTATGGCGCAAGGGCAGCCAAGGCCAAAGAGCGCCAAGATCGTATTTAGTGATTTTTCGCTGTCATTTTAGTGTCTAAAATGCGTATGGTATGAGTATGATCTTATTACTAAAAGAGCTTAATATATGGGTGTAAGGGACCCTGATGTTAAAAATATGAAGATGGTCATAATGGTGGATGAAGATGACCATGATGTGTGCATAACTCTCGGTAGCTCTCCTAAATGCTGAGAGATGCGAAAGTTACATGTGGTATGAGATGAGATTTAAAAAATTGACTTCAACCTAGATATGATAAAACCCATTTGTTCGGGACCGCTGGTTCGTCTCTAAAAATAAAGAGGGATGAAGTGGAATTCTGTACTTTTATAAATCAAGGAAGTGTCTCTGTCTCGCATCGTTTAAGGATTTGCATTCAATTATATATGTAGTACTGAAAGCCGTCCTGCACATCTGCTGCAAACAGGGGGTAATGAACCAGTTAGCAGATACGAATGTGTGCCATGTGTGGGGCCTATTCGAAGCCTGCGCATGGATATCTTATTGGACCTATTTTGCTTGTCTTTCATGTATTTGCCTATCTGTGGTTTTGTTGTGTGTAGTTTATTGTGTGTTTGTTCATCCCAGTGTTGTTGCCAGCGTTCGCGGAGGCCTTCTTCTAAGCTTTTCGCCGCTGCTCATTGTAACTGCCGTGTAATGTGGGAGTTAACGACGACGGTGAATTTCACTGCTTGTCTGTTGGCTCGTTTGGCTGTGTTCTTCGGCTCCCTTCATCTGCATGCGGTAAACTGGCGTTGACAGCCTAATCCGTAAAGAAAACATTATGTATGTACCACCCCTTCAGCTCGCACTATGAAACGCCTAGTACTATGGAAAGACTCGCGCTGCGCACCTCCTTGTAATACGGACAGGCCTCGAGCTAAGGAACGCTTCTCTAAGGAGACCTTTTCTCGTCCCAGACGTTGACGCCTGCTTTCTCACTGAATGGTTCATTTAACCCTATCGCACTACCAATGGTTCATTTAACCCTCAAAGAGGTTAAAAATGTTGTGATTGGGCTTAACGAAAAGACAATCCTAACTAGTTTCAGCGTTCATGTGTTTTTACTGTGTGATGTTTGAGGATAATGCTGGCTGCATGCGCCTATAATACCGCGTCAGCTTTCGAAAGGAGGAGCTGTAGTTGGCCCTAGGGAGAAGGACGTGTAGTAAAAGCACGTCTGCAGGGGTCACGACGCTCGGCCGTATACGCTATACTGCCTCGACAAGGGATAATCGCAAGTTATTACTGACCTAGTTTACGCTCGCTCGGCCTTTTGGTGTCTCGTTCGTTTAAGCCGTTCGCGAATGCCGGTCGCGCTGTCATTCTTTCCCAACAGTAGTCGCGTTCGCTGCGCTCGCCCGGACAAAGACCGCGCTTCTTGAAATTTATCGCATGCAGTCGGTCGTAGCTACAGCGTGAAGAAGTGCTACCGCGTCGCGACTTCGTAGGCCTAATGTCACGCTTGAACCTGGGTGAACACTGCTGTTAAGAGAAAGCAGCCAATTCCATTTTGAAATCAACTCATTACATTACGAAGTTTGTAACGAACTCGCTTTCGGAAGCTGAAGTATCCGCGAAGCTCGTGTTTTACTAATCAGGTCATTAATTGTACAAGTATGGCAAGAAATTGTTTTAGGATCATCGAATGCCAGAAAACATTGCGTGACTTCTTCGTTCATATTCGACGAGGGCTGAAGACAGCCTGTTGAGGGCGAAGTATGTACGTATGTATTTATTGTTCATTAGGAATAAAGGAAGGTCCACCAGCAGGCGTAAATTGTCTCGCCTAGGGGCGGACACCGGAACGCCTGCTGGTGTAGGGGAGGTGGAATAGGGAGGAAAGAGTACATAGGAATAGGGGGATAGGCGAGAAGGTTAACATGGAATATAATATCCAGCACACAGGGAAAGTTGACAAGGATAAAAATATAAAAAATGAGTTAAACACTGAGGAATTCGCAATACAGAGAAACACTACAGATACAGACAAAACGGGAAACGGCACAAACTTTGGGATTATTGTCGCATCGGCTGCATGTTTGAAATATCCCCCAGCTTGTGGATAAATTATTCTACCTTCTTACCTAATGGCATGTCAAGGTAGTTTAGTACAGCAACGTGAATCAATAGCACTAATTTGCGAGAAACCTGCCCTACCGGCTGTATTGGACCGATGCTCACTTCCTCAACATTCACCACAAATTACGCGGTAATAAAAATGGCTTGTGTTTAACACTTCTCAACCTTGTTATCAGACTATGCGCGCAGTGTTTCGGAAAAGTTTGCCTTTCCTTGAGATTTCGCAGACTGCCGTGTAGCTATATTATATACTGGCTGACCGGATCCGTCCTTTTACTTGGGCATGGACAGACAACCGAGGGCACAGACAGCCAATCCAGCCGGTGCGCCATCGATGGCGAGGCGGAGGGACCAAGCGCCGACGAAGCAGCCGCTAAACCTTTGCCTAGTCAGGCAGCTCTCCTTGCTCTGTTCAAGCGCACGGCCTGCAGCCGCCGACAGGAGGCATTTTCAGCCTGCTCACTTCTGTAATTTCTGCCTGGTTATAGATTCAATATAGCGAGTAAACAAGATTTTTGTTTTAAAATAGATGCACCACAGCGGTGCGCCGCAGTTCAGTGCAATCACGCATGCGTGCCTTCCAAGGAACCGTGGAAAAACAAAGTGGACGCGATTTTCAAAGTTCTAATAAGCAAGCGATTTTAGCTTAAATATATTATAATATATTTAAGCTAAAAGCGCCTGCATAGTAAAACTTTGAAAACCGCGTCTACTTTCTGAAATTCAACGTTGCATGAAGCTTATTGTGAGCCTATAGGGGATGTAAATTGTTCGTTTTCTGCATGGAAAACGGCTGTAGAACAATTGCTCCGGAAACGACCTTCCACTGTCGTCCTGAAGCGCTACGCCCTCCTGTATACGCTCGAGCGTTATACAAAGCAGTTTCGTCACTATACAGATGAAGTTGTAACGTTGTATACCTCATACCCTAAATATGGCAATAAGACCGTAAAAGTACTCCAGGAAAACTGCCTGTCTGCTGAAGAGCATAAGAATCATCTTAGGACACCTCAATAAAAGAATGAAGTAGACAGTCTGCGTGAAAGTTGCACGGTCGCTTCTGATACGATCAGACGGCCGTATTGGATTGTTTTGAGTACCGGCTTGTAAAGAACAGAACTCCTAGACACGTGTGTAAGCTTCAGTGTACCCGTTTTGGGTGTTGATAAAATTTCAGGTAAGAGTCGATCATGTTTTTTTTTTCTCTTTTTAATTTTGCTCGCTTTCGGAATCCGCGTCACTTACCTTCGTGTCCCAACACAATCCAACGCGTCGTTGCGTGTCGAGTGCAACAGGCGCCTTAGAAAGGTACTTAGACAGGATAACGAGGACGTAAGACGTACGGCCTGACAGGAAAAGACAGGTACGGAGCCTTGCTCTAATAGGGACTTTCATTTCGAGCGCGGTGATAGCGCGCTGTCACGTTCCCTTGCCCAAGCGACCACGCCGGTCCACAAGACGCTTAAATTAATTGCGCGCAGGCCTGCCCATGCAGTACAACTGTTCGCCAGGGGATCACGCGATCTTTCACGTGTACGGGTTCGTCGTCCGCGTACCTGGTTGCGTTTTCGGCACAACCAACAAAGGCTTTTTTCATTGAGGTCAGCGAATTTACGAAGCCGTGATGTTGTTTTGGTCATGTTCCACAGTTTTTACCAAAGAACTACCCGTGGACACCTGCAAAAGTTAGGCTTGTTATCGCACTCGCAGCGTAACCATGCAGCATGCACCCGTCCGCAAACACAGTAAAGCAAGGCCTCTCAATCTATCAGAAAACAAGAGCCGACAAAGAATTACGTCCTCCTGTCCTTCAGAGGCGGCTGCAGCTTTCGCCGTGCTTGCCTTAAATGCACGACGACACGCTGCACGCTACTTCGTCAAGCGTTCACGTGTGTGAAGCCGAAATTACCTCCTTCCCCTTCTTCTATAAGTTATTTGTGGCTGTCCACGGTGGCAAATTAAATAAGTTGCTATAAAACTGTTCTATGATACACGCAATGCCATGGATGAAACACCACTTGCTTTTTCCTATGGATTTTAAGAACGGGGTATTACTCCTTCTTAAAAGCGAAAGTCTGATCACCACGTTTGTTTTGTTTGACAGCTTTAAAATGAATGAGTGAATAGCTGAATACCGATCTCTCGACCCTGAGTCCGAAGCAGCTGTAGAGAGCCTGATCAAGGCAGGCGGTCAGGTCAGTGACAGCAGAGGGGGCTCAGAATCTCTGAGTCTGGGCAGGCCGCCTCTTGAACTCGAACCTGGCGACGTTCAACCGTCGAACTCTGTCTAGAGAGGAAAGCTGGACTGTGCTATTAGAATAGCTCGCAAACATTAACTATGATATCATAGAATTAAGCGAGGTTAGAGGAAGAGCCTTTAAGGAGTTGAATAGCAGGCATATCCTGCGCTATCATGGACATCGAGTAAAAAGGGAGCTTAGAGACGGATTATTGATCCACAAAGATATAGCAGGGAACGTGGAGCTACTGTACGGCATTAGAAAGGGGGTCGAGGCCGTCGTGACCAAGCTGAGCAAAGATAAGAGTTATAAATAGTACGCTCCTATGTCCCAACGACTAGCTATGGAAATGAGTCTTTTGACAGCTTGGATGTCGAATTGGCAATAAATAAAGTTAGCACTGGGCTTTCAAAAACCACAGAATAGGTAGTCCAGAAAACCGAGGTGATACACTAGTCGTATTTTTAAAAGCGATGAAAGAAGGAAATATACGTGTAAAAGACTCAACGGTGAAACTAAAAATCAGATTGACTTCACTCGGACCGGAAATTCAGGTATTGCGCTGGATGTTAAGGTTCTAAACAACTGCAGTGCATGGAACGACAGTGTCCGTAGTGGCTACGTCTTTCCCTAAACTGGATTTTCTACTTTTTTTATTTTATAAGCATTCTTTTTGATCCAAAGTTATGCGAAAGTGTGTTAAACGGCGACAGGCCGATGTAACCGTGAACAAGCTTGTTCGTTTATTTATTTTTTCGGATTGCACACAAACGAAAGCAAGTATAACGAAACATGGAAAGCGAGCTACATCATTCTGCGGTACGATCAATAAAAACTGTTATTTCGCTGTGCTACCGTGGTCG
Source organism: Haemaphysalis longicornis (assembly GCA_013339765.2). Taxonomy (NCBI): domain Eukaryota; kingdom Metazoa; phylum Arthropoda; class Arachnida; order Ixodida; family Ixodidae; genus Haemaphysalis; species Haemaphysalis longicornis. The sequence goes on along the minus strand of CM023456.1, from coordinate 34,907,181 downwards.
AAAAAAAAAAAGGGTTGTCCGCAAATTAATTTGAGGATGACGACCAATTTTACATTCCTTGATTAATTCTGCAGTGACTTGAACCTCTCCGTGTATGTAAAAAACAGAAACGTCATCTGCCTTCTGACCCACGTTTAATTTTCGTTTGTAGAAACCGCATGATTTGAAGGATTGAGTCTTACTGCGGAAAGTTTGTTTGAATAATATTTAGGTGTGTCTGTGGGTGGATCATGTTGTAGAAAGTACAACCTGTACTGAACCTTCCATCTGTCCCTCCATCCCTCCCTCCCTGCCTCCCTCTCTTGGTCACTCACTCACTCACTCACTCACTCACTCACTCACTCACTCACTCACTCACTCACTCACTCACTCACTCACTCACTCACTCACTCACTCACTATGGATCACTCGGTCACTCAGTCACTCCATCACTCGACTCACTCACTCCGTCACTCGATCACTCACTCACTCATTTCATTTAATTACTGAGGAGCTATTTTGTCAACTAGTGTATATGACGACAAAAACAAGGCAAAACTTTTTCAGCTACGGTTTCAATGAGCTGCACCGAATATTTTATCTGGACGGCTCTTATTTATTGCTATTACTAAAAATATCTCAGCTTCGGTTAAACGAGGAGCATATGCAAAAATATGCACACTTGCTTTTCGGATGCGAGCATGGCATTTGCTGTATAGCTGGCGTGGAAAAATGTGTGGCCTCTTTGCCTTTAATGCTTCACGTATTGCTATCTGTCACGCGCTCCCACGCATAGCACGTGCGTCCACACACAAGAAGGCTCGAGCATCCGCTTGTGTCTGAACCGTGCTCGGATGACTTATGCGTTGCACATGTTAAACCAACAGGTCAGTGGCGCTAACTCAATTTATGTCTGTACACCGATCCTATAATCCGCTTCTCCGCCTGCACGAACAACTCCACAGATTGCAAGGGGCCGCCAGGTTCGACATTGAAAACAACTAAAAGCAAAAAATTCCGAGACTTCGCCGCGGCAGCGAGCGTGTCCCCGACATCTGCGACTGACTTCGCTGGGCGAGTGGGCGTATTTATATATCCCCAGAGGAATGCGTCGCTCCCTTTGCGCCTGCCCTCTTCTTCATCGATCGCACCGGAAGTTGCCTCTTCCTCCTGTCGCAACGACGCCCTGATAACGAGGTCCGTCAACCTACGCTCTCTCCGGTCATTCCTGCCCAATGGCTTTGACCGAGGTATGTCCCACTCACTTGCTCTTGCCTGGCCAGAAAGACTCAAACTCTCGCGATGACATTTTCAGCAGGCCTTCTCGTCCAGGCCGTGTCGCTTCTTATCCCTGAGTGCTGTGCACTCCAGACACTCCAAAGGGCCGTGGCCTGGAAAAGGCAAGCTCATAAACTCAAAAATGTCGCCGCGTCGAGTATTGGAACGACGCCGCGCTATAAGCACGCGATCAACCTTCACCCGACAACTTTCCACGTATTTCGAAGCACCGAAGTGTCTTCTCCGCTTCTGAGTGTTTAATCTTTTTTTTTTTTTTCCTTTGGTGTCGATGCAGGACTGAGATAAGGCTGTCGTTTTGTCCTGCTTTATTGCGGCTGGGTGTGTGCTCATTTAAACGCCGCGACCTCTTCGCGCAGCCCGAACTTCTTTGCCCAAGGATTTATGAAACCCTTTTAATTCTATTCCGGTTTTCCGACTGAGTGCCCTGAGCCCCTCTTTTGAGATGCAGATGTGGGATCATCGCATTTCTCAGGTTCCTGTGACGCTCCCTTTCGACGAAGCGTAATTGACTTATGGCCCTGATCGGCAGCATTCATGCAAGACACTCCGGCGTTTTTGTCTTTTACTCTGCCCGTGAACTCGCTCGTTGCCCTTCCTGTTGCAACAGCTTTACGAAGTTCATGCCTTAATTAAGTCAAGGTACATCAGCGTTTAGGACTTAAAGGAAACAACCGGTCAGTTAGTAAATATGTCAAAACTGAGTAAGTACCTGGACTTGAGCCACTCGTAAATGCCTTGAGCTACTCGGAGCCACTCGGTAAAAAGCGAAATTTTGCGACCTACCCGGTCGCTGGTACAACCAATCCCCTAAACTGAGCATTTATACATATGCGAGCTCGTGTTAACCGAATTTTCATATAAAGGTGTAATTTTCACGTGGTTCAGGCTGGGAACCTCTTTCCCTCTCACAGTCACCTCACCTCACCCGTGTATTTTTGTAACTCCTTTCCCTCCACTAAAACAAACAAACAAACAGAAGCCCCAGATCAAGGCCTGTGCGCAAGTAACCGTGATGCTCCTAACCGGTGGTGATGCCGAACACCGCAATGAACTGTCCTCCGGAAAGACCCATTCGGAATGCGGCCATTGTTAACATAGACTAGCTGTCACTTCACCCTGGACAATGCCAACAACTGACGGGGAAACGCTACTCTGTCTCGGTTCGCCGTCGCCGGTTCGACCTTCAGATGTTGGCCTACGCCTAACCATGCGAACGTGCGACCTTTCTGCATAGCCGCCGGCGAGCCGCCAGCGGCAAGTGCGTGATCGGTGCATCCGCCTGCCGTCACCTGCTTCGTGCCTGCATCGATCAGTAAGGCGGCCGTGGAAACGACGGCAGTCGGTCTTGTACAACTGCCGTCTGCGAGAAAGCTGATACTGAACCGGACAACTGATCGGCAGTCCTCGTCGACATGATGCGGCTCCAGTGGCCGAGGCGGTGATGGGATTAAGAGAGCGCCTTCACTGGAAGTTCTCAGCCTCAACTTGGCATTGAGTAGCAGCTTATTGCCACACTGAATCTGGCAAAGCACCACGAAGAACGACGTTGCTATAAATTAACCCGCTAGGAGATTCACTTGGAAATCATTTGAAACTCCACGGTGAGTGCGCTGAATCTCAAGGTCTCGCATTATAGAAGCCGCACGCCAAAAAAGGCAATAAAATGCGCAGGAGGCAGTGAAAACACGTTTATTAGTCCACTTTTATGCATTGGCATTTGCTGCGGCGGAAGAGACGACGACAGGAAAGGCCCTGTGGGAATGTTTCTTTGTACACAATCACCCCTATCACTCCACTTAAAATTCAGGTCGACGCGCGTGCACTTTGAGACGACCTAGCCAAGGACAACGAGCTTGTGAGGTAAGTGAGATCGTAACAAACACAGATAAGATGGCAGGCTCATTCTGTGCCCATTGCGAGTTTGTGGCATTTCGCCCGCATCCACCTGTGAGTGGTTCAGTGGCGCTTTCGCTCAGTTTATACGAGAACTGCGTACGTGCGAGGAAAAGTATGCGAAAATGGCTGTGATGTGAACAGACCCAAGAATTCAAGGTCGCAAAACAAAAGACGAAAAAAATAGCAGTGCGGTTGCCCAGAAACCCGAAATGGTGTAGAAATTAGCCGCGCGCGACCTCAATCTGACTATTCCGGAGAGACGCGTTTATGTTGTTTGGTTTGAGGGAAAAGGAAAGGAAGTACACTGGGGATATTTTGAGATCGGCGAGAGAGAAGCGTTTATCCGCGCAAACACAGGACAGGGAAGAGTGACGTCACAGGGTGGGTGAAAAGAAATGAACGAAGCTCACACTAATACGTAAGCCCTCATTCACACGCCCGTCACCTTCTCCGTCACGGCACCGTCACGTCAAGAAACCGCGACGGAGACGTAAACGGAGTAGCGTTCGTACTGGAGCTCTCCGTCAGAGTACAGGGTCGTCTGCCTAGTGATCAGTTAAGCCTAGAATTGAGCGTGCTTAATCTGAAAAGTAAAGAAAATGGCTCGTGCTCACTTTTCGCTAAATTTAGCCGTAAAAATTTGTTTTCTGATTAGCTGGTTTAGCGCGGGGCATGGTCCCGTCGCCTTGACGGGACGGGAACGTCGAGCTCGGCCTCCCATCACTGTCGCACCGTTTTCGGCGAGAAATCGCCCTAAAAAGCGTCGCCCATGACTGAAGACGTTGACGTGACGGTGACGTGATGGGGTGAAAAACGGCTGTGTGAACGAGGGCTAAGACTTGAGGGTAACGACGCTGTACGCAACCTTCAGGACCATCGCAAACGTTTACGTCCACGATTGTAGCTGGCTTGCTTCTTCTTCGCTGCCGCAACAACCTTTACTCCATCATCGTTGCTATAAGTGTGAGCTTCTTTCATTTTTTTGGAAGTGATAATCATTGGCATCACCTTGGGGGGGGCGTACGCTACGACGTGTCCTTCTCGTCCCGAGCAAGTGTTGTTACGATTACGGCGAACGCTGGAGGCTTTTTTTCGGACAATGCTGGCCAATCTTCTCAAGTAAGTAGGCTTGGCTTGACAAAAATGCGCAGGGGATGCTGGGCGGTCGTCGCGGAGGCACGCACACACGAGCGCTAGGCATTTTCTTGGTTTTGTTAACTGCCGGGCAGTCGCGCGTTCGGCGACTTCTTGATATTTTTAACTGCGAACACGAAAAATTCCGATTTGCTAAACAGCTTCGCTGTTAAGAGAAAGCATCGGCGCGATATTCTTCCTTGCCGTCGAGCACGGCAGGCTTTGTCGTAGAGGGCGTTGTTAACACCACTGTCTTGTGGCTGTACATACCTTTTCATGTCAGTACGACAATAGGCATTGACCCAGAACTTTTTTATTGCTCTGTGCGCCCCGCTGAACCCGAGTGAAACATTAACAACCACCAGTTTCTAGTTAGAACTTGTCTCGCTATGCTTTTCAAGCTCATCCTGTGCGCTCGCGCTCATACATGAACAGAATACATAAAATCTTAGTAGCCATCTTTATCTACTCGATTAAATACTGGTCGTTTTGTGTCCAGTGGGTCATCATGAACTGATTCGGAGTAATTCGAGCAGTTTTATTTTGCTTTTAACCTTGAGCACCGAACCCTACACTTTTACAGGAGCACGGTGGAACTTGTGAGGAAAAAATATTGATTTGATTGATTGTAGGGTTTAACATGCCGGCGCAACGCAGGCGATGAGGCGCGCCGTAGTGGAGGGCTCCGGATTCATTTTGACCACCTGGGGACCTTCAACGCGCTTGGGGCCAACACATCCATCGTGCCATCACATCCAACGGGCAGAAACATCCAATTTCGTGCCATCACATCCAACGAGCAGAAACATCCAATTTTGGCCAATGCATCCAACGTGCCATCACATCCAACGTGCCATCACATCCAACGCGCCGCCACATCCAACGTGCTACCACATCCAACGTGCCATCACATCCAAAGCTGTGTCATAACATCCAATTTCAGCCAGTACATCCAATGCACCACACCTCCAACGTTTCATTACTTCCAGTGCAAATGCCCTGTTGCCTAACATCTTGTTTACGAACGTACTGAAAGGGCGCATGCAGTACGAACGAGTGAAGAAACAGTACACGAGTGTTTGTTATTTGCGATTTAACCTATTTTTAGTTCATGATAGTAATGAAACCTGAAAGGGCTACAGTTTTATCCCGGATCGGGTATGACCCTCAGTGAGAGTAACTATTTTCTCTTTGCACTTTGCGGGCCTACGACAACGCCTGCGTAAGTGAGCGCCACTGCAAGGGGAAAAGAATCTGCGCCTTTATAACGTAATAACAAATAAGTTTCAATTTCTTGGGGTTTTGTATTTGTGTGCCTTTCTTGCTCCTAATAACGGAAGTACTTAATTCGCTATTAGCAATGGGGTCCTATTCTGGCCTCGCGGTACGCTATTCGACGGGGTTGATGCGTCCGCTATCCATAAAGATGACGGGTAAACATTGCAAGGCTTAAAGGCAAACTTTAATTAAGGATAAATGAAAAACAGGAAAAGGTTACAAGTCTAAAAAAGAAAAGTCCCTTCCTCTGGTTAGCTCCGTAAAAAAAGTGGTGCTGTCTCGAGGGCTGGCAGCGGCAGATTGGTGGTTGTGGCGTCTCTGGACCCAGTCGCGGCACAGTTCCGCGTAACGTAACTCAACACCTCGCAGAGGTTGCAGGGCAGCGGGAGAAACGGGCCGAATTCCTTTTCCGGCCGTCCCCGGCTCGGAGAGGGAAGGAGAAGCGCGCATACACATGCACAAGAACAAACACACAACACACTAGTTTCACCCTCTGAGGGACACCGGCTGACTCGGAGTTCAGAGCTTGTGGCCCCTCGCTGCGCAGGAATGCGAGGCACGTTACCAGGAAAAAGTAACTGTGTTACAGCTGAAGGCGAAAAGCAAAAACGCCCGTGTGTGCGAGATTTCGGCGCACGTTAAAGATCCCCAGGTGGTCAAAATTAATCCGGAGCCCCCCACTACGGCGCGCCTCATCGCCTGCGCTGCGTCGGCGCGTTAAACCCCACAAATCAATCAACCTAATTTGAGTGCCGCCGTGAAAGCGGAAGATGATGAAGACGGTTTGGCGAGAGACTCTATGTTTTGTAATTAACAAAACATTGAGTTTTGTTTATCACATTGAGTTACAAGATATTAAGTTTTGTAACACTTTAATGCTACTGTTCCGACTGATAATTTTTGCTAACTGCATATTTAAACTATCTCATTCTCATTTATAAGTCACTTTGTTTAACAGCAAGGAAGAGCGCTTAGTGCGTAAGAAATATTTTCCGCAGCCATTATTCACATCAAAGCAGCGCCCCTAATATGGGCGATGTTGGATCGCGGTTCATTGGTATCTCTGAAGCTCACATTCGGTACTTTCGGGAAATAAATGTTCGCTACTCAGAAGAAAATTTAAAAGTATGTCTTTAAGGAGTTTATTAATCAATTCAAATAACATTTACGAGAAAAGCAAACAAAGAGTGATCGAGGAACTATCCTCAACAAATATTTACAGGAGAAATCGCTTGAAAAGTATGCGGATTCATAAGTGGGCGCTAAATAATCCCAAGAGCACAGATGCCATAGATCCTGTCCATAAACAAATCAAAGGAAAAACAAAATAAAAAGACAAATTTATAGGTTCATGCACCGAACGCTACTTAAAACCCCTAAGTTTTTTATGCTGAACCGAGATTTTCGACCGAAGGGGCTGCGGAATTCTGATGTACGTTCCCCGTGGGGGTCAGCCACCTGTCTTCCCCGAATTCCTGTCGACGCCCTTGAAGTGGGGAACGAGTGTGCATGGCGCCTGCTTGCGCGGGAACTCGCCTAAAACTCTCGCCCTTGGATCGGGCCACGGATGCCCTTTGTGTCGCTAAGTACGCGCTGCAGCTTCGTCTAGGCAAGGCAAGGAGGTGTCAAGGCACTATTCTTTTCCGCAGAACGTGCGGAAGCGAAAAAGATCACGGGATGGGAAATGCCAGGGTGCGAATAAAAAAATCCTTAGGCGCCCAGAAACCGCCATGGGAGCTAGTCTTAATGCGACCGCTCTTGGTAACAGCTCCGGACGAACTCGTTGACGGATGCGCGAGCGGTCGTAAGCGAAGCCGCCTCCCCTCCGCAGCGCATGTACAAATTAAGGTTTTGCCCTGCGATACTTCTCTGTCCATCCCCGAAGGGCAGGAGGAGGACAGGAAAGCCTTCCCCGACGCTGTGTAAAAGGCCCCCCGACTAGAAAAAGGGTTGTGACTCGCTGGCGTCGGCGGAGGCCACACCTCGCTTCCGCCGACGGAGGGGGACACAACAAAGCCACGAGAAGGGAAGGGGGTTCATTACAACTTCCCTCTGCAGAAGGGTGTGCAACTACATCCAACGTGCCATTACATCCAACGCGCCAACACATCCAACGTGCCATCACATCCTACGTGCCATTAAATCCAAAAGCATGTCAACACATCCAACGAGCCATCACATCCAACGAGCCAACACATCCAACGTTGGCTGTGATGGCACGTTGGATGTACTGGCTCGTTGGATATGTTGACTCGTAATCCCTTCAATGTGCGCCGAAATCTCGTACACACGGGCGTTTTTGCTTTTCGCCTTTCAACAGAAAAGCGGCCGCCGCGGCCGAGAATCGAACCCGTGACCTTGTGCTTAGCAGCACAACGCCATAGCCACTGAGCCACAGCGGCGGGTGTGAGGAAAAAATAGAGGCCACCGTAACCTTTTTACAGGGCCCCCGTGGTTCCAACGCAGAAAACCGCATGCGAGTAATATCTTCCATCGTTAATCCGAATGAAAACTGAAGCTTGTACCGAAGCTGCGGGAATCCGTGCGCCCATCTTCTCACGGTTCAAAACCAGCTGTCACGCTTTCGCGCGTATTACGGCAAGGTATGAAGCCAGAGATTGGAGGCACAAAGCAGTCATTTTTCAGCCGCGCTCATGTTCACCCCAACGACTAAGCGGAATGCGGAACAAAATGCACGAGGTGCAGGGAGGTTCGAAATAGGCACATCTGATGTCGGGCAACCGAATTGATCGTGCCTTCTTAATTGTCCCTGCCCTCCCATATAAATGCCGACTAAAGGTCAAGTCACCGGACTGTGTTGTTTACAGTTGGCGCATTTTGTTTATTCATGCACCATCCATCTCAGGATCCCATTAAAGTTGCACACACACACACACACAGTGAGCTTGGTGCCGGGCCTAGAGGCGAAACGTACTCGCCTAACAAGTTACTTACTGGTCAGCTAATAAACATTGGGTATGGTTTGGCATTTAGCAAGTGCTTAACGGTTGTTTTGCGCGAGTTTTCAACGATGACACGAGCAGAGGATGTGCTGGAGCCCCTCTCGAACGGCAGCTAGAGTTAGGGCACTTTGGCAGGAAGTCTGCTTGTGAAAAAACAACGTTTGTTGTCCCCCTTATAGAATTGGAGAAAGGAGGAGGGGATCCTTGTCCATCGTACAGAATGGACGACTTCCCGAGTTCGGGAAGCCATAACCAGGAAATAGTTTATCTTCTGCGAACAAGGGAGAACTTATTTGCGCTCACATGTTTACTCCAATAATCTTGCGCTGCTGTATGCATGGAAAATTCCGCACTGCCATGAGTTGATTCAAATACTTGTCTAATTTCAAAGAAAAAAATCTAAGTAAGCTTGCCCAACGGTGTAATCCTTGTGTCAAAGCAGAGCTGGGTTCGTCTCACTAAGCTAAACTCGACGAGCGCCGTATACGTCACTTAGAACCATTCACCGCGTCTAATGTGTTGCTTTAGTGGTTAGACCATTGGGTTTTATTGCGGAATACTCGCTGCATAGTGCATGAGTCTATCTTATCGGGTCTATTATACCGGCAGATATCGTGTGGCGAACTCCTCCATACAAGCTTGGCGTTAACTCCACGCATTGCCAACGTTCCAGTACTCAGGTCCTGCATGCATAGTAACTCGCAACGCCACAGGAGAGCTTTAACACGCACTGTCTGTTTGAGACTCGCGCCATTGGGATAACTTCAAATGATTCCCAATGAACTTCCTAATGCCCAGAGGCGCCGGCGCAATGCTGCTCCCCGTTTAAATGACACTGCAGCTCGGGCGACTCAATAAATCATACTGAGCCCATTAGTAATGCAGAACGGCACCCGTAACACTTCTGAAGAGAGCATTCGCTAGGAAGCTTGATTACGTTCATACGAACGGCTTTCGAGACCATCCCCGTTGTCTAGGCGTTACGCTAATCTCTTTCGTTTCCGTCTCATTAGCCGAGGGGGACAAAAAAGAAAGGCGACTCGTGTCCTTGCCTCATTCCCGGGCTTTTCCACGGCATGCATGCACTCGGAGGCTTTTCTGGCGCGCCTGCCTTGCGAACGCCTAGATCCAGATTTCTATCGCTTTGTCCCCGGGGCGGCTTTTATGCTTGAGGAGGAGTGAGCGCGCCTAGCTGGCGGAGCAGGGCGGCCTTGTCAAGGCCTTTCAGGGACGACTGCGGCACGACGCCGACCACCGGCCGCTCTCCGTCTAAATTTGCGTGAAAACGCCCGTCCTCCCCTCTCGCCACGACAGGCATTCGCGGCGGCATGTTGTGTGCACACCGAGACAGAAGACTCGGCGGCGGTCTCGCGAATGAAAATGGATCTGCTGGGGAAAGCTGGCGGGCACGTCGACGGCTCGCTGCGTTCCGCATCTCGGCGAAACGCGATTTCTCTGCTCGCTCGACCCGACCCGTCTATCCGTGGTTGTTTCTACGAACACGCGTTTCGCCGCTTGGGAATACGAAGGGTGTCACGGTTGAACCAGCTCCGCCGCGTACCCGCTGCCCTGATCTCTGAAATTCCACTTCCCCCGTCGCTTGGTTGGTTTGAGCAGGGGAAAGAAAAAAAAATGGCGCATGCACTCGTGGTGCAAGGCTGGAGAAACAGAAAAGCTGGCGGCCCCTCTCCCGTCGTCGGAGACCCGCCTGTTCGACATCACACGGATTTCCGGACTTGCCGCTGAAAGGTCCCCATAACTGGCAGGCCCAGGTTATTTCGTCCGCAGGCTTTCACATCGCTACCAAAGTGGACCGCGTTAGCACGTGCTAGAACCGGCGGCAAACCAGCTTCGCGAGCTCGACGCTTGGGCTCCCCACTTTAGGAGCGAGCGCACGTGAACTGGCAAGTAGAGGAGGAGGAATCACTTTATGGTTTACGGAAGCGGTGTGGCTGCCGGTTTGAGGCCGGCAGCGACGTTGGCAGCACGGGTGACCAGAAGTATCTGGACCTCTGGGTCCGAGCTGCCCAGCGCTCCCTCCCACTGCTCTTCATTAACTGGAAAGGGGTCTTGAGGACAGGCCCACATAGAGGGGACCAGCGTGGCTAGGTACCGGCAGAGTTGACAATTTGGCGAGGGGTATTGCGAGGGGTGAATTAGGTGTGTTCGGCAGGCCAATGAGTGCGTTTTTAGGACGCCACAAGCGCTCCTGATCGTTGGTTAGCTCATGGTGGGCAGGAGGGTATTGACGGCGAGCGAGGCGGCAATGCGCAGTGATATCATGGCATGTGATTAAGTGATTCCTGGCTGACCTGGCGCCGTCGTAGGGTCGTAACGAGGCTGGCACCGGCACGGATAGTAAGTCCTCATGCTGCGTTGTGTGCTGCATCATTTCCCCCCAAGCCGGTGTGCGCCGGGGTCCGGACGATGTCTACCAGGGAGGTCGGGGAATTTTGAAGGAGAATATTGGACACCATGGGCGATGTGTACCCACTGGCAAAGTTCTGAATGGTCGCTTTCGAATCCGTCATTATAATTGTGGATGACGGCCGAGTCGTTAGTGCGAGCGCTCGTCTACCGCTGCCGGGATGGTGGCGCGGACAGTTAGTGAGTTAACAGGGGGTTCATTCGAGCTGTTAACAACTGCTAGGGTGAAGACGTCGAGGTGGCGGTAATCTGCCGCATCTACAAATAGGATGTAGGGTTTGATGGGTAGTTTCTTGGTGAGCGCCCGCGCCCGTTGCTCACTTCTACCTCTGGTAGGTGGGGTGCATGTTCCTCGGAATATGACGCACACGGAGGAAGTCACGGATAGGCCGGGGGATAGGGATAGCTAATTCTAAACAGACTGGGGCCCCGGTACCAAGGCGTATCAGTATATTTTGGCCATTAGTTGAGAGACGACGAAGCTGATTGATACGATGCGCTTCAACCAATTCTTGGGTGGTATTATGAACCCCGAGGCGCTCAAATATGGCAGTGGATGTACTCCGAGGAATTTGTAGTGCAGCTTTGTAGGCCTTTCTGATAATACAGTTAATTTTGGTCATTTCTGCGTTCGAAACACAAAGGTAAGGGAGAGAATATGTTACACGACTGATGATGAAGGCCTGGATAAGCCTGATTGTCTCCGTTTACTTAATGCCATGGTGGCGTCCGGTAATTCGTGGGATGAGTCCAATTGTTTGATTAACGTGCGAGCTTAACTGCGAGATATATTTAGTGTTCCTACGATTATGCTGAATGACAAGACCGAGGACCTTGAGGGTGGGCGCCTCTGGGATCAAATGTTCATTCACGTAAATTTTGATGTCAGGACAATTTTGAGAGGTCGATTTGGCTGGTAAGAGGAGAAGCTCCGATTTTGCGGGAGAGCACTCCAGGCCTGCCAAATGTTCTTCCTCATTCACGACACGTGCACCTTGCTGTAATGTGTCTTCAGTGAGTGCATCGCTAACACCAGTGACCCACAGCGTAATATTCGCGTATATGCTAAAGTGAAGGTGCGGAATAGTCTCAAGTTTTTTTGGGATATTTAGGAGAGCCAAATTGAATAATAGAGGCGATAAAACTGCCCCTTGTGGAGTCCCTATGGAAGGAAGAGTTAGTGTATCAAATTGAAGGTCCCCTATTTGAACGAACGCTGTACGAGATGTTAGGAAGTTACGTACGTGAGTGTACATACGCTCTCCAGGAGATATTAATTCTACGCCACGCATGATGGCGGCGTGTGTAACCCGGTCGAATTCTTTGGTGAGATCCAGCGCCAGAATAGCAGCAGTGTCGAGTCGAGATGGAGGGGTGATAATCTCGCGGGAAAGCTGCAGAAGGACGTCCTGAGAGTAGAGTTCGGTGCGGAATCATTCATCGAGTATGGAAGAGCGTTGGTGGAATGGAGGTGGAGCGTGAGGCGGGCGAGAATTATGTGCTCCAGGACCTTACCAATGCATGATGTGAGAGAGATGGGTCGGAGATGATCAATGGTAAGGGGCTTTCCGGGTTTTGGGATGAGTGTGACCTTAGCGTGTTTCCATTCGGAAGGGAGTGTACCGCGTTCCCAAAAATAATTGAAGTATTCCGTGAGAGTCGAGATTGAAGGATCATTAAGGTTGCGGAGAATTTTGTTGATCACTCCATCCGTCCCCGGTGCGGCAAGTAGAAGAGCACGCGAAAGTTCACGCCGTGAACTTTGGGCAGAGTCTTCCCGAAGGTCGAGCTGGCCGACGCCGGGCGCTCCTCACGAGACGCACGCCCGCGTGCACTCGGTATTTTCTCTTGGTGTTTATTTTGCGAGCTCCTACCGCGGGCGCAAGCTTTCCGACGCCGGGCGCTCAGTCAGAAAACCGCGCCTCGGCTTCTATTGGCGCCCACGAAAAAAAGATGCAAGAGATGAATTTCAACGAGCAAGCAAAAAGGCGCAGCGCGCGCTGCGTGCTGACGTATATATCTTATTCATCGTCCGCTTCCTTGCGTGGCTCATTCGAACCCCGTGACAGTTCAGCGCGAGGTTCAAATACAATTTACAACATCGTCCCCGCCCGACCAAGTTCACTCGCCCAACTCCAACAGGCACAACAGCTGTACTGGCCTCGTCCCTTCTCTATGTCCTAGTAAAACGACCTTACATGCCCTAGCATGATTATCAATCGATAAGTGCACGGTGGTTATCTACAGTTTACAACACGCTCCTCACGGGGCGCACGCTCACGTGCGCTCGGTATTTTTCTGTGTTTTTTTTTTCGGGTAACGATATACGACGGAACTAAATTCTTAAACCATTCTACTGTTAAAAATCGCTAGAAGCCGGATCAAACGGTTTGGCCTCCCCAACGTTCTACAACGACGGGGAGCAACGTTTGAGGTTGCAATAGCGACTGCGCGTGGGAAGAGCGAGAGTAGGACAGCTAACTTTTGTGGCGTTTCGCTTCGTTTGTGAAGCGGAACGTGCGGACCCCTTTTTCACGCATTTTGCGCCGCCGCCGACGCTTCTCTTTTCAGAGCAACGCCGAGAGGGGATTCGCGGCCGAGAGTGCATTTCTTGAGGGGTGTAAGCTGTCTTTGTATGCACACGCGCGTCTCAGCTTTCATCGTGTTGGATAACAGGGGACGAAAAATAGCGGAAACACAGTACACCTTCTCGACTCGTGAGCAGCGACGGGCCATGAATTCTGAATGCTCTGATTAGTGTAATTCACGGGACTCGCAGTGTTGTACCCAGTTATCACTGCTCAAATGCGTCCCGAAACCGCCATATTTAGCTTGCGGGCTGCTCGCCCCTCCCCCCCCCCCCTTCTTTTTTTCCCCCTCGAGGTAATGTTTACCCTTATTTTAAATGCGTAAGCATTTCTACGTAAACTCAACAAGGAAAAAATGTCTATCCGTCCTAACTCTTGATATGTCGCACGTTCGCATAAGAAGACGCTGTTATTAAAAGGCCCTAGGCTCTTCATACTTACATTTATGACAGCTAATTGCCCCTAAAGACGCTTTCGCAGCAATGCATCTGTGCTAAGTAGTGAACCCGAACTAAAAGGGGTTTAGGATGTAGTGCTGTGCAGGTATATACGGGGTCCTATTTACGCCTTTATTTGGATATCAACGTGCTTACATTGCCCTAAGAAGTATTTTCTCAACAATGCATATTCGTGCATTGTTGTGATGCCACCTTTAACGATGCTGGGTGTATAACAGAGCGGTGTACGCTTACGCATTATAAGACGATTCGCCATTGGCAATCGTTGTAATCCTTTACATTCGCTTTGATACGGTGAAATGGAAAAAAAAAAAAAAAACTCCGCCAAGAAATCAGCGACACTGTGTTTGTTTTACGATCGAGGCTCGCGAGGCTTCAAGCCTAGCCACTACCCGGGAGCTTTAGCAAGCGCCTGAAATACCGTCCGACGCACGACGTGTAGATGGTTCAGCAACTACAAGACGTGCGCATTCTACGTTCAAGTACAAAACGAAGATGAGTCAGGGCTGTTGTCAGTGCAGTGCACATTTAATGTTTCGCAAAACTTGCGCGCACGTTCGGAAGAACATCCCACCGAGCGTTGTTTCCCTACCCGTTCGACGTATTACGCAATGGCCTCCTCCTCCCCACCCTGTTCAGCAGCTCACTTGCGGTGGTAATCGAAAGCGCTGGTCTGTTCCTCCGGCCGCTGTTATTTTTGTCCGCACACGAGGAGGCGGCGGCTGCTGCCCGTCGTGCCGCGGGAGGCTAGCGGCCCCAGCTGGTGAGCGGCCGTTTCGGGCCCCGGCCGCCGCCACCGGCAGGGGTAAACAGCCTCGGAATGGGCTCGCCTCCCCCGGGTTCCCCCTGCTCGCATCGCGCGACAGCCGGCCGAGCGTCCGTCTCGGCTGATGGTGCCTGTCGCCCGAAGAAACGCGCTCACACCTCACTTCTTCGTCGAGGCCTTTTGTAGCGTAAGCTACACTGGCCGAGGTTGAGCAGTTTCCGACTTTCGCGTGGACCTTGAAGGGCCGTGCTGCGCAAGCGCGAGGAGCATTGGATTGGATATATTTGGATTGGATTGGATTAGACTTGGATTACATTGGATTGGATTAAATTGGATTGTATTGGATTGGATGGAAATCCAATCCAATTGGAGACGGGTGTGTAGAGAATTGGATCTGCACATTCATCGGTCTGCGCATTCCAGAGGAGGGACGTCATAGCCGCGGCAGACGCACTGGCGTCGGCGCGTGGCCAGCTGTGCGCCTTCGTTGCGCAGTAGCCAAGTCTGACGCTTCGCCGGAGCCGCTTGATAGCCGTTTTGCGGGGCTCCTGGAGAGCCGTGCTGCGCATGCACGGGGAGCAGTGACTGGAGTGGGCTGGACTGGACTGGACCGGACTGGATTGGATTGGATTGGGCTGGACTGGAATGAATTGGATTGAATTGAATTGGATTGGAAATCGTTTTAGCAGCAGTAAGCATGATAATCAGATAACCAGGAAACCTAAGAACCAGCTGAACCTTAGCTCACGCTATGTATAGCCTGGCGTAGCCGAGCTAAGCCACTGCTAATTTTTCTCTTTTCGCGGGCTTCTTTGCTTTCCCTTTTGACCATTTAAGGCGCAAGGGCTGATTTTCTAGCCAAGCAGGTAAAGCCGGTGTCGGTTTAAACGAACCGCTTATGTACGAGTATCTCATCAAACGCGAAGAGTGACCGCAGTCGTCTTCGGCGACAGCACGAATGGTACCGAAATTGCCACCGCTCTGAAGAGAAAATGAATCTGGTTCCTGTGGGGTTTTAATCCTGATCGTCAGGGCAGCAGCAAAGTGCGTTAATCACTGCGCTAACCCGGCACTCTGCCAGGGTGGACCAGATCTTAGCCTAATGCGTGCAATGTGACAGGCGCACGTGGCTGCACGTCGGTAAAACGGGTGCACGCGGAAGAGAGCTCTGACTTTGGCGAAGCTGCTCCATGAAGGGCGGCCAGTGTACCTGTCAGAATTATTCGCTTCAAAAGACGAATAAAAAGAAGAGACTCAAACACAATGTATCAGTAAACCAGTCTGATAATCGCTAGGCTTTTGCCTCCAAAGCCCCTAAGCAGACTTCAGTTTCCCGGGAATTTCTCATTATATAGTTGTACTTCGCCCCCCTCCCCACCATTTGTTTTTAAGCCGTGTCTAGAGTGCCCTCCGACGGTATTATAAGCACTCCGCTATATCGACGTCCACCGACGTTTTGCAACAAAATTGCCGCTTCTGGAAAACGCAACGTAACGTCGTTCATCGGATAACGTACATCGCTCTAGGTAACGTAAAGCTAGGCAACCTAACCTAAACATAGCATAACGTGACCTAACGCACACAAAGAAGTCATTTAAAACACCGAAACTAACCTAAGCATAAAAACTATAGTTCATTGAAATATATTAAAAAAAAAACGCGGCAAAAGCCGGACTAGAACCACCATCTTTGGGATCAAGAAGTTAAGACGGATCCTCTACAGTACAACGACAGACGCTTTGGCCGGTGCTAGCCTAGTCTGAAATATTCGAATGTCGTCAGACGGCATCGCTGCAGGTATGGCTGGAGTGCCGTCGGTCGGCACTCTATACACTGCGGTGTTTTAAATGTGCATCGTTTACGGGGCATTACATCGAAGTGTTGTGTACGCGCATTTATTTTTCGGCAATATGTCACCCAAAAGCGACACAGTTAGCACCGAAGGATCGACGCCGAACGGTGGATCCTTTCCTTGGCGGATATCGCTTGAGAATGCGCGACCGGGGAGTCGCGACGATGACGGCGGGGCAGCGCTTGCGGCGCAGCCCGAAGAGGGGCACTTTCTTGGGGTGCCACCAGACACGCGGGAGGGGAGGAGCGGCTAAACGGCGTGCCAGTTCGGGAGCCCCCGCATTAAGACGCCATTACGGGGGCTATAGCGGGACGTTAGGCCGACCGCGCGACGCGGTCCCCGGCCGGCGCATGCACCGACTCCCGTGTCCAGCCACACGGGAAGCCTTTTTGTTGTTGCTTTCAGAGGCTGGCCAGCTTGCCTTTTCTTTCTTGCTTTCCCAACCCTCGATGCCGTCGCGGATGCTGCATTTTCCGCACGCCAGTTCGTCGTGACCCGCCCCCCAGGCACGATTCCCTTGTACATCCGAAATCGTGTAGGAGCACACTGGGGTAAAATTAAATGATAACGGCTTCGCTACAATGTCGCGATTCTTTTTTGGGCCGCCTCTAAACTTACAAATGTAACGCAGGCATCTGACAGAGCTATTGTCTACACTCCGGTCCACCGGCTCGGTACGTGCAGCGTATGATGAAATTGAGAATGTGGTGCGCGCGGTGATAAGAAAAGCCGGGTTCAGGCTTGCGGAACGGCCTGTTGCTTTATGTCAGCGGTAAACTTGCACAAGCCAACCTTCAGTGCAAAACTGAAGAAAAGGAAAGCCTAGCATGCGCTCCAGCGCTTTTGTACACGTGTCAATACAAAAACCCGTTGATGTGAATAGCGGAGAAAACATTGGTCACCCAAAAGACTTGCGCTCACAACGGTTGTACATTAAGCTCGAACCAAGCGCTCTGGTTGGTAGCAAAACTTTCAGAAGCGGAGAACAGGAGCCATTCCTCGTACTTCGTAGACATCGAGTCAAAGCTGTACTCCAGGCGCGCGGCTGTGCTTACTTATGGTGCTTAGTAGCGCGTCACTATCGTGTCTCGAGTGCGCCTCATTGAAGGGGAATAAGCAGAAGCCCGTCCACCAATGCACCCGAACAAACCAGGAAATCCTGACACACGTACACTACGCCTGCTGTTGCCGGGGCATTCTTTTGTAATAGGCAGTGCGTTGAGGTTGCAGCAACTGCCCTTTCAGCGTCAGCGCTTGGAACCGCAGCTGTTACCCGGTCAAGATAGTAGAATCGGAGTAAGCCCTTGGGTCTGCAGTGTGAACAAAGCACACAATTACAGTACAAGCTCGTTAATTCGAACTCGGAGGGGACCATAAAATTGTTCGAATTAAGAGGAGTTAGAATTAGTGGGAGGGCGCTAGAACAAATACAAATCGCGCCGCACTGCGTCGGCAGAACACAAAGAATCCACCTTTGGACTCGTTATCGCGAATTAGGCGCTACTACGGGTTTGTGGCAGCTGATTTCGTAAATGTTGTTACGTAAAATAATGCCAGAGCACTGGCGCCGGTGGCGCGGAGCTATCTGTAGAAGCGAAATAAGCTGTTGCAGTAGCGCGCGCGCCACGCAGTTGTTTTCTGTTTCGTTGTTTTGCATCTCTAGCACATTTGGCTCGGTTTGGATTTGCAACACATTGTAATCACTCTGGGCCGACTTCTTCTGCGAGGAGGGACAGAAACCAAGGAATCCCAGTTCGAATTAACCGTTCGGGATACCGACGCGTTCGAATTATCGGGAGTTTTCCCCACTGAAATATACAGGGTTGCGCCGGGACAAGGGCGTGATTTCGAATTAACCGGAAGCTCGAATTAACCGAGTTCGAATTAACGAGTTTTACTGTACTATCTAAACGTAGAAGATACAGCGCTTTTAAAATAGTTGCCTCATTCTCGTGAAGATTCGGGGATGGATTCCCAAACATGGTTTCTTTCGTTGTTACCGAACGCCCTTCACTCTTTCTACCGTCGCATGTAGATGCGCCGTCCAGACCACAGGGGTCGTGACACGCGGCTCCAAGCGAAAATAAAGCTGCCCTCGTCCTCCGAGGCAGCCGCTTGTCTTTACCCGGCCGTCTATAATCGCGCATCCGGCTTCGGTGGGAGAAGTAATCCCGGCTTGTCCATCGCTTAATTCACCGTAAATGCCTGCCCACCACGCCCCCGGCGGTCCCGCCGGGAAAGTGGCCAGCGCGCCCTCAGTTGGCGCGCCACGTCGATTCCGCGGGTGCATCTTCGGGATTCGATTGGCCGCCCAACGAGCAGTTACTTTACATCATGGCGAGGCCTCGCACGCGAGCGAGGTAATTAAT
This sequence comes from Haemaphysalis longicornis, assembly GCA_013339765.2. Classification (NCBI taxonomy): domain Eukaryota; kingdom Metazoa; phylum Arthropoda; class Arachnida; order Ixodida; family Ixodidae; genus Haemaphysalis; species Haemaphysalis longicornis. The sequence goes on along the minus strand of CM023456.1, from coordinate 34,888,172 downwards.
TAGTGAAGCAGTTACAGAATGGGTGCGTGCGATCCAAGTTTTCTTGTGTGCGATCTAACCATGTTTTGTGCAAGGATCAGCATCCGGGTGGAGAAGTTCGTCCTACCTCGTGAACGACATCTAGGTGTTGTGTCCGGACAAATATTAGTGGTCACTTCTGATCTTGTTCGTTTGCAGAACAGCCTCGTAGAGAGATTCGGCTCTGGTGGAGTGACTGACGCCCAGTGTTGTCAGCGGTATCGTACTGGTCATGACTATACGAATGCTTGTAGCTCAACTAGTACCCCAGCGCGGCTGTAGCCAAACAATTTACCTTGATATCCAATCGTCCAATGTCTGAAGATGGGGTCATGTACGCTTTGTAGTACGCGCTGCGTGCACGAGCCTGTGAATACCTTGATAACGTGTATGACCAGTCATCCCCCGCGGATAAACACAATGATGAGTGGTATTTGCGTCGAACCTCCGAAAGCATTTTCGAAGGAACGCCCAAGGTGAAAGCATGCATTTACAACCTGACAGAAATCCACAAGACGTCGCTGTGTGAAGAGAGAGAGAAATACCTAAAGCTCGCCCCCACTAGACAGCCTGCAGACGTTCCCCTATGTCTCGGTCCTCGGCGGACGGAACGAAGTCTCCCAGCAGGGCGGCAGGCAGCTGGGGCTGCATGGCTATCTCATGTCTACTTTATACCGGGCTTGAACATCTACGGTGGCAGTAGGGCTAAAATGAACATCCTTTTTCCGGGAATCGAAAGAGAAGCTAATGAATACCGATAGCAATTCCTTGCCTGCGTGAAGGTCAGCATTCTCTGCTGCCCAGAAGCCGGACGATATCGTAACGCCAGCTGGTGTGTCGCTAGAGGTCACGCGTGGCTGGCTCGTCATACTAGAGACTTGGCTCATCACTGTCCTTTGCTGGGTTTCTTTCTGATCTCTCTCTCTCTCTCTCTCTCTCTCTCTCTCTCTCTCTCGACCTAAGTATATAGCGTGATTTCGACCCAAACTGAGCCAGCGTGGTTCTCGCGACGACATCTCTATTGCGCTGTCTCTTCGTTCCCCTCTATCGAAACTGCACTTCCGTAGTCGTGTCCGAAGGTGAAATATCAGGGCGAAGATAGCAATCACCTCCGTCAATTCTTTCGTCCTTATTGCTTCCTCAACTCTGCTTTTCGCTCTTATGGGATGCCAGGCCTTATCCTACAACTTCCAACGCGTTTATTCGATGCTGGAGGTGCAAACGACGGTTGTTTGCGATCTATTTGCTCAATTGCGCCGGGCTAAACCAAGAAATCCGCAAAAAAGGCTAGCTTTAACCGTAGAGTAATGGCGTTGGTAATTCGAGGCAGAGGAAAGTGCGGACAGAAAACATCGACATTTGTGACCACACTATCTCTGTCGGGAACTCCTACGGAAGTTCAAAGCCCTAATCACTTCGAAAAAAAATTACACCATCTTCCCGTAGGGGAACCCTGAGTAGTATGCAGAGCAGCCATGGGGTCGACTGAAGTTCACATTAGTTTTCAGTTCGTCGTTTCCGTTGACGTTCAGCTTCGCGTGCCTTCGTTGTATCAGTAGCTTCTTGACGTAGTTTGAATGAGTGAGGGATATAAGGCGCGTTCGTAGCACATGTTCCCGTCTCGGTTTGTAGCGCAGTGGGAAGAGCACCATGTACCTCCCGTTGCGGCCCGAGTGTCGTGGGATCGAAACCCGGCGCCGCCTAACTATTTCTTTTTGTAGTGGACTGCGCTGACGTCAGCCCAAACGCTGACGGGGCTGAAGAGACGCGCATGCGCAGTGGAGTGCGGACGGCGGCGGACAACGACAACGAGGGAGGGAGGGACATAGCCCCGAGCATGAGATGCTTCGCATCTAAAAAGCAATCACCACGACGATGGTTGAACGCGAAGCTTCCTCGTTGGGAGTACTTTGGTATTCCTCTGGGTTTCGACTTTTACTCCTGAGCTTTGACTCTGACTGTCACGCAGCTTGGCCTTTTGATCGCAGCGGCTTTTGCTTTGAACCTTGCCCATTCTATTTCCCATGAAGAACGCTTCGCGTTCAACAATCGCCGTCGTTAGACGGAAGGGTGCACGATTTTTCTGTTTAATTTCGCACGTCCATGCATCCCTCTTCAAATCCAAGTGGCTTCAAGCGTGTCGAAATAGCGCCCATATGACACCATCATGCTGTTAGGATTACACAGCATGTGGCGGAATAGATTGGCCATGAGATACAGCGATGTAATTTAAGAAGAATACCGTGCCGGATTTTTGAAGGAATCAATACATCTGTTGGTGGAAATGTTTAAAGTGCGATATACTGAACCGGAGTGGATGCCTATTTTCGAAGAACTTTCGAAACTGAAACCGTGCTGAAGCACCAGCGTCAGCCTAAGCCAGACTGACGTGTTTTTATCGACTTCCAGATGTGTGCATGTTTCTTTTCACATGTGAAAAGACAATTAAAGAAAAAAACAAGTGTTGAAATGGCGGAATCAGATCGACGTCGGCTTCACAACGCCAGCGACGCAGGTTCGATTCCGACCACTGGAAGGGTTTTTTTCTTTCACTTCACCCGCGATAATCATCATCACCAGAGAAAGTTGGCTTTCCTGCAGGGCGTTTTTCGACGGTACATACGCCATTAGTGAGACGTAGAAAGCTCACTTTAAAAACCTAACAAGATATTCCTGCTGAGAGAAGTCGAAAACGCAAGCAATGCGATCACATGGTCAAGGACCAAATAATGTACACCCGGCGTCACAGGTTTCCGGGACGCGAACCCAAGAATTAAAGCTAACTTCTCCGCTGTCTGATGGCTTAGCGCTTGACTTGTATTTGTAAGCACAACACCATGCTTAAGAGCATCACCACCGTACGCGTAGCAGGAGCTTAGCCACAAGGGAGCGGAGAATTCAACTCTTCTCGCTGCAATCGTTTTCAGGAAAATTCTGACGCCGGGAGTACAAATCACGTGGATTCGGATATTGGGGGGAGAAGTGAATAGACCGCATAATAGCGACAAAAAAGAATCTCGGGCCATCTCCGCTAATGTGAAACCGTGGGGAGGGGCGAAGTATGCAGTGTAAGCGTATTCTTGGCGCCTCGGCGTTTTGCCTAACAGGAGGTAAACCGTTTGGGCGGTAGTAGAAGTATACAGCTTCGCTGTAAAAGTCTCGCTCTTTAAAGCACGAAGCGTTCTAGCGCGGGGCGTAAACGAGTGCCGCAGTATTATTTTAGTACGTGTTACGGTCTAGCACGAGGCGAGAACGAGTGTCCCGGTGTTTTAGTACCCTGACTACATGAGGCAACACTTACGACGACGACATTAGACGGCAACAGCCTGAGCCCCTAAGGGGCTTCGCCCTTAAAAGTTCCGTGCCATGCCACTATGTTAAGGTAGATAGCAGCAAAGCTGTTTGTGGGTTACTGGTTGGCAACAACCTCCCGCTCAAACCACGCCGTCGCTCCGGAGCAGCGTTCAGCGGGACAGTAACCGTGCCGACGCCTTGCGCTTTCCGATTCGCGGTATTCGGCGTCCCGCCGGGCATTGCGCATGCGCTGGGCCGTCGCGGCTCGATCGTCATCGGTGGTCTCCTTCCGCCGCGTTCGTCAGTCACGGATGGCAAGCGTGAGCGCTCAGCGTGATAGTTCACCACGCCTAAAACAAGCGTGCAAAAAGCGTGCAAACAAGCGCGATGCCTCATATCCTTTACTAACGCTTAGCAAGCGTTACACATTCCGCGAGTCATGCTTAGGAAACGTGATTTTTCAGCGTGAAAGCACGTCACGCTTGGAACAAGCGTGCAAAAAATCGCCGACACTCACGCTTGCTAAGCGTTCAAAAATTTTGAGTGTACGAGTAGGCTTCACTGTGCAACAGGTAATGTGAGAAAGCCAGCTCACACAGCCCAAGCTTTCGCTGATCTCCCTAAAATTCGCCTCACTTGTACAAAAAAAAATGCACTTTGAAGTGTTACAGCGCAAACAGACGAAAGACAGAAAAGATTACACAAGGCGGGCATTGTGCATACCAATGCACAAGACGTGGCAGCGCCCGTCTTGTGCATTCTTCTCTGTCCTTCGTCTGTTTGCGCTGTTAACACTTCAATATGAACACCCACCAACTTACCCATCTATCTATTTTGTTACAAATGCATTGCTAAGAAGACATCTTTAAAGGGGCAGTATACGCCTTCTTATATCTCAATATTGCGCCGGAAGTGAAGAGGTGGCCGACGGAAAAGGGGGGCCCAAGTGAGGAATAAGGAAAGCCGGGCTAGTTGGTAAGGTTGTATTCTGAACAGCGCAAACAAGATGGTGAAATAGAACGGAGGACGATACAGGCGCTGGTATCGTCATTCTTTGTGAGATGAAGGAGAGTGACTTTTCTCGGTCTACGCACGCTAAAAATCAATCAATCAAGAGGTTTGTTTCGGCAAAGATGACTCGGTGGCCTGCGTGAGAAAAGGTTAAAGGGTGGAGAGGAAAAGGGGGGGGGGGTAGTTACACGCGACGGTCAATGCCTGTGGAGCGAGCAAACTCCCGCAGAGACAGCAGCCTCCGCCATGTATCGACGACCTGCGCCGTGGTCGTCCAGTCGGAAAGACGCCGAACATCTGGCGGAAGGTATTTGAGCCGTTGCATTGGCAGGGCCTGGCATTCCCCAGCATATGACGTACCGTGGGTTTGGCCTCTGTGGAGCAGAAGGTGCAGCTAACAGCTGTTGCAAGTTGTGAACCTTGGTGAGCAGGCTGATGGCGCTTCGGCACATAGGCACGTCACTCTGCCAGCACATCCTCGGCGAGGGTGGCTCCCGCCCGTACCTTGTACAGGAGCACGTCGGCACCACGCGGCAGGGCTGCCGGCAATAGAGAAGGATCGTGCAGTATCAGACTTCACAGTACTTTCTTGGATGCTTCCTTGGCTGCGGCTTTTACTTCAATTCGGTCGGAATTGCAACGAGCGAATGGGACGGGGTAGCCGAGGCTGCAGCGGAGTTCTACGAGCTCACTCGCCCACGCGTAAACAGTCTCGTTACCAACCCCGCCTTCGTGTCTTGGTACCCAGTCTACCTGCACATCTATATTCCTAGCATCTTTCAATCGACGGCAGATGGCCTTGATTTTGGCACAAGTAGTTCCCACATGTCGCATCTGACCAAGTCGAGCCAAGCCTCACGGCTGTCCGTAAATATTGTAAATCTTAGGGTGTTGTCGGCGCTGTAGGTAGAATCGATGTATTCTACAAAGAAGAGGGTGGCTTCAAAACGGGTGCCGACACCTGCTTGGCGCGGTTGGGAATTGAACTGTGCGGGACTTTCGCTGAATGCCGTCAATGCACGGCAGTGTTGCACGCAGTGTTCTTTCATTAAGCACTGCAGTGGTAAAGGCTGCCCCTTCTTGAAGATCGGCACGTGCGGCTGTGGCTGCGACCGCTTGTTGATGATATTCTGAGTGACGTGAGAGTGGCACCGGCTTTGAGCCTCGAGCTGAGACGTAGTCCCATGGGGCAGCGACAGACGGTAGTTGCGTGGGAAGCCGGTCGAGGTGACCGACAGTCAAATTCTCTACGAGGTGTCCTGCGCGGGTGGCTTCACATCTCCGGTAGGAGGCCTCAGACCTCTCCTTGATAACAGCTTCAAGTGAGGGCAGGCGAGCGTAACGATGAAGTTCCTCCGAACGTATGTGCTTAGGTAACGCTAAAAATATAAAAAGATACTGGGGAGCTAGCGTATAACAGCACCACTGCAAAAAGTTCAGTCAGATATCCCATGTGCTCAGGGCGCTAGATGCAGGGAGTCAATTTATTGACCCGGTGAAAATGACAGGAAAAATGCGGCTCCTTGTAATACTCAGACACAACACACAACAGGCAAAGCGCAGACCGCATAGAGTTCCTTGCCAACCTCCACTGGTGCCCCTTGAGAGACGCTGAGCGCATGCGAGCAGCGCTTCAACGATTCATGGCGACTGGGCTGGGAGAAAATGTGATTAGCACGAACTTCGAGAGGCCTCCACTCCTTCCGAGCAGCGGCGCCTAATGAACGCGCCGACCACTCCCGGCGCGCCGAGAAGGCGCGTTCGGTCGATTTCGACCGTCTCGGCTTTCTGTAAGGCTCCGAACGGGTTACGCCGCCACGGCCGCCACTTGTTCGTTGCGCTTAAGATAATTCCCAGCTGTTGCGCAGGGGACGCAAATTACCCTGCATGACGGCTCCCGCGCACTCTAACGTTGGCGCGCAGTTGAAGCAGACTTCTGCGACCCTCGTGATAGCCAGGAGCCATAATTTGTTTTGAACACGCGATGCCTCAGATTTAACGACGCGAATGATGTATATTGTATCACATGCCTACGCTCTTCGCGTTGCTTAGAATTATTAAAGGGCATGATTACCAATGCTCAGGTAAGAGGGGGCGGGGGATGAAATCACCGACAATTGTCCTCGCTGTATGGATGTTTCTGTCTCTGTGCAAATATTCAGTTCTTTTAGCGCACGCTAAGTGACTAACAAAAGGTGTAAAACTCACTGCGAAGCTTGCCAAAAATCTAGTAAGAGATCGTGTGTTCTATCATGTGTTCCAGTAGGTTCTATCGAATTCGCTGTCTTCAGAAACGAACGCTGTGCTTCCTAGGCATACCGTTCGCTCTACCACTTCAATCGTGTTGTCACTATCACTTTGATCGCTTGATTTAGCGCGGCAAGGTATCCTCGTAAGAGATGTGCGTTGCTGTGCAGGGCAAGAAATGCACCTTGATAAGCTCTGAGAGGTTCGTTGGTGCCGTTTATACGAGTAAAAGCATAGCCGAACAGAAACCAAAGTGATGAAGTAGGGTTGTCTTAAAAATGTGTTCGGGATCAGTTCATATTTAGTTGTCACCGACAGCGGTCAAAACGACTGATCTGTGGGCCCGGATGCGGACGATAACAATCACGAAATAATCAATCAGCCCCGAAAATCTTTTATCAACTGACGCTAGATCACTGGACCCTATATCAACATGAGCCGTTGGTCGAGGAGTACTTGGTGGGTGGAGCCCCTTTCAAGAAATGTTGCGTCATCTCAGGAATATAGCATAAATGTTCGCAGACAGCTCGCTTTCAACCTGCGCAATGCTGTGGCTTCACTGCAATATTGCCTTGTTTCCCACACACAACGACACATCCACAACAAGCTGCTTGCTTGCCCAGAGCTCCGAGCCTGCTCGAAATTTTCCCAGTGAGTCTCAATCGATGCTACATACACCATGCGCGAAACAGAGCTCCCTTTTAAACGAAAGCTGTCTGCATTTCCAACCTGCGCTTCAGTAAACTAGCCCTACAAGCTATCATAGCGCGTCATGGGAACAGGTTAAGCGCCAGGAACAACTTTAGGAAAGAAAACAGACAGGAAAGGGGGTGCACTATAACTGAGCTTTATTCGCTCCGAAAGCGATTATAAAGGCACGAAAAACACCATGTAATACTAGTTGCACGACGTGTGAAAGCGATTACAGCTGCAGCACCCTCCTTACTAATCGTCCAGATAATCCACCTCGCTCGAAAAGAAGATCAACTGAAGGCTTGCTGACACATCGGTCTCCCATCTTTTTTATGACGTAGGCCTCGAACGCTTCCCGTTCTTCTTTTTTGCGGTATGAATGTAGCACTCGGGTCCTATCGAACGCTGGCACGCATAAAAACGTCACGAACAAAAAAATGAGAGACCGATGTGTCAGCAAGCCTTCAGTTGAACTTCTTTCGAGCGAGGTGGATTATCTTGACGATTAGCAAGGAGGGTGCTGCAGCTGTAATCGCTTTCACACGTGGTGCAACTAGTATTACATGGTGTTTTTCGTGCCTTTATAATCGCTTTCGGAGCGAATAAAGCTCAGTTGTTAGTGTGCCCCCTTTCCTGTCTATTTTCCTTCCTACAGTTGTGGCTGGCGCTTAACCTGTTCCCATGATGAAGTACCAACTAGCTCGCATCGACACATTAATTCATATCGGTGCAACGAACTGCCGAAGTGACATCGCGTGGTTGTTCGATAAGAACAGAAGAAAGGAGAAATGGCGGTAAATGAAGCACAGACGTGTTTCTCTCCTTTTGTTTCTTCGCGAAATGACTGGCAGCCTGAAAGATCGCTGCTCACACAACCACCATGGTTGGCGCCGCCTCTGTGACAGCAAGAAAGAAGGCCAGTGGTGCCTCCCCAAAGGACACGAATAGTTTCCTTTTTGCCAAACAACGCTCAGCGCGTCTAGCGCTCGCGCACACACACTCACGTATGTGGTATGTAGCAGTCATTTGATCCGACCGAAGGCGGCAGCCCGAGTGAAACGGGGCCGAATGGCATTGCGTGCATGCAACGGCGGAATGAGCGAGCCCTTCGGAAGGAACGCGACATCAGATTGACTGACAGTGCGAGCTGTTCTCCAAGGCCCCAAGGCACTGATCTACGATTGCCTACACGCATCGCTGCCATTGTTCCACGTCAAGCGCGCGTATACGACCGACCCTGTGCGAGCACGAGTGTCTGTCTGGACGAGTCTTCGATTTCCGCTCCGGTTGCGTCGGCCTCCCGTCGCGGTGGGCAGCCGGGATGACGAGCGTCGGCAAGTTCCTTATTTCGCCCGAAGCGACTCAGCACTGCTCCTCCCCCTCCCCCAAATGCCGTGCGCGCGTGCGAGCGAGGTCACGTGAGCAGTGATTCGTTCATCTCGCCTCACAAGAGCCCGAAATGGCCGTACGTCCTGCTCAGAACGCGCGTGGGGCCACATGAGAGAATCTCGACTGAATTACTTCGTTCACATTGCTGTCCAAATGCGAAGCATTTATACGAACGGTGCGGCGCCCCTCAAGACATGTGCACAAAGCGACAATGTGTTTCGTAAACATTTGATTATCGCCTGCAGCTTCATTGATATATTTCGGGACCACGCTCATGCATGGGTGTCCGGAAGGGGGGGCAAGGGGGGGCAACTGCCCTTCCCCCCCTGAAGATTCGGATATTTTTATGCACTACAATAAAGCTGCACAGCTTGGTTGGCCCATAATTAAAATAACTTTGCCCTGAAGGACGGAAGAGAGGAGAGAACGACACCAACATTCCCTCCTTTGTCTCATCCTTTAGCGCAAAGTTTTTTTTAATTATGTACGTGAACCAACTAGCCGAACAACGCTACTCAAATGATTAGCACAATCAGGTCCTGCTTATCCGTATGGAACGCCCTTCAGGACTGCGGTAAACACCGCACTTTAGACACGGACTAACATTGCCGGTCATATGACGGCAGTGAAACAGACTGTCTGTGCTGTCTATTGATGGTAGCGAACAATTCTGAAAGGTTTGACGTTTCTTTTTGTTTTTGTTTTTCTCTAAACTCTAGATTTATGCAGTCTTACCTCAAGAACTTAAGTTTTGGGACAAATTTGCAGCTATATCTAGCGAAAATCTTCACCGCTACACTTAGTAGGGAGAGTGTAACATCCTCCCGTGCCGTCCCATCACCTTGTACACCCTTTCGTTGGAAATTGCGAAATGTCGGCACCACCCAAGCCCCGAAACAAAACCTATAAATCAGCCCCTCAAAAAGCTTGTATGCCTGTACTGCATTGAAAGTCAGGGAGCCAGTAGATAATCTTATTGTATGAGCCATTTCAAGACTTCATCCCACATGTCACCCTCGCCATGACCAGAAAAAACCCGATGCGTCTGCAGCTGCTATTCAAGGAAGATTGACGGAGTGCAGTTGTGTGTGTGTGAACGTATTGTGCTGTGTGCTGGTTTCAGTTGGCGTGAGTCGAGAACCCTCACGCAGCGAGACTTGCAAGTGACAAAGTGACAGTAACTTTTCGCATTTTCTTTATTAACTTTATTTCTTTGTTCGGTAATAAAATCAAACGCTGTTTGTAATTTGTGTAACAACAAATAACGCCTTTTTTGGTGCTGTCCAACCAACCCCCCCCCCCCGCTGATGGATGCCCCCCCTTGCAAAAAGTCCTGCGGACGCCCTTGTGCTCATGCGAAAATAATAGTATTGGTGGTAATCGCAGTTGTCGGTGGATGCCGTCCTCCCTGGGATGACTCAAACACCGATGTTGGATGTGTTGCTGGTGGAGGCAAATTGCTGGTGGCGGCATTTTGATAGCTATGTTTTTACAGCGAAGCTGTTAGCTCTCGTTGGTCGGAAAATTTCTTGTCGTAAACAAAAAACCCAGGCAGGACCCCGCAGTTCTCGCCCAAGACGCCGAGCGCATGCGTCCGTGTAATCAGGCATGCAGCATATAGATCAGTATTTTTGAAAAGAAAGAAAAAAAAACATCAAAAAAAGCATTGAAACCGCATCATGGATGATAAGGCGCCAGTAAACAATGAGACCCTCTCCCTTCATGTGTTGTGGTAAATATTAGGTTTGTAGCTGCTCTCGAAAGGGGAGGGGAAGGGATTTGACGTTATGCGAGGGGTAGCGCATGCGTCAGGCTATGCACGACCCAGCGGTTCTCGCCAAAGGCGCAGAGCGCATGCGTCAGAACCCAGCGGTTGCCGCCGGAGAAGCCGAATGTAAGCGACCGCAACTAAAAAAAAAAAAACCCACTGAGGTAACGAGGAACATTTCGTGCCCTCCCCCATAAGCATCTATGTGTAGTGGTTTGCACCAGCTTCGCTGGACATCCACTTTCGCTGGACGGGATGGCAGCCTTTTTTTTTCGGATGCGAAGCAATACGTCGCATTCTGGACATATTTGAACGCACTAATTCACCTTTGAATGCGCTGACGTAGATTAGTAAGGCGACAAAATACCTTCCATGTACCATCAAACGCAAAAAGCGGCCGCCGTCGGCGTCAGCGCGAATGGTATCAAAAGTCACGAGACCTCCGCGGCGGGAACTTCGCAGGTGCTCTGGCGCCGTTATTCGTCTTTCGCCTCCCCACTCGTAGGCGCTCTTACGTGTCTCTGCCTAATATTCATTCCACCAAATATTTGACCCCATCTCTTACATCAATAGGGTTTGTTAAACAACGCAATGATTTCACCTTATGGTCAACCGTAATGATTTAAACACCTCAAACGCAACATATACGCCGTGTGGAACGGGTGTATAGTCACGGACAAATGAAACGCGATCCCAAAAATAGAAAACCAAGCGCACAAATAGCGCGCTTTTTTTTCATGCAAGCCAAATTGACGCGTGACTTAATTATAGTAACAAAGTGGGTAAATATGGCTTTCCAAATATACTCATTGCGCGTCATTTCTAAACACCCACGAACAGTATTAAGTGCACAGTACTTAAGGATTCGCCTTGTCATCGTAGCTCGTTCGCTGTCATAATGTCTAGCGACTGCCGGAATGAGGCGGCGCAGCGAGATAACGGACCCAAGTAGAGTCCCACAGCGTTACGGCGTAACGAACCCAAACAGAGGCTTCGAAAAACAAGCGGTTTATATAGCGATAACCGTTCGAAATTCCTGAACCGCTGGCTCTTGTCATACATATCCCCATTGTTTGGCGCAAAGAAAACTGCGGGTACATTTGGGGCAAAGTCGGTGTGTATAACCGGCAGCCCCGCGTCCATTTAGTTAGGGATGTCCATTGGTTTGGTTTTTACGATAGTAAGCGAAAGAAGTGGCCGCCAAAAACGACGCGTTCCAAACTGCACAGTAAGGTGCCGGCACGTGCGGGATGAAAGCAAGCATCAAAAGAACAGAACTTCCGCTCGCGCTGTTCCAGGCAGGGGGCGCGCGAGCACTGCGAAGGCGGGAAATTTGTATTGCATTGGACAAACCTACGTTCCATTCATCAAGATAGGAGTGAATCAGGGCGGTGAGTGGATAACGGCACCACAGCCCATTATGGCGAATCACTGCTCTGTACCTGCGACAGCTTTTACGTTGAGTGGAACGGCTTTAATTTCTTTTCCAGTCTTGCGTGTTCTGGTTCATATTTTTGTGTTTGCATTTGATCTGTCCCTGACTGTGCGCTTCGCTCAACAAAGCTGCCGCATGCAGCCGTGCTGCTGCAGCAGCGTAAGAAATAGAGATATCCGTCACAAACGGCACACTTGCGATAACACCCTGAGTTTTCTCTTTTAACAGTGCTTCAAATCGACTGCCTGTTTTGACCTCCATCATTGGGCCTCCTCGATTATCAGTCCCGGATCGTCCACGGACTGCCCGAAACGCGATCTGGTGCTCGATTTTCCCATGTATTCCTATGGGTCTTCCGGTCCGAACGCAGTCATCGGACTGCCCGCGGATCGTCCAGGACTGCTAAATCGAAGAGGCCCATTGTGTAGCGTGATCACTGCAGCAGAAATATCATCGCTGGTCAAATTACGTGACACCGAATTGCAAGTGTGCCTCGAGTTCTTTCCGGCCGCGTTAGCTGTGCATATTCACGGCTTCCGGTCGACTTCCGGTCGACTGCAGTTTTGATTTGATTATGAGGCTTTAAGCACCGACGCTTCACAGGCAATGAGGTGCTCCGTAATGTAGGGCGCCGGATTAATTTTGATCGTTTGAGGATCTTTAACGTAAGCCGAAATCGTGAACACACGGGTGTTTTCGCTTTTCGCCTCAATTAGAAAAGCGGCCGCCGACTGCAGTTTTGCGACCACTTGTAGAAAATCTCATTCTTTAAGCATTATTGACATCCTGGCAAGTTTAAGACTGTGGTACTGAGCATGCGCAGTTAGAATATATCCTGTCGGCTGCGACAATTACATCAGCGCTAGCGCAGCCCAATGATATAAAATGGTAGCTCTTGATAGAATAAGTTTAAAAAGGCCCATGCGTTTAAGCGCAAAAAACTATGCTGTACTGACCCGTATAACGCAATCTTACTGGTTACACCTACTTAGCCTTCTTATATATATTTTTTCTTAGCCGTATACCTTATTTGTGCATGCGCCACCATTTCACACGCCCACATTGAGTTCACCCGGATTAAGTATAGGCCGAGCAACCACGCAAAGGTTCCCCCGTGGGTGCTCCGCATTTCAAAGAGAGAGATGAAGGGCAAGCAGTGACCGGAAAGCAAGGGGAGTGGCTGGCAGGCTGCGACCTCGACTAACCACAACGTGTGCACGTCGTGCCCGACTGTGCAGTTACGCACTGGGCAATTACCGCCCGCGCTGGCGCCCAGCGCAGGAGTGCCGCGTGAACACGCGCTCCCGCTCGAGTTGTCGAGGTGACATGCTTTTCTCCCCTCCTTTCCTGCCGGTTCGATTTCCCCTGAGAGCCGAACCTTCCGGAGGCCGCGCGTTTTGAGGGACGAGCCCGGATTATTATGGCGAACAAAAGAAGACAACGGCGTAGCATGGCAGGAAATGCTGACGCATTCTGGCCAAGGAAGGAACGTAAACTTCCGAACTTCGGTTCACCCGTGCAAGACATGTGGACAGTAACACGGCTACCCTAAGCTTACCACCATAAAGCTACATTTGATGAGTACGTTGGGGTGCGGCTAAAAACCACTTTGTGCAACAGCTTGGGTTATTTACGAACCTGGTATTTACCGAACTTTTTTTTTTTTTGGAGTCGCCTCATCGCTTTTACAGAATGCTTGTCCCTGACGCGTGAAAATGTTAGATCAGTGCAATAACTAGGCAACATTAGCTTTTGACAATCTGAGTTGTCATTGCATGACATTCAGCAAAATTAGAGCGCGCATCAGTTCGGTGTTTCGTATTTCGGAGCTTCTTGTTTAAACCATGCACCGCCATTCACGCATGGCCACGCAAAAAAAAAAAATAATAAAGGAATGAAATAAAAGCAGGGAGCCCGGGAGGGGGGGGGGGGGATACATACAAGCTATTCTAGCAATGAAATAAGTATTTTTTTCCTGCGATAGCACTTCTACCATACATCTCTGGATTTCGCTGATGTAAGCTGAAGCCTTAGCACTGGCGTCGCCGTTGCTAGGGCACCGGCCGAGCTGCTGATTGCATAGAAGGGAGGAGAGGTGCGCTGCAGTATGCGCCAACTTGACGTTCGGCCTAACGTTACGATTTAGGATCCCACGCCGTCAAAAGGTGCCTTGAGCTTGATGTACAATTACGTGACATTGCAGGTCTAAAAACAGCAAATGTAATGTCTAGGCATCTAACGTATCTATTTCTGAGGCCGAACGAGACTATACGAGTCTCAATTTTACCGTTTCGTATGGGCGTGAAAACTGTGTCAAATGTGTCCTTCTTCAATACAATTGCACTTTTTGTCTCCTGGTTTAAAAAAAAGCGTGCGCTTTACGGGAGGCTGGACACGCTTTTCTAGCGCGCACGCTGTATGGTGAGTCCATCAAATGTAAACCTAGACCCGAGGACTTGAGTATACGGCGTAGTTCATATCGCGCAAAACACACAAAGCCGACCGAAATCGTATACACGAAACGACTCCAACTGCGCGAGGGAATTAGAAGCGTGCCCCTTGTTCCACAGAAGCAGCGAAGCCGAACGGCCCATCTTTTTCCTTCGGCCGCTGTCATCGTACATTCAAATCGCACTCGATGTGCCGCCCACCGGACAGCGCAAGGAGGAAAAAGCGCAGACAGTAGGCGGGCCACCTAGAAGGAAGGCACGAATGTCGTGAAGGTAAGCTTTCGTGTCTCTCAAATGCAAACCAGGTCGCGGCAGATAGGAAGAAAAAAATACTGCGTCTCCAGTGTCCTGTTTTTCTTAGCTTTCCGTGTCGCGGGAGTCTTCTCTTTTTAAAACCGGCATTGCCCTGAGCGAGCGACGTAGCAGCTTTCCGATTGCTCCGTGCATACGATTTGAAAAGGTCACGCGGCTTCCCGCCTCATAGCCGAGTGGCTTGGCCCAGGGGCACGCGAGACGCTGCCGAGCTTTTATAGGCGGGCCACTCGGGTCAGAAATCGAAACGGGGCGATAGCAAAGGCAGAGGTTGTCAAAAGAAAGGGCAAAGGTCACGCGGAGCGTTCCAAAGAGATCGAACAGAAAGAGAAAGAAGTTGGTAGACAGAGCGAATAAAAGCTCGTATGAAGAATTTAAAGTTCGTAGGGCCATGTGAGCGCTACAGTCCTAGTTTTGAAGATGTCTGGGTTCGATTAGTTTTCTCCGTTTTTGAGCCTCCTGTGTTTGAACGAGTCGTTGCTTTCTTCTTGCTTGGGAGAGATTTTATGGGAGAAATACAAAGAAAATTGTATAACCTTTTCATCTCGGCCAGCGCCTCTAAGCAAACAAACGTGCTTAACATTCAAACTTCAAATTTGAAGAGCTTATGTGCACGGCATACAAGACAAGTCAGGGTTGTCGATACTTTGTCGAGCTTGTTTAGCGCTTTCTTTTACGGCGCATTTTTCTTTTTGGTGGGGGAAGGGGGCTTAGGAAGCTCACGCAAGGTTAACACAACAGCACTACTTCCTTTTTCTTGTGCTCGTAGAGCAAGTTCATCCTGGATGTTTTGTTTCGAGGAATAATGTTCCATCACAACATGTGCGGCGCCCACTTATTGCGCAAATATTTGTTTTCTCTGACCCTTCCACTCCATAGTCTTTACCGGACACCCTTTGACTCACATGTGCAGCACACTCCATTACTTGTTTACTATTATTTTTCTTATGGTAGGAAAGGTTCTTCTCATCGACGTTCGAGCTGTCTAATGCAACAGCTTGGTTTGGGTGCGCGGTCTGTGTAAGTGACTGCAGTTGGGGTAACTGACTGCCGTTGATGTTTGTGGAGTTTCTTGTTTTTAATCACGCAAACTCGCGTACTTTGGTAGGCTATTATTTGCAAGTTACCTTTTCGGTCTCTGTTTTTCTCGTCAGTTATTTTTAGGGAAAGTCATTTATTAGCTCGGTATGTCAGAAATTTGGCGTCCCTGTAACACAGACTGCACACAAAATGGCCGCCGTCTCGAAGAATCACAGCAGGCGAAAGAATGCTGGAATAGGAAGACCGCACAGAGCTACCAAGTGCTGCCAGCTTCCTTACAAAGCTTGCAAGTGCAGTGGGTCGGCACGCCGTCGCTGCCAGCGCTTGCACATGTTCTGCATGAATGTTTTTTTAGGGACGAAGCACCTTGGGGTCTCAGGCTGTCGGCGTCTGCTGCCGTCGACTCCGGTAGTCATGGTACTGAAACCCCGGGATACTTGTTGTCCAACACCTCGCGCTAGCACGTAATGCGTACTAAAAGAACACACGGGGCACTCGCTTTCGAACGCCTCGCGCTAGAACGCTTCGTGCTTTAAAGACACGGGACTTTTACAGCAAAGCTGTACACCTCTACCCCCCAACGGTTTCATATCCGTGGGCAGAAACGCCAAGGCACCAGGGCCTAAGACGACGAGCGCTCAGCATCCAAACCACATTATGGTTGATAATGCGCCTGTGAACAATGGGACCCCACCCACCTCTCCTGTAAAGCACACTTCTTAGCATGCTGTGGCGTATGACAGGCAGACAACTTACGAAAGGTTTCTCTCACGCAATTGCTTAAATCCGGTTCAACGCAACAGAGGTGCCACCGCCGCAGCATGCGCGTGATTGCTCCTCCCACCGGCGCTTCCCCGGCGCCCAATCAGCGTGAGCCGTGAGGCAAGAGAGAGACTTACAATCTTTGAATACACATATACACTGCATGCTTCGCCCCTCACCAGGTTTCACGTCAGTGGAGATGGCCCGGGATTTCTTAATTCCTAAAATAGTGCAAATACCTCCATCTCGCGTCAGACACAAACACATGCAGAAACAAACGATTTTATACATACACGACCTCACTGCAGTAAACGGTTGGCTGCAGTTTTCCAAACTCTCTTCACCACATTGCCGCACGCACGCTTTTGCGACAGCAGAATCGGGCTAACGCATTCATGCATTGACCTGACCATTACTCGAGACATTTATGAACTTAGCAGTTGAGCTTTGGCTTGCTCAACCTAAATTTAGTGAGTTTTTTGGATCAACAATGTTCCTGTTCTCGAACTCTGGCGTTTCATTTCGTGTCTCTTGTTTTTTTCTTGTTTTTTCTTGCTCTTTATATGCTTGAAAACGAAAACTGAATTTAAGCTGCGAAGTTCCAGTGAGTCTGCTCAATTACAACTTCCGGTAGCTTGGTGACTACATAGGACATTGTAAAAAAAAAAACAAGTGCACGCACGCAAACAACCAAGTAAAGTTGGTCAGATACGATACACTGACTCAGCAACAAGGTTTCCCACGGTCGTTCATATTTGTATTCAGGAGAAGCGCAGGCACACAAATGACCCAAAAGGCCACCACGGAAGCAGACCATTCCCGCTAGCACCCATCCAGAGGAGCACCCAGGCAGCGCTTGCAAAACCGCCCGGATCCCGTGCCCGACGGCGGAGCCTCCGCCAACCGGCCACGCCTAGCACTTATTAAAAAACCAGCCAGCTCAAGCCGTAGGGCAGCAGCAGCAGCAGGTAGCCAGACTGCAGATACGAGAAGGAGGACCGCGCGTCTGCGTATGCGCGGATGCAGAGAGACGCTGGCTTCCGTTCGTGTATGCGCGTACGTATAAAACGGTGGATCATTGGTGGTGCGAGAAGCTTCAGTACGAGCAGCAGCTGAAACTCGTCTGCTGCCTCCTCGTGTATCGTAGCGGACGATCTCCAGTTTGGCGCGCCGTAATTACCGTGTACTGCGCCATACTTTCACCCCCACACGGCCGCCGTCGCGCGGCCTGATTTGCTGCCCTTCCCCATCTTGCCGCCTGCCTTCGCCGCGCTTCCAAACTGCGCAGCACCCTGCTCTTTCCTTCTTACTTCTCTGCTCTTCCGCTCTCCCCAACATCCGTGTACGGCCGGGATCGAAGGCCGCTGCTACCGGATTCCCTTCTGCGAACGGCGCTATCGTTGCTGGCTTCCTGCTTGCGCAGCCTCATCGGCGTGCGGGCGCGAAAGAAAAAAAGAAATGCTGAGGTGAATCTTTAAAGATGCACTTACCAGTACTATCGTGAATCACGTTGTGACGTGAGTGCCAAGTACGCGGCTGCTGGGGTTGCATCCAAAAATAAAGAAGAAAGGAGAGAAAGGATACTGTTTTTTTTTTAAATAAAACGCCTTTGTTACTTATCAGTGCATTTAAAAAAATACATGCCGAGATCAGTGTGCATCGAGTGCTCTTCGACCGGCGTAGGGCAACCGTTTTAATTAAAATAGAGAAAAAGGATTTAGCCTAAGCCTACTTTCACGTAAATCATGTCAGTGATGGTGGCAAGCATTTTATCGATACTTAGTGCGTATTGCAAGACTTGTCTAGTACAGTGTATGTATTCCAACATCGATAACGCTTACGAAGACGATGTTTCTCCCTCTACCTTGAATTGTGTAAAAACAATGGTTCTTGTTTCTGGGCACGCCAATCTTGAGGTCATGCAGGATGATCATGTACGGGGTGCTGTACACCTGGTGGAGGACGGTGCAGAGGAACTTCTTGTAACTTGCAAAGGGCTTGTCGGGTGACATGCGAGCAAGTAAGGGGGAGCTAAAAAGCAAACTAAGCAAGCAAACTAAACAAAACTGCGAAGCGAACGGGAATCGAATCCACCGACGCGCGGGAGAAACCAAGGGATCACCACTACTCTACACCGACAGCACTCGGAACAAGGCATCGGGGGTGCTTTGATTGTGAACAAAATGATGCTGGAGCAGAAATAGAAATTTCTTAGCATCCCCCGTAATTTTGAAGATGTGAAGGGGAGGGCCTAGCTATTTGGACGTTTTGTTGATCTGCTGCTGAACTTTGTGTCGAACTTCCATAGCCGCTTCTTCTCGGCGGCAGTCATGACGAGCGCCATTTCGAGTTGCGCTGTTCTCTTCCGCCGTGGTGCACTTTCTCCGTCTTCCCCACCTGCTACCAGGTCCTAGTGCGCCGTCCCCATAGCGGTGTGACATGAAGCTCTGAGCCAACGGGATGACGTACATTATACCAGAGGAGGACATGTACTAAACTACTCTTTTACGGTCCGTCCCCCTTTACCGGAGCCTTTCTATACGGCGCTGCGGTCCGTGCGCGTGCTCCATCGATCGTTCTCAGAACCCTCCTACGACGCTGCTGTTTTTCTTTCCCGGCTCGCGCTGTGTTTTAGGGGCGAAGCACCTTAAAACCTCGCTTTGTCCGCGGCTTGTCCCTTGGCGTCCGTTCACACAGTGCTGCGCATGCACGAGTAGCATTGGATTGGATTACATTGAATTGTATGGGATTGGATTGGATTGGAATTGTATATACTGTAACGGAGTATTTTGGTTACATACTGCCGCTACTGTAGCATGAAGATTGCAGTGAAGAGGTCGAGGCGTCGAAGAAGTTTTAAGGTTAACTGACATTGGTGACATTTAGCACATACGAACTTGAAACAATTACACTTATTACATAGATGAAAAAGACAATCAAAAGATTAAGGGTACTTAGCGGGACATAGCTGGCGGGCGAAGGGCTCCCGGCGGGAGGGCACGACGACGGGCGGCAGAGTTTCTGAAGTGAGCTGGTGCAGGCCGCCCTCTCGCCGCGTTATATTTGCTTCGCGCGGTGTGGTGGGGGACGTATTGGGGGAAAAAGCGCATCCTAGCGTGTGCGGACTGCGTGGAAAAAGGCTAAGGCACACCCGCAGCCAATCAGGAAGACGCTTCTTAGCTCCAATCAGACATGTCCCCGCCAAAGTGAAAAGGACCAAAAACACAGACACAAGGTTTCGACTCGAAAACGCGCACTCGGAGAACCACGCGTGTAAAGAAAGTAGTTTAGAAAAAACGCACTAAAGTAAACAGGGGAAAAGGGAAGGTCGTCGGAAGAACACAGCGGCCCGCGTAGGCGCGCAACGGGGGTCGGAGACGCCAGTGCGTGCGGTAACACAAGATGCGTGGATGGTCCCTCTCGAGAGCCGCGTCTCCCGGGTCGGCCGACGGGCCAACACACACTCGGCATGCGTTTCTTAGAAAAGCGGGGCCTCGGTGGCCGAAGAGGGGTGCTAAAAAATTGAAAAAAGCAAACGGAACAGGGGCTTCGCGACAATACTGTACACACACGTTGTCACTCATTTACATGCGCGAGTGGGCAATGTCACGGGTGTTTTGCGGTAAGAACGATCCCCAGTGCTTCGCCCACTCGTCATGATTCATTTTGTGCAGATGCGTGAATTTTTTTTGCCAATTTTCCGTACAAAATTCTGTACCTCGCAACGTTCCATGAGACAATGAAAATCTAAGGCTTTCGCCTTAAAACCACAAAAAAGCACCACGTGTGCGTTTGTCGGTGCAATGTAATGTTGGCCTCCCGAAGTTCAATCGCTAGCGCGTTTTCTTGTTCTGATCCGATAAAAATATGCTTAGTATTCTCTTGCAAGGTTTTTTTTTTTTTTTTCGGTCTCGGTGCATTTTGTACAATGCGAGTCGGCGGCATTTGCGTGAATGTTTTTGCATTTTTGTTCTCTCTTCATTCGATGTTCCTCTCAACTACATTGATGATATAATCTTAACGTTTCTTTGCTCTTTAACGTAGCTAGCTCCAATAAAAGAAAAAGGCTTTCTTCATTTCTGAGTGGGAAGCCATCTCAGGGATTAAAGTTATTGGCCGGGATGCCGTTGTTTTCAGACGTATGACATTCACATGCCCGGGACACTAGTTGGATTTGGTGTGCCGATGAATGAATGCAGGGTCATAGTTCAACATGTTTCGATAAAAAGCTCCACAATATGACATCGCTGTGACAGGCAACGGTTCGCAAGGGCATCAGTGCCGGCACGCTGCATTCCTCACTCTTGGCGGCAAACTTCGCGCGCAGTCCGTATGTATAACTCAAACGCGCTATGCTCGCCATCTGATGTGACGCGCCCCTCGTTACAGCCGGGCGTCTAATGATGGGCCCCTTGCAGCGGCGCCATTTTTGTTTTTCCCCGCCTAAATGCCCTTTGTTCCGGGTGACCCAGGCGCGACAGCTCCGGGAAAATAGCCGGGTCGCTAAACGACCATGCCGGTCCACAGCGGATGAGAAATGCAGACGCTTTTGTATACAGTTAGGCCCGACGCGCACGGGGAGGCATGTGGACCGGTTCTCCTCGCATACTGACCACGCCGTCATGTTTTGCTGGATCGTAGCGTTGCGTTTTCGTTGACTCTAATGTGATGGCGATGGCGAGTCATTGCACACCACGATATGCCCAGCCGCTGCGATAACGCGTAATCGTATGTAAGTGCATATATATAGAACGGGTTCTCGCCGCGGTTGGGTATATTGTGGTGTGTGATGACCCGCCATCGCTCGCCAATACAATGTCATGGCGATGTATCCAAGAATGTAGGGCGTTACTTTTTGAATTGCGCCAGTTTTTACTATATATTGTCGCGAAGCGGAGGTCAGTTGGTGTTGTCTGTTTTGAGTTCTGTTCCCGCCGCCGGGGCTCTTCCTCCCAAGTGTTTTGTGCGAAAGCGGTTCGGACGCGGCGATGCCCTGGCCCCCTTTTTTTTTTCTAAGAAGCGCATGCGAAGTGTGTTTCTGCGCGCTGACTGACCGAGAGAGAGAGAGAAACCGAGAGTCGCGGCTGTTGAGGGGAGTGAACCATCGTCTCGGCTTCTGTTACCGCGGCCGCGGCGTTCCGTGGCGTGTGCGCTGGTCGCGTTCGGGCTCCGTATCCTCAGTGTTCTTCCGACGACCTTCCTTTTCTTTCCCCTGTTTACTTTAGTGCGTTTTGTCTGAACTACTTTCTTTACACCCATAATTCTCCAAGCGCGCGTTTTCGGGTCGGCCTTGTGTCTGTGTTTTATTTTTCCTTTTCACTTTGGCGGGAACATGTCTGATTGGAGCTAAGAAGCGTCTCCCCGATTGGCTGCAGAAAGCCTTGTTCCCTAGCGTCCGCACTCTCCAGGATGCACTTTTTCCCCAATACATCCCCCACCAGACCGCTTAAGCGAATATAACGCGGCCCCTCCGGCTATTAGGGGCGGAGGGCGGCTTGCACCAGGGCTCACGTCAGAAACTCTGCCTCTCGTCGTCGTGCCCTCCCGCCGGGAGACCGTGATCCAGTCAGCCATGTCCCGCTAAGTACTCTTGATCTATTGACTGTCTTTCTAATTTATGTAACAAGTGTATTTGTTCTGATTCGTATGTGCTAAATGTCATCAATGTTACCAGTAAATTAAATCAGTTAACCTTAAAACTTCTTCGACGCCTCGACTTCTTCATTCCGATCGGCATGCTACCGTTGCGGCAGATATTAGACCAAAATACGCCGTTACAATATATTCAAATATGTAGGGTTGGACTTCAGGAAGCCTCACCTTGCAGTAGGACGGTATAAAGAAACGGTACACAACGTTACTTTTTGTACAATTTAGCCTACTGTGCGTACGTGCGTTATATGCAGTCATATATTGTTACTATAGGCGTGGTTATGTTGTTGGAGAACAGGACACATGATATAAGGTGGGCAATCTACGCGACTCACTGGGATCATCATCATTTGACCTGGTCATTATCATCATGGCTCTCTCTCGCACTCAGCCTTGTTCGATTTGCCCAGTGCCTGTATCTCGCTGTACGAATCCTCCTAATATAATCTCTTCCCCGTAATAATATAATCTGTGAGGAAGCGCAGTATATCTGCGGTTTCCCATGTAACTTTCCATCTGATGGAGATCAGTGTCCCTTGCTTCCCTACGAAATTTTCACGCAATGTTGCCCCCCCCCCCCCCCTCCCCCCGGCAATTCGCATCCCTGGCTACACTCCTTCTAAGCAGAAAACATGATTGATGGGCATAATGTGTTGGCAGTCGCCTCCGTAAACTTTCAATCAACGAATATACGGCAGGAAATCCTAAGCTCAGTAAACTGGCAATCGTCCGACTTGACGGTTTAGAGGCATATTGATGACACAGGTATTTAAAAGACAGACAGGATAATATGCAATCCACGACCGAAATGCTAAAGTAATATAAACCTGGAAATGTGCTTTTGCTCACTTGATACGAACTCGCAAGGCAGTGGCCGAAGCAAGTAGTAGACGTAAGCGCGCTACACTTTTATGAAGGGCAGTCACCACTTAAATCTCTTTTCAAAAGTTCCCGCCATGGCTAGCAGCAGGACGAGGTGTCTGGTATAGAGGTTTCATGCTGAATAGGGTAACTTGCGTCTCTGTCTCGGTTTACAGGGAATTGGCCTGAAATATAGCATTCAGTTTTTTTTTTTACATCGGGGCTGTTGTAGGCTGGCTCGTCCGTTTTTTCTTTCATTTCTTTTTTTCGCGTACGTAGACCGAAAAAAGCCGCTACTCTCCTCCTTACCCCGGCCCCCCTCTCCTTTCGGCCACCGGCTCGCCTCAGGCACTTCACATTTTGATACAAGATGGGGTATATTTCTTCTGACAAATATTTTCACACCAATACGTTAGTGTTTAGAAGTGAAGCAGAGTTTAAGAAGGTCGTTGGAAGCTTAGTCTTTCTGAGCAAGCTTTCCCACATTGCACGATGCACAGTGAAGCCTACTCCCAATCCCGCCTAACACTGCCACGGCGGGGCGGCGCGTTTAGAGAGGGAGTTTGCAGCAAATCAACAGCCCACGAAGGATCAATGATTATCCACCTTCACGAAGTGAAATGGCACTGGATTTTACCCTTCAGTATTTTTTAATCCTGAGGCCCCCTCCCTTGGCTGAAGAGGCCGCCGCGTTCCAAGGACTTCTGGATGCCGCCTAAAAGGGGGAAGAGGACCGAGGAGGATCTCCAACCTCTTCCTTTTCTCACCGGGCACAAAATAAAGTTGTTCTCTCTCTCTTTCCCCGTAGTTCGGTCATTGTTCTCGTAAAACTTAGATTTATGTCGGCATTACTAACGTTCACGGAATGAAGCCGTTTCATCGGCGAACAATGTTGGAGGGCACGCTTGAGGGCACGAGGGCATCAAATCATACAGCATTCCTCCTCTTGAGGGGAATGTGTGAATGAAATGTTTAGAGTGACGATTCTGCTATACATGTCCGGGCTTCTGGATGACATTTTCCATCATCGCTTGGCGGGAGGTTGTTCCCCCTACAAGAGGAACAACAACGTGTCGTGCTACTATGCTGCGAGTACGTATAACAGTATAGAGTTAAACCTGGATGTAACGAACCTCTATATAGCGAATTCCTGAATTTAACGAAGTCTTTCAATTCCCTATTTCCATCTTTATTGAAGCCCGTGTGTTTGCGACCTCTATGTAAATAAGGAGGTGCGACGGTTAACCTGGATGTAACAAATTCGCTACGCTGGTGAGTCATGGTTTCTTGCCCTTTTTCGGAAAAATCGGCTGGCGAAATGCACTAATTTAGCGAATTTCGCCTGCACCGAAATCTCTCGCGCGTTTCGACGTGTGAGTGCGGTGTCGGTTAGGTGCTAGGCCTGCCTGTCGGCGTGCAGTCACGTGCGTCCCCTGATATCTGTGGTATGGGTTCGTGGATCATTTCTGCTGCCTGAATACGAGAAGATTTGTCTTTTCAAGACAAGCACGTAATTTTAAATGTCGTCTCCGCCAGCGAGAAAGAAGAACACCACCGCCCGGTACAGTGTCCCAGATAGCATCCCTTCACAATTCTGACTGCAGAAAATAGCATGAAGTTCGCGAAAAGGCGCCCTTTCAGCATAAACTTGGTTCTTGAAACGCGTAAAGGCACCGAAAAGTATCAAAAGGCAAAAGTGATACTTAGTTACGTTTGTGAATTCGGGGGCCGTTTAGTAGCAGCAAGCGCAAATCACGCAGTTTTTCACGGTGAAATATATCCTTGAACACGGGTGAGTTCAGCATGACTGATGCTTAGCATATTGGTTTCGTTTCTGGTTCATTCCGGCGATCTTTAACTCAAAACCTGCATGTAACGACAACCTGGATGCAACGAAAAAATGCGAATTTTTGTCAACTTTGTCATATCCAGGTTTACCAGTACATTTATCCCGTTCTAACGTCAAAGCCACGGTAAAAAAAGAAGTGAACCCATCGTCTTCTTTTAAAAATGAACATAGTCTTCCTGGTGATGCCTGAATACTGGATGCCGCAGAGGCAACGCGCACAGGGTGTGCAGTGAAGTGGTGCTGGAGGCCGCGGGCAGGTGGGCGACAATCGAAGCGAAGCTGCCGTGGGAAAAAGGCCGAGGTACGGAGGCCCCATCCAAAGCCTCGGAAAACGACTGACCAAGGCCTGTCCACCAGCCCGAATAGCCCTCACTCAGAAATACGGCGCGTTGTTGCGTAAACATAATGGCCCAACGGGACGACATCGCTGACCGGCGGTGACGCTTGAGCTCCCTTCTTTTCTGTTGGAAACAATGTCCCCGTTCTATACCTTGCAGTTTACCCTCTGTTATTTATTCTTGTGCTCCATCCGTTTCCGCCGTCTCCTTCCCGCCATTTTCCCGTCCCCGCCCATTTTCGGGCTCCGTGCACCCTCTCGTCTGTTTATGACCCGCCGCCGTCCGTTCCGTCCTTTTTTTTTATGTTTATCGGAAAAGCGTCTCGTAAGTCTTCCTGATATCGTTTACTGCGACAGGGCCACATCGAGAATACCAACAAAAAGAAAAACACCTGTTAAAGTTGTTTACATATCTTTGTTGATCTGCTCCTTAATATGTGATTCTATTTTATTTTGTATGCACATAAGCCTTGGCTAGCTTCTTGACGTGCTGTGTATACTGATGTTCAAATCCCGTGGTGCTGTTTAAGAAAGGTTAAAATAACATAAAACAAAATTTCGAAGGAAAGCATGTGCAAAATCACCTTGCTTCATCTGCCTCCCTCCCCCCCCCACCTCCGCCCCCTTCTTGACTTCAGGGGTAGACGAAACAAGAGATCGCTCTCTTCCCATCAAGGGCGGGGGTGATCACGGTGAAAAAGGCCGTCGCGAAGGGGAGAGTGTGACGCAAGACTTCCCTAGCCAACATGCAGGAGCCCTAAAAAGAAAGCGAGCGTCAAACCCCTCCCCCTGCTCTAGCGCTTCACGAATGCTAATGGGATTTAACTTTCGCGCCAACCGCGTATCGTCGGGACGGTGCATACAATCGCTCCCTGCGCAACCAACCCCGCATGCGTGCGCTCTCTCAGGACGCAATCAGCATCGCCTATAAGTGCTAATGCGCGCCTTGCGTGGCCTTTTGTTGCGGTAACGTCAGGCGTGGAAAACGACGCGCGTTCCTTTTCCCGGCCGTCGCCGGATGACAAGGGTTCGCAAAAGGGCATGTGGACAGCAGCGCGGCGGCTGCGCCCTCCCTTCTCCAGAGAGGTCACCACCGTTGACCCCGCGGCCTGAAGCCGTCGGCCCCGCGTGCTCCGGGGGACGCTGATGCTGCTGGTATGCGGTGGGAACTTCCGTTCGTTTTACGAGCTTTCGTTTGCGTGCCGCTCCTGTATCGCCTTCCCACTCCCCGCCTCCAGCTGTTGTCGTAATCTTTCACTTCTTTTAATTCACATCCTCGTGTGATCGCTCTAGAGGAGCGTGAGTGAGGCATAATGGACGTTTCGGCATCACCTGCTACAATTTTAGCCGCCTCCTGCTCTGGCGATTAGCGTGCACGATTCATTGTTTTCGTTTCTAAGGCGTGGGAATGCCAATGACGAGGGGACGCACGGCGGTTTTAATGAGCGCAGAGAGCTCGTGACACTGAAAAGTTGTTCTGACGTCGTTGAACTACGCGGCATTACGAAGTGTACGCACTTGGAACGCAGGCCTGGCTTCCTATTGGTTAGAAGAAAAGAAACGTCACGAAAGCGAGTCGAGTTCGGCCAGTAAGAAAGTTTCACCGGCGCGTGCACGCTCCGCCAACTGCTTGGATCGAGGATTGCACGCTCAGTATGCGAGGCGATGTCTAGGAAATCGGGACAGCTTCGACTGCTAGGCCCCGAAGTACGTTCGCGATGTCGACGTGTTTGGGCCGATAATGGACGCAAAATGCAGTTGAGTTAGTGACGACAGTGCCTGTGGTTCACCTCACTCATTAGAGAAGACTTTAAAGAACGCATGAAGAGAACAGATTGCGTTGACAACAATGGTGCCAATTTTAAAGTAAATTTCTAGCAACCGGGCTAGGTATTAAGCTAAACAGATGAAAGAGCAGAAGCTGGCCATCTACTGCTTCACCGGGTACGTATGGCGCCACAGGGACTGGTTTGTGCGATTAACGGCCGCCAAATGAAGCCATCGGCAACAAAAATGACTACGTAATTGCAGCGAACACTATTTAACTAGCGTAGTTTACAACACTTATAACGTTTTACAACTTATAAGGTTATAACAGTTAGAACGTATCGTTAGTTTTTCTTCTTCTTCTTCTTTGTACTTGTACGATATTATAGCGATTAAATGCCCGAACTTCGCAAAGTAACCATTTTTGTGCAGATACAAGGCATTACACTTCTCGCGTTGGGGTAGCCGGCCGCTTGCGCATTAAAACATTACTCGGCAGATGGAGCAACGTCTGGAGCTCCCGCGCACGTGGCCGGAGTTGGACGTGGCCGCGCTCTGTACACGATCCGTGATGATAAAGCGGACCGGAATGTAAGCCAAGTGCTTTATGGACGGTTCTCTGCTGGAAGCACCCCCCCCCCCCGGTTGGGATCTTCTTACGGGGCTTTTCTCCAGCCTACGTCGGCTCGCTAAAGAGCTCGCTACCGGACGCCGACGCGCGAGGATCACCTTTCAACCGTGCGTGCCTCCCAGTGAAGGACGTACCGGAGGCCTTGATGGTGAGACGTCCTCGAGCCGTCTTTGACCGCTCTTAGATCCACCAAGGGGTCGCCTGGAACATCACGCTCGAAACCTCGAGCAGAAACCCTTTCGCACACACAGGAACGCGGCTCCCGCTATTGCTGTGGGAGGGTCTCCACTTTCTCCTGCTTCGTTATAACTTATCGACGCCTCCCAGATGGTGAGGCTTGCTCACTGCGCTACGTCTTCGTATTTGAAAGAGATACCATAACGCACGCACGCACGCGGTAACCAATGCCGGCAGTACGAACGTCCGCTGGCTTTCCGTCCGAACGGGAACCGAGCATGACGAAGCTCTTCTGGTCCTGTTGGTCGACGGGTGGCATCTGCAGACGTTCACTGTTATCTGGGGTGTTGTTTCCTGCCAGCGTAGCTCTCTGACGGGCTCGAATAGGATGAAACCTGACGATGGCTGTAGTGCGATAAAAACGGCACATAGCTGGGCTGTGCGTGTTGTTAATAGTAGCCGTTCCGCCTAGCAGGCAGCATGTCCTGAAACTCCAACATATATCTTCCTGTCTGCACGAGGATACCTACTCTGCGTACCCGTACGCGCTCCCCAATCGGCGCCGACGCGTCCAGCGTTAAGTGCTTCGCGGTGAGAACGTGCATGGCCGCGAGCTCGCGTAACGTGTGGATGGTAATCTCGCGTAAACTAGAACTAGCACTGGTTGCAAGCACTTTTATCTAACGCACATAAAAAAAGATAAAAAGAGCGAAGAAGGAAACGGTAAAAACAAGAGAGGCCTTTGTTTACGCCGGAAACGGTGTCTTCAGGCATGATTCATTTGGACGCTGTGTGCCACGAAACCTCCAACCTCGTTTTAACGGTGGACGAAGATAATAAGCTTTTGTTCCTATTCATTAAGAAGTGACAGGGAACACAGAGAAGATTTACGTTTTTAATAGTTGGCGCACTTCTTGGTGGACACCGTGAACCGCCGACTTCACGCACGTGCTCCTAACCGGAGCGGGTATACAATAAAAAATAGCGTCCCCCCCCCCCCCCTTTTTTTTTTGCAGGGCAATTAAAGTGGACGTAATTTTTTTTTCTATGCAGACACTTAACCCCTTGGGGCTTCCCTCGTATAACACTTATGCTAACCTCATTTTGAGCCGCAGAATAAATCGCTTCGCGCTAGAAATGGTTGTCCTTGACCTTCTGCGTGACTTATTTAATAGACCACCGCCTTCTGACACTACATTAGAAAGGCATTGGTTCCGGGGTTCGAATCCGGGACAGGACAATTTTTATTGAAGCGATGCCGTCTGCGGGAAGCTACATAGCTTTCATACTTCGAACATCGCTAACACGACGAGACAAAGAAAGAAGAACGAACACAGGCTTTCTCTGTCCCCGTCGTGTTAGCGCTGTTCGATGTATGCAACCATACCAACTAGCTCGACTTTCATTGCTGCTATATAGCTTTCCTTTGTAGCCGTATGGCTGCCGTTTACGTGTATGCGAATTCCCCGTTTGCAAAAAAAAAGAAGACTGTCAAAAAATTTTATTCTCAATTTATTTACCCAGATTAAATAATACCTAAATGATACTCCCGTCTGCGAGGAAAAGAAGAATCCGTCGTATCCGTGTTCTACATATTCTAGTTCCTAAATTCTTATCAGATGCCATACCGCAGCTCTACCCATATTCTAGCACCAGCCAAAGCAGCCCAGTAGTTCGCAAACGCCATTTGCCGAGCGGCATTTGTGCTAGTGCTACAAAATTTCACCTGTTCCATCTATTCTAGAGATGTGACGATATTTCATGATCACTCAGAATGTGGTTTTTCACCGTCCTCCAGCCATGAAAAAAAATCAAACCAATAAAATTTTATCTCTGCAATTTCCAAATGCTAAGTGAACAAAGGATTGCAGAGGAGAGCACTACGCCCTGGGAGATTCGGGACGCATGTATGTAGTTACGGCGCGGAAAACAGAAGCGCGGGAGAGAAATACAGACACCGTATCGTCTGCATCTGTCCTTCTGTTTCTCCCTGTATCGTATAGCTAAATGGCTAACAACTATTACGCGCACGTTCGGTTACCCCACCCAAGTAAAGAAAACGTAAGCAACAGCTCAAGCAGACAAACTTGACAGGTCATTGACCTGCAAAAGTTAACTGCCGCATCTAGGTGGCTCAAAGCCTCATTTGTAATTCGGAACAAACTGACAGTGTCCTCAGTGAAACTAACAGCGTGGGTGGCAGACCCCTCGGTAACGCCTCTCTTTCTCTCCTTTTTGAACGCCAATCTTCCCTAACATGATTATACGACCACCAATTTCGGGGCCACTTTTCCGGGGTCATTCGGTCGGGGCCAGTGTCTGCCAATTCGCGCCACGCCACGGCAGCTCAAAAGCGGTGTTGTTCGTGTGGCGACAAACTCTCTTCCGAACAGACACCACTCGTTCATCGCGCGCACGGACGGGCGCGTGCATTCACCGCACACGGTACCAACAAACGAGGCGCGGAAACAGAAAACCACCGCAGGGTTCGGGAACTACTCAGTACCGGCACGTCGGTTCTTTTCAACGGAGACCACCCATGACGCGCTGCGCTACAGCTTCGCAGGCGAAATGCAAAAGCGGGCGGCAGGCCGAAAAGGGGGAGGCGACACGCGGCAGACCCCAGCAAGCTTTCGCTGTAGCCCACGTTTTTTGCGCTTTGTGTGCTGTTGTTGACTTGCGCTGTTGTCGTTGTGGTGGCCTTTCATGTCCACACAACCCCTCCCCTCAACCGACGTTTTCCTTGCGCTTATCCGTTGGTTCCAGGAGGAGGACGGCGCCGGACTAAGTGCGCCGGACAACCACCGGGGAGGAGTGGCCGTAGCTCGGGGGGACGAACGTGCGACGCGTCTGTTCCACTTGCTTGTTGTGGGTTGCCAGGAATGCGCCTCTCACCGCCCCTCATTTTTTTTTCTCTTTCCGCTAGTAGGTTCCGGACGTGCACTTAGCTACTAATCTGCTGAATTCTCGAGAGGCGTCGGTCTCTCTCGTCCCCTGTTGTTTGCTGACGCCGGTGATTGGCTTTGGCGGCCCTCGCAGCAATGCGAGACACCATCTCTCTTTCGGCTCCTGTTCCAAACTGTACTTGCCTGGATCTTTCAGTTGACTGAGGCCGTGGAGTTTACGGAATGAGTCAGTAGCATAGCTGCAAGCATCATAGGGGAAAAAAAGTGCCGGAAACCTCGCTCGTTTCCTCTTCTGTATACCGTAATTAGGCAGGTTTTCCCCCTGTTATTCTTGATTGATTGATTGTGGGGTTTAACGCGCCGACGCAACGCAGGCGATGAGGCGCGCCGTAGTGGAGGGCTCCGGATTAATTTTGACCACCTGGGGATCTTTAACGTGCGCCGAAATCTCGTGCACACGGGCGTTTTTGCTTTTCGCCTCCATCAGAAAAGCGGCCGCCGCGGCCGGGAATCGAACCCGCGACCTCGTGCCCCCTGTTATTCTTAATTTAACCACCAACAGGACGCAGTTCATTGTTAGCGCACCAAACATCGCGTTAGCGTGCTCAACCGTCGTTAACCGGATGCACGCGCTGCACACGTCTCGTCGCAGCCAAGAAGCTTCACAACGTATGGTGACCATTTATATTTTCTTGACCAATCCCAGGCAAGTGCGCGCCGCCTTATGTAAAGGATTGCCCCAATAACGGTTTGGTTCCCCACTTATTTGGGGTGCTAGGACATGCTGACTTGAACATCTTTGGCCCGCCTGTGTTAAAACGCTGTACGAAGAGGGAAGAACAGATAGTCTCAGGGCTCTTATGCGCCCTTCCTTGTCAGTCACTCGATCTCTCTTTTTTCACAGCGGGGCTCGTACAGGCTTTTCTCTGCCCCAACCCCACCCCCCCCCCCCCCCCTTTTTTTTTTTCTTTGCGTACGTTGGACGAGAAAAGCGCTCCCCGCTTCCTCGCCTCGGCACAGCTTCTCCATTCGGCCACTTGTCACCTCCATTTTGATATAAAACGGCCTCTGCTGCCCCTGTAAAACGTCTTCCTACCAGTGCAATTGTGCTTAGAAGTGAAGCCGACTTTAACAAGACCGGTGTAAGCTTGGCTCCATGAAGACAAAACACAAGTTTGTTCTATTCCAAAGATTTCGAGTTTTATAGTGTCCCCAGCACTTGCGCTGCAGCAAACGATGCCGCATTCACTGAGAAATTAATCAATTTAGGTTAAAATGTTGATTCTCCCGCCTAATCGCGTGTTATGGTGACGTATACAACAAAGTCATAACGGCGTGTATACGAAAGAACTTCCACTGCGCCATTCGGCTCTGCAGCCTTGCTTGCCGTCAAACCTCCCCGATGCCGCTAGCATACTCAGGAACTCCGCCGTTGCTTTGTTTTCGACCGTATTTACACCTGGCTTGTTTTTGTTATGGTAGAAAGTAATCGCTTCGTGAAACAGGGGGTATGCTTGACAAACACGGTCATGTAAGGCAACGTCGCTGACGTCAATCGGCCAGCGTCGCATAAGACAACTCCAAAGCGTCGGACTGCTGTGAAGATAAAACAAGCATAGCGCACCCAGTACCAACAGCAGTGCGCATCGGTACTTCTATGTTTACCTGTATTTTCGTAACTTTTGCTGTTTACCGCACCATTCCTACTGCTGTAAATGGATATGCATTACATTTAGGCGCAAACAGCTCGTTCGGCAAGCTTATAAGCTCTGTTTAATTCGCGTTTGCATTTGCCGGCCTCCGCCTATCCCATATCATTCTGGTATGACATCGTAGGTTCTGCTGCGGGGAAATGAGCTAGTGGGTCGCATGGCCATTCCTTTTTTTCCTAATTATTTAGCTTATTTGAGCGAAGTTTACGTTAAAAGTGATGTCAGTATGATTCTAACGAGGCAATCTTTTGAATAAGCCAAACTTGTGTTTTGCCTTCATGGCTCCTTTAAAGCTGATAGTCTTTCTTGGGCTACTTAAACGCAGAAATTTCGGTCTGCCTGGCTGTCTGTCTGTCTGTCTGTATGTGACTCAATTCAGCCACCCGGTCAAAGTAAAACAGAGCCTGCGCAATAGTCTTATGTACCCACAGCAAAATCTAAACGTCTAAGTCCGGTGTTAATGTTCATACTTGCCAACATTGTTGAACAAGACAACATTACGCAAATGTGAGGCAGAAAATCAATGCGAAACTGATATTTGCAGTGTTCCTTTATTGATAAGTTCATGGACGCTTGATTTTGCGATAGAAATGCTACATCAAATGCAGAAAAAAAGTCACTCCGTCGCCTGCTGTTGACAGCGCTACTATAGCTCCTGGCGGCATTTTAAGAAATCAAACGGCAACAGTAACGAAAAGTTCTACTAGACAGGTTCCACGTTCCGCTTGGAACGCTCGTGGAGTAGGGCAACGTGGTTCTATAAGCGTTGTGGTAGGGTGCCTCGATGCACGCGCGTCTCCGCCGTACGGCAGCGCTGGCATCGAGGCACCCGACCTGGAGGAATGGAACGCAGTAAATTTAAATTGACTTGAGTAAACCTCTAGCGTGTTATTTTGAGAGGAGCGAGACGGGAGAGGAATAGCATGAGAGGTGAGCGGGAAAGAGAAGAGAGGCATTTGCTTCGCAGGGGCGCCAGTCGACTATCGTCTTTCGCCGACATTTGCAACGAAAGGCCATTTTTAACACGAAAGTGTTTTATTCCGGGATTCACGAAGATATCACTTAAGTCATATCCGTCACCGAAGTGACGCCAGTACAACGAGGAGGAGGAGGAGGATAAACTTTATTGAGAGCATCGTAATGTGTTGTGGGGCCCTCAGTGCAGGACTCCATTGGAGACCCCTGCCGCCACGGCCCTGCCCTTGCGCCAAGAAAACCTAACATCATCACCTTTCCACCAGCCTAAGCTGGGAATCGAGACCGGAGCTGGACAGCTCCTTCTCCCACTGCTCACGGGAAGGGCGCGCTATTCTTTAAATTTTTGGGTTTGCGGAACACTCCCATACCATATGGTACAGGGTGCCCGGGGCAGCGCAAAGTTTGCACAGCGGGAAGTACTGCGTGGGATGGACAAGTGAAGTTTTGACGGATAAGGAAACGTATTTGTTTGGAGGAGCCGGAGGCAGTGCTCCTGCCCTTTGGTTAGAAGCAAGCGGCCTGTAAAGGGTGCAACCCTTCACGTGCAACCCTACAGGGTCTTCTTGCGGGGAAGCATCCTTTAGTACTAAAGAGGACGTTATACTTCGGGTTATTCGTTTCCGGGTTTTATATTTTAACACGGAAGTGTTTTATGTTCGGATACACCAAGATTTCACTGACGTCATATCCGTCACGGGAATGACGCCAGTACACCTCTGCCGAAGCGACCCGCCAGCAGGACTTCCCCGGCCAAGCACACCCACAAGACAGTCGCCGACCCGCAAGTCATGCTCAGCTGCAGATTTCGCTGCACATGTCACTTTCGCGTTTTACCGATTCCTATGACAGAGGAATCAACCAGTTTTTTTGTAAGTTGGCTTTCCAATATTGTGTGTCGCAGAGTGAAGCCTAGTCTCAATTAGAAGTGAGGCCGTCTTTAGGAGATCGGTGTAAGCCTGGTCTTTGTAAGCTGACTTTCCCGCATTGTGGTACAGTGTGACGCGTACTTACAATTCCGCCGAACGCTTTCCAGGCGCGGCGGGGCGGTTTGAGCGGGAGTTTGTAGCCAACCAATAACCCACAAACAGCTCCGCTGGTCCTCCACCTTCACATAGTGGAATGGCACTAAATTTCTTGTGTGTGGGTGTTGTTGTTCGCGTTAGGTGCAAAAAAGGATCAGCCGGCTCGCTCAACAGCACGCGTTAAACTGATGCCTGTTTTACCAGCGGAGCTGTTGTGCAAGCCTAAGTTCGGTGTTGCAGGAAAAAATATCAAGGAAATGCGCAGTGATCGTGAGT
This sequence comes from Haemaphysalis longicornis, assembly GCA_013339765.2. Lineage (NCBI taxonomy): Eukaryota > Metazoa > Arthropoda > Arachnida > Ixodida > Ixodidae > Haemaphysalis > Haemaphysalis longicornis. Next base: position 34,853,584 of record CM023456.1, on the reverse strand, counting down.
GCGTGCCTCGCGGAGACCGCCGAGCGTTCCCGGCATGAGCAGTGGCTTTAGCAAAAACATGACAAAAAACCACGAGGAGCGAGAAAATGCCGAGAGCTTGTGAGTGCGTGCCTCGCTGCGAGCGCGGCGCCGAGTTCCAACAACAACAAAAGAAACTTCAGCGCTGTCGTCAAGCGCTATACCCGCACGTAATGCTTGGCATGACGAACACGACGTTATGACGATATCGATGCATTTGACGATAACTACTACTACTAGCACAGTGACCAGCAACGATGGAACATGTAAATGAACAATTTCAAGCTTGTACAAATGCGTTGTGATGTGTCCATCAGGGCTCGCGTATAGAGAAATCCTGCAGCTTCGCTATGGGTCAAGCCTTGAGCGACTTAGGGCAAGCTTCACCAGTTGAGCTGGTGGAAGTCTATAATGCTGAGCAGGACTTTGCATCCACTACTCGCTGCGAAGAAGACGACGACCTTTTCGACGCATATGACGACGATTACTACCACCGCAACTATGCAAACAAACAGTGGTACTGAAACTTAACTATGTGTCCGGCAATGCTCCCCTGCCACAGCTCCGTCATTCAAGTCTTGCGCGTGAGTGCAAGCTGCCTTGAATTTTTTGCAAAAGAGACTCCAGGCAGGTGATGCCAGAAAGCTATGACTTAAAAAATCGACAGTTGTACCAAGGTACGCATACATGAAATAGCCATGTCACGAGATTTCTGCGGAAGTCCCGGGATGCGTCGTTGCATGTGCGTTATGCCAGCTGAGGCGCTACATTCAGAAAGGCTCCAATAACAGTACTTCCCCCTCCTCCTCTCAAGAACGTCAAGTCAAGGACTCTATAGAAGTCGTCAAGAGCTACATTCAATCATCAATCAATCAATCAATCAATCAATCAATCAATCAATCAATCAATCAATCAATCCAATCAATCGATCGATCGATTAAAAATAAATAAATAAATAAATAAATCATAAACCAGGAAGGCCGGCCAAAAGAAATCTCTGCGCATACTCTGAATCCTCTGTCCGTATGTGGAGCCTAGCAAAGTGTTGATACCCACAGAGTAGGACATACCTTCGCTGGGCCAGTGCTTGATAGGCAGAAATGTATGCTCAATAAAAGTCTTATCATTACCATTATGCTGGTTTCGCATTATATTTTGTGGTTAACTAAGCAAAACCGTTTGTCAGACTTTTTTTTTTCTTATCTTGAACTTTGCTTCCGCGATACCTGTGAAAGAAGCCGACGTTTCCGCGTGTAGTATACGTGGAGGTTGTTGGTTATATACCTTGTATCTCGTAGTGGTCACGTAATGAAAGTTATTTCTTGTGGTTACTAGCTATCCATCTTCCCCGATGTTGACTGATTAGTCTTGATTAAGGCAGCTTCCTCGTGATGGTGGCAACCGGCGCGTTTACGCGTCTAAAGTGTTCGCCGAATGCTTGTTAACTTTGTTTCAACTTCCAAGCCAGCGAGTCTGGCATTCCGCGAGCACGCCAATCGCGACATCATCGGCAACGGATAACAGAGATTATCGAGGCATCCACCGTGTCCCGGAGGCGGATGCGAACGAGTGCGTACGGAGACCGCTCGGGGCAGCTCCATCAAGCCTCGCTGCTGAAGAGCGCGCGCTGTAATTGAGGGCGTCCGTTTGCTTAGGGCTTCGCGGTAAGCGCGCGCTGGAGATCGTGCCGAGACAAACTGGCTCATCGAAAGTACAGGCTCTGGGAGCGCTGCTGCTCCGCGTTCGGGTGGAGCTCGCTGATGGTCGAGCGGAGGTCCAGTAGAGGAGCACTTCTGTAGAATCAGGGGCTCGTTATTGTGGACGCCAAGTCCGGGCCAGCTTCCCTCCATTGCCCCGTGTGACCTGACCTCGCAGGAGGTCAGGGGCTCGCTGTTTCTTGCCCCTGTGACCGTAACCTTCAGCCGCTGCTGCCGCTTCCCCGACACCGCGGTAGAAATTACGATAGCTCACAGAAGAGCATGCAAGACCCCTTCGACAAGACATGGGAGCCTCCGAAAATGAGTAGCTTGCGGTCCCCCTCGTGCCCTTTACTACGTCACCAGATCAACTTTTTTTTCCCCTCCGCGCGGTTGCCGCCCTCGCCGCATCCGCCTGCTCTCACGAGTTCGCGGCGCATTCCGCGCACTCTCACTGGACTCCACTGCGTGGCCCCCTCGCGCGTCTCTCAAATTAGTGGTTAGAGAGAAACGCGAAAATTCCTCGCTCAGCTGCCCAGATCGTCGCTTCGGCGGTCGGCCGGGGGTCATTCGCGGTAAGCTTGGCTTGGCTTGGCTTGTTTCTCGGTGACGCGGTGCGGGACAGTGGCCCGCGTGGTGGCTCGGTGGCTAACGTGCATGGGATCTTCGCTTTAATTAGGGGCCAGTTATCGCTGCAGGAGAATATATATACAAAAGTGCACGCACGTCGTAAACGTTAATGGCCCAGGGTGGTCTTAAATAATCCGTAGTTTTTTCTTACACCACGCGTCCGGTATAATATTACAGAAGTGGAAGAGTGCACGGCGAGTTTGCTTTAACCGCCGGAACGGAGGTCCGCGTGCTCCGCGCACGGAACGGGTAAATGGGAGATTTGAACCACTTGAGGTTTGTGAATGCAGTCGGCATTGTGAAATGAGTACGGAGAAGGCCTCTAAAATATGGTTAGCAATCTACATATGGTGGGCTTGGAAGTAGGATTAATGAGAAGAATTGTGTCGGCAGCAGAGCAGGAAAATAGCGCTTGCCGGACGCTGTGAAACTAACGAATAAAAGAGGATAGTTTCGTGCACTTATTTTTTGCAGGCAGTTAGTGGGCATGCATTATTCAGTGCGGGATGGGGTGCACTCGAAAAGCGTTTCCAAGCCGAGGACAATGGGGGACCTCCGTCACTAAGTTATAATGTGGTGTAACCAATCAACCGACGCCTTCTTGCGGTGCCAATTTATGCAGCCGAAATTTCGTGTCTTAAGACGTGTCATTAAGGTGGCATCCTGGCATATCCCTAAATATGCAAAGAGCAGGGGACAGGCAACTAGTGCTTCATTCCGTGGACCAGACCACAGGATAATGTGCAGCTTCGTTCAGGGGCCTATACCACACGGTAATGTTCAGGCTTATTCTGTGGACCGTGGGACGTTGTAGCTGTGCCTTATTCATCTAAAGTGAACTAAAAGTTACAATTCCACTCTTGTTTACATAAATAATGCGTAGAATTGACGTAGAAAAACGTTACAGTAAAACAAAATTACTATGACAAAAAAAAAAAACCCTCCTCAACTCCTTGGACTCGAATCCAGGCAGTTAGGGTCAAAACCACAAACTGTACCCTTGCGCCACCGGTGCCGACGAGCGTGGCGTTTTAATGAGTGGATCAAAACAGAATATTACCCTGCGGTTCAGTCCACAGAATAAAGCTGAACATTATTTTGTGGTCTGGCCCACAGAATAAGCAAGCGCCATAAACTCGGGAAGCGTATGTCCGTTTCCTAGTCAGCACAGCCAGCCATCATCTAAGCGGGCTAGGAGGCTTATATCACAACAGAAACGTATACCCAAAGCACATAAAGTCACCCCAAATGAAATAAATAACAGCCAAAACTGACCTAAAATGGATGAAACAACGCAATTCTAGGAAATAACGCACGTAAATGCTCACCGGGGCGGCCTCAGCCAACCCCTTGCTGACATGAGGGAAGCGTATGTCCGTTTCCTAGTCAGCACAGCCAGCCATCATCTAAGCGGGCTAGGGTGCTTATATCACAGCAGAAACGTATACCCAAAGCACACAAAGCCACCCCAAATGAAATAAATAAGCCATCATCTAAGCGGGCTAGGGCGCTTATATCACAGCAGAAGCACAATAATTACAATTAGTCAGGTGTCTGTGCCACTTGCTATATCAACCTTGTATGACAGCGCCTTTAATATTCGCAACGCAGCCACTGGGCTCCACATTTTTTTGTATTTTCTGTCGCAAAAAGGGGGAATTCTGGAGAGGCACGCAGCTAATCCCAGCAGTTGCTATGTTTGCCGAAGGTAGCTCGGCAACGCGCAAGCGAGCCGACGCGTGAATGCACGCCGACTCTAAAACTTAAACCCTGTCAAACGTGCCAATTTAGGGGCTCTTCTGACGAGCGTACTGGCTTAAAATGTCACTCAGGCATAGTGAGTCGGCAAACGCGAATGACATTTACCAAAGGACGCACTAGAGACCGAGTGTTATACTCGGATCCATACTCGGCTTTATACCCTTTAGGCTCGGCTTGACAGCTGTCACCGAAAATTAGTCTCTAATGTTCATGCTCCCTAACGTTGTTGCTCTCTCTACCTCCAGAAAACAGCGTGAAACTTTCTCTACCGCGTGCAGAAGGCGATGTTCTGCGAACTTACAATATTTAATGCTTTTAATTGCTGCTCCCCCCCCCCCCCCCCTAGGAAAAAAAAAAAAAAAAAACCCAGCCCGAGATCACTCACTCATGTTATCTATGACGGGATTGAAGGCGAAGTAAATAGTTTGATTTCACAAAGAGAGGCGTTGAAGTAGATGCAGGAATGGAGAACAGCACTTTGAGCGAGTGTTTCGACCCCCCAGATTCGCCGCTGTGGGCTGCAAGCATTACTTCTTTTTTTGCGATAGAATGCCCGTTGGCATAAAAATAACTTGAGTGTTCATTAAACATTTTCGTGGTGTTGGTCTGCATCGTCTCCCTGCGTGCGCCACGATGTAAAAATTCTCTCTTCCTCACACTAACATCTACCATTGTTTCTAGAAAAATCGTGTAAAGCTTCCAACGGTCATTGCGTTACTGCTAACGATGCAAATGCTTGCAAATTTTCACCTCTCTCTCTCTCTCTCTCTCTCTCTCTCTCTCTCTCTCTCTCTCTCTCTCTCTCTCCTCTCTCTCTCTCTCTCCTCTCTCTCTCTCTCTCGTTCTCTCTATGTATATCACGCTGGTTTGCAAACTCGGAACATGCTGTGTTTTCTTTGTTTTGTTTTCTTTTTTCACTGTTGTCCTTATTTCTGGAGACAGCGTTAATTACGCCGTGCCCCAAACAGCGTCAATCTTATTACAACCTTTCATCCGTTTCAGCTCCACCGTTCCCCTTCCCAAGTACACGAAAGCACACGCGATCACATGCACGGCGAACAGGGCAGCGAAGCTTTGGGCACCACCAGAACGACGCATTGTCCAGCGTGCGAGGCCACTGAGGAGTCGACGTTGCCCTCCTGCTCTTACCGCTCCCCGCCACCGTTATTAATCCCCGCGCACAATGGCTTCCCGTGTTACGACCGACAAGAGCTAGCGCACGAAGTCGTATTGTAGCGCCGCTGCCCGGTCGAACAAAAGGCAATGAAACCCCCCTGCCTTCCAAATTATTTTTGCGTTATTTTCTTTTGGCGCTCCTTCCCAGCGAAGTGTGGTCCCGAAACATCTCTTCAGTGGCGCCATCTTCTCTCGAGTGAGCGAAGCGATGACAGAGGCCATCTCGGAAGCACGCAGCTTCTCTCTGTTCCGGAGGAATTTCTTAACGACGTGGTGCAGGGGCAGAAAGGCGCCCCGTGGAATAACTTCCGGATTCCTCGCGTCGTGGATCGCAGCAGTACGAAGGAGTGTTATTATTCGCTTTGCGAAGTCAGTGGCTGCCAGGGCAGCATATATCCCAAACTCCGATGGCCTGTCATCATGGTAGCGAGCAAAAGTCTGCCGTGTGCCGTGGAAGACGGGGAAGACACGCGAACAACTCGTCTCGGAATCACTTCACCGTGGGACGAAGTAAGGACAGAAGTTTCCCACGCAGAGCGTTGTCTCGGATAGCGTGGCGAAGCAACAAAGTGATGTTCATTAGAGAAATTCATGGGCGCACCTGTAAAGTTGCGTGTGTGTGGTTGAGATTAGCCTGTTGTCAGCTATGCCTCCGGTACAGGTTAAGAACGACAACGGAAGTTACCGCTGTGCGTCATCACCGCAACCGGATGTTACTCCGCGCGGTGCAAGTAGTGCGTTACCGGAAATATCTTGAACATGACATGAACCTTTTCCGTGATTTTTGAACTTAATATACTTATAAGCTACTGCAGCGACACAAACAATGCGAGAAAAGGCAGGCGATATCACGCATTCATATCAATCTCTTTTGAATACGCGCGCGCCCGTTGACATCCAGGTCCTTCGCTTAGGCGGAGTGATACCGTACATGAGCTATTGCCGTTTTTAACTTCTTCCCGGGTATAGTATTTCAGCCGCCGTCTTACGCGCCGTCTTCATGAAGTAGAAATTAATTTGCGGTTGCCTGCTGAGCTGCGTCTTAAAATCTGGCGCACGTGGTGCTAATTTAACATCTATTGTATAATAAGAAGGAATTCATTCGTAAGGTTCCGGTTTTTCGTACAAAGAGACAGCAGTTAGCAGTGTCAACATCCGGAAAAACTTGCTCGCAATGAGTCGTCGGGATGGAGGAAGCAACATCCAAAGTAACTGCCGATAACAAGTTCGCCTTATTCATCGTATTGTGGCGGCTCTGCATCAACAGCACTGGAGACTTTATAATTTTAGCATTTTTAAACCAACTGAATGCCGTGGCATATAAACATATCCCCTGAAAAAAAAAGAAAAAAAGAGACGCGCTAGAAAAAGGTAAACAAACTTCGGATAGCGTTGTGCCAGTTCCCAAGGTTTATTCGCCACTCGGTATGTGTGCCACCTTATCGCCCTCATGCACGCGGTCTGAAATGACAACCTTCCGCCGAATGTCAAGTCGCGTCGCTTCAAGACAGCGCTCCGGCATTGTGCAAAGCACTGGGCGACCAAAGAACGCGCCACCTCCCTTGCTTTCCACCGGGCCCATCGCGACGTCCACGCGCACCCTCCTCAAAGATGACACACATTGTTTAAGGATGCCGAGGCTGAAGAGAAAGAACAATATGTGTCTATGACAGCACAAAGGGTGGAACGTAATATCAGACACCTCCAAGAGCAGGCCATCCTTTCCTGACTTTAAAGGAGACGTCCGCTGACAGCCCTAATTCGCCCTGAACACTATAAGTGTCTGTCGCGAGGCGTCTATTTTTCTGTCGCCACTCCACTTGTGACCGTTATTCATGCAGTGCTTCTATTGTGGCAACGAAAACTGCAAACAATAGTAACGCATTCTTACTATGTCGATGCTTTTTCCCCCCTTTTATGATCTATATTTGTCGTTTTCGCGGGGTTATTTGGACATTTCCCAGTTGTGTTCTAGTTCGAGAACACAAAGGACTTCAATCGAGAAAGTAGAATTGTTGCCTGCGTGGACGGAAAGTACCAAGGAATGTGTTATTGATGGCCCGTAGTCCTATTCTTTGACGGCCACTATAGAAACAATCAACCCGTAGGCTGAAGTTAAGGTATGACCGAATTAAAGCCGGCGTATTAAAGCGGGGCGCGTGGAACGTGCAGCAGTTTATATATGCAAAGTTTATCTTGACAATCCTAGGCGAGATTTTTGGTTTCGATTTTTGAATCCGTTGTCAACACCCGCGTGGCCCCTTGCCCTTGTGAACACGCATCTTTGTCTTAACAAAGAGCATAAATACGAAACATACATAGACAATAGCCTTCCGAATTACTGGCACTTGTGGCCCGGTTCAAGGTTTTTCGAGATTTTTCAGTGCAAATGAAACATCATCATCATTTATTAAACCCTTAAGGACCCCAGAGGGGTATTACATAAGGGGGGAGCAGAGACATCAGTAGTGCATATGTGGTACAAGAAAAATACGTTTGGGTACATGGTTCATTAGACAATTTATACAACAACAAATCTAATTAGAGAATTTAACAACAACCAAAATAATAATAAACTAAAATAGGCAGCAGCGGCAAGTCTTGGGGATTATATAAAATTAAAGTCTAAGGTGAGATAATAATAATTCTTTGAATTTCGCCGGATTCCCTTCACGGACAACAGAGTCTGGCAGCTTGTTCCATTCTTCAATGGCACGTGGTAGGAATGACATATTGAATGCGTTAGATGAAGCATGCAATCGTTGTATGCTCATGGAATTGAACAGACGGCGTGAGTAACGGGACGGTGTGAGCAAGAGGGAAGTACGGAGATGGTGAAAGTGATAATACAGTTTGTGGAAGAGGCATATCTGTCCGATTTCACGTCTAATTGTCAGAGAGGGGAGGGAGAGGGACGCTTTTATGTCGGTGACGCTGAGATGCCAGTCATATTTAGAAGTGATGAAGCGGGCTGCGCGGTTCTGAACTGATTCGATGGCGTCTATTAGGTACGACTGATGAGGGTTCCAAATAGCAGATGCGTATTCTAGCTTTGTTCGGATGAAGGTCTCGTGGACCAGCTACTGCTTGTGACCAGGGCTACGGCAGCCTGGACAGCACATGGGCTCCTGGACTGAGGAACCACTCTCGCATTATTGCGTAATAAAGTCTCTCTCTCTCTCTCTCGTATGCCATTTTGCGTATGGTTGGGGGCGATAGTGAAAGGTTTCTTCTAATGTAACTAAGCGCTTGGGATGCTTCAGCAACGAGTTTTAGTATGTGTTCGGACCAGGTTAGGTTTGTTGTTAACAGAATTCCCAGGTATCGGTATGATTCTACTAGTGAAAGGCAAGTTGACATTAAAGTGTATGTGTAATTAAGTTCGGAACGACAACGAGTTACGTGCATGAATTTGCATTTCGATAAGTTGAGTGTCATTAGCCAAAGAGAGCACCAATTTTCTATCTTTTGTAAATCTTTTTGTAGTAGTATTTGGTCTTCGTTGTTACTTATTCGGCGTATGTGAGGCAAACCAAAAGTTCGAGATAACCCGGAGTATAAGCATTCTTTCAACAAAAAAAAAACACGTTACTTTGGTCCAAAATAGGCGATTTAAAACCAATACAACAAAAACATTAACAGTTGAAAAGGCGCTGACCCGCGCTTTCGACTCGAAGGGCACGAACACATGTGTTCGGCAGGTTTAAATGGCACAAACAGAGTCAGTTCAGCGCGGTCGCTATTTAATTGAGGGAAAAAAAAATAAGAGGGCTTGGAGACTGGTTATAGGTGCATAAATGCGCATATGCTCATTTTCCCAACGTGGCGACACCAGAACTAACGCCCGCAGCACCACGCGTCATAGTACAGACGCCGTACCACGGCTCCAGCGGTCAGCTCCACTTCCACACCGTTGCTGTATACACAGGCCGTGCACTAACACTCTAACACACACAGGCCACCCGCTACAGCACCGATACGTTCCCACACTGCGCAGGCGCGGCACGGGATGACGTCACGCGTACTCTTTCTTCTCCGCTGTACCTTCGTTCGCTTTCCCCAGCTCGACGCTCGCCTCACTAAAGCTTCATACACGGATTTCGCGCATTTTTACGATGTCAGCCTTCAGTGCCTACGCTGTTGACGTTTCCCAGGCGTGGCCCGGCTCCCTACTGCTAGTGAGTGCGAGGCAACGTTCAGCGGTTTTGGTAGCTTCGGTGGTTGGTCCGTTCGACTATTTTCCACTTGCCCATGACTCCTCATTCGCTTGGTCGAGCAATAGCACATAAGTTGAAGCCCGTGGCAACACACTCATACTAGTCGTATCATACGACTTGCTTTATCAAACGGAAATATAACGGGCACTCACGACAAGTGTCTTTACTTCATTAATTACGGGCTTAGGCATCCGCTGAGCTACGCTTAAAGCTATCTCTTTTAAGTTTCCTTTCTCGGCATCAAGTTGGCTATCTCATCTTCCTATCCTATAAGGAATTCTCACGCAATACCTACCTAGCCCAATGGATGTGCACAAAGCCACATGTTCGCACACAGCGTAACACTTTTCCTCTGCACTTCCGTGCATTGCAGCGAAAGCTCCGCATGCGCATAATCTAATCTGAGCATGCAAAACATCCCGTGCATCCCGTGTGTCAACTCGGCGCATCTACGTAACGCTCTGTAAAGCCATCATAAATCTCAAACGCAGCTCCATGCCCTACAGACTTCATTGGGTGTTCTAGGCATGCACAGTGCATCCTTCACTGCGCTCTCCAACTGCAAGGAACTACGACTTCGCTTTGAATTTCAATTGCAAAGCCCAAGAGCACAGGTCACAGCTGTATTCAGTGCCAACTGGACAAACATCACCCGATTATAGACGAAGTATCTCTCTTACGTAAAGGTGCTTCTTTCGTCGGTGATTTTTCTGGCGTCATTTCTTGTGTATTCAACCAACGTGAAGACATTAAGTTGGGCTGGAGACTTCGACAAAGATTCATACCCCCCAGATATCCAGCAGCGCGAGGGGAAGGAACTGACGCCGGCGGACAAGCAGCCCGGCTGATAACAGCCTTTGGCGGTGAAGGAGACCCGCGCGACCCCTTCGGCTGGCTATTAGATAGGCCGCGTATTTATTTCCTGTGAGCTCTCAACAGCCATGCAAAGCATCGCAAACGCAGGAGAATACACTCGATGCGTAGTTCTGTGCGCTACTATTTTGTTTTATTTCGTCGCCTGTCTTTATACTGTTTCCTTTGAAACTTACTGCAACCCTTTCCAAGACTACGCTTTCGCGTTTCCAACTCGCTTTATACGTCGCGCCTTATTTGAAGAGTGGGTTTGTTTTGCGCCCTTACTCGTAGCTCGTTTCCTAATCTTACCTAGATCCCCGACGCGACTCCATGGTCTCTGTATTTTTTTTAGCGAGATACAGTCACTCGTCGGGCCTCCTGGCCATCCGAAATTAATGCTTCCCGTCTAGGGAGATTGAGAGCATGTTTATTCAACACTCTGGCCGCGAGATATGCTCATTGCTTATGGCCGCCTTTATATCAAATTTCCCGCCTTTATTTTTCTTTTTTTGGCGCGAACGGCAGCAAAACATGGTAAAGTAACCATTCGAAGTTGCAGGGCAGGCGTGGGTTCGCATATCCTTTGTCTGCGCGGAATGTGCGAGGTCCTCTGGAAGCGGTCGGTGTCACAGCTAAAACTGAGCCGCTGGTCGTCACACGAGAACGGCCAGGGCGCAGCGGGGACAGGCGGAAGGAGGGGGAAGGGAGGGCAGGGGAGGCAGGTTTTCTGTTGCGGGTTTATGTCTGTCATTATACGGCTAGAAAATTCCTCCTCTTTACTAAGGGCAATTGCGGTGCGGTTTGGCTGCCGCCTTTTTGCTTTGTCCTTTTCCGGCAAAGAAGGCGATAGAGCAAGGGAGAACGAAAAGAAGACGAAGCAAGCCGTTGAGAGGGTGCCTTCCTCACGCAGCCGGACAGGTCGTCGCGTGCTGGGCGAGGTCGCTGCCATCATCGTTTTTAGGACCGGACCGGAGAAGAGGAGGACGGCTGAGGGAGGGGGGACAGTGCCTCTGCTGGAATGCCAGCGGCGACTTTGGTGTTTCGTTCCTTTTACGCTGCTTTGCAGCGTTTGTTCGGATGCACCGAGAGGCGTCAGTCCGTACATTTTAACCCGCTTTTGCACGCGTTTGAGAGCACGTTTTAAAACGCTGTTACTATGCCCCATGTTTTCCCCCAGGCTATATAGGCTTTCCCTGGAGGCGACCAAGCTCTGGTCGCTTCCAGGAGATGCAGCTCCTAGAAACACGCCAGGTGTAAGAAGATGCTAGGAACAATAAAATACTCACTAGCTGTTGATGTCCCTTGTCTGCACCCTCACTAATTGAACAAGGCAACGAAAGCGGACTAGTTAAGTGTGCGGAACAGTGGTGGGAAGATAACAGCCCTTTTAAACACAACGAAGAGCTTAACAGAAATGTTTTGAAGAACTTTCAACGGGGGAATTACCGAAGCTCTGTGTCGCGGGTAGAAATAGCCGTTTCTATTGGACCACTCTGCTGACTCTCATGCGTGTGCATGCAGTTCGGTACATGTAAACATTTCCACGAACACAGGATGCGTTTTGTAAGCCAAGTTTCACGCCGGAAGCCTTCACGAAAGAACGAAACGCTGATCTGTGACGTCAGTGGGGCATGGCTGGACGTCCCGTTATACCACTCCAATTCATCGTCATGTACAAAGAAAACAAGATGGGCAATAGGTATGGAGTCTGTCGCTTCTTGGTCCGAAACAGCGCGTTCAGGTGAGTTAATGTGGTGTTCGACAGAACTAGAACTCTTCATTGCTGCAAGGCACACGTCCTCAAAGGTGAATTGGCCGCAACGGAACTAAAAGTGGGGACCCTTTTTAAGCTCCCTCTCATCAGGCCTTCAGAAGGGGAATCACCTCAAAGAGGCGAACTGTACGCAAGTTACTGTAAACTGTAAATATTCTGTGCTTCTTAGTATGTTTAAACACTACCAAACTTACTTCCATTTTTTAATGGATATAATGCCAGTTAGGCAAGCGTACAACGATAGTCGCGAACTTATTTCTGCCTACTGCGCTCATTTTTTCTTTGTGATTTATCACCTAGCTGGAAGCCGCGGGAACTACCAAGAATGCTGAAGAGAATACAAAAGAGCTTGTACGACGAGAGTAAGCTTAAATGCGAAGAAAACAGTTTGAACGTGGAAACCTGCGTCAGTTCATGCATGGGGCCAAGTTAGTAACATAGTTACCGGATGCAGTTAAGAACGGTTGCAGCTCTATTTTCCTCGTCTCTTTTTACCGCAGAGTAGCATGTCGGCGAACTCATGTCAGCAAATCTCTCTGCATTTTCTCTTTAATAAAGACTCTCCCTCTCTCTGTCTCTCTTTCTAGTTACCGGACACATCCACTATGGCTGATAATAGCCACACATCGTTGTCTCAAATAAGCTAAGCCATGATGTTGACTCTGTAGAGCCCCATCACACAATTACAGTGTTAAAACGCAAACTGTTTCTTGTCTCATGCTATGTTCCCTTTAGGTGCCAATCAGATTTAACGGTAGAGCCTTGCCTAAGCCAATAGCGTATGCATCCGAATTTAGAGCATGCATATCCTTTTGAGCTGACCTGGTAATCTCAACTATTAAAAAATATGTCTTCCGTACATATTATTGCTACCGCTAAATGTTTGTCACATTCATGCGTCGAATTATTACAGGACAGTTAAGTTAAGCCTCTCCGAGTAAATATATCACTTACTCGCGCATATACACCCTCAATGACACCGAGAATTGCCTTTTTCAGCGCAAAAAAGGAAAGAAAGAGAGACACATTATCCAATCACCGCGTGGAACGACTTCTCTATCCGGGCACTCTCGAGCTTCACACGGTGCACTCCAGTAAACGACAGGAATAACAAGACACTGCTAACGTGCAACGTACACGGAGCCGGTAAAAAAAGGGAAAGACACGTCGGCGGAGGCGACTTACGATGCTGCGGCGCAGTTTCTGGAGCAAGTCATCCATCTTGGGCGGTCCCTGGGCGCTCGCCATGACGTGTGTTCGACGGTCACCCTCGGGGCTCAGCAGCCGTCGTCAGTATCCACGGGGGCTCGTCGGTCACTCGTCGATGACGCCGTCACACACGCACCGGGCGACCGCGTTCCTTCACTTCCAGCTGCTGCGCCCGGGAACGGAATCGGGGAACCGCGGGCTCCTGGTGCGTGACGACATTTTGATGTTGCTCGCTCGCTCCCTTACCTCGGCCACAGTTTTTACGTTTACGTCCTCGATCGATTTCAGGCGTGCTTGTCAGCGTGCGGTGCATGCTAGGTCGCAATCCATCATGCTTGTCCCTATCCCTGAGTGGGTCGTCGGCAGCTGAACACTATCGCTCCGCGTACGCAGCTAAATACAACGCGCTCTGTGCACAAGGGATGCTGCCGGAAGGCTTTGCGCGGTATGTAAGAAAGCTGATTACGGCTTGGGGGTGTACCGGGCACCAACGAAACCTACGCACCTTATTCGCTATTTGGGAACGTGAACTTGCTGAACCGAACATGAGGCACTCGGGCTTCGACCACCTGGGCACAACATATCACTTCCTGGTCTAAATACACATTTCACTGCTATGTTTTTGTTTTGAATAGCCCGCGAAAGGAGAAACGGTTCTTTTTTCTCTCGCACCCCCTTTCTTGCATCGGGAATTAAGTGATGGTGTGGTGCACAAACTGTTCTCTGGGTCACATAGGATAAATTTTAAGGGTCTAACTGCAGTCACACTTTTGGCACAAATTTCGCAAGCTTCGTTGAGGACAGTGTTTGAGGCGCTTTAAATTCTCACGTGGTGTCACTAGAACATCGGCAGTTGGTAGAGTCTTGAAGAAGGTCACTTGCTGTAAACGGCGCAGCGACTCTAAATTATATAAGCTCTATTGAGAGAGTCCCCAGGATATGACTCCAAACTCAGCTTACTGCTTTTTCTAATGTTCTATTTGTTTTGTGCTGATGGCAGACACGTTAAAGCCGCTACACACTGCTTCTTTTCACCTGTACCGTATGTGCGACCTTCACTTGACACCAAACAAAATGGCATTTCCATGCACTGGCTGAAAACGGCTGAAATTGCTGATTGCTTGACCCGAAGACGACGACGTGAACCATCCTGTGTCCAGCCTGGAAGTCCGGAGCCCAATGTCGATGCGATAACTGGCCACGATATGTGATAAAACGTCAACGTCCTACACACGCCCTGGACTGTACGCGGTTGGTTGTCACTGCATCAAACACGGGAACCAGGGCACTGCCAGACAGAACGAATGGTCGGCTTCCGTCAGGAAGTAAAGTCCGGCGACTTCCGGATCCGGAAGTGGAGAAAGCCCAGCGCAGTTGCAGCCTTCACTTCACTTGGCAGGCTACCGCACTGTCGTCATTCCGCTTCCCTGCGGAAACTCCCGTTGGCTTTGCCGATCCACGAAGCAGGCCATGGATCACGTGCGTCCAACCGAGATGCTGCACTTAGAGATGATTCCGAACGCTTATTCACAGGCCTTTACAGACGACGCGGTGCAGAGATATTCCGCACGACCCACGCGGACACTGCAGAACTGTTCCGGAGGCTCGGGCGGCAGAGTGACCGGAGCAGTTGCCGCAGCTACTCACTGGAAGCGGTTAGAACACAGATGGGGCGGGGAGCGTGTCGATGCCGCACTCGTGCATCGGACGGCGCTCGTCGGCGGGGTCGCTGGGCGGTGGGTGAAGCAGCGGCGGGCGAAGGGTGTCCGCCGCTACTGCGGGTCCGAGGAATGCTGCCTGCCTCTAGGGCTCGGCGTGCTGCGGGGCCCGTCCGCTGCTGCCGCTCCGAACGGCGCCCGGCGGCTCACCCTCGTCCATTCGCATCGGGCGGCGTTCCTCCCGAATCACCGTCTTCGTCCTGTAGCCGATGAGAGGACAGCGAACGTTAGCGTCAAGAGGGAAGGGGGATGGCCGAAACAAAGCGCGCATAAGGAGAACGCTCATCAGGTTGAACAAATAAACGTCTGTTGTCAATTTATCGGCATTGTCGATGAATTGCAATCTACTTATTTAAGTCTCTTTAATAGAACACTCGCTTCGCAAACGCTTTGTGGAGGGAACTTAAGTGATCACACTAACGAGGAACGACTGTAGTGCGTCCTCCACACACCAGAGAGCGCGCCTTTCGCCTGCCCGTTATGAGTCGGAGGCTAGCAGACGTTTAAGAGGCAGAAAACGAACGAGTTTTGCCATCTTTACACAATGGTGCTCATTTAGTGCCGTGCATGCATTCCTCTTCGCCATTGCATCTCTTACGCTCTAAAAACTAAGGCCGGAAGATAAAGGAGAGTTGTGCGTTCTACCACATCACATACGTGGAGAAGAGCGTTGAAGACGTCCCAGGGCTTATACGATACTGGAGCCGCCAAAATACGCCCGGTGGACATTAAAACGAATTCTGCCAGCGAAATTTACTCCCTGGTTCGCCGACAAGTGGGAAGCCGCTTCCAATTAAGAGAGTTCCCTCTGGGGGCGCATCAAAATGACTCGCTTTGCGGAGGTTACGCCTCCTTCTCACGGCACCAGCCGCGTGAAATGTCCGCACCGCGTAGGTTCAACGGCGCAAAGCCGTCGGAGGCCATTGCCGCTCACTGGGCAGCCGAGAACGGAAGCACCGCGCTCGCCGTTGATGGCGCACCGAGCGCTCATGGACGTAATGAGACAGAGCCGAAGATCTCGCCGGCAATGGCTTGCGTCAAACGACAACGGCAGCCGTTTCTACCTCGGCGTAACGTCTCTTGTGTTACTCGCGGTTCATTATCAAGGCTTCCTGGTAGGGGCGTGTCACTTCCTTCCCTCGAGTTACCGCACTTCAGAGAAGTATTCATATTAGACAGCCGTAACGAGGACCCATTGGTCCTCTAAAATAAACGTCGTTACTTTAATTGTTACTCAGGCCCGGGCGGCGCTTTGCTCCTGTTTTAAGTGACCCTTGTCCACAACGGGCAGCGTTAAGCCTTACCGACGCCGGCAAGGACGGGCGCCTTTCCCACAGGAGTTCGCTCTTGATGTCCATTACGCTTTATGGACGGAAAACATAGCCTCAGTGCGCGTTGGATGCCGAGGGGAACAGAGTTTCGAGGACAAGCCATCGCACTGGACCGTACCAACTCGTGGCAATTATTCGTCAGTCTGGGGGAGCATTCTGTATTCTATTGCTGCACTCACGGTTCTGGGCAGCCATCTGAGATCCTGCTTTTTTTCTTTGCTGGCGTTTATTGCTGATAATTCTATTGTTGTGCTACCATATCCAAGATAAGAAACAGTTGACCTTGCCTTGTTAAAAGGGCCCCGAAGTCATGGAGTGGTAAAATAAACTCCGCTGCCGAACAAGGTAGCAGGCAAACAAGTAGGCATTCCTGTCACGTAGCGGGCAAGTTTTATTCATTTTGGCCAATCACCCGCTGCTTGATATATTTGTACACGTTGACACGTGGGTATATTTACATGGGGTTGTTTAAGTGCCCCGTTCTGCAAAAAAAAAAAAAAAAAGAAACACCCGCTGTTTTTGTCCGGGCAAGAAAATTGTCTCCACCGTAAAGAGTATACAAAAAATTCCTCGGGGCACTTAAGTCTTCTTACCTGCGTTGAAAGCGTAAGCCTAACGATACCTAACAACTTTTGCTGCTGCATTGTTTTTGCGTTGCTTTCTTCGCTTTCGTTTCTTTGTTTTTGGGGCGAATTTCTTCTCCTGGCTTCTTTTCTGCTACACCCGATTTTGCGCCTTCTTCATCGCTTTCGTTTCTGCGTCTTACGGCGTGAATTACATTAGCAAGCAGACTGGCACACGCCACAGCTTTCCTAGAATCAGGGTTCTGCACGGCTGGTGGTCACCTGTTCTATTCACGTGCCATCACTGTCAGGTGTCGCGCGGCACGCACTATTATACAACTCGTGCGTTCCCAATTCATAGTTTTGTGTATTTTGTGAAGCGGGCCCATAAGCCGCAGAAAACTCCGGATTCCTGCCAATCTCTTAAGTGGGTATGTGCCACGCGGAAGAACAAAAACAACATTTTTTCTACCACTGGCAGAATGCGTAGATAGGAGAGTGGTAGCACATCGGGCTGCTATTGTGGAGAGCCGGGTTTAGATCCCATCGGACCACGCATGTGTTTTTTATTTACTCCTTCCATCGAGGAAATTTTCTTGAGCGGACAACAACAACGATGACGACGTTTTTTCGCAGAATGGGGAACTTAAGGCTTTCACCATAAAACACGTGTGATAGGATGGGATTTGAATTAGGGTCTCCACAGTGGTAGCCCAAATCGCCATCTATTGTGCTATCTGCACAGGTTACCAGCGGCTGAACAAAAGTGGTTGCCTTTGGCTACGTTTCAATTTGTGGACAGTTTGGTAGACAGCTTACGAAGCAGTCTAACTAGACGTCTAAAAAGATAAGAATTGGAACGGCGCAGTGGTCCCGAACGCAACACGAACGCAGACGACAACATCGTAGCAGACATGTTGAGAAACCGCAAGCCGCAGGTTTCGAAAATAAAATTACCGTTTTAATTACAACATTACGTGATTTAAAAATTAAGCAAAATCATTTTCACCACTAGTAAATTATACTAATCATTTCAATAAAAGAACAAGTGCTTTTGTAACAACATTATTACGCAAAAATGTGGCGCTGACGTCAGTTATATATTAAGGACAGGAAGGTATCCTACATCATTGCTGATTTTGATGCCGTCTGCTCGAAGCAGTCTTGTTCGAATTGGAACGGAGCTTAACATGGCGGACTGTCCGCGAAGACGACAACGAAGCCGTCTAAAGGGGAATTGGAACGTACCCTTTGTTGTTATTCCTATCTCGAACAACAACAGAACTGGAGGATTGACCGGGAATCGGGAGCTTTGAGGCCTAACGTGCCCGCTTCACAAAATACGCCAAACGATGTACCCTGACCTTTTGATACGCTTTTTTCAGCTTTAATGCTAAGAATAGTCGCACACTGCGCCCAGAAATTTGATGCATTTGGGTCGGGCTGTACTGCATAAACGCGAGCAATGTCAAGCCTGTCCCGTTCATGTACAATTCCAGTATACACATCTGGGCTACACGTGGAAGCACAATCTATTTGATTGATTGTAGGGTTTAGCGCGCCGACGCAACGCAGGCGATGAGGCGCGCCGTAGTGGAGGGCTCCGGATTAATTTTGACCACCTGGGGATCTTTAACGTGCGCCGAAATCTGGTACACACGGGCGTTTTTGCTTTTCGCCTCCATCAGAAAAGCAGCCGCCGCGGCCGGGGATCGCACCCGCAATCTCGTGCGGAAGCACAATCTAGATGCGAGGAGCGCCGGCGCAGAGAGAATCGTTGCAGCCAGCTCGCTATTGCGCATGCGCCTGCTTTTCAGCTGACGCAGGGACGGCGTGTTTCACCGTGCCAAGCGAGATCCAGTCAAGAGGCGGCGAACAGCGAGACTCTTACGATTACAAGAAAACAAAAACAAAGGCGTTATCCCTTCAAAACTAGATAGCGCAGCTGTCGCTGAGAATCATGCCTCCTGGCGCGTTCGTGCTTAGGGCGGAACTTGCTTTTCATCTGCGTGCAGAGGACCGTAAACGTGGTGGTCATGTCTCCGCGTAGCCGTACACGTTTCGTCTCATTTCCGCACAAGTGCGCGCACGGGGCGCCGCCGCGATAAGTGTAAAAGGGTGCGTGCGACGCTTCGCGGACAGAATCGACCCCTCCTCACGGGATCGTTCGGTCGGCCCAGTTTAAAAGCGCAGGGCGGCACGAGCGAGACGGGTCATTTATCATTCGAACCGGACACGCCGGGTCAACTCGCTTAGTCCTGTCTCGCGAATTTCGCGTGCGCGGCCGCGCGCAATCGTTTTCCGGTCGCTGCTGGGGAAGAACGTCTCGCGCGCGAATGCGCGGTGGGCGTCGGTGTTGGCGTGCCTTAATGTGGGAGCGGTCGCCCGAGAGCCGCGGCCAAGAAAAATAAAGGCTTCCTAGACACACGTTGCTTCGGTGTATGGCAAGCAGGACCCCCCTAAGAGCGCGCGAACAGGAGCAGATAACGCGGAATTCCGATCGCGGCGTACCAGTAATAAATTCGTCAGTAGCTTTCCGGTATGGCGATGTGGTTCCGCCGATAAGAGCGCGTGCGGGGGGAGCCGGAAGCGGACTGCATTAAGCTGCAACTCGTTGCGTCGCCACGATCAGTCGGGTTTCATCCGTAATACGATTGCCACTGGCGGCAACCTGGCCTTGTCAATTTAGACATCTCGCCACGCCCGCAACCCCCTGGCGGGTTTTGCATGGAGAATGGCGACGATGATAGCGATATCGAGCCTTGCCAATTTAACGCCCCGTGTGTCCACTCTTCGAACATTGCGTAATCAGGTCGTATATGTACACGCACACACACCGCCACCTGCAATCAGGAACCCTAAGAGGTATTCCTTATTCCTTGTTAACCGGAACTGGTTTCTGGGCATAAAATGCCCTTAGCAGTACCAGAGTCCTTCAAAGCATTGAAGGACCCTGGCAGTACTAAAAGCCGTCTTCAAATTTTGTGCGTGCTTGCGTGTGTGCTAGTGCGCGCGGAGGCTCACCGCATATGCAAAAATAAAACCCACCCGTCAGTGCTAAGGATGGCATCTAGGCTGCACGATTACCGAAGCAGAAATAATTCCCCTTTGACCAAAACTTCGTTGATGATAAGAATAAAATTTCGGCCAAGTTATATGTAATGATGTAGTCCAGGAGGCGGAGAAATAATTAATCGTATAGTGGCGTAGCTGAACTGATACCAGAAAGGACAAAAATACAGGACGTTGCTACATAAAATTCGATGTTGGTGTTGTAGTTGTAGTTGTTGTTGTACCTTTCCTGATGCACATACCCATGTGTGGGATTGGCCAAGAAACGGGCTGGCTTTTGGGGGTTATATCAGAAAAATTGCCAAGCCTTTCCCTACTCAGCGCATGCGCACGCGAGGGATTGGCCGAGGCGAATTGAGTTCAAGAGGGAATCGGATGAATGTATCCTGAAAGCGAGCTTCCATTCACTTGAGGGTACGAGCCCGGCCCCTCCTGTGCGCACCTAGCGCCGTCTACTGGTTCACTTGGAATACTCCTATCCCCCGCTAAACGAACCCCGCCGTTCTTCCTGAGTAGGCTAAGGCCACAATCGCTGGTTTTGGGGCGAACGGCTTGTATTCGAGCCCCAGCTTTTCCGACATTTTTGCAAGACCCATGGTCATAATTTTAACAGCAGATCTCTTTAAGCTCTAGCTTGGTCCACTGGCGTTTTAAAAAGACATGCCAAGAAAAAATTCCTCCGGCAAGACAGGGATGACCTTCACCCAGCCGCGTAGGGAGACAAGCCTCGCCTAGCTATGACGTCATATCTATGACCTCCTAGGCATGACGTCATAGCTGAGCTCTGTCTCCCTATAACGATTTCTTTCGCAAACATTTCCCTATTCGGTCACCCCCCCCCCCCCCCTCTGTGATGGTATGCCTCGGTGCAATGGAAAGCCTCGTGTTATGAAACCTTAATCGCCACTACCTCTCTCGTCACCGTGGTCAAAGTACACCTTGGCAACGCATGCGGGCATGCATGCCGAGCTAGAGCTTAACAGCATCTCTGTAAAATTATACCAAATACTAGTATAGGCAGGGCACATTGCATCGGACGGTTAGAAGCCCGCGGTCGTGTGTTCACCCGTCGTGCACGCATAAACGGTAGCAGCGGCTTCCAGTAGCTGCTCCCGCCAGCCACTGGGACCTTTTGTATACTGTTGAATTTGGAACGCAGCCACGAGGTCAAGGCCCACGCCAGCGCTTTTAACGGCGATGCTGTTTAATCCGGCTTTGCGACGCGAACGTGCCCAGGAGAACCTCGCAGAGCGATGACGTCATCGCGGGCTCCGGCACCGTTCGACCTTCGAGAACACTCTGCCCAGCGTTCGTGGCGTGATCTCTCGCGTGCTCTTCTCCTCGCCAGCTCTCGTGCGTTTGCGCATGAAGTGAGAACACAGAACAGCTGCGCTATAGACGCCCAGTTCGCGAAGCCGGTTGCAGCCGGTTCTATCGCGTGCTAAAGCGGAACACTTTGGGAGAGACGTGAAAGCTTGCTGACTTTAAAACGATCCGCGCCTGCCAGTAATTGAGTACTGTCAGCGGCAAGTTCAAAAATCCACGTGAGGGGCAACAGCCGGGTCTCCGACAAAGTGAGAGGGGCCGTCAGCTCTGCTGTTGCTCCACCCGTGCAACGCTAGTGCAAACTGCGCCTTTTTCTTTTCCGTGAAACGTTACTTTGGCTCACTGTTGTATACGTATTCTTTTCGTAAATCAGGGTTGTCCGGTATCTTCGAGGCCGGTTTAGGGACGGGGCGCGACGCATCAACAGTTTAATGAACTTTCTGCACTGTACCTAATGGACCTAACTTGTACCTATTTTGGAACAGAATAACTCTCACTGAGAGAACACTCCTGGACAGATTAGGAGGGACGTCCCCTGTCGACAGACAGCATCGGGATGTGCCAATCGAACAGCGAGAGAAGGTTGCTGTAGCGCCCATACCGCGCAACATGCATCCAGTCCACCATGCAGGCAGAAGAGAGGAAAGAGCCCGTGCCAACGGAAAGGCCAATGACAATAGGGACCGCACGGTCTATACTGATGCGGTAGACTACTCCAGAAGTGTATCCTTGAGGGCCGCTGTGACAACTGCAACCTCTCCCTTCACCTGCATCACCCTTCCCTGCACGACCACTGACCAAGCAAAAAAGGCTGTCATTGCCTTGGCCATCTCTCAGATGAACGCAGATACAATTATAACAGATTCGCAACAGGTATGCCGAAACTTCCTCCACGGAAGAATGTCCAAATTTGCGTTAAACGTTCTCCTTCAATGACCGCTTCACCGACGAGTAAAAATACAATTGACGCCAGTCCATTTGATTCTCCAGGGCAATAACCCCACCCATAAGACGGCCCGAGAGCCCACCCACCAACACCAAGCACCTCCAGTGATAGAGGCCGCGAGCCCGCTGCTCACCTACCACGAGATCACTCAGCATTACAGGCTCGAGCGCGGGGTTTACCTCCGGGCTCACGATTCCTTAGCGAAAGCCCAGGAGAGATCACTTCGGCTGCTTCAGACAAACGCGTTTCCGCACAATACGAAATTGCACCTAATATGTTCCACCAGTACTACCACTCAGTGCCAGTTTTGTTGCGAACCTGGCACGCTCTACCATATGGTGTGTGTGTGTTTGTGGAAGGGGGGAGGGGAGGAGGTGGTAAAAAAAAAAAACAAGTTAAAATTCCTCGTCCGTCTCATGATCAGTGGGAGAGCGTGCTGTCCAGTTCTATGTCTGGACGGTTAGGTTCGGTTGACGGAAAGGGCCGTGGAAGCTAGCATCCCGAATGTGGTCCTGGAATGAGGACACCACTTCGGAAATTTTTTTGCTAATGACGTTTATTCTCTCTCTCTCTCTCTCTCTCTCTCGTCTATCTTCCTCTGATCTCTCGTCTTCATCTCTCCACTCATCGTATCTCTCTCCTCCCTCATTCGTCTCTCTATCTCTCATCTCCTCATCACTCTCTATCTCGTCCACTCTCTCTCTCAATTCCGCCTGAACGAAGGCACATGCAACATGGGGAATGTGCTCTAGACAAGGCATGTAAATACCTTGCAATTAATATTCCTGTTTGTTTCCCTGCCCAATCAGGTGGTTCATTTTCGCATTTTATTCACTCGAAGGTTTGTCGCTGAGGTCAATCACTCTCTAATGTTGTTCTTTATGCAACAGAAGCCTGAACCCATGGAGTTTCATAGTAATATATACTACAGGGAAATCTGGCGCTGAAATCGCGGGCCGCCGTGGGCGGCGCCATTGCCGCTAGCGACATTCCTCGCCTACTTGGCTTAGCTAGCCATATGGAATCTTTTTTTTTTTTTGAAGCCAAAATCAAGAAAAAAAAAGGGTAACATGAATTTCTTATTCGTCGTGCATAAAGCTTCTAAACAATTCCTGACAAATAAATCTTTCTGGAGCTTCAGCTTTATAATAACAAAACAAATCTGATTAAGCTTATGCAGTAATATTGTTGCCTTCTTTCAGCCAGAGCCAACTTTCCAGCCTGTTCAGGAGCCATAGCCATGACAATGGACGTGGAAAGTGCCTGCCTGGTACATGGCGGAACACTCGCTGAAGCGCGGCTCCCCTAGACAGTGGCGCCAGATTTCCCTCTAGTATATATTAGTAAGAAACTCTATGCCTGAACCTCTGCCTCAGAACTTGCACGCATGTACGGGTATAATGTCGCATCATCATTCTCTAACTCGAGCCCGGATTATGATGATGTGGACGCTCATGAGAAGCAGATAAGGTACCGTATGAAAGTGAAAATGACTCGTTGGTAGCTCACAGTAAGCCTTTTACACCGCTTTAAGTTGCATGTCAACGCTTCGGGCAGGAATGTTTTACGCTAGCATAGCATTACTGAGTACTTCGGAATAATTTTCAGCGTGCTAGTACGTTATTTTGGTAACGACGGATTTTATGCCGATTTGTGATTGCGGAATAAGTGGATTGGAAAAGGAGTTTTATACAAGCGGCCTTCATTTAACTGGTTTATGCAGTAATTGATGGCTTCGAAATAGAGTGGCCGACGAAGTTGTCGGTCTCTTCCATGTCTGAAAACTTGGGCACCAGCCGCGTCTGCATTTGCACGCATGCGCACACGCGGTGTTCAACTTTCAGACGGGAAAGAGACGGTGAACCTATAGCCGGTAACTCCGGATGAAGTTTATCGATCACTGCATAAAACGGCTTGGCGAAGGGCGCTTGTGTAACACTCCGTTTTCCAGTCCACTGTTTTCCGAAGCACAAATCTACATATAATTCGTTGTCTACCGAAATGATGTCCTCACATGGTGAAAATACTTGCGAAGCACTCAATAATGCTATGCCAGCATAAAACATTCCCACCCAAAGTTCTAGCCTGCTCTTAAAGAGTTATAAAAGGCTCATTGTGAAATATCAATGAGAGACGATTCATTTTCGCTGAAACAATGCGAAATCCCCAAACCGTCCACCATTCTAATCCTTCGCGTTTGATGGAGCGGCCATAGTCATGGCCCACAGCATCTGACAACACGCAAGCTTCTACACATGGACGCTGAAGTTAGTTGTAAACATAGTCAATTACCCTAAAAGATTAAAATTTAGAATGCATTTCTTCAATCCGATTTGTGGGCATTTCTGGAATTGAAAAGTGCGTTCGGAAGCGTCGTTTCCGTGGCACGATCACCCCCTCCCCCCTCCCCCCCGATTTGTTGAAGTCGGCTCTGACGCCACACCGGCAAGTCCCCAAGGCTATATTATCGCGGATGCCTGGAAAGTTTAATTTTTACAACCTGCCCGTGAACAAACAAACTAAAATTCTATATTGCAACCGTGAAATCGGTTAAACCAAAATTTGAAAGTTGAAGAAGCATAAAAACTCGTTTAGAACAATGTGACGTCATTACGCTAGTTGGTGTGGCGGCCGTGAAGGGCAAATGAATTTTTTGTTCGGCGGCCTAGTACAGACAAACTAATACTTCAGAGTGTCGCTGCATAGCCAATTAAGTGATTATATGGGTCCCATTGTCCAATGTATTCACAAATAAGACATCTGTAAGTTCACTTCACTTCATTTTAAAGCTTGTACCGACTGGTTGGCCTTATCCAACCATGTGAACTTCAAGACGGCCGTATATTTCGTGTATACTATCGCAGTGACGGGTATGTAAAGTGCTTTTTCTGTGAGGGGGGTGGGGACGAAGGAGGAGGGAAGAGGAGAACTTATACATCATGCAAAAAGAGGATAAGCTGCTGGCTGCTACAATTTGATTAGCTACCGAAGGTAAAGGGCCATAAGCTAGCGAACGCAATTAGCTGCATTCATCTCTGCGGCAGGGCATGAAGCTTCAGTAACAAGACTTGGCAGCCTCCACGGCTGCCCAGGGCTTTTCGGATGGGTCAGCGGTTATATGCTGCTGCCATCGCCGACGCCCGTAAGAGCGGCCTAGAAGCGCACAGAACCGCGTCCCCGCATTGCTTTTGTTGGTGTTCGAGCACTCTACCAAGACGCAGCTGTTTTTTGAAGTGCTCTAATAGTACTATTTGCTTAAAGACATCACCATAACAAGTTGTTTTGGGCGCGGACAGGCAAAAAATTGGCCGCGTATCTGCTCAGTAGTGCAAATGTCGACAACAGACGATAGTCTTTATCGACTTTTGCCAAGCAAATGCCTCCTTTCGCTTTCCCGCTCACCTCTCATTTTGTTCCTCTTGCGTCGCGCTCCTCCCAAGGTAAAGACGCCAAAGGTTTGCTTAAATCATTTTAAATTTCCCGCGTTTCACTGCTCCAAACCGGGTGTGTCGATGCGAACGCTGCCGTACGGCGAAGACGCGCGTGAATCGAGGCACCCTACTTCAACGTTTATAGAACCGGGTTTCCCTACTCCACGTGCGTTGCAAGAAGAACATGGAACCTATCTAGTGGAACCTTTCGTAACTGTTGCCGGTTGATTTCTTAAAATGGCGCCAGAAGCTATAGTGGCGCGGGCGACAGCAGGCGACGGCGGAGTGAATTTTTTTTTCTGCAGTTGATGAAGTATTTAATTTTGCAAAAATCAAGCATGTGGGATTTTTTTTATAAAGGAACACTGCAAATATCACTTCTGTATTAATCTGTTGTCTTATATTTGCGTAATGCCTTGTTCTTCTTCAACAATGTTGACAAGTATGAACATTGCACCGGGCTTAGATGGGTAGATTTAGCTGTGACTATATAAGACTATTGCGCAGGCATTGTTTTACTTTAGCCGGGCGGCTGAATCGAGTCACAGACAGACAGACGGACAGACAGACAGGATGAATGAAAGGGGGCTCTCGGTTCCATGGGGAACCGACTGCCCCATTTGCAAACAACCCGAAACTGTAGAGCATGTTTTTCTTCATTGTTGGGCCGCAGTGTTCCTTTGGGATGCCTCCAACGGTCACTCCAGAAAGATTTTCCACTTAGTCCACACGGTATTCGTTTTTTGTTCATTGATAGAGAGGATGGTGTACCATTTGACAGTGTCATGTTGTTAGGTCTGCACAGCATTTGGCTTTCTCGCATGGCTTGGCTGCATTGCGATGTCGACGCGCGGCCAACGAGACAGTATTTTAGGGAAAGTGTGTCACAGTTTGTTGAAGTTCAGAGAGCGAAGAACTCTCCGCCAGAGTGGTTGTCTAAAATTGAACCCCTGACTACGCTTAGGGAATTTTAAATGACAACACCGGCCCTGTTGGGCATGGCGGCATTACTGTGATTTTTTTCTTTGTCATTGTACCTGATACCTGGTGTTGCTGTCTGAGATGGGCAATAAAGAAAAAAAAAGACAGACAGACCAAAATTTCTGGGTTTAAGTAGCCCAAGAAAGACTATCTTCTTTAAAAGAAGCGAAAGAGAACCGAAGCACTGCATGAGCCACTAACAGCCACGCAGTGCGACTACCGTAAGCACCGCGGAGAGGCGGCGGCAGGCGGCGCAGCGATCGCGATACTCGAGGCGTATATACGCCTTCGCGCTCACCTCCTTCTCATTGGAAATTCGTTCCTTTTCTGCGACTGAGCGTTGTAGCAGTGTGCCACACAACTGATTTAGTGCTTCGAAAAGGCGCCGCTCACTATCAGACTCAAGCTCGGAAGAATTTGTCGGTACAGTCGTTAGCGTGGCAGGGGAAGACAGATGTCTCTACGTTCTCTGTCGGACCCAGCCAGAGCTTCCAGCCAAGGAAGGCCGTGAGGTGCACACGTGTCCGTCCGGCGCAGGCGAGCCGAGAACAAGGAGTTA
This sequence comes from Haemaphysalis longicornis, assembly GCA_013339765.2. Classification (NCBI taxonomy): domain Eukaryota; kingdom Metazoa; phylum Arthropoda; class Arachnida; order Ixodida; family Ixodidae; genus Haemaphysalis; species Haemaphysalis longicornis. The sequence continues at coordinate 34,826,320 of CM023456.1, read as the reverse complement.
TGAAGAAGTGCGCGCAGACGAAAGCACCTGGCTCTCGCTTTGCACGCAGCATACAAGCGACCGTAGTACGACGGCCTGTGACGCGCCGGGGAGCGTCTCGTCGTCGTTGCGCTGGCATTCGGCTGGGCACGGCGCAGCAGACGCAGCACCGTCTAATAGCCGTCGCTAATAGGCCATTTGTGACCATTTGTTACGCGCAAATTACGCGGTCATCAATAATTGCGGGGGGGAGCGCTGTGCTGGCGCCTGCGATGGCGCTGCGGGCTACGCGGTTCCGCATGCGCGCCCAATCCTGCTACACGCTGCAGCGCTGCGCACACGCGGGTGACTGTATTACACTGGGCCCGTTCAGCTGCGTGCGTCTGTGTAGGATGTCCCGGGGAGGTGGTCTGGGAAGGCACCAGTTCCGGCGGTAGTCGAGTTAAGCGGGACTCTAATGCCGAGAGGTTACTATTATGAGCCGAAGCGCGAACTCACGCGCACAATGGACACACTTGCGCTTACTAACATCTCTGAGCAGGGATTGTGTATGTACACGTTACCGCAATCCAGCCTGACAACTCCATGGATGCACACAAGCAAAAAGCCGTCTGCAAGCAAAAAAAAAAAAAAAGCACAGAGGTGCTAGTTCCTTTTTTTGTATGTGTGGATACTAAAATGAAAAAAGATGCGCCGTGAGTGGTATCCAAGTACGCTGTCTTCGGATAACGCGTACGATTCTTTTAATTGAGCTGTTGCGCGGCTGAATTCCCCTCCATTTATGCCACATGTGTGGCGTGGCAGCATTCCGGCCAGTCGACTGCTTTTTACACGTCATATGCTCTCTATGTCCCGGCCTCGAGTTGAAAAGAAGGTACCCTCTTTCCTGGCGGTTCGGGTGGCACTGGTCACCATCCACAAGCGCCGGGAACACATACGTTTCCACTAACACACGAAACATAGCAACCCCCTCAGCTCAATCCGTGGGGGTTTCAGGCGGAATCGAAATGTTGTGTTTACGGGTGGAAGTGTGCGTGCGTGTGCGTGTTCGTGTGCGTGTGTGCGTGTACGCGTGCGTGTGCTTGTGTGTGCGCGTGTGCGTGTGCGTGTGCGTTGTGCGTGTGCGTGTGCGTGTGCGTGTGCGCGCGCAGGGGGCGGGGGATGTTGACAGTCATGCGGGACTTTTTGCCGTCACAGAGCGGCCGCATTAAATGACAATATCCAGTGCGCGACACAAGAGGTGGTGATTTTGCCGCATAGTCAGTTTTTATAGAACTACACGCAGCTTAATGGAGGCACAAGGCATAAAGTCGTATGCAAGATGGCGGAAGTCCAGCAGAGAGGTATTCCTTGGTTTCATCGGCATCACATATATTGAAGCAGAACCCCGGCAGTCCGCATGAAGACGCTGTAAAAGCGTTCGGGGTTCCTATGGTGCACGATTTCAGCACCAATTCCCTTCTACGTATGGCACCGACAACGTGCATCTGCAGGGAGGTGCGAATGTTCTTATCTCGCTCCCTACGTAAGGATGGCGTCAAATAATAACAAAAAAACGAACACGCGTTTGGTAGGGAACAAAGCAAAATTTATATAGACGTTGGCCCGCTCGCTCTGCTTTTATATTTCCAAACTCCGCTTTTATAATAGAAAGCGCGCTAGATGGATCGCGTAGGTCGCCTCATCAGTAACTGTCGGTGAGATTAGGGTCAAAGGATGGGCTTCCGGTGTGAGAGCCGAAAATACCTCCGAGACCACGAGCTGCCTTCAGATTCACCCGCACGTACGCGAATATCCGTGCTAAGAATGCGCAAACGCAGCAGCAAAGTTCTCTCCTCCCGCAACGCACGACCCCCGAAGACGGATCACCGTGCGGTGGTTCGTTCTTGCTGTTGAGCGCTGGTATATCCCGGCCCCCGTTACGCGCCGTGCGTAATCCTGAACGGTGCGTTTGGCACGGAATGTTCACGGAGGATATTTCTTTCCACTCACAAAGGAACAATAAAACGCGTGTTTCAACGTACGAGACCTCTAGCTCGACTTTTCTGTTAGCGGTATGTAGAAAATGTATACAAGGTTCCTGTGTAAGTTATCGAAGGAAAGCTTAGCTGTACTGCAGGAAATTAACGAAGGGTAGGACGAAATTCACTCATCAGAGTCTAAGCCGTGCTGCGAGTTGGGACATAACGAGAATGTTGAGAACGAGAAGTGCAAATTCGCCCTCACATACGTCGGCCACCTGAGGTTGCCGACGTATGTGAGGGCGAGTTTAATTAATCCCTTTTCCCGCCGCCGTGGCTCAGTGGCTAAGGCGTTGTGCTGCTGAGCACGAGGACGCGGGTTCGATTCCCGGCCGCGGCGGCCGCTTTTCTGATGGAGGCGAAAAGCAAAAAAATTAAAGCCGTTCCACTCAATGTGAAAGCTGTCGACAGTGCAGAGCAATGATTCGCCATAATGGGCTGTACCGCCTCTTCATTTTATATTCAGCGAAACGTGTGAAGTGATGATACATTATTTGTGTTAAATGCCCATGATTTACTACCTAACATATATGCTGACCTAATTTTTTGAGCTATGGTAAACATACTTTTCTCCTTTATTATATTTTGTAATTATACATATGTATGTGTATATGCATGTATAGATGTGGATATGTATATGTATGCGTGTTTGTATTGCATTGTCCATAGTTTCTTCGAAAATCTCTTATTTACCATTTGTATTACTTTCATATTCATCAAACTTGCACTTTTTGCGTTCTTATTCCAAGTTGGAAAATACTTGCTTCTGGAAAATTGTGTGTACTCGTGACGCACGTGATAACTATTGTATATTACAAAACCGTACCGGAGAAAATAAAATGGGGGGTCTTGGGCTCCGGCAAGCTGCAAATGTGCAGCTTTTTCCCTATTCCTCCCTCTCTTTCTCAAGAGAATAAATAAAGATTTGATTTGATTTGATTTGATTTATCCGCTTACTGTTACCACCGGCCCCATGCAATTCAAATTTCCCGCCTTCGCAGTGCTCGCGCTCCCCCTGCCTGAAACTGCGCCGGCGGGAGTTCTGTTCTCTCTGTGCTTTTCTCCCCGCACGTGCCGCCGTTGCATTGCCACATTTTGCGTTTACGCAAAAAACAACCCAACGGGCGTCCTTAACTAAAGGAACGCGGGCGCTGCCGGTTAATTACGTATATTTTCCTCAAATGTACCTATAGTTTTCTTTGCGCTAAACAATGGGAAGATGTATGACAAGTGCCAACATTTCACGAGTTTCGAACGCTTATGACTACATAAACCACTTGGCTTTCGAAGCCTCTGGGGTACGCCGCGAACAACAGCGTTACCCCGGGACGCCGCCTTGGGGCTCTATATACTTGGGTCGAACGAGTGAGCTAGGACGACAAGGCGAGCGCCTAAAGTGCTGTGCACTTAAAACGCCCGTGTGTTCGAGATTTCGGCGCGCGTTAAGTATCTCCAAATGGTCAGAATTAACCCGGAGCCCTCCACTACGGTGCGCCTCATCGCCTGCGTTGCGTCGACGCGTTAAACCCTACAATCCATCAATCAATAATTAATCCGTTCAGAAATTGCTATGAGAGCGGGAAGTGGGGTGCTGCATGTGTAGAAGGCAATACAGGGTTGTGTGGTGTGAACATTCACGAGTCGTGAGACAAGCAGTTTAGCGAAAAGAAGAGCGATCCGGTAATGTAAACGAGGCATGTAACGCTGAAAAAATTGAAGCAGGTCACTCAACGTGAAACGTGTCAAGTGCGGAGCAGAGATTCGCTAAAGCGGCTGTGGTGCCCTCTCTTGACTATTTTCAGTATCATCCGGACGTTGATACCGAAAGTAGTCCCAGAGAGGGCACCGCAGCCCCTGAAATGAAACTAAAACACTAGATTAAGTTTTAATTAACTTGGAGCAATTAATGCGTTAGTTCATAATTTTTCCTTATATTTTTGCGTACCTATTTGCGGCCTAGCAACGGCAGTTTCCATGGCAACAGCGCAGCGCAAAGATATCCCTCAACACTATGATAATGTGTGCCTCTGTGGCGCAATGGGTTTGGCACCGGTGTCGTAATGCGAGGACCTCAGGTGCCATCCCGACCAGCGGAAGCGGTGATCTTTTCGAAGCCTATATTTGGGTGCGTGGCACCGCGTGACAACGGCGGCTAGATACCGTGTCCCCGGACGAGCGACGATGACAAGGCGGCCCGTGAAATGCTCCCTCTTAAATTGTGCCAAAATTTGGGGAATCGTCTACTTATGGGTGAGCATTCACGCCGCTTCCTTTTTCTAACACGAAAGTGTTTTATTACGGGATTCACGAAGATTTCGCTTACGTGATATCCGTCACGGAAGTGACGCCAATACAATGAAGCAAGCGGCCTGTAAAGGGTGCTCCCCTGCACATAGGGTCTTTTTGCGGGGAAGCAACTTCTAGCACTAAAGAGTACGTTATACTTCGGGTTGTTCGTTTTCGGGTTTTATATTTTAACACGAAAGTCTTTTATGCCGGGATACGCGAAGATTTCACTGATGTCATATCCGTTACGGAAATGACGCCAGTACACCTTTGCCGAAGCGGCCCGTCAGCAGGATGTCGCTCATCAAGCACACCGACAAGACAGCCGCCGACCCGCAAACCATGCTCAGCTGCAGATTTCGCTGCACATTTCACTTTCGTGTTTTTTCGATTCCTATGACCGAGGAATCAACCACAGTTTTTTTAAGTTTGTGAGAAATAACGTACACGCATTATACCCTACTATAACGATTGATTGGTTTGGATTTCCTAAATGCCGTATCATTAGAAGGACAAGTTTGCAATACTCTGCATGTACTAAATAACAAACTACAAGTTTAGGATTCTTGGTATATTAATATTTTTATTCGCCGCATTACTGATAAACATGAACTGCAGCCGAAATTCTACTGGTGAGCCCCGCAATTTAGTGTTTTCAAATTGGAGTCCTAGCTGCTCCAGCGCTTTAAAACGCCTGAGCCGTGTTCCTTCCCCGAAATCTGTTTGAAAAGGAGCTTAAAGAGCGTGGCGCACAATGAATCGGGCCACGATGTTTTCTTGGGCGAGCCTCTCCCGAAGAAATGAATGGCCTAAATCGCTTCAACGCTTAATCCTTGCACAAGGCTTACACTTTGAACCTGGCCTAAGCACGGGAGCGTTTACTTCGCACATTTGTTTAGAAAGTTGACTAAGAACGTTTTGTCCTGTCTAAATTGTCCCGCCCTGCATAATATGAAAAAAACGACACTACGTTTATTTATATTATAAGCAACTACATTTGTGTCTTAGGCTTTGTTTTGAGGACAAGTATTTCTAGTCGTTCACAGACTTCTACACGCTGTTTCTTACTCTGAAGTGGGTTCATTTACCACTGGGTCTTATTTATTAAACCCGTGTCATGGTCAAATGACAAAGTTTCCTATTATAAAGCATTTTTTTACATTAGCTACTAAGCTGGATCACAAAACACAGTGTTCTTGATCGTTTACCAAGCCATCGTTCTGCGATTTTCGCCTGTACTAAGTCTGCATATTTGGCCTCAATCTTTCGTCTCTGTATTGTCGTGTCCTATTGGCGCCTGTATCTGTCGTATCTTGTGTTCTTCGTACACGTCTGTTTAGGGCCACATTTTCTTTTTTCTTAATTATGTTAGCAGATTTTATGTAATTCATTAAGGACAGCCGCTATTACCAGCATAGCTAAATTGCGCATCTTTATAACGCAGAGTCATTTCCTGTAACGACTACATACCTTATTCGTAAATTTAGAAGTACAGCAGAATGCTGGTCATAACGAAATCGCTTTATTAGAGTTCTCGCTTAAGTCGACTTTTTTATTGGTATCAACGGCAGTTCAGGAAAAGCAAATCATCCCTATTTTGAACGCAGTACCGCTTTTAACAAAGTCAGTCTTCTGCCCAGAGGATTTTGCTTTTAACAGTTTACTGTATCATTTTGCAATTAGATAGCACGAGCGTCTGGTCGTAAATTTCGTTGTCAGCGGAAAGGTTTGATTTTTTGTGATATTCCCCATACCGCTACTTAGAAGCTTATTTCGGCCAGGTGAACAAGCAGGAATATTTTTATTAACTACACGATGGCTTAAGTTCCCCAATGCAGTAGTATTTCTTGACGCACCGGTCCTAATACAGAAAAGACGGAACAGCTACGGAATTCCCAGATAATGCGATCGCATAGCTAAGCTTCGCCAGTGCGAGGTCATTTGCGGCAGAGTAATTTGCATTACTGCGATGGGAACATTCCAGTTGGGTGCAATGTACTTACATTTTTCCATGGTTGCGTTGACCCAGGAGCCGTCCTCGTGGAGTCTTTCCAGAGTCCCAATGCCTTTCTTTCTCTCACGGAGTTGAAACCGAAACAAGTGAGCGTCTACAGCTCGTTTGAAGCAAAACTGTCGCGAATTTATAGGCACCCACCGATGCCTCTCGCCTATTCGTTCATCCTAACATTGCCCTTTATTACGTTGCTGTTTCCCACAAAACAAGCCTGCAGAATAGGAGGCTCCCGGTCAGATCAAATTTCACTCGTTGCGAACATCCAGCGCAGCCGCCTCAGGTAGGGTACCGCTGTTCTGCCACCATGCATGCGCTTCTCTATCGGAAACCTAGAAACCCGGCCACTCCTGGCTAGCGTGTCGCGCTCTCTTCGACGTTCCGTTGTGGGCGGGCGGAAGCTCAGCGCGACGTTGAAACGCCGGATTGCCAGCCGTTCCCACATTTCACCTTTTCGTCGTATTTTGTTCCTGCGCGCACACATAAACAAGCGGGCTCCATTTCTCGCCTCACCTTCTGCTGGCCTGGAGACGGGACGCTCCGGGGTGGCAGAAAAGCGAGAAAAGCGCCTGGCAACGCGGACCGCGACTGCCTCGCCAGCGCCGCCTGCGCTCCCTGGCTTCGCTGCACGACCCAAGTGCTATGCGGCGGTGCTGCATGCACGGCACGGGGCTCAGCGCCACGGTCGCGTTTTCGGTCGCTTCCCTTTTCACTTTCTCTCTCCGAGGCTGCTCCTTCTTTCCTCGAGTGGCCGGAGAGCGTATCGACCCGGCTAACGCCACCTCCCAGCCGACTGCTTCCATATACGGAGCATCACGAGAGAGGAGAAGAGAGAGCGGAAGGAATGAATGGAAGAGAGCCGCAGCTTTCTGGTCCTCACTCTTCATTTTAATGTTCGTTCATTTTTTTCTCCTCTTCAACGCGAAATGCTACTTTTTATGCTTTCCGCTTGCTCAACTGTTGTTTCGCAAGCTGGAAGGAAAGTTTATGATGGCCGTATTTTATTACTGCCGTTCCTTGCTTGAAATTGTTTAAACTTTTTTTTTTTTTTTCATTTGCTGCCGACCCCGGTGGAGACTTCCAGGCCCCAATCCCCTCTTTGAATACGGACCTTGATTAGTAATCCCCTTCCTTCCATCCCTCTCCCCACTCTACGGCAAACGCCCTCCTTGCTCCAATAAAAAGACTCAATCAATCAATCAATCATTTGCTGGCTATTTAAGAATGCCCTCTTTTGTGCTGAAAATATGAGAGGGCACGCTGAATAGACAGAACCTCCGAGAATGCAAGAAAAGAACGGCTTTGCTTGCCCGCCTTATTTTCAAATGAGAAGATACCACCATCTTTTGATTTTACTTTAATTTCGGTTCCAATAATTTCGGTTTTTTTTCCTCCTCCTCCTTAAAACACTATACAAGGCGAAATTACTGGGTACTTGGGCTTATAAGTTGAACAAAATACAATAAAGACAAGACTTCAAATAGCTCGGGCAAGGAAGGTTATTCCTTAGCTTATGTTATATTTGACTAATACCATCAATAAACACGCATGTTAGCTAAGTGAATTATTCCTATCATTTGTAGATCCCTACTTAATGCGTATACTTGTTGAGGTGAATCTGCTTCAGCCCGTGTAAACCGGCGAATATACCTCCGCCGCAAACTTCTTTGACAGAACTTTTCTGCATTTCCTTTCATTAGAACAGATCCGAAAAAATTAGAGCAAAGATGCCGCATTTTGCTCCCACTGCCTCTTCCGTTTAGCACGCAGCTTCGATAAGGAAAGAAAACACAGTTACATTAACCGTTTGAGTTAACTGCATGATTAATAGGTGCATAAGTATAAGTAATGACTTTGAGCCGCAGGCCGTAAATCCGCAAGCACACGCTTAAAGCGCAAAATGTCTGCTTGTGAAAACTACAGTGTGCTTCAGAATCTCAGCCTGGCAGTCCGCCATTGCCACTTCTCAGTGCTGCGAGAAGTGAACGAGCTGGGAGATTCTGGTTCGTAGGGCCGGGATATGCAGTCCAGGTGTAGAACCAACAGCGCAAAGGGGAGACGGGAAAGCGAGACAAGATGAGGCGTTGTTTGCGCAAACTGGTCGAGCTTACGACCATCGTCCAGCGCATCGTCTTTTGTTTCAAATTCTCATCCGTCTCTGCGCTGCTATAGTTTTACATTCAAGCAAAATCGGCTGGCTTAATTCAAATACCATCGTCCATTGGAAATCAAGGCGCGTGGAGCCCGCGAAATACAAACGCCAACGTCTAAACCCAGCGCCGGACGAGTGCACGTCATCACTTGAGTCATAATCAGATTCAATTATGGGACTTTAACGCGCCGAAGCTACACCTGAACTATGAGGTTCGTCGTATGGGATTAATATTAACCACTTGGGGATCTTTAACGTGTGTCGAAATCTCGACTCCCGTGGGTTTGTCGCTTTTCACCTCCGTCTGAAAATCAGCCACCGCGACCGAGATCAAATCCGCGTCCTTGGGCTCCGCAGCACAACGCATCAGCCAATGAGCCACCGCGGCGGATTCACTTGAGTCATGCTGTTTTCCGAAAGCAAAAGCATGCTTGCGTCGTCAAGCATGGTGTTGCATGCATGGCTGCGTGAATATGAATAGTGAGCTGGTTTACTTCAGGTAAAGGTGAGCTGATTGACTTTCACAAGCTCACTCCAATTAGTGGGCGATCTCACGTAGGGCAATCATAAACGAAATCGAGGCTTGACAAATCCTCCCTATCTGGCCAATACATACGTTATGGAAGAAATCACCGATCATAGGGTCGTCCATTGCTTACTCTCACTCCCAAGAACAATCAATACTGAAGTACAAATCTTTATGCATGCAATACGGTAATCCACTTCTCCTTGAAATACGCTCAATAATCTAAAACCCTCATTGCATAGGTATTATTAACATACTCGAGTCAGTCTAGAATAAAGACAACTAGCCAAACTTGCCGCCGTTCTACAGTCTAGAAAGATGCTCTGCTTATGCGGGCTACTTACTGGCAGCACCTACGTATGTTTTGGCTGAACAACCTGAATCTGGCACCGCTTGCCATTGCACCACCCGCAAAATTCTCCCGTTTTTTTTTTTTTTTTCTCACGTGTTCAACCCTGGTGCATCGCAGGTGGCTCTGACATGTATTTGTCCTGACCTTTGCATTTCTGCACATATCAGCCAAACATACAGAGCTAGATGCCATCTTTGCACAAAGTAAAAAGGATAAAACCTCTATTTTCATAATGACTCCAAACAAGTAAATTCATTGAGCTATAGTGTTGTGATAATAAGAGGAACACCTGCATTTCCCATCACGCTTCTCGCGCTATTGATGACTACCAGTAGTTTATGAATCATTGCTCAAATTCTAAAACCCTTCTCTGTAGTTTTTGTTTTCAAATGCAGCTGTATTATGAAAATTTTGTGGTGCCTTACTGTGGCATCTATATAACCCTCCCATACATGCAAGAGCCATAGAGTTCCTGTATATAGCATGTATGAACCTCCCCCCCCCCCTGCTTATGTAGTGCCCATCGGACCCTTAGGGTACCAAATAAATAAATCTTGTTTCGAGATAATTTGTCATGACATAAACACCTTTTAACTCACTAAGCTTTTCATAAATGGATATTCATACCTGAAGTCACCAAGGAAGGCAAATTCTCTTAGTTGAGACAGAAGTGTAACACAGCCCAGCGACACACTTTGACTAGCTGGACTCATCATCATCGTCATATGCAAAAACGTTCCGCACAGACACGCAGCCAAACCAGCGTAGGGAACACATAAAATGGCCTCAAAGGCCGTCCAAAGGCAGGCCTCTGTCAAAAAATACATTTGAACGTACCTTTCCTAGACATGGCTTTGGTACCTTTACTATGAAAAAATGAAATGACTGACACAACACATATACGTTGTACCGAGGTCTGGCGTAGTGCAGTTCATTCTTGGCGTCCCCCCCCCCCCCCCCCCCCCTTCTCTCTGTTTATATGGTTAAAAAGCGCGGACATTAAAAGCTTACAATAGCAGAATGCAAAGCGAGGGCGTTCAGGTTGGAGCCTCTGAGACAGATCCGATGTTTTTGCCCGTTGCAAATCAGGTTCTCTGCAGAAGTGTAGCAAGCTGGAGTAGTTGCAATGAGATTATTTATTGAAATCAGAGCATGCAAACGGAATATACAGTGAATGAATGAAAGATTCTGCGAGGTTATTGGGAGGCAAGGGAAAAGGAGGCGAAAGTCTCAATTAAAGCCCTACGAAACCCATTATACACTGCGTGTTGTTCGCTTGCAGTTCCTAGCAGGGCTGTCAGACAGTGAAGAAATACAAAGGCATAGGTGCAGGCCACTGCCTTTGTTTTTCTTCACTGAGTCTTCGTTGCTGTGGCCTGGTTTCCCTCAAGAAAGATTCTCGGCGAAACGTTCAAGGCGTCGAATGATAACGCTAATTTTTGTAGCGTGTTCTGTATCGCTTTCTTTCGTCCCACTTTTCATTGCGCTAGATGAAACGCAGTTACGTAAGCTACCTTGGTTGGCGCCTCGCTATGCTATTCGCAGTTTCTGCCATTAGTCTGCTGTCGACTTGGCGGCAGACGCTTGCACAATCTGCGATCGGGAGGAAGAGAACGGCGACTTCCATGGCCAATGTGGACTCTCTTTTTTATCTTTTCCCGACCAGAGCGGATTTTCCCTGCAAGCTGTCTCGCTCCGTGTTACATAGTTTCGAAAGAATGCAGCGCTGCAACGTCCGGGACGGTTGCAGGCTTTTTGGCTACCGAGCTGCAATTTTGTTCCCAAACGAGCCTGGCAAGAAGTTGCGCAGGATTCTGAGGAAAAATGAGGGAAAAGTGGGATGCTGATGGGGCAACGCTTCCGTCCGCGCCCGAGGCAGAAGTTTCGCAGTGAAGGCACTTTTAAGATTCATAGGCGTTTTAGCTGAGCGTGAGTCAGTTGTTACGTTTGTTATTTTTCTTTCTCTAAGATAAATTCTGGAGAAAATGGGCTTCGCAACGTACTTTTGAGAGGCGTTCTTGAATTCCTGAACACACCACTCATGAAGATGTATTGCTACCACACCACCACCACCACCATCATCATCATGATCATCATCATCATCATCCTTCTAATCATCATCATCACAATTATCCTCATTCCCCTCCTGATTGGTCAGCAGTTTTGAGCCACTCTGACGTTGACGCGCAAGGCAACTGCTTCAAGGAGTACTGACACGAAATTTCAAAGCTCAGAAAACTATGTAAAAAGCTTCCCTTGTATATGGAGATACCCCCTCGGAAGTTTAAACCGTAAGCGTTCAGTAGAACATATTTTAAATCAATCTTAATCCTTGCGTGCAGGAGAAAGCTCATCCGCGCCATGGATCAAGCTTCTGACGTCATCTGCGCTTCGACCGGAACGACAGACGTCAGGGCTCCCGTGACGTATCGAGGCGACCGGGGTGCGTGGTGCGCGCTCTGCCGCCTTGTGCATCACGTCACAGTTTTTGCCACTGACGTCACGTGCGACTGCGGCCGGTCGGGCCTTTCTGGTGCACGCGCGCGCGCCCAGACCGGCAGGGGCTGTGCCGCGAAAAGAACAGTGACGTCATATGCGCCTTCCTGTCATGGCAGCTACCTCTGTGTTCACTTCACTGAAATCGAAACTGAGACGACTAGACGTAGCTGTAGGCAATTATTTATGCTGAGTTCGACAATCTAATGTGCCATTGTATGATTAGTGGGCTCGTAGGCACCCATTGCCGCGAAAAAAAAACGTAACACAACAATTTTCTGTCAGCACTCTTTTCAGAGAAATTCTAAGGAATACTATAGACCAGTTAAGCTCTAATATCAAAAAGTCGCGTACGAAATTATTTTATAGTTTTTCCCAGGAACTCCGAACTGTCCTTCAGATGAAAGTTGCACACATTAAAATGGATGTGTTACAGGCCTAGAGAGGTGGAAGAAGACTTTCGTATTCACCATTCTGCGTCTGAGAATGGCTACAAAAGAGAGTATAGTTCTACTGTGTGTGTTCAGGTAAGGACAGCCAATGTGGTGCCATGACCATTTTTTGTTTGAGATGAAACATTGATATTGTGGAGAACACTGTATACTCACCATGGAACTTGCATTACTTTAGCGAGCAACACAATAGCTCGTGTAGTAAAAAAAAAAAAATATGAAGGACGTGATTGCGCACGGCTACTTTCCATTTTTCAAGGTGTGGCAACTTTGGGGGCTGGCAAAAAAAAAGGAGAACTTTTATGGATCATCTTAATTTTTTAGTCATATATTTGCAAACTTTTCCGCCGGATTTAAAAAAATTGACTTCGTCATACATGTAGCTCTTGAGAAAATATTTCTAAATTTCGTAGCGAGAGCAATGTCAGCTCAAAAGTAGCCCTTAAAAAGATTTTTTTACACATCGGCCTAAAGGGTAAGTGCTCTAGTTTTTTTAGCTTTGTTTACCAAGGGCTTATTAGCACTCATTGCTCTAGAAAGAACTTTTAAAAACACTGCTTGTCAACTGCGCGAAAGAACGAAAATCTGTAAAAAGAGCCACCTTTCGACGTCACATATAAAAAACAATGTTTGTCCAATTTCGCGATACAGTATAGCCCACTTATAGCGAACCCGGTTTTAACGAACTCCCGGCTATTACGAAAAAATCTTCATTTCCCATCCCCATTTGCATACATAGATTTAGCGAACTATCAAAAACAGATATAGCGAAAAACGGATATAACAAACTGATTTTTGTTTCCCAACACTTTGAAGGTCCTCGGAAGTAGCAAGCTGCACCTTCCCGTTAACAATGAAGTGTGCACAGTAAAGGTAGAGGAAATTTGTAGTTTGATAAAAGCTAGCTTTTCTAGAAACTGGTTTATTTTTTTCAGAAAGCAAATCTATTTAACATTCTCGTTAGCATGAAAGGCGGGCAGTTGAAAAGACCAAGTTTTTTTTTTCCAGTTAGAACTTCGCATGCCCCGTAGAGAACGGAAATACACCCTTGACCCTAATGACACCAGTGACACTTGAGTGACACTAGACCCAGCATTTGCCGCCAGAGAAGCCGCGCACAGTGTCAGTAGATAAGATATTACAGTTACTGTCACTGAGGCACGCAAGTCAGCAACGGCAGCCATTTTGGCGTTCATCATTGTTGCGAAATTGGCGCATCTACACCCTCGGTACACTTCGGTAGTGTTTGTTACAAACACTACCGAAGATGCAGCATGGATACGGCGCGATGATTGATTGATTGATTGATTGATTGATTTATTGATTGATTGATTGATTGATGGTAGTATTCCCTTTGTAGTGGGGGGATGACGTGTGCCATCTTACCAAAGAAAGTAATATACATATATTTTACACTCTTTGTTTAATACTAGCGCTGCTTAAACAACAAAACTTATTAAGCAAAAATACTTATTTTTTCTCTTGGAGGGGTAACTGTCCTAGGCAATATTCCCCTCTCTGCTTTTCGTCCACCAGCATTCTAATCTTCTTTTCGTCGCCTCGACAGCCTTGAAGTCAACTCCCTCTGCGCTACCCTTAAATCAAGGGCTTCTGGAAGCCGAGTATTTCCCTCAAGTAGATTTGGATGGGTACCCTCGCATTCTAACACTATGAGCCGCATATTTTCTGTTTCTTTTCCGCAGACCACGCATACCCCATAATTTTGTGTATGCTTACCCACAAAGCTCTTAGTTCGCAAGCAACCTGATCTAGCCTCAAAAAGCAAAGCACGGCCCTTGGAATTATCGTAGAAATTTTCCTTTCAGCTGTCCAATTTCTCAGCCCTGTACATCTCTAACGACGTTTTAGCTTCAATTTTTTTCTCTCCATTTGTTCGTTTCTTTCTGCATTGCCTCTTTTTTGGTTACCTTGGCTGTCTTGGATTCTCCACGGTTCTTTCCGTATTTCATCGTTAGCCTTCTAGTCTTCTTTAGCCACTGCGTGTGCACGCTTTTCATGTATAGGTACCTAAAAACCTTAGCTGCCCACCTACGTTGATCCATTGCTCTCAAACTCCTCTCAAAACATATTTTACTCTGCACTTCTCGAATTTCAAGTAACGCCCAGCCCATATCTCCCGACATATGTCTCTCACTGCCTCCCCCTCCCTCTTGTTTTATGTGACGCCTCCAAAAAGCACCCTCTCCCTCCCCGGACGCTGAATACAAACCACGTTTTGTCTCCCAATCTTCACGTGTGGGCGTAGCTTAGTCGTCAAGACGACAGCCTCTCGGTCCGGTGCCAGTAGTTTGTTTGTGTGGCCTGGGTGCAGCCAGTAGCCAGTAGAAGCCTGGGATGTTTCTTTGTGTACACTGGGAGTTTTCTGTTGACGCGGACACGAAACTTTCCTTGTCTGGTTAGAGGTATACTGCTTCGTAGTTATAACAGCGGTCATTGATAATCAAATTGCATCCCAAGCACCAGCTGCCGTGGATCATTTTATGCTTTCACACCAACTGGCATTTAGAAGGTCCTCTCCGCCAACAGAGTGATGTGGACAAGAATTGCACGGGGAGCGTAGCGCCACGTTGCGCCGCCCATTAAAACTCCCGAGATCGTAAAAGTATGCGCCACGCATTCAGCGTATAGAAAAACTCATAAAAAACGTAAAAACGTCTAGGGCCCTCATGTTTTAAGGTGGCCTTCCCACATTGGGGTTGTACAACCAAGCATGTCCATCTTCGGACGGAGTATTATTACAGAAAGTGGCTCTAGCCTCTAGCTCTTGCTTCATTAAGACTATCCCAAAACAAATTACGTTACAATTAGCCGCTAAAACGACTCTAACATTACGCCGACTTTCATTTACTACTCAAAATTACATAGTTCACAGTGAAGTTATACATATTTGGGAATTCTCGTCTGCTGTCGATCTACTGGATAGAAACAGACAGTCCCATGTTGGTCCGTTGGGATAAAACTCTAGTCCGTTCAATTTTCATTCCGGCAATAAACCAGGAAGTATTCTCAAATTCAAATCACAAACCTGTGTTTCCCTTCGTGCACCTCTTGGACTACGACCCGGACAAAGCATATTGTCGCCCACGTTGAGGCTCGGCACCTCAGCTTTGCTGTCCATCCTTCTTCGCAGAGTGGAAGGTCACTGAATTTTAAATGCGAATGCATTTGTTAGTCGAGCCATGTCAGGCGCCGTGCGGCGTCCACGCGCCCGCAGGTGTTATCTCTCCGCTCTCACCCCCCTCTCCATAGCAACAGCTGCGAGCGCGCGCGATTCCTCCTCTCCCCTAGCAACCGGAGCAGGTGGTGCGGGCGGATCAGCGGCGAGTGGAGTGGGAGAGGAGGAGCGCGCTCGGGCGTGTGAGGGCGCTCACATCGCGGGAGCTCGCCGGAGCTCCCGCGTGTGTGGGAGAGTGTAGGCGAGGGTAGGCGCGGTGCTTCGGTGCTTCTCCTCTCGACGCTCGCCCCACTCTCCCACGCCCGCATGCTTCTCAAAGACCCTTTGACTGTGCACTTTACCGACCACAAGACAGTGATCGTGGCCGTCAAGTACAACGACAACACAAACAGGTGTTAAATAAATGGTTACGTTACAAATCACCGTTTTCTCATTATTTATAAATTCCGCGCACTCTCGCGCAAAAGAAATGCATTCGCATTTCCTCACGATTCCCTTCGGGGAGGTGGGGTAAATTTTTTTGAGGAAGTGATTAATCTCAGCTAGGTGATCGTGGGATCAGTGCAGGAGCCTGAACTCAAATCGGAGTGCATAAGAAGGAACAAGCTTTAGACAGAAAGCTGTACTGTTAAAACCCGATCTAGTGAAGTCACCAGGAACCACCAATTATTTCGTTAAATCGAGAACTTCGTAAAATCGGGACTGTCATTTTACAAGCTGTTGATTCCCTAAATTCGATGTCTAAAGGGAGTCGCATCCCAGCAGCTACCATGACATCGTAAGTGCGGCGGCCGCGGCGCTCGCCTGCCCATAATTAAGCGATGCGCTAAAAGACCGCGGTGAAAATAATAAGCCATCCGGGGCCTCCCCTGAACTCGTCGCACCACAGCAGCCGCGCGAAACGCGGCGCTTTCTGTTTTACCACTTCCGAGCTGACCAGAACGTTGTTGGCTCAAATATCCTTGAACCTCGTAAACACACACACGCGCACACACGCGCACATGCACGCGCACGCACGCACGCACGCACGCACGCACGCACGCACGCACACACACACACACACACACACACACACACACACACACACGCACGCACGCGCACACGCACGCGCACACATGCACGCACGCGCACACACGCACACACGCACACACACACACGCACACACACGCACGCGGACACACACACAAGCACGCACACACAAGCACGCACACACGAACACACACACGTGCACGCACACGCACACACTTAAACTGTTGCGACATCTGTAGCTGTACCGTTCCGTATCAGCGTTTTCAGACGCCCATTATGTTTACCTGCAGTAACACAGGTTCAGAAAGAGACCACGCGCTTCTGTTCATATAATGAGAATGATAAGGAGGGGAAATAAACTCTTATTTTTCCCCCTCTTCCGGTTTAGTATAGGAGGAAAAGCTTTTGTATCAAAACAAGCGCAGTGCTCAGCTCAATGTACCTACATAAAACAGACTATATCAGAATGGAAACGAAAATACAGAAAACGCTTCTTTAGAAAGTGGTGTGAGATTATATTGAGATTATTATGAGATTATAGCAAGCCATTTGCTTACACTATTTTCAATAGGCCCTGCTATAAAACCTACCTGGAAAACAAGAAGCAATCTGGCGGAGTGCCTCGCAATTTCACCATATCTCTTACACGAATAATTTGACAAAGAGACGCGGATGAAAATTCACAATGTTATTGCTGCGAGCTCTACCTTTCTCCTGGCAGTTTGCACATTTTGCAAACTCTGCATAGTATTTTTTCCCGCCACATTTGGCGTCGTAAACAGCGCCCTTAGAAATGTAGAGCTATTGGGCCTTGTAAAGATGAAAGACGGCGTAGGTTCTCCCGTTCAACGTGATGCTGGCATGGTCACGTCGGCTGTGTTTACTTCCGTTGCGGCTTGCAGAGGCGACTTAGGAGAATGTCACTGTATGCCTGGTTCACGGGGCCTTCCACGCGGTACGTCGTTAGAGAATCGCTAACCACCTGTGAAAAAGAAGAAAGCACGGCAATTATTCCAGACAACGACTACACCTGAGCATGACCTCAAATTATGAGCAGCAGTCACGTCATTAAAAAGATTATGGAATGATCTGATGCAAATTTGTTTAAGTGCGTGATAATGCCTCAGTTAGTTCATTTGTGTCTCTAAGCGCGCCCAAATTGGTCTTGCTTGTGCTATTTAATGCGTGTGCATGGTAAAGCATTCTGTTTAACGTGGGTGATCGTGTGTGCGCGTGTCTGTACGCACACATGCACGCACACCGCGGCATTCGTTATTCCTTCAACACCCCAGGTTATGTCACTTGAAATCACCGATTGTTGTGGATTTAGTACAGAAGAGGACGAGGACAAGACGGCTAACAGCTGACTATCACCATCAGGCGTAGAGGAGAAATAAGTGAATAAACCTCGGTTCAACTCAGCCATGGACTTTCGTCCGCGTCCCATTCCTTAACATTATGGTGCCGGACCAGCTGACAGCGGACCAGCTGACAGCGGACCAGTGGACCAGCGGACTTCACGGCGCAGCACCTTCAAGTTAGTGCGTGACCTCGAGTACGTCACGTCTTCACATTTCGAGGGCCTCACTCTTGAACGGTGCCTGTCATGGCTGCATGCTGGATGCAGACCCCCCGCCTAGAACTCGGAAATGAGCCCCACCAATCGGACAGCCCCGACCCTTGGTTCGCTGCGCTCCCTGGTTTTTTATGACAGGCAGGTCGTGGACCGACTTATCAGTTCGCGGGTCATCCTCCGGGCGGACGTAACCGAACTAGCCAATGCAACTGTTCGTGCCTTGCAATCATCACCATAGAATATTAGTATGTTTATTGATTTGTGCCTTGAGGTAGAACAAAAACAGGATCAACTTCGAAAGCATGACGGGCAGATTCAGAACCTTCTGGAGTTTGACACCTTCGTAATGGACTTAGAAGAGGCCGACGAATACTCATACATGGTCAGTCGCGCCAAGGTTTTACTGAAGGAACGAATCTCTTGAGGAAACTTTCAGAAAGGCGGGAACCACGACGACGACTTCGTCACCATTTTAACACAACCAGGGCCCTACCAGATGTGGCGCCTCTCAGAGAAAATACGCGGCCAATGCAGTACTCCCCTTCGCAACAAGGGCTACCTTCGAAGCCGTGGGTTCGTCGTCGTCAGTGGAAGAGAGGGTGGAGCAGCACTGCGCCCCTACATTTGCAATGTCATCGGTGAACCAGAACGCGGGAAGTAGCAGCAATACCGAGTTCGACGAAGCAGCCCAGCCCGTGTTATGCCGCCCAAGTGAGGAAAATACCATCCCAGACTCGCATGCCCTCGGGGTCAAGCCCGAAAGGCCACCGCGCACGCGCAACACTCAGATGAAGTCAACGGATGACAGGTGTCCCGCGTACAACGAAAAGACACTAACGCGTGTACCAGCGTTACGAAACGAGTGGCTCGGAACTAAGTCTCTGAACAAGCGAATTCAAGCACGTGAAAGTGAAGCCTCCGTTCCACCACTAGAATACAAGAAAACCAGGTCCATGGCAACGACACAGACTGAAGTGGGAAACCCTCAGAAAGTACGCAGAAACAAATATCGAAAGCGAACAGGAAACGAAAAGTGGACCACTACCAGAAGGTCCAGGCTGCATTCCGCATACGAATTATTCGTGCTCGCTCGAGGACTAACTTCATTGCCTCAGTCAAAAGACAGTCTCATTCAAGCAAAACTTCGGGCCCCGTCCTAGCCAAGAAAGTATCAAGAAGAAAACACCGTGCCTCCAGGCATCGACGGAAGATAAAGCAGAAAGGCGTCTACCACCTCTTGTCTCCACAAGAACGACATTGGGCTAATATATGGCAAACCTACACTATCCTGTTCTGCATTACTCCACTAGTGTCAACGTCTGGGGTGGGAGTATGTTGCGGATTTAGTAAAGAAGAGAATGAGCACAAAGATGGCTTACAGCTGACTATCACCATCAGGGGTAGAGGAGAAAGGAGTGAATAAATCTCGGTTCCGCTCAGCCATGGACTCGCGTTCGCGTCGCGTTCTAAAACACCGATAATATTAAATGGACCCTAAAACACTTTCGATAAGCGCTTTCATTATTTCCTTCGCGTCTGCAACCACTGTGAAAGCTATAGTTATCGCGAGCACGGAGCGGGACTGCGTGATTTGCTAGTCGCACCAGATATGGCTTTCATTTCTGCTTTGTTCTTGTCGCTTTTTTAAAGTTCCTATCGAAAAGTGTTTATTATTTCAACTGAAGGAAAACCGACCAACGGCCGCTACATGGCGTTGGTGACGTAATTCGAACCGCCGAAGAACGTCAATACCGGGAAATAGAGAAACATCTTTTGAGCAAGTTTACAAGTTATCTGATGGGCATAGAGCAGTATTTTTTGGCTGAGGTACTTTGTGACTTCTCAATCGAAATACTGGATGTGTAGCGTGACTCGTTCTGCAAGCATTTAAGATTTCAAAAAAAAGTTGAAGAAAGTGTTGCAGGGTCCCTTTAACTTAGCGAAAAATAATAATCCGCATGTACTGCGGAAGACTGGGCTATTTGGTGGTAGGGGAAAACGGAGTCAGTGCGGAAGGCTGGGCTAGTTACCATATATACTGGCAGCACAAAACAAACATTGTCGTAGAGCAACAAGCATAGAGGGCCAGCGCTGAATTTCAATTCCTGTCACTGCTCGTCGTTTGTTGGTCTTGCACATGCTTCAGCAAATTATGTTCATAGTAATAACAGTTAATGCATTGTCATGCACATGCATATATCCGTATTTTGCCATATGAACCTCTACAACTTCTATAAGATCACAAAAATGTGGTGTTAATATATTGCGCTTGCTGTATTTAAATAGCTCGAATTAAATAATCTATTCACCATCTTCTTTGTGATTGTGCCGGACTGTCAGAGGAACGCCATAGGTGTCTACTTCCTCAAGTCAAGTACTTTCAAGCATGAATAATGCCTTTTAGAGATGTGAAAGAAACTTTACTGACCCCGTGGAAATTTTCAGGGTGCACCGGTGTAGTGAAAACAACATAAATCTAGTGGTCCGTGTGCGGGCCCAGTCTGAAATCACAACAGAAATACCACGAAAACCTAACAAGAATTCCTGTCGTGCGACAAAAAAACTCCCAAGCATTTCCCCGGGGGTGAACATGGTTAAGTGCGAATGCACGGGGTGATGCTATGAGGGGGAGTAAAGTTAAAATCTGTTGGCATTCGCCCGTGAGCGCGCGCGAGCCGACCCACGGAGGTCTGGCAGTTTATCGCTGCATATATAGGGGGGTACGCCGCGCCGAGCCAGGTGGCTGAGAGAGGAGGCGAGTGCAAGGGGAGAGGGACAGCGGCGCACGGCAGCTGCAGCCGAGCGAGGGGGAGAGGAGAGAGTGTGACGTCACGGTGGAGAGAGAGGCGCGCGGCAGCTGCTGGGGAGAGGAGGCGCGCTGTGACGTCATACCATGACGTCACGGCGCGAGGAGCGGTGCGGGGAGCGGCGCGCACCCGCGCAGCCACGGCGAGAAGGCGGAGCGAGCGCGGTCACGTGGTGAAGTGACGTCACCGCGCCGTTGCTACGGACGCTTTCCCTCCGCTCCGCGCCGTTGCTAGGGAGAGGAGGACTGCGGACGGACGGCGCCGCCGGCGGTGGAAGGTTTGGGGTCGCTTATAAAGTGAATTCGCACTTAAAACTTTGTTGTGACAATAGAAGGCCGATTGTTACGAAAAAGCCTTCTGTTGTTACGACACACATTTCTGTCGTAACGACAAAGTTAATTTTCACAACGATGAACATTCCTGTACTCACAACAGAACTGCCATTTACGTTATCCTTCACAATGGTTAATAACATTCAAACCGCGTGGAACTGGTGATGGAACGCAAGGATCACGACAATACAGTAATTCGGAACGGCATAACATCAAATTCAGGACAGGAATATGACAACCGACAGAAAATCAGTATCAGGACATGACAAGAATACGACAACACGACAGTACGACACGCGAAAATATGACAGACTACAGAAATTTTTCTAGTCATTTTCGACTGCGGGGCGGACACACGTAGGGATTCAATCCTATCCGCCCACAGGTTTATTACCCTCCACTTCCTCCCGTATCCTCGCACGAGGCATTCGACCCTTTCATTCCAAATAAATTCGTTCATTTATTCATTCGCGATTTGACCTAAAATCAGCTGACATTCAGCATCTCACTTTTCCGAGGTAGGCCAACCTGAAAGTTGTAAGTGTGGGCTGCTTCGCATGCGGCAAGTGAGCGAATTCGCAAGAACGAGATGCCACAAAAGTGTTGTGGTTCTATAATACCTGCGCTAAACGGCCATTTAAAAGGCCTTCCGAAGCATAGCATTTCATACTAATATACACTAGAGGGAAATTTGGTGCCACTGTCTATGTGAACCGCGCTTCAGAGAGCGTTCCGTCATGTACCGGGCAGGTACGTTCCACTTGTCATTGGCATTGCTCATGAACACGCTGGCAAATTTCCTCTCGCTGTAGAAAAGCAACAATATTACTGTAGAAGATTAATCAAATTTGTGTTGTTACTATAAAATTGAAGCGACAAATTCGTCAAGTATAATTTGGAAGCTTCAAGCAATACGAACAAGAAAAAGATGTTACCCTTCTTTGTTGATTTGGGCTTCGAGACAAAAAAAAAATCCTTGTGGTCAGCCAAGCCAACTAGGCGAGGAACGTCACTAGCTGCAATGGCAGCGCCCACTACGGCCCGCGAATGCAGCGCCAGATTTCTCTCAAGCATGTATTAGTATGAAACTCCGTGTTCCGAAGGCCTTCGAACAAATAGTCTATCGAGTGCTCTATTGTAAATACATAGGGCGCACTCGTTCAACTTCCAATTGAAAGTTGACGTATGACACAGGCATAACTCTTAGTAAGATGGTAAGACGACAGCTAGTAATACCCAGCTGTCTTTTCAAGTTGCATATTTGCGTCAGCACCACACCGCACTGCCTTAAAACCCAAAGCAAATCCCACCTTGTGGAAGTGGCAGGCGCAGTCGCCTTGCATGAAGTCTTTGAATCGGGCCGAAGTCATGTTGAACGTGTCGATCACCTCCATGTTAAGTTCGATGGCTCGACGGATGAGGTCGCGGTTCGTTCGACCGAGGGCTTGCTGGCTTCGCTAAGAAACGAGGAGAAAATTCAACAATAAAGTGTATTAACTAGAGGCCTCTGTATATACATATTCGGCAGTCTGTACAATCAACGGCCAGAGTACATAAAAGCAAACATTATAATGCAGGGTGTTGTGTAACACAAAAAAATGATTCTTTCATTTGCATAGGACAGTTTATAAAAGATATTAGCAGCTTCTTCTATAATGTTCATTAATGTGTCTTTTTAAAACACTGGTTGCACGCAAGAACTATTTCTTGCTTGCCTCTCGCATGAAGTTTTCCCGGCATTTGGGTGAGTGTCGTGGTTGCGAGTATAAACAAATATCGCAGTAATTTTGGACTATTTTATTTCCGGTAAGTAAAAGGGGTTACTGCATAGCACGCGCAAAACGTTCAAAATTATAATCTGGTTCAATTCCAAGCAATGTCTGCTGAGTGAATGACCTACACGGGCGAAGGGGCAAGGGTCACCGCTCGTAATGTGTATTTCTCGCCCTTTGCCGTTTTGGGCTGCAATATATCTTGTATTATGCTAACAAACATCAGAAGTAATAAACCTAGCATTGTGCAGGGCTGCCCTCTTCTGTACCTCCTCCTTTTTTACTAACAACCAACTATCCCCTCTTTACGCCTTAATTGTTTTAATTCGCACCCAGTAATTGGGACAACGTATGTTCCAAGCTCAGGACTGCTGCTTGCAACTCTGTTTGCATAGCTTCTTTCGTGTCATAATCGGTGGCTTCTGTCCATACCGCAATGTCGTCCGCATAAAGAGCGAACCGGGCGGCAGTGTCCTGTTCAAGAGTTCGAGCAACGCGGTTCATGGCTAACTGTGGGTCCTGCACCCACGACTGAACTGGAGCACGTTAGTCGTGTCCGTGGAGACCCCGCTATTCTAGAAATAATTACCCAGTACGCGCTTGAAAACGGTCTGTACAAGCTGGTATAGCGGTCTGACAGACTTTCCCGGACTGGCCATTCCCATCCAGGACCAATGTCGACAGTGCAAACTGTGCGTTTTGGTGCCACTGCCAGAGTGAAATGTGAATCTTGTGAATAGGACCTTAAAACTAGAAGTGTGTACACTGTGTGAATTGTGATGAATTGTGACCTCTCCCTTTCTGCTCCCCCTCCACCATCCTCACTTCCCCACAGGGCCTCATGGCCTCTCGTCCTTAATAAAGTATTTCACTCACTCACTCACTCACTCAGAAAACCTCCCGTTCTTCTACCGTCCTTATTTTCTTTTTCTGCTGGAAGTTTTGAAGGAGCAATGGGGGCAGCCTAGCAACGGGATATTGCTTGGGCTAGAACACATACCATATTTTCTCGCGCACAACCCGCACCAAAATTGCGAAAATGTCAGTGGCAAAGTAGGGGTGCGGATAATACGCGGCGCTTTACCTTGGGTGCAGCTTCACGGCAATGCGCGTTGTGCCGTGAAGCTCCTACGCAGTACCACTGACTAAGCTTTCCATGGCAGCGATTGCGCAAAACATAACAAGGACAAGGAAGAAAAAACCCGGGCGAGCGCGCTCTAACAACTGAATATTATTAGTAAACTGTGACTTTCGCCTTGCAGCCAGTGTATTCTACTTTTAAATATACGCTTTTTCGGTCTCAATAGTATGAGATGTGTTCCTTAAGCAGTATCTTTGGTGCAGCCTTTCCTGTATCAAATGTGCGGGCAATACGCCAGGATTTTTTTTTCTTTTGCGGGGGCCGAAAGGGGGGGTGCAGATTAAATGCATATACAGGGGTGGGTTATACGCGCGAAAATGCGGTACTTGCGCGTACTTTGTATGTTCAAGGTGTCCGTCCTCTTCCTCCTACTTCTGATTTGACATAGCGGTGTGCCGTCGAAAGGAATAACGCTGGGGTGCCTTATCCCCATCCCGCCTCACTCATCCGCCACTTCTTCACAGGAAGAAGAGCGGCGTCATCGTTACGCTAGCGTAATCATCCCCGGTTAGTTCTGCAGTGATCATTATGACGGCGATGAAGCGCCGTGGTGATAGATTCTGTGGGAAATTTGCTCTACCTGCTTGACTCTAAAGATCCTATTAAATACATAACTTACGCAGATTACCAACAGTGGATGCGTATTGCAGCTGTGTTCATACAAAGGTGGTGTACGAAACTGCAGTTTTCCCGATAAACAATAAAGTTTTTCTAGTTTTCGAAGTGATTTGCTCGAAGTGAGAATTTTAGGTAACGTCAGATGAGAACATAGCGTGTTTGAAAAGGCGCAAGGAAGACATGGGTGGGATTTGAATGGCAAGCAAACAAGGCGCTACTCAAATTTAATTTATTTTCCCTGAAAAAAAAAACATGTACAGTATTCGGCCTCGCCGCATTGCCCAAAAACGCGAGTTATATCGGAAAGACTGGTCTCTGTGTGAATGTAATATTAAAGAAGCACGAACTTACCATTAAAAACAAGGAGATATCGCATTTGGAAACTCATTGCAAAGAGTGCGGATGTTCGACAGGACTTGGAGCCACCATGTGCTGATACAAACGTAAGGAGCAGCGAAGTAGGGGAATAATGGATGGCTCACACCATCAAGAATGCGGAGACGCGATGCCAGGGTATCAGTTGTGAAATGCGCCAAGTACGCATATACGTTTTCATACTGTGAAAATAAATTTACTTGTCAGTGGCGCCTTATTTGTTTACCTGTGAACCCTCGTCCGTGCCTTTTTTTTGCGCCTTTATAAACATGAACATGAAGCAAGCTCGCTTCAGTTCTCGGTTTTTGTGTAAGTATTACACCAGTGTATTTATATTTCTAAATATTTAATGTTATTATTACTTGAATACAACAAAATGTAAAAATTACACTTCCCAAACAAAATCAACAACATTTTCTGACCGTACATCTACTTTTCCCCCTTTGTCTTGTGGGCGTATTCAAGAAATACTTGTTAACGACAGTTTCCCTTGTCGTGCCTTAGTTCTTTCTCCAAACGAGGCAGACAAGGCCCTGGTTTCTCGGAGAAGAATGTTTCTCTGGTTGCCATCATTAAGTGTAAACACGCCGGTTATCTTACTTACCAGGTTGCTAGGATGGAGGCCATCCGTCTTTTGGTGAAAGCCAGATCCAAATGTTTTTACTATAATTCTGGCGTTATCCAAACGAAGCCTGTAAGAAAAAAAGGGAGTTTAATTTATGTCATATAACATTTTAAGAAATAGAAAGAATATAGGAAGCAGAAATTTTGCAAAAGAGGCTTGCATGATGTTAAAAAAGTGGACGGTCATTAACACTTGGCTTTATGGCAACATTTCCAGAACTCACTGCGGTGGCTCAGTGGCAAATACGTTGTGCTGCTGAGCCCAAGGACGCGGGTTCAATCCCGGCCGCGGTGGCTACTTTTCTGATTGAGGCGAAAAGCGAAAACGCCCGTGTGTCGAGATTTCGGCGCACGTAAGAAATCCCCAGGTGGTCAGCATTAATCCGGAGCTCTCCACTACCACTACGGCGAGCCCATAGCTTCGGTGGATTAAACCCCTGAATGAATGCATGAATAATAATAATAATCAATCAATCAATCAATCAATCAATCAATCAATCAATCAATCAATCAATCAATCAATCAATCAATCAATCAATCAATCAATCATCATCGAATCTTATAATTGTATGAATGTAAAGTTATTCACACCACACAAAAAGAGTCGGACCTTGAAAGAGTGTGGATCGCCATGGGTGATGTAACTGCGGGTATGTTACTAATTATCAATCAGCATGTGACAGTGGTCGACACGCGCTACGTGCTTAGCTGAAAGCATGGCACTGCGTAAAAAAAATCGAGCCAAAAGCTAGAATCACTCATGCTACCTGCGACGTCGCATTTTACGAGTGGGCTAGAAAAAAATATAAATAATTATTTATTTTAAAACGAGGCAGCCTACTGGTAAAAACTATTTGTCACTGGAAATGGTCTAGAGGAAAATTGGAGGCTTATAAAACGCATGAAAGGTGAAAGCCCTATATGACACATTCTGGAAAAATCCGCGCGCTCGGCGTTGCCACAAGGGCACCAAACATCCCACTGGCCGGAGTGTCAACATGGCCACCTACCATTCCCCATACACAGTTAAGGGGCTTTGGCAGCGACAATGACAACTTCAGTGAGAAGTCACGGCCGATTCACCAATTCCCATTTGGCGGCTACGCGGATATACCTATCCCCATCACAGGAGCGCACTGCATTCAGCGTCTCACTGCACATTTGTGTGATAGACTGCAGCGCATACCTCAGTGGAGCCTTGGCCGCCAAAGGAGCATATGCGTCCGAATAAGAAGCGAAGAAACACAAGAAAGCAGTACGATGAGCGAAGATGCATGCCTTCGCACTATACACAAAAAGCCATAACCACCACCTCTATAAAGGGATGACGCCAAAGGAACGCCATACAAGTTTACGATGGGCATGCTGACAGGCATATTAATAATTAGGCCAATGCGACGCGGAAGTAAGTGCCAATTCGTTCTAATACTTGAACAGTTTTAGTACTATTTCTAATCAACAAGTTCTAGTACTTAAGCCTGTACTTAATTCACCATTACTAACTCAAGAGAAAACGACGGCCGCTGATAAATGCTTTGTTTGATTGACTGGTTATGGGGTTTAACGCGCCGAAGCTACACAGGCGATTGGGTGCGCCGTAGTGAAGGGTTCCGGATTAATTTTGATCACGTGGGAATCTTTAGCGTGCGCCTAAATCTCGAACACACCGGCGTTTTCGCTTTTCGCCTCCATCAGGACAGCGGCTGCCGCGGCCGGGAATCGAACCCGCGACCTTACGCTCACCTTCACAACGCCATAGACACTTAGCCACCACGGCGGGTAAGAAATTCTCTGTGATCAAATTCTTGGGCAAGTTTTGGCGCCCATAAAGACATAATCAGCGCACCCAATTTTTTTAACGCTTAATTATTCTTCTCCGATACCCCAACGGGAACAATAGTATTGCTTTGCATCTGCACAAAAATGCTTAACTGGTGAAGTTGAGGCATTTAATCTTAAAGTAGTGTAATAGTAGATTATTCTAAATAACAGCAATAACAACAAATATAAAAATGGAATAAAATATAACCAGTCGTGGGATGTACAGATCTCAGAGGACATGCATTGGGCGGGTGCAGTGCACACCACGTACCCTCTGAGCGCTGAGGCGAGTGATGACAGCTGCTTCGCGTTGAGCCACTGCACCCCGCCAACCACCAGGACTGTCCGTGGGCTGTTCTCTAGGGATGGCATGCTGCAAAAAAATCACTGAATGAGGTTCATATCTTTCGGGATCGATAAATGCATCGCAGTATGCGGCCAACTCTTGCTTAATGGCCCCATCAACGTGATGAAGTTTTGTCAATCAGAGCTTGATGGGGTCTGCTGAGAATTAAAGTTGCCGAAACTCAATCACTGCAAGTTACACCTTTGCTATCCTTTCTTTGTTTCGCTAAGGTAACTTTCAGAGTCCACGGCTGCATGAGCGTGCCGCTCCGTTTTACGCAACAATGTGCCCGCTTAACAGTGTGCCTGGCTATCATTTCCGCTTGCTAGTGGGCGTATCAGTGTGCCGGAGCTTGTAACAGTATTTTGTAACAGGTAGGAAAGAGCAGCGCGACAGCCCTCTTCGTGCTTGAATTACCGCAATACATTGCTGTCATTCCGTACAGGGCGTGACTCGGTAACGGGGGGAGTTTTCTTAAATGCTCTTGAGACATCCTTGCGTAGTTCAGCTGATATAATCCCATACTTCACTATGTAGCAGATATCAAGAGCCTTCGTTGGCATCTAAGGTGAAGAAAAGAGAAAATACCTGGCAGCCATTTCCTGGCTCTTATACAAGGATGCCCCAAAAATTTCCCGTGCGGTCTGATGCTATCTAGCTTAGACCCTCCAAATGTTATCTCAGGTTATTACAGATTTTGTTAAACCCAATAGCGCTCTTAATGTGCAAACATGGTCGGGATTTGCTGAGTGCCCCTTGTACGTATCTTGGGAGCGTGTCGCCTAAGTGAATTCGCTACATTTCTGACAAAAAAGCTTAAAGGCACAACAGCATTTTCAAGAGCGTTTTGCCAGTAAAACAAAAGCTGCGCACAATGACAGCAACATCTTGTGGTAATTCAAGCACTGCGACTGCTGTAACACCGTCTTTGACAGCCTGTTTCAACCTTCTAGATACGTCGCGGGCACCTTTTGATTTGTCAACTGCGCTGTATTGTGGGTATGGACCACTCCGTTTACCATTGAGCTCACGTATGGAGCTCATGTGCAGGCTACCTTACAGTGTACAGTCTCCGGTCCCGAATGCCTTTGGAGAACATTGCGTCTTCCTAGGGTGTAGTGACGAGCACTCTTTCGAGCCTATGTTCAACATTGCGGACCTTAGGAGAACCTCTACAGGAACCTGGCACGCTGTCAAGCGGGCATGCTGGCAAACTGGCACGCTGTTACATGAGCACTGCGCGCGGGTGATCCTGTGAAATCGGCGAATGATTTAGTGCGCTTAGTTCTGACCAACCTGCGTAATTCTTATAGACACCACTACTGAACACTCAGTAGGCTTAATACATATTAACTTGGTTATATGGTGTACGTAGAAATTAGTAAGCACTCCATACACTCCCCCTGGCGGGCAAGTTTTCAAAGCATTTCACGGGATCTTGTTGGGAACTGTCTAGTGAGTCCATCATCGCGAAACCGACGAGTCCGCAATACGCGAATAATTCGTGCGCCCGTGTGTTCTATTTTACATAGTTGCGGGAGTACCTGTCGACGAGCTGGCCCAGCGTCCGGGCCAGCGTTGGGCGTCGGTTGGTTGGCAGCCAGAAGTGCGGGTAGTAGGCGAAGCCGGCCGCGGTGCGGCCGCCGTTGAGCGACTGCGCGTGCAGCGCTATGCCGTGACTTTTGTGCCACTCGCCCAGCGTGCCGTTGAGCCGCATCAGCACGTAGTACATGATGCCGCGGTTCGTCGAGTCACCCAGGAACAGCAGCTGCAGAATCACGGACCCGGATTGAGTGGACGACAAAAAATTGGCTGGCAATTACGGTACTCCCTAATGTAAAATTTGAGCGAAGTGGGAACTGCACTCTTCTTGATGACTGCGCGTAAGTGCTCTCTTTTCACTACTGCTGTTCGGTCGTGAAGACGTAGCGAAGAATACAGGCCCAGAATTCGCATAATTCATCTCATGGCCGCTTCAATCTCACTACGCGAACAGATTTCCTGTATGTCTAAACCTGACAAAAAGCACAATCACTGAATACATTAGACAGACAAAAACGGCAGGACGAGCGCTTAAAGCGCTCGCTTTGACATTATGCCTGTCTCATGTTTTGAGTGTTGCGCTTTTTCTAGGTTTCGACAGCAAATTTACCAACTTGCCATCTCGCCATTCTGCTGCAGCAGATTTCCTGTGGTTGATCGTTATTGTTCTTTGGCGCTCTAAGTAATTTATTGGTTAGTTGATTGTATAACTTATGAAACGTGGTCAATACACCTCAGCGTATACGTGCCACTGTCGGTTAATTACTCTATAAACGGTTACGTAATCATCTGCGCATACTAAATCATTTAGAACATCGTGTCCATCTCTTTGGTCACAATACAAGTTCCTCCAAACCCTTGCCAATTAACAAGATGAAAAACATCAAACCCAGACGCTCGGAAAATCAGGAAGGAAAAAAATCCCGGCCATCTCCACTAACGTGACGCCTGGGGAGGGGCGCAGCATGCAGTGTATAAGTGTATTCTTGGCACCTTGACGTTTTTGATCAAGGAGATGAAGCCAAAGGGGGGGGGGTAGAGGTATACAGCTTTGCTGTAAAGGTCTCGCGTCTTTGAAGCACGAAGCGTTCTAGCGCGAGGCGTTGGAATACGAGTACCCCGTTGTTTTATGCCGCGACTACATGAGACGACGACGACAGGAGACGCCGACCGTCCGACACCCTTACGGGGCTGCACCCCTCAAACAAAAAATGTAGAAGGTGAACGCGACGCAGACGCGCACACTGGAAGGTTGCCTGAATCCTGGACACTGAAGGCAACCAGCAAGTTGATTTCAAATGAAAGTCCTGACATTGCCAGTAGCCCATTTTAGCGTTGGTTCAGTGCCGAAAGGTGCCTTAATTGCTTGAGAAATTGCATTCAAACGCTTGATCGAACGTGACGCTAACAGCAAGCTGAATCGCTGCTTTGCGTCAAGATAAACCGGAAGCAAGCAAGGCAGCGGTGATGTTTAGCGGTATAGAGGCACGGCCGCTCGATTGCGCGCTCGAGCAGTTTGGTCACCTTTGGTCAAATAAGTCGTGCTTTTCCGAACTCCCACGTTTTTTGCAGCTCAGGAACATTACGCGAAGTGTTTGATGGGGCCCGTGATGAGTAGTGACGCTGTTTCGAAGAAAAATATATGGCCCCGCGAATGTTGGCGTTGAACCAACTGCTCGTGCGTAGCTCGCACGCTCTCTCAAAAAGCGGTACTGCCGGCCCAGGTTGGACGAGTAGTGCCATCCAGCGGCAGCTAGGAAAGACGTTGCTCTCGCCAGACGTTTTAACCACTTCCATTGCAAGTAGCGCCGTTTAGCTAGTGGCGGCAGTGCCTGTCTTTAGGTTTTCGCTATCTTTTACATTATTTAAAAAGAATGCTACGCAAAAGAGTGGTATAGTGGTGTTCTCGATGAGCTAATCTATCGATTTATGCAACCTGTATTTTGACTTCAGTGTTCATTTAAATCTGGCGGTTGAAGCCGCAACAACCATGTCAAGTACTATGAAGAGGTACAGGTGCGCCGGTGTTCGACAGTGTGCCCACATCAGCCTAGCTCTTGGCCTCACGGGTGCACGTCTTGCACTAAAGCGTGCGGTAGATGTTTTATCAGAAAGCCGGAACAAAAACGTTGATGTGTACAAAACATTGCCGCCATTTAAACAAAACCAGGGGCGCAATTCTCCGTATTGCCCATTTCATGTCCGTTTCAACGTTCCATTTCGAGCGAGCCCTGATTAACTGAAAGTAATTGGTATAGGCCTCGCAAGTGTATAACTATGTCAGCTTGAAAAAGGACGCGAAGTGGAAATTTTTAAACGACCACAACTCAGAATTCACCCAAGGTGGCGGAAATTAACATGTACTCTTCGGATGCTTGAACGCAAAATTTGATTTTTCGCCTTAAGGAGACCATGCAACACTCTTTTCAACTTATTTCAAAATCTTAAATGCTTGCAGAACGTGGTCAACCAACACATCCAGTACTTAGATTAGGGGGCCGGAAAGTCCCTCGGACAAAAATTACTCCTTCATGCCCATCAGAGAACCTAGAAACTTGCTCAAAATATTTTTCGCTCTATGTCGGTCTTGCCACACTTAGGCCGCTGGAATTTCGTCATTACAGTGGTGTAGCGGCTATTGGACGGCTTTCCTTCAGTTTCAGCAATGAACGCGTTCGATAGCTGCTTTAAAAAGATATCCACAAAAGCACAGCAGAAACGGGAAGCGTGTCTGCTACAACGAGAAAATCACGCAGTGGCGCTCCATGCCGGTGATAACTACTAGGCTTTCGCAGTGCATCCAGACGCGAAGGAATGAGGGAAAACGTTCATCGCAAGTGTTGCAAAGCCCATTTAAGTTTCACGTGCACACACCCGCGCACAAAATACCAACGACACGTATCCATGCTCTGGTACACGAGCCCACTTTGACAAGTAGAGGGTCGTGCGCTCCGTCCCCACCTTCTTGCCGTCCAGGCAGGTTTGCAGGGAGGCGTTGGAGACAGAAGGGTAGCGACACCTAAACGGTGTCCAACGAGCCGTACTCCACAGGCATGAGCCGGAGTCCCGGCAGTCGACGCAGGGAAGCAGCCACCGACCTGGAGGAGCAGTTCGCACCGTGTCAATGGTCGCTAAGAAAACTAAAAACGTCTCCTCTGGCATAGGCATCAGTAAAACACGAAAGTTAAATGTGCAGTGAAATCTGCATCTGAGCATGATTTGCGGGCCGGCGGCTGTCTTGTGGGTGTGATGGGCGAGCGACGTCCTGCTGGCGGGTCGCTTCAGCAAAGATGTACTGGCGTCATTTTCATGACGGATATGACGTCAGTAAAATCTTGGGGTATTGTGGTATAAAAAAACTTTCGTGCTAAAATCATCATCATCATCATCATCACCCAGCCTGTCTAACGGCCCAACTGCAGGGCAAAGGCCTCTCCATTATTCTCCAATTACCCTCGGTCCTGTGCCAACTGTGACCAATTTATCCCCGCAAACTTCTTGATCTCATCTGCCCATCTAACTTTCTGCCGCCCCTGCAGCGCTGCCTTCTCTAGGGATCCACTCTGTACCCTTAATGACCAGCGGTTATCTTGCCTTCGCATTACATGCCCTGCCCACGTCCATTCTTCTTCTTAATTTCTACTAATATGTCTTTAACACCAGTTTGCTCCCTGACCCACTCCGCTCTCTTTCTTGTCCCTTAATGTTACACACTATCATTTTCCGCTCCATTGCCCGCTGAGTCGTTCTCAATTTAAGTTGAACCCTCTTAGTGAGCCTCCAAGTTTCTGCCCGTAGGTGAGTACCGGTAAGATGCAGCTGTCATACACTTTCTTCTTCAACGACAATGGTAGGTTGCTATTCATTATCTGATAATGTCTGCCATATGCACCCCACCCCATTCTGATCCTTCTAATTCATCTGCCTCATGGTTGGGATCTGGGGTCACAACTTGGCCTAAGTATATATTCGCCTTACCACTTCCACTGCCTCGCCATCTATCTCAAACCTGCTGTGCTGTCCCGAGGTATTGATCATTACTTTAGTTTGTCTGCATATTAATTTTCAGGCCCACGGTTCTACTCTGTTCGCCCAGTGCGGAAGCATGCTTTGCAATTCGTCTCCCGAGTTACTTAGCAAGGCAACGTCATCAGCAAAATCTGAGGTTACTGAGGTATTCTCCATTAACCCTTACTCCCACCTGTTCCCAATCCAACGTTCTGAATACTTCTTGTAAGCATGCTGTGAATAACATTGGAGAGATTGTGTCTCCTTGTCTGACACCCTTCCTTATAGGTATTTTACTGCTCTCCTTATGGAGGATGATGGTAGCTGTAGACCCATTATAGATATCCTCTAGTATTCTTACATAATGCTCATCTACCCCCTGGTTCCGTAATGCCTGAATGACTGCTAGGGTTTCGACCGAGTCAAATGCTTTCTCATAATCTATGAAGTATACTCAGCGCACTTCTCTATCACCTGATTGGTCGTGTGAATATGGTCCATTGTTGAATAACCTTTACGGAACCCTGCTTGTTCTTTAGGTTGACTGAAATCTAAGGTTGCAGAGATTCGGTTAGCGATTACCTTGGTAAATACCTTGTAGACGACTGACAGTAAGCTGATCGGCCTGTAGTTTTTCAAGTCCTTCATGTCGCCTTTCTTATGGATTAGGATGATGTTCGCGTTCTTCCAAGATTCCGGTACCATTGCGGTCATTAGGCATTGCGTATACAGTTTTGCCAGTTTTTCAAGTACAATTTCTCCGCCATCCTTCAAGAGGTCTGCTGTTATCTGATCCTCACCAGGTGCTTTGCCCCCTTTCATTTCTTTCAAAGCCTTCCTTACTTCTTCGGTCGTTACTGGTGGGATGTCTATCTCCTCTGAACTACTGTCTCGTTCGGCATTATCCTGTATGTCCCGGCTACTGTACAGATCCCTATAGAACTCCTCGGCCACTGTGACTATTTTATCCCTATTTGTGATGACTTGCCTTGCTTATCCTTAAGTGCATACATCTGATTTTTCCCACGCCAAGACGTCTTTTACTGCTTTCAGGCTACCTCCGTTCTTTACAGCGTATTCGATCCTCTCCATATTATACTTCCGTATGTCAGCTGTCTTGCGCTTATTGATTAACTTCGAGAGCTCTGCTAGTTCTATTCTGTCAGCTGCGGTAGAGATTCTCATGGTTTGCCGTTTCCTGATTAGATCTTTTGTCTCCTGTGAAAGTTTACCAGTATCCTGTCTAGCCATAGTGCCCCCGACTTCTACTGCACACTCCGTGAGAATGCGGGTAAGGTTGTCGCTGGCTTCCTGTGTCGTAAGCTCGGCTTCCTCGTTAAGGGCGGAATATCGGTTCTGCAGCGCGATCCTGAATTCTTCTACTTTACGTCTTACTGTTTGCTCATTTATCGGCTTCTTTCGTACTAGCTTGTTGCGGTCCCTCCTCAACATCTAGCCTAATTCGAGATCTTACCATACGGTGGTCACTACACCTTACCCTTCCGAGCACTTCCACATCCTGCACGACGCCAGGATTATCGCATAATATGAAGTCTATTTCATTTTTGTGCTCCCCATTCGGGCTCCTCCAGGTCCACTTCCGACTCTCCCGTTTACAGAAGAAGGTATTCATTATGCGTAGGTTATTCCGTTCTGCAAACTCAACTAGTAGGTCCCCCCTGCTATTTCTACAGCCCAGACCATAGTTCCCAACTGCCTTGTCTCCAGCCTGATTCTTGCCTACTTAGCATTGAAGTCCCCCATAACTACAGTATACTGCGTTTTTTACTTTAGCCATTGCCGATTCCACATCTTCATAGAAGTGTTCCACTACTTGGTCGTCGTGGCTGGATGTGGGCGCGTAGCCCTGCACCACCTTGAGCTTGTACCTCTTATTGAGCCTAATTACAAGAGCTGCTACCCTTTCGTTAATGCTGTAGTATTCGTCTATGTTGCCAGCTATGCTTTTATTGACTAGAAATCCCACTCCCAGTTCTCTTCTGTCCTCTAGACCACGGTAACATAAGGACGTGTCCATTTTTCAGCACCGTAAAGGGCTTCGCCTGCCCTCCTAACCTCGCTAAGCCCTATACATCCCATTTAATGCCCTCTAATTCCTCGAACACCACACCTCGAGACTTGCTTCGCTAGATAAGGTTCGCACGTTAACGTTGCCAGGTTCAGATTCCATTGGCGGCCTGTCCGGATCCAGTGATTCTTAGCACCCTCTGCTGCGTCACAGGTCTGACCGCCGCCGTGGTCAGTTGCTTCGCAGCCGCTGGGGACTGAGGGCCGAGGGTTTAGTTGGCGTATTCATGGGAGGGGTTGTGGCCGTTACTACCACCAGGGTGGCCAATCCTGCTCTGGTGAGGGAGTGCATTACCGGCAATGGTCGCCGGGTCAGGCCGCACCCCAAGCCCTTTGTGCAATTCCATCAATCCGGTGATTTTTTAATCGGTGGGAATTGTCCGGCACCGGGATTCGAACCACGGTCCTTCTGCACGCGAGGCGGGTGTTCTACCTCTACTCCATCGCTGCATCCCGTGCTAAAATATAAAACCCCAAAACGAACAACCCAAAGTATAGCGTACTCTTTAGTACTAAAGGTTGCTTCCCCGCAATAAGCCCCTGTGTGCAGGGGTGCATCCTTTACAGGTCGCTGGCTTCGTTGTACTGGCCTCACTTCCGTGACGGATATGACGACAGCGAAATCTTGGTGTATCCGCGAATAAAACCCTTTGGTGTTAACATCTTGGCTATGTTTGTTGGTAGTACTACAAACTCTGGGTCTGTGATGTTTTATCAAAGCCAAAATATTCTCACCGTCTTCATATCCAGACCGACAGATGTTGAAAGATTCCTGCTTCAGGATCAATGACGACCAACTTTCCTGGCGGCCCTCCTGTTGCAGCCCGCATCTCTCCTTCGGGTAAATCATTAGCTCGCAGCTCTGCACGGGGTGATGGAATAAAAGAGAGTACGTTGTTTTTCTATAAGCTCATCTTCGGAACCGACAACCAGTATACACAGAAGCGAACGAGAACGGCGGCTTGTTAAAGGGGTCATGAAGACAAAATGCAAGTTTGAATCATGCTGAAACCACTTTTAAGTGCAATGCACTTCTTAAGCGACCCTGAACCTGCGTCCACCGGCGATGTCCGCGCACGTGGAGATGGGCGCGCGCAGCCTGACCGCTGACATGGCACATACCCACAAGGGGGATTGGCCAGGAATCTCCTCGTCTTCCTTGTCAACGGGGGGAGATGGGCGCGTGCTGCCTGGCCGCTGACATGGCACATACCCACATGGGGGATTGGCCAAGAATCGGGCGTGAGAAGGGCTAATGCACCTGCTTAAAGGAGTACTGACACGAAATTTCAAAGCTGAGATCCGCTCTAGCAATCAAGTACAACGACAACACAAATAGGTGTCTGTGAATAAATGCATCTTTCTTTCTTTGTAGTTGTGTGTGTGTGTGTGATCTCTCTTTCGCGAACATTACCGAACCGCGCAAATTAAACTCGTGCATTCGCACTTTCACATTCTTCC
Source organism: Haemaphysalis longicornis (assembly GCA_013339765.2). Taxonomy (NCBI): domain Eukaryota; kingdom Metazoa; phylum Arthropoda; class Arachnida; order Ixodida; family Ixodidae; genus Haemaphysalis; species Haemaphysalis longicornis. The sequence continues at coordinate 34,789,309 of CM023456.1, read as the reverse complement.
CCTCGGGGAAATGCGGAAATTTTTAACGTAAACTTCGCTCAATTAAGGTGTATAATTAGGAAAAAAGGGAATGGTCATGCGACCCACTAGCTCATTTCCCGCACCAGAGCCTATGATGTCATACCAGCCAACTCTGCGATTGGCGGAGGCCGGAAAAAAGCAAACGATAATTAGGCAGAGCTTATAAGGTTCCCGAACGAGCAATTTGCACTTAAATTTAGAGCACATTCAGTAAGAATGGTGGGACAAACGGTGGAAGTTACGAAAGCACACGTAAACATAGAAGTACCGACGCGTACTGCTGTTGGTACTGCGCGCACTGTGCTTCGTTTAGATGCACAGCCCTGCGGGGCTTTGAGGTTGTCTCAGACGACACTGGTCTATTGACGCAAGCGCTGGTGTTTTACATGACTATATTTCGAGTGAGCAGCATGTTTCACGGAACCATTATTTTCTCCATGAACAAAAGCAAGCCAGGTTTAAATACGGTTACAAATAAACCAAAGGCTGAAAACGGCTTGTCGTGGTGTGGTGGCGCCATCTAGGTTGACCAACTGTAAGCAAGTCTCCGCTCCACACCAAGTTTAGCTGAAACAGCTGTTCGTATGATGTCAGTGCAATCGTCGTTCAAACACACGTTTTGGCGCGAGAATCAAAATTTTAGCTTGAATTGATCAATTTCGCACTGAATAAAGCACCGTTTCCTTGAAAAAGCGCAGGGGACACTATAGAATACGAAATCTTTCGAATAAAACAACTTGTATTTTGTCTTCATGGCCCCTTAAAGCCGAAAGGTTCTTATGGCTCGTCTTTCAGTCGACCTTCAACGGCATTGGCGTTTACCCCTATCGTACAGTAAAGACAAGTGCGTGCCATAGAAATAAAGGCTCGCGCTACGGAATGCCTTGCGCGACGGGAGCGGGGCACAAGCAGGAACACGAAACCAAGAAGAGACAAGCATTGGTTCAGCATTCGGTGCTCACTGGAAAGGAAGAAAGATGTGTCCACGGGGGACGACACAAATCAGCGCTGCTGGAGGAAGTTCACGTGTGCAAATACGCCAACGTGTACAAACAGCTGCGAGCCTCTTGGGGAGTAATCACTGAACGTGAAACACAGTAAATCACGCGTCTATCTTCAATACATTACCACTGGAGCTTCCACCTTTACTTAAGTCGGCGTAGGGATGACCTAGACAAGCTGTTAATTTATAGGTGTGATTACTCTTCTTTTTATATTTTATTTTATAAGTGTGATTACTCTTCTTTTTAAAATTTATACTGTAGCCTTTAAAGTATAAAGTAAAGCCTTTAAAGTAAAGTATAAATTTTTGTCTGTCTGTATAGCTGTCTGTGTGTGTGTGTTCATCGATTGAGCCATCCGATCAAACTTTAAAAGAACTCTTGGGCGAAAAGTTTATATAGCGTACTGGCGGTGAGCGCGACCACGGGCGGCGCTGCGAAGCGCGCCTTTGTGACGTAGGCTTAAGGATTCTCGCATTTGTCGTCTGCTTCACTCGACTCGCTCTCCCTGCTGTTTCTTTGCGCTCGCGTGACGTCTGCGGCTTGTCCGCACCAGATTTTGCGTGTGCGTAACTTTTTATCATAATAATAGGCTTAAAATCGCATACACTAGCTCAAGGCGCGAGTTAAAGTATAGTTTTTGATACCGCTACGGAAGAAACATTGCCGGCGTCGCCCATTTCTTGCGAAGCCGGTCCTGTGCGGAGCGCAAAGAGTCGGAGCCAGGCGTCAGCTTCTGTATTACGCAATGTTTCGAACAAAGGGAACAGCAGCTGCTGGTGACCGACAGCAGCGAAAATGCAAGACCAAACCAAATTCAAGGCCTTCGGGGCTGTCGGCTTTGGCAGACGGCATTACGATACTCGGTAATCATATGTAAGGTAAAACGGTTTTTGCACCCGTGCCGAACGCTCGAAAGTATTGTATCACATCACCTTACGTTGTCGTGAAATGAAAGTATGCCGACATGCACTATGGGCTGCAAAGAATTTATGGTGAGTTCCAAATAATCCACTGTGTGTATAGGCTCATGATAGTTTTACACCATGCTTCTAACCAATATGGGGGTTTATTGAGCCAAACTAGTCACGTCTAGGGTAAAGATACGTAACACAATGTTTGTTGAGACCTGAAGCGAAATTTCGGTACAATTCTCACAGCCGCATCTTCCCTGTATTCAAGTCGAAAGTCACAAGAAGATCTTAGGTGTCCTCGTCACACGTTTTTTACGGGCGAAGCACCTTAGGACCTCGCTTTGTCCGTGGCGTGTCCCTTGGCGTCCGTGTACACAGTGTTGCGCATGTGCGAGGAGCATTGGATTGGATTGGATTGCGTTGGATTAAATTGAAGTGTAGGATTGGATTGGATTATAATTGTATATACTATACACACGCATTGTCACTCATTTACATGCGCGAGTGGGCAATGCCACGGGTGATTTACGGTAAGAACGATTCCCAGTGCTTCGCCCAGTCGACATGGTTCACTTCGTGGAGATGCGTGAACTTTTTTTAAGTGCGAATGCACTTCTTAAGTGAGCCTGAATCGTCTGCCGCCGTAGTCCGCATAGCAATAGCTGCGGGTGCGCGCGCTCCTCGTCTTCCCTAGCAACGGGGGGAGATGGGCGCGCGCTGCCTGGCCGCTGACATGGCACATACCCACGTGGGGGATTGGCCAGGAAATCGGCGTGAGAAGGGCTAATGCACCCGCTTAAAGGAGTACTACACGAAATTTCAAAGCTGAGATCCGTTCTAGCAATCAAGTACACGACAACACAAATAGGTGTCTGTGAATAAATGCATCTTTCTTTCTTTGTAGTTGTGTTGTGGTGTGTTGATCTCTCTTTCGCGAACATTACCGAACCGCGCAAATTCAACTCGTGCATTCGCACTTTCACATTCTTCCCCTCGGGGAAATGCGGGGAATTTTTTTTTTCGTTGGGTGGTGCGACGATAACAGTATTATGAGATTCCTTCAATGCTTTGAAGGACTCTGGTATTGTCATAAACATGCACATAAGTTGCACCTCGCTGCACCAAAATTGTCTGTAAAATGTAATGGATATGACAAATTATTCAACGTACTGTTTTGTGTTATAATGGTAGTGCATGTAAGCAGCAGTTGATGCAAAGTAATTCCTGTTCCTGTTTCGACGTCGTGGTGACGTTTTACTTACCTCACTTCTGAAAGAATGCGAAAGACCGCTAAAAAAACAACACCCAGGCTCAGACAACAACAAGTAATTAAAATTATAATGAAGCATGCGATTATTCTTCGTTTAAATACGCTGTTTCCGAATCGTAAAATGGGCGCACCGTGTTTCAACGCACGAGTGCATATTTGTGCGCCACCCCAGTAGAATGCCAAAGCTGTGAGTTATTTCATTTGAACAGCCATCGGAGGACAGATCGAATTAGCACTTTTTAACAAAATCCATAACGACCACGATATGATGCCATGACCCTTTAACGATATCTTACCTCCACCACCACCCGCCGTGGTGGCTCAATGGCTAAGGCGTTGTGCTGCTGAGCACGAAGACGCGGGTTAGATTCCCGGCCGTGGTGGCCGCTTTTCTGATGAAGGCAAGGAGTAAAAAAGCCCGTGTGTACGAGATTTCGGAGCACCTTAAAGATTCCCAGGTGGTCAAAATTAATCCGAAGCCCTTCACTACGGCGCGCCTCATCGCCAGCGTTGCGTCGGCGCGTTAAACCCTACAATCAATCAACCTTCGCCGCCGCTGTCGGTACACATGTTTACGGAAATAACGTGTCAATGCAGACATCAGCGTATGAACGCGAAAATCACATCCTGGACTTTCATGAAACCAGAAGACGCAATTCAGTGTACTAAAAAGTGCGTTATCATACCTCACCTGCTTGAGGCTGCAGACCACGTAGTCGTCGGAGACGTGTGCCTGGAACACGTCGTCGCTCCTCGATACGCGTTCCCGCCTGTAGACGCTCAGCACGTAGGCGTTGGCGACACGGGCCTCGACGTGCCTGATATCCACCACCACGACGCTGATGCGCGTGTAGCCCAGGCCCAGAGTGTAGTTCACTGGCCTGCACGGGGTTTCCCGCCACTTTTTGAACAACCTCCTCCGTGAATTTGTGACGTAGCTGTCTAGTTACAAGGACCCTCATCCTGCGCTAACATCGTGCACATGAAGGCTTTAGGGGGTGAAGCCCCTTAGGGGCTCGGCTGTTGTCTTCTCATGTGACCGTCGTAATCGTCGTCTCATGTAGTCACGGTACTAAAACGCCGGGACACTCGTTTACGTCTCGCGCTAGAACGTAACGCGTATTAAAAACCACTGGGACACTCGTTTACGCCTCGCGCTAGGATGCTTCGTAACGCGTACTAAAAAAAAAAAACACATCGGGACACTCGTCTACACCACGTGCTGAAACGCTTCGTGATGCGAAAACACGAGACTTTTACCGCAAAGCTGTATAGCTCTACCCCGACCCGTTTTATCTCCGTTGGCAAAAACGCCAAAGAGCCAAGAATACACTTATATGCTGCATGCTTCGCTCCTCCCCAGATATCACGTTAGTGGAGATGGCCCGGGATTCTTTTTTAAGTGCGAATGCACTTATAAGCGACCCCAAACCATCCACCGCCGGCGGCGGCAGCGTCCGCAGTGCTCCTCTATATTTAAAAAAGAAACAGCATCCGGCGCCAGGTTTCGATCCGAGGACTTTGCGGCCGCAGCGCGACGCTCTACCGACCAAGCCACGGACGCGACGCTGATATCAGTGTTAGTGACGAGCCTTATATCTTTAACGCATTCAAACTACGTCGTCAGCGGCGTGCGTTGGCGACTCAGCGGCGTTATAGCGGCTTGATAACTGCGTGGTGTACACGTGATACTACAAACCCGATGGAAGACATGGAAGAGAAGGCGGCGAGGCGGTGGGCTGCGGGGGCCGAGCGCAAGCGCCGCAAGCGGGCCGATAACCGTGCATTCGCACTTTCACATTCTCCCCCTCGGGGAAATGCGGGGGAATTTTTTGTATGGCTGTGTCTACACTGCCGCCAGACGGCACATAAGCACTCCACTAAAGCGACCTCCACCGGCGTTTCACAAAAATGCCGCATCCAGGACTACTTCGCTCTCTAACGTGGCATATAACGTAACCTAACCTGACATAACCTAATGAACAGAAAGCAACAACTTAAAACCACATTACCTAACTTAAGCCATGAAAACTACAACGGAAACTTAAAATAAAAAAAAAAGTCATAGAGGAGGCCAGAGCTGGACTCGAACCACCGCAATTGGTAACGAAAAGATAAGACGGAACCTCTACGCCGCAACGGCTGACGTACGCTTATATATATATATATATATATATATATATATATATATATATATATATATATATATATATATATATATATAATATATATATATATATATATATATATCTTGGGATGGGCTCTTCTCAGGGTCAAAACCAGGTCGAAATCGAAAGCAGTACCAGATGCTGTTCCACGGTTATGCCAATCAATCCCCTGTATAAGAGTTCATGACAACCGCGACACCATGACAGAGGTCGATTGGGGATCGTACAGTCTTAAATATTACATTGGCCGCGTATGTGCTCCTTTCGTTGCACATGTTGACGAAAGGCGATAGTCGACTGGCGCCCCTGGCGAGTAAATGCCTCCCTTCTCTTTCCCGCTCACCTCTTATGCTGTTCCTCTCCCATCTCGTTCCTCCCAAGACAACACGCCAGTGGTTTGTTCAAGCCAATTAGGGAGTGAAGTATAGTTTTTGCTTCTGCAGAGTTACCGTGTAGTCATTTCTTGCAACTGCGCCTATTTCGTTGGGCGTCGGAACATTTCACAGGGGCCCAATGGGATGGTGTCGAAATAACGCAAAGGCTGCCCCTTGTCTTTCCCGCACTTCCTTATGTGTCCCTGTCCACGAACATGCACAACTCGACGCTTTGGAATAGAAGAACCTGCGCGCAAGCATTCTGAAGCTCGCAAAATGGAGACAGCTTTTACTTATACTTGTACCTACCCTTATGCTTCTACTTATACTTATACATCTACTTCTACTTATTCTAGTACTTATACTTATACATACATTTATACTTATACTTATACTTATACTTAGACTTGTATTTGTACTTATACTTATACTTACATTTATACGTCTGCTTATACTTTAATTTCTACCCTCTACGCAGCTCGTACAAAAATTTGGCAGCAAACCTACTGGGGGCGTCCAGTAGCTGCGAATAATGTACTTAATGTGGGAGCTGCTAATTCTCAAACAGCTGATTCCAATATAGTATCATCTGCTTATGTGCATGTGTAACTTGTAATATTCTTGCTCTGTCGCTGTAGTCTAGAAATTTCTAATATTTTTTTTTCATTTCGAACATGCGTTTTAGTCAAAAAATTTCCCCTACGTCGTGTGACAACGTTTCACTTTCAAGCAGGCAGTTCTTGGCGGTTTTGCAAGGTAGCATGCAGCGAGAATCCTTGCAAAAATAGCAAATAGCCACACGTGAGTGCCGGGAATCTCACGTGGATTTTTTTTAAAATCCTTCGGGGTGAAAACGGGGAATGTTGTACTGAAAGCAGTAATAAGTCTTGTTTGCTGGTGAACTGGCCACTTGCGAAGATGTCTATAGTTCATATCACAAGCTAGCTGCAGCACTGTGGAGGCTACATTGTTATCAAAAGTGCGCCCACTGAGGGCGCCTAATCCGCCGTGAAGGGGGTCCTGAAAGGACACTCCCTTCTCTCCCTCTCGGCAAGTGGAACCGCACGGCCCCGGCGCCTTTCGTCGCTTCCTTCGCGGTGAGTTAGGCGCCCTGAGGGGGACAACAATGTAGCCTCCACAGTGCTGCAGCTAGCTTGTGATATGAACTATAGTTCATCATGCCTTACAATTAGCGTAAGCATCTATTTAAAAAAATCCCGGGCCATGTCCCCTAACTTGAAACGTGGGGAGAGGGAGAGAGAATAAACATCTTTAATTTTGAGCTTAAAGGTGCAGGATGTGAGGGCACCGGTGGGGGGCGTCCACTAGTCCGGGATTGCCCTGGTCCTTGCTGGCTTCTCGTGTCCTCTCTATCAGCATGCGCTGGGTCGAGAGGTCCGAGCTGGACAGCCGGTCCACCCACTTCTCGTACGTAGGACGGGGATTGGGTGTTTGGTGAGGATGGGGATTGTTGGCACTCCCAACCAGATGGTACAGGGTGTCTGGCTGGGGGCAAAAGTGGCAGGTACTATAATACTGGGTGGGGTAGATATGGTGGAGGGGGGTACAGTGCGGGTAGGAGTTGGTCTGTAGCCGACGGAGTGTGGTCGCTTCGGCTCTGGAAAGGTGGGAGTTGGGTGGAGGGAACTGTGGCGCTCGTGTCTGAAGTGAGCGAGAATGTCCGCGTAGCCATTCAGTGGTGGGGGGGCCTTCTCCGTGTCTTGGCACTCTTCGGAAATAGCCCCGAAGTGTGTACTCGGGCAGCGGCGTGTGTCACTTCATTTCCGTCGAGAGACTCGTGTCCAGAGGCCAAAACGATATAGATGTCGGGAAGGTTCGCGATCGCATTAAGGATCTTGAGGGCGAAGGGTGATATGCGGCCAAGCTGGTAGTTGCGGCATGCTACTTGCGAGTCCGTAATGACTGTAATGTATCGCTGTTTGTTGTGGCTGCTAGGGCGATGACACTTTCCTCAGCGGTGTTTGTAGAGATGGTGAATATCGTGGCGGCTGTGACTTCGGTTCCCTGGTGGTCGATAACCGTGACTGCGTGGGCGGGTTTGCGGGTGTAGCGTGCGGCGTCCGTGTAGCGTGTCGTAGGGTTCCCTGCGTGTTTCTTCGAAACCCTGCATCGACCCGTGCTTTGCGGCGTGCTTTGTTGTAAAGGGGGTGCATATTCCGCGGCACGGGAGCTACACGAATGTGTTGACGGATGTGGAGGGGGACACGTTGGGGCCTGGTCTTCTTTGGGCGGCACCGGTATCCGAGGCGTGTAAGCGTGTCTCGTCCGGTAGGTGTCAGCTTGAGACGGGTGATTTGGGAACAACGATGAGCTTCGTGCAATTTCTTCCAAAGTATTGTGTACCCCTAGTTGGAGCAACTTGCGCGTGGATGTTGAGGGGGGGCAGGCCTAGGGCGAGTTTGTAGGCTTGGCGGATAAAAGTATTGAGTTTTTCTTTTTCGACGGATTTGAGAGCCAGGTATGGTGTGCCGTAATTTAGACGACTGATCAGTATTGCTTGCGTTATTCTGAGAGTGTCCTTCTCCTGAAGGCCGTAGCGGCGGTGGGCGATGCGTCGCACGAGGTGCGTGAGTTGTGTGAGGGTGCGTTTTAATGCAGGTAAGGTTTGAGAGCCGCTTCCATTTTTGGGTATGCTGAGACGAGTATGCGGAGGTGGGGGACTGTGGGTACTGCTAGGTGTTTATCGTTAACTCCGGATCGGGGATTGGGTCTGTTCGTTTTTTGTAAGTTCGGGCACAGAGCGTGAGGAGGGCGGATTTTCTGGGCGCATTCTAGTCCACGAGGCTCGGAGGTACGTTTGAGTGACCGTCTATGGCTTCCTGAAGTGCGTCTTGTTGAGCGCCGGTGCAGCCGGTCGGGACCCACAATGTGAGGTCGTCAGCGTAAAGTGCATGACGTAAATTGGGATTGCTGCGAGGAGTGGCGGCAGATCTTTCATAGCTAAGTTGAACAGCAATGGTGAAATGACGGATCCTTGTGGGGTTCCCTTGGGCGCCATTGGGAATGGGTCGGAACGGAGATGCCCAATGCCTATCGTTGCCGTGCGGTTGGTCAGAAAGCAAGCGATGTAGGAAAATGTGCGTTCGCCGCAGTTCGTTGAGGCAAGACCTTGCAAGATAGCATGGTGGGTTACATTATCAAATGCCCCTTTGATATCTAGGGCTAGTATTGATTTTTTGCTCTGATTATTCAGGGTATCCAGAACGTCGTCTTTAATCTGAAATAGGATGTCCTGCGCCGATAAGTGGGGGCGAAAGCCGTACATCGCATGCGGGAAGTACCCGTTCTCTTCTATGTGGGGTGATAGTCTGTTGTGCACCATGTGCTCAAACAGTTTTCCGACACAGGAAGTGAGAGAGATGGGTCGGAGGTTCTTTGTAATGAACGGTTTGTTGGGCTTGGGCTATGAGGGTGATTTCGGCGTGCTTCCATTGTGGGGGAAGGGTTCCAGCCTGCCAATGGGAGTTAAAAAATTCCAGAAGTTTTTCAAGGGCAACGTAATCAAGGTTGCGGAGGAGCTTGTTAGGTATCCTGTCTTTTACTGGGGCTGTATTGCGGGTTAGATGGTGAACGGCTGCTTCGATTTCCGCCATGGTAAAAGGTGCGTCCATGTCTGGATTGGGTTTCCCCGTGTATGATGGGAGAGTCAGAGTAGTAGCGGAAATGGGTGCTTGAAGCGGTTTCTGAAGCTCTCGCAATAAATCTGATTCTGTACCCTGGTAATTATGAATGAGGCGCTTCAGGTGGTGTTGTGTGGTGGATTTTGATTCCTTGCTGCCTAATAAGGATCGGAGTATGTGCCAGGTGCGGCGGGTGCCGAGCGTGCCTTGAAGCTGGTTGCAGAACTCAGTCCAGTTTTGTTGGCTAAGTTGTTTGGCGTACTCATCTGCCTCTGCTGTGATTTGAGCGATGCGGATTCGAAGTTTCTGATTTGTTCGGTTCCTTTTCCACCTTCGAAGCAGGCCTTGTCGGGCATCCCAAAGATGGAGCAGCTGTGCGTCAGTGGCCGGGGTTTCTTGGGTTAGGGCAATTTCTTTTGTGTGTTTCTTGGCCGTGTCAAGTAACCGTTGGACCCAGTCATCTAGGTTAGTGATGGAGTCCGCAGGGGTGTCGTCTCGAAAGTCTTTCCAGTTAGTGAGTCTGGCGGTGCCGATGCGTTGATTAGCGTGTCTAGCGTCCGCAATCTCCAGTTGTATAATATGGTGATCGCTGCCGAGTGTCTCGTCAAGTCGCGTCCACGTGACACTCTTGATATTATATGTGAAGGTGAGGTCAGGGGTGGTGTCTCGGGAGATGCTGTTGCCAATTCTTGTCGGGAGATCTGGAATGTTGCACAAATGCAGAAGGTTCTGAAGTGTTGCATCATATAGTGTTTTGCCTTTCTTGGTGTCTTTTAGGTATCCCCATGCTGTATGTTGGGCATTGAAGTCGCCAAGAACGATTAATTTTTGTCCGCGCGTGCGTTGCCGGACGGTTTTAAGGAGTTCGTCGATGCCGGTAAGGGGTTTGTTTGGGGGGCTGTATATGTTAAGTACAAATAGACTGGCTTGATTTTTCTTGCGTGGAATGATTTCTACAAATGCATAGTCGATCTCAGTTGGCAAGGTGTGCGATTGGCCGTTTGGGTTGACTCTACCAGGATGGCAGGTGCGGGAGCCAAAGTCGGTTACATGTGCGTTGTAGCCGCGTAGAGTAACAGTGTCAGAGTCTGTTTCTTGCAATGCGATGACGTCGGGTTTGTGCTGTTGCGTGTAGTGGGCAAGTGTAGGCTGCTTGTTGCGGTAGGACCGACAGTTCCATTGCCACAGGGTGAGTGTGGATGGGGGCTTGCCTTTGCTGTTACATGTCATGGTCGGATTGAAGGGTCGATGATGTTTCGCCAAGTTCGGGGGGTAAATGCCGCCTCACAGGCTTTTTGCGTGCTTTCTTGGCTTTCTTAGTTTCCTCCAGGAAGTGTAGCCTTTGATCCAAGTTATTAAGGCGTTCATCGAGGCGTTCGCCAACGCCGCGTATGAGGCGCTCTAAGTGGCTGAGATCCACTGATGCGGGTTCAGCAGCGTGTGGGATGGCGGACAAGGGCTCTAAGTTTCTGCTGGCGGCTGAGGCGCCTAAGGTCAAGGATGCTGTTTCTGGGTTTCTGTCGGCTGGTGGGGTTGGGGTGCTTAGTGATTGGTGCCGAGTTATTTGTTCCATTTTAGCGAGGAGCTGCTCGATGCGATTTTCAAGTGTTGCAGTGCGTTGTGCTGCCTGTTCTAGCTGTTGTTTCAGCAGAGCATTTTCTGCTTGAAGCGTCTGGATAAGGGTGTCGGGGGGTGGTGTGTGATAGTGGGTGTGGCAGGTACAGCGGGTGTGGGGAGGGGGGGAAAAGATGTACGAGCAGTGAGTGGTGGTGCAACAATGGCTGACCAGCTTACTTGGTGAGTGGCGTTCGTTTGGTTGGCAGTCTGCCTTTGCTGCTGGCTGGCGTTGTAATTAGGTGCAGGTCGATGGCTGTTCTGGTTGGGGAATTTGTGCCGTAGTTGAGCGGTGGGTGGCGGCGGTCGTAGTTTCTTTTTGCACTCTCTGCTGGCCGTGAGGTGATCTTGTCCGCAGAGCTGACACATGGGTTTGCAGTCATGGTCTGGTTGGGGGTCAGGCGCGTGGCATCGCTGGCAGATGGCGACGTCGGGATTGGGGCAGACATCTCGTCGGTGTCCAAGCTCACCGCAGAGTGTACAGCACTGTATCGTCTGGCGGTAAGGGCGACAACGGGTTAATAGGCCATACGCCTTGATGTAAAATGGGACGTGAACGCCCTCAAATGTGATTAGAGCTGATGTGGAGGTTCCGAGCATTCGGGCGTGCAGTATACGTGGGCCATTAGCTGATAGGATGTAGGGGAGCTGCTCGTTGGTGGTGTTGGGACCGAGCCCCGTTATTACCCCGCGAGACGTTCCGTGTAGTGGCTTCAGGTAGGGCAGTACTTCTTGTGTCGTGGCCCCTAGTTGTATAGAGGTAATCTCGTTCAGTGCAAGGGCGCAGGCTTCGTCGGGGGTGCTCGCAATGATTAGGTTTTGGGCAGCTTGGGTTTGGATAGTGACACGTCCGTAGAATGTAGCTTCGGGTATGTTGCTTGCCTTCTGGATGCCCTGGGAAACTTGGCGATCGCTCCACGAAGCTACGCGGAACCCAGCTTGCGGTCGGTAGATTATCTTGTAGTCGGAGTCCGGGAGCTGTGGTCGTGGTGTGCCACGCGGCGGTGTCCGAAGTGTGGCTGCCGCCGTTGTTGGCGGTTGCTTGCGGGCGTGGCGGTCTCGTAGTATTTGTTGCCATGGTCCGGGAGCTGGGATAGCTCTGCCGCTGTTGGGATCGAAGTCCATGGTAGTGTTGGGGTCTGGCGCAGACGCCATGGCAGTGGAGTTGAAGCCGGGCCGAAGCCCTGACTGCGTTGGTTTGGCTCGAACAAGCAACGCTAGGCTTAGCGTGGGTTCCGGCGTGGTGGGCTTTATGTGGCTGTTCTCTACGTACCGGCGTCCCGGTGACGTAGCGGGTGGGCTTGACGTGAAGCGCGTGACGTTACGAAGGCGTTCGTGGTGATTTGGTCAGCCAGAGAGGACGTGGTCCACACCAAATAGGCGTTTAAGCGAGCCCAAACGAAACGTGCGTTGACTCTGTAGGCTGCTGATGAGGGGCAAAGCATGCAGTGTATATGTGTATTCTTGGCGCCTTCGCGTTTTTGTCAATGGAGATGAAACCGTTGGGGGGTAGAGGTATACAGCTTTGCTGTAAAAGTCTCTTGTCTTTGAAGCACGAAGCTCTCCAGCACGGGGCGTAAACGAGTGTCCCGGTTTTTTTTTTAGTATGTGTCACGTTCTAGCGCGAGGCGTAAGCGAGTTTCCCGTTGTTTAATACTGTAAGTACATGAGCCAAGTGACAATTATGACGACGACGACGACAGGGGATACCAACAGCCCCAGCCTCTAAGGGGCTTCGCCCCTAAAAGAGACGCTTAGGGCATGGCGCGAGACATCACTGCATTCGATACTGACTGCATTCTTAAAGCCAATCGTTCACAATACATCTAAATACTACCATTTCGCTTCATACGTATCTAATCATTTATATATGCCCCGGGAAAACTAAACCTGTCGCAGGAGAGCGCTTTTTCTTAAAAATACCCGAGCGTATCAACCTGTTGGGCTTCGTTGTTCCAGCTGGAAATTTACGAATGTGACAGTGAATTAAATCGATTCACGCGTGGACCGTAGCTTAAGTCAACCATCACTTGGAGGTGGCGCATACCTGGCCGGTCCCAGCCTGTCGTCAAGGCGAGCCTCGGCGTGGCAGTAGAGGGCTCTAGCACGGACCTCAACGGAGGTCTGCTCATAAGGCACATCAAGGTGGTACTCCGTCTTGTTCGGCTGGAAAATTGGCGATAGTTTCCGCTCGGGATTGATTCGGAGTATGCGCAGGTATGGAAGGGCCGCCGGGTCTGTAGAAGCACAGCACAGAAGACAGGTTGAAAATCCTAAGAATTCCAACAGCATTAGAAATGTCCGTGATTTTTAGCGTCGGTTTAAAACTAAGGGCTGTATAGTTTAGTCATTGGCCAGCTGCCATCATAACAAACGCATATTCATCTGCGTAGTTTCCCGCCAATGAGTTCAAATCAGCGGTGGGGAGGTGTAATTGCCGCTCCCTTCGCTGCTAGCGAACGTGCCGCTCACTGTGCGCAGCTGCCTATATTTTTACCGCTCTCCTCACGAAGAACAATCGACAACGGTCTGATGATACGAGCCTATATGCGCTGAATGAAGGTTGGGTGCTTCCACATCAGCCGGGAAATAGTACGAATTGCACTGTGCAAGAGCCCATGTCGAAAACAACAGCTGCGATTTTTTCCTTCATGCACCAACCAAAAAAATAGTAAATTAAGGTAGAAACGAATTTAACCCGAATTCGTAGAATATATACTTGCCCCCACCTGATGTGGTACGCGGCGGTCTTAGACTGGTACCACATAACGGCTCCGAAAGACAACCTGTATTAACGCACTTCCGTCGACTTTATCCACAAAAAGCAAAAACTTTTTTTTTCAAGCGTAGCGTTGTGCCTACCTTGACTGCAGTCTATTTCTTCCTCCTCGTACACAAAGTTTCGACTGAGAGCCTTGCGTAATTGCTGTTCTGGAAGAAGCGAATTTGTTATTCGACTCTCTGTTGACGCGGCAATACTTGAAGACAGAAAGTGCCTGCATACCGCGTTTTTTATTCTCTCCAGTTCTGACGCCACTCCTGAAAAAAAGAAGACACAACTGTGAGGCAGCCATATCGGTTAGACGCACACTAAATAACTGATATAAACTTTCCAAAAACCCGCCAGTATTCTCTACTTCTCCCGAAGGCGAGCTTCCTCACCCAACACCACAGGCGCAACGCGGTGTAGCTTGCATCCCGATCGTGAGGAACACCTTGAATGGATAGTAAATTGAATTGGCCGAACATTTTTAATGGTTGGAATTTGCGACTCAGCTGGTGTAATTTTCTAATTCCTTATTTAGAAGTCCACTGCCATTGAAATCAGGTAGGGCGAGTTGGTTATTCACGATCAAAAACAGAGCGCAGGTTGAAGACGAAAACGAAAGTAACAGACAAAAGAGGCTGCCTGTGTTGTTTGCTTCATAGACTTTAATGTTGCGTGTCACTTCATCTTTCTTCTGCGTCCTATGCGGTGTTTCTAATTGTGAAGGTCAGATGCCGTAGTTAATTTTAAAGTCTCACACAGCGGTGAAGAAGGGGACTCGTGCTACTAACTGTACGCAAGGCATGGCGCGACTGTTCCTTAGACCACACGTGCAAAGCGTGTAATGGGGTATATTATTGGGGGAAAGCCCACCATAATTAACAAACATGTAAGTGACGCAAAGTGCACTGTGTCTACTGAAATCGTCATGACATGGCAAATCTACGAATGGAATATCTATGTGATCTACTGGAGGCACCTTGGTCATGCAGTGAATTTAGATAAATTAATGGTTACGATGGCGATGCGCCGTGGTTAATTGCGGGGAAGATTGTTCTCTTAAGCGTGCCAGCTCAACAGAAGCCACGTACCTGTTGCTGTGGCCACCTCGCTCAAGTTCGGCGTAGAAGGCCTCCATGTCCAACAATAGCTTGTGCAGCTGCGCCGTCTGGTGTTGTTTGCTCACGTCAAACCTGTTTCCAGGAGCATACCGTGGTAAGCAACGTAAGCCTCTGTCCCATGCGATATTTGCAACAGCAACAACAATCCCCAGAACGGTCTTTATATTGCGCCGCACAATAAGAATATGATGATGGTCGATACTAACCCGCAGCATTCGACAACGCTGTGTCTCCCAGTGGGCGTATATGCATTTCTTATTCAGTACAGCCACCCGACATCTGAGCTTGCTTATGGGGGTCATATCACGGCATAAACGTACCTAAAGCATAAAAAAACACCCGAACTGAAATAAATAACAGCCAAAACGGACCTGCAATGGATGAAAACCACGGTGCAGAAAAATATTCAGCAGAAATAGCCGAAACGGACCTAAAAGGAGAAAACCCGCAAACACGTACAAGAAGCAGTAACCAAAAGGCAACGAAAGTACACGAAATCTCGTTTATAATGCATAAAGATGTCATAAAAAGATTATATGCGTGATAACAAATGTTAATATTCAAATACGGCAATCCCTTGAAAAAAGAAACGGCAACGGTATTTGAACCCGGGTTAGGATGTTTGCTTCGCAGGAGCGGAACTACTACACTACGAGACCAAGCGGTTCTGAGAGATTAAATTGAAGGCCACATGCACGTGGACATAGCTTCAAACACGCCCCTAGATGGCGCCATGCGACGCTTGGCTGTGCTGACTAGGAAACGCCCATACGCCTCCCGGTACAGCTGTAGCTTGTCTGGACACAAAACTTTAACGGTTTTATCCTTCTGACGGAACCATGGCGTCAACTTACAAACTTGTTTTAGGCGCAAGAATGGCCCTTTCCTATGCCACTCAATACGTGTTCGATGGGAACGATCCTGCCATAACTGCATTCTTTGCAATAAAATGGGTGGGTTTCAATGGTCGTTTCAAGAAATGTCTTCTTCTATACGACTGCATTCTTCACCAAAATGTATAGCGTAAAGCATAGTCAGCAGACTGACGTCGTTCCAAGAGGTTGTGGCAGAACAATAATTGGAAATAGAACTACTTCCGGTTAAACCGGGCTTGGCTTCCGTACGGTGCATCGTGTGTACGGAATCCAAGCGCGGCGATGGGTTCTCGTCTTTCTTTAGACCATAAAGTCGGGGTCAGAAAGATTATCACCCTAAAATGCAACTAATTCCGCCAAATCAACCGCCCAATGCGCGTGACAGTACGGGAGCTCGGAGTTGGAGGTATTCAGGGTTCAAGACGTCGCGCCACTGCAAGCTCCCGCTGTTACAAATACCACGGAGAGATGGCGCTAGCTGCTTAGGCTGCTGAGGTGTATTGCCGACAAACCACTGCTGACCTTGCGCATATTCCGATATAGTCGCCACTTCTCAGTAGTTCGTCTTACAAAAAAAAAAAACAAAAAAAACGTAATTTTGAACTTGCACCAGAATTATTTCGTTTTGCGAGGATGTTGTACTTTTTAGTTTGCCGCTGCGTTAACCGCGGAGCCAGACAACCAGAAGGTGGTACCAGTGATACCACCGAAGCATTGCCGTGATGTGCTAAGCTATTACGTCGAGATATTTATTTGATATTGCTAAGTGTCATGAGTGCCACCCCCCTTTTTTTCGCTTTCGAATTTGTCTTTCTCAATAAATACGTTGCGTTGAAGTTGGCGTATTTGTTACTGAGACTTGGCTGTCTTCCCCTTGAAGCTTCGTCGCCTGTTGGCTTCAAGGTACGTTTAATTTGTCAATAAATCAATGAACGAATGATAGAATGATTTAATCCATCAATGAATTAGATGATCCACTACTACTTCTTCAGAATTTCCGAAAGGGTGCTTTGCTGTTCACAAAGAAAAACCTCCAATGCAAATGTTGGAACCACTTTTTTCATCCTTATTAATCAACAGTTCGCTAACTTCAAGAAGTAACGTCATTCAAGGTAACCAACTTGCTTTGGGAAGTTTGGCGCACTATACACAGGAGTACGTTATTCTATGCAAGTATGGCGTACTATGCACTATCCAGATGCGCACGAGGTAGAAGGTGTGCCACGTCATGTCATAGAAAGGACGTAAAGGGGTGGAACCTCTGCAAAGTTTGTTATAATAGGAAATGAGCACCTTGAATAAGCCAAGTACAGATTAAAACTCGAACTGCGGGAGCTAAAACTCGAGATAAAACTCTGTTATCACCCTTTACAATCCTGAGTTTTCAAAACAAGAACAACTTGCATTCTGCGCACTGTTGAAGATAATGCTTCGCTACTTGTGTACAAGATGTTTTCTACTAAGTTGTATTGCGCATATCTATATTTCTTCCCACCAGCAATGTTCCCATGTGCAACTTCAAGTGCCCCCTTTTTTTGTACGTTCTCGCCTTTTTCTCTTTACTGACATATAACGTGTTCTTTGTTGTTCCGCTTTTTGTGCATTCAAAGTTTGATGTTACCTTACAATTCTGTCGCGCTGCTCACCCTTTGTTACCCCCCTAACACAATGTCCTGCAACAAGGGCGTGTAAGGTATTTTTAAATAAATAAATAAAGTAAACGACAAAAAGGTCGTTCTAATTTTAACTACGTATTTCACGCATATTTTTCCTTGTTTATTAACGAAATCTGCTTGCTGTTCTCTACTTTACAACCTGTTCCAAATTTTCCTATGGTTCCTCTCTTTTCAACTTTCCGTCCCTTTCATGGGGTAGTCCTATCCTTTACTGACCTTCTGCTCACTAGCATGACTGCTGTTAGTTTTGAATTTAATTTTGTAGTATGCGTATACGTCGAGGTTCTAGACGGTAAACGATATAACAATGAATAACTCTAACTTGTACGGCGTTACGTACCCATTTTAAACGCATTCTACGGGTAAGGAAAAGTAGGTACAACTCACACGCTGGAGTGCCTTGCTGCCGCTGAGGAGAACACTTCTTTTTGCATCTTCTGATCTAGAGATGACAACAGCTCACTCATTTCGGCACCAGCTACTGATGGGTAGATCTTCCGGTCCGAGCGATCCCAGCAGACAAGGAAAGAAGAACCATTGGGTTAGATAACTTCCTGTTACGCACCGATATGAATCTCCAGCGAAATGATACTGCTGCTCTGAAAATGGATGCAGCAGCCTTACAACCTGACAGAAACAAACGGCTAAAGGAGCGTCCACGGGGAAAGCTAACCAAGGTATCAATTTTGAAGGTTAGCGAAACATCGACCTACAGATAAGTATATGTCACTCATAATCCACGCGAGGACATACAAATCGCAGGCAACCTTGAGCAAGGTTCTTTGCACTGCTCGTTGGATACTTAGACAGGACTTAAAAGGACCCTGCAACATTTCGATAAACGCTTTCACTCTTTCTTTCGCGTCTGGAAGCACTGCGAAAGCTACAGTTATCGCCAGCACGGAGCGGCACTGCGTGAATTTGCTCGTCGCACCAGATATGCGTTCCGTTCCTGCTTTGTTTTTGTGGCTTTATTTTTAAAGTTGCTATCGAAAGCGCTCATTGCTGCAACTGAAGGAAAACCGGCCAACAGCCGCTACATGGCCTCAGTGACTGTAATTCGGGCCGTCGAAGAACGTCAGGACCTGGGAAAGAGAGAAAAAATCTTTTGAGCGAGTTTCCAAGTTATCTTATGGGCATAGAGCAGTAATTTTTGTCTGAAGGTACTTTCCGACCCCCTAATATAAGTACTAGGTGTGTTGGGTGACTACGTTCTGCAAGCAGTTTAGATGTGAATAAAGTTGAAAAGAGTGTTGCGGGTTCCCTAAATGCGGCGTGAATATACACGCTTGCACACGCACTACCGCTCTTTCCTGCTTCAGTTATGGCCACCTTGATGGCGTTGGTGAAAAATGTCAGTAAAAGCGGGGGCACGTTCTAGAGTCGTCTAGATGTTACTAGTCGATACGTAGTATTTATAGCGCTGACAAAACGATGACGTTTGCTAACCGACTGCTCTCTGGATTAATAAAGCTGGTCACTACCGGTTAAGTGAGCTGCGATAGCAATCATTATGGGCAGTCTGAGTTTCCACGTTGCCAATTGAAAGTCTGTCCGCATAACAGTGATCAGACATGCTGGGCAACATGCTTACCAACCCGATATGCAGTGATAACAGCGCTTGTGTTGCCTTCTTTCTACTAAGTTCACATCCGCTCGCGTGCCCTATCTTTCCGTAAACAAACAGACATGCTTGTTTTTTGAGTGGGTTACCTGCTCGAACATCCCTTTTGCGAGAAGTTCCCTCCGGGTTGTAAGCAGGTAACTCAAGTCCCTTTCCGTCAGGCAGATGTCGTGAGAGATCCGGCAGGAAAGGCACTGCGCAGATTGAAGCATCGCACACGAATTAAATGTAAATGGTGCCTTCCCGTTAGTAAAATCTCCCTTTTTTTCGCCTTTTTGTTGCCTGCGCAAATTCACACGTTCGTAGCAGTCCTTGCAGAATTAAGCATAACTTCATTTATTATTGGCCCTATGAATACATTATGCCTAATACGAAATGAAGTAGCAAGAGCGCAATGGGACGAGGAGGCACTAACGCCGTAGTTCCCCATCTTTGCAGAAGCAATATCCGATAAAATATTTGCTTAGGCGAGGTTTCCGGTTGTATTCAATGCTTTTTGTGAAGCAACGAAAAATGTCCAGAGCCAGACCTCAAACATCCGTCGGAAGCACAATTTCTTTCACGAAAAACCAGGTTTTTCCAACCACGAAGGTTTTTCATCATTAAAAATTTGAAGCGAAATCACAGAAGGATGGTCATAAAAGTAGGCCGGACAAAGGAGAGCGAACCATAGAACTGTAGCGAAAAAAGAGGCGTGTGATTTCTCGTGCCTCCGTAGTGACGGAGCGCCTCATTTCCCATTCCCCTACCCCACTATGTGGCACAGCAGTCCCCAGCCACCTATGGTGCTATGCGTGGGGCACCGCCGCATTTTCTGCCAGCGTTGTTGCCGCTTTCGCTCCTCTGGGCGCCGAGAAAGATGGCTGCATCCAGCATACCGGCAGAAACAACTTTGATAAATGTAGAAACGTTACTCGAAAACATTTCACCTGTGTATCAATAGTGCTTGCGTATTCTTACATGTGTAAACATCCCTAAGCATTTGTGCCGATTTTTTTATTGTTTGGAGAGGCGGTATACTGTTGTCCGTTCATGTCGGCGCTGTACTTACATCCGGGCAGATCCAATTCGTTCAAGCATAATTTACCTCCAATACGTCCAGGCTTCAGAATTTTTTTCAAAAAAGATTTCTCGAAATGATTCAACAAAACTGGTTTTGTTCTGCGGCGCCCATCCCATACGGCACAGTTATTGCTCTCGAGCTTTGGATATATGCCTCCTTACCATGAGACCAACGTTCACGGCAGAGGCCCTCAGTGCCTGCGCGACCTGCAGCGCCACTAGGTGGTCAGCCGTCAGGATGCGCGCCACATCGGCCAACACTTCAGACTTGACGGCATCCATGGCGAGGCTACGGGACGCCAGCAGATGGGGCTTAACGTTCACGTTGCGTAGAGAAGGCTGCAGCGTGGCGTTGAGGGCGAATTCGAGACTCAGCAGTTGGAAGCTGGTGGACCTGCTGAATCGGGGTGGACAAAGCGAGTAACCATGACGTTTCACTTTCGCGCGTGCATTCCTCAACATCTTACACCTAGTGCGAGCAGTTGTAACCGGGATTGAGGACTGTGACGGCTTCCTCGAAAAGAGTGGTTTGCTAACCCTGCATGTGCCGTTACGGTCGACAATTTACCGCCTTTGTCTAACTCGTTTTTAGGTAATTTTGGAAATTCCGTGGGCATTATTCTGAATTTTATACGGATGCCTCTAAGACTTCCACCTCTGTGTCCTGCGCTGCGCATGGGCCCGGCCTTAGTGTCACTAGAATTCTTAACAGTAATACCAGTATCTTTACGGCAGAGGCTTATGGTGTACTTCTTGTTGTTAATCATGTCCTTCAAAGTCACATCCCACGATCCATTATCTATACAGACTCCCTCAGTGTTGTGCGGTCATTGTCTCTACAAAGTCTTCAAAAATCACGTTGTAAATCTTATCATCAAAGGTATTATGTCGGTGTATGTCCACAAATTTGAACTCGTCCTTTGCTGGGTCCCTGGCCACTGTGGTATAGCCGGGAACGAAGCCGCGGATCGAATGGCCGCTGCTGCTACACTCTCGAATGCAGTAGACATCACCACATTACCCTACACCGACGTGAAACCACACATCAAACAACAACTTCGCAAAACATGGCAAACACATTGGAGCGAACAGACAGACAACAAGTTACACGTAATAAAACCACACTTGGGACCATACACCACCGACACACGCAATAGATACACTGAAGTCGCCTTGGCTAGATTACGGATAGGGCACACTCACGCAACGCACTCGCACCTGCTCACTGGATCTCCAAGACCTCTGTGCAGCAGGTGCGGAGAGGCCCTATCCGTGATCCACATCCTCATAGAATGTAAGGCACTCGACAGTACACGACGCAAACACTTCCCTCAACTACACACACGACATATTCCACCACACCCATCATACTTCTTAGGAGATGATGCCATGTTTTCTGTTCAGCGCACGTTTAAGTTCCTATCAGAAGTTCACTTTTTACAACTCATCTCATACCACCCATAGCTTTTACCCCTGGTCCTATACACCAGCCACCTTATTTATTTTTAACCACTCTTGTTCTTCACCCTGGCCCTTTACACCAGCCATGCTCATAGCTTCTAACTGATTTTATTTCTTGTTCTCTCCTCATCAAATCACTTTGTGTTTGGCGCTCTTTGCCCATGTCGGCCTTGCGCCAATAAAATCAAACCATCATCAAATTCCGTGGGCCCGGCATTGCTGCTATTTGAAGTTTCATAGTTTAAAAAAAGCACATCGGCCTTTAGTTTGTTAGACACCAAGTATTGTGTAAGTTATAGCTTCAGTGATATAAAAAAAATCATGCACCCCTCCGTCTAACGACGACGATGGTTGAACCCGAAGCTTTCTTCCTGCGAAATCAAATGGCTAAGAGGGAAAGTCAAAGCCGCTGTGATCAAAAGGCTAACTGCGTGCGAGTCAAAGTCAATGCTCAGAGTCAAAGTCCAAACCGTCTGCGACTCAAAGTCCAAACTCACACGACAGCCACGGAATCTCTCACGCGAAATCTTCGCGTTCAACCATCGCGGTTTTTCCACGGAGGGGTACACGCTTAAGAATCGCCGCAGTTGGGCTTCAGCACAACACCCAAGAACGACCAATCATCGTGAGAAAATGTGCAAATTTGGCGAATGACAAAGCCGAGCACGTGACTAGGGCAAAATATAGCATCTGCGCTGTGACAACAGCGTGAGGCGCGCATCTGCGCTGTTTGTTACAGCGCAGATACTATTTTAGATGACGACTGCATCTCATTCACTCGCCTTGTCCCTCCATACGGCGTTGTTGTTGTCCATCCACACCCCTCCCCCATTCTCCTCGCCGCGCGAGCTGCGCTCTCCGCCGCTCACCCCCTCTCCTCTCCGATAGCGAACACTCTCTCGCAAGGGTCATTGGATTGGATTCGATTGCGTGGCTTGCTTGCTTGGCTTGCTTCTGGCTTTGGCTTGCTTGGATTGGATTGGATTTGGATTGGATTGGATTAAAGTGGATTGTGTTGGATTGTGTTGCGTCATAGCAGCGCCACGTGGCGTCATAGCTGCGGCAGGGGGTTCACGGCCCGTTTCACGCTATGGGAGAATCAACCTAACGGAAACAACAACGGAACACCCTATGCGTCGCATCTACACAGGGGTTCCCGCGAGGGGAGGTGGGAGTAATTTTTTGCTCCAGTCACGTGCTCGGCTTCGTCATTCGCCAAATTTGCACATTTTCTCACGATGATTGGTCGTTCTTGGCTGTTGTGCTGAAGCCCAACTGCGGCGATTTTTAAGGGCGTGCTTGATGTTTTTTTTTCTTTTTTCTTGGGGCGCTTCCACAATCATCACCATATTCAGAAAAAGTGTGCTTTCCTGCAGTGGGTTGTCATATGAGCTTGGACTTTGACTCAGGAATTGTTTAGACTTTGACTCGTTGAGCTTTGACTTTGACTCGCACGCAGTTTAGACTTTTGATCGCAGATGCTTTACTTGGATTTAGCCAGACAAAGCTCTGCGTTCAACCATCGTCGTCGTAAGACGTAGGGGTGCATGATTTTTCTAATTTTGTACGTTCATGCACCCTTCCCCAAATCCAAACTGCTTAGTCCGTTCCCTCTTTTGAACGCTTGTGTGTGTTTGCCTGAATTTTGATGTATATTTGCTTGTCATAACTTCAGGGTATTCTTTTGTTTGCTTGTATTCCTCGTACTGCAACGTCTGAGCGTATTTTCCCATGTAATAAAGAAAAAAAAAGTGTCAGAATGGCGCAACCGGATAGACGCTTCATAGCGCGAGGGACACAGGTTCGATTCCGACAACGGGAAGCGATTTTTTTTTCTTGAGGCGCTTGGACTGTCATCATCACCGTTAGCGAAAGTTGGGTTTCCTGCAGTGCGTTTTTGAAGCTCACGAACCAATTAGTAAGACTATAGAAAGTTTCACTTTAATAAGCCAGGTTAGAAGTGAGAACGTTCACGTTCACCCTACTTAACTAAGGACGCCTCCCGGTTGCAAAAGAGGAGAGAAATTCCTATAAAAGCGAGGTAATTTTACTTTGTTTCTGCAGTATCACACTCTGAAGATTACACTACTTCATATACTAAACTTAGTTTCCTGTAGAGCCCGGACATCACTCTCATTTTAATTTCCCTGATATTTCTTGGTTTTCGCATTCGCTTTTGAATTTACATTTTTAATCGTTTTCGCGTCTTCAGTGACAGGTCAAGTAGATGTCCAAAGTGTTAAGACGTTGTGGTTCGTTAATAAAGAATGTTACGAAATATATTAAACGTACCACAGAAACGACAGCCGCCACCATCTTTTTTTTTTTTTTCGAGTACATCGTGGTACCAAGCACACCTCGTGGCTAACCATCAGAAAATAAGAGACAAGGAAAAATGAATGCCTCCATTCCCGCTTTATATATTTTTGCTACAAGGGTTTCGGTACTAGCCCTACTTACCCTGGCAAGTCAACTGGCTATTGTTGGTCGGCGTGACCAGTTTTTGGATACGGAGTCCATATCTTGAAGGACGCGGGCAAGAAAAATGATAGCGTCATCAGCAGTATACAGCGTGGTGATCGTAGTGGCCTGTGTTGAAGGCTAGTACCTAATATAACACTCTTGTTAAAAGGCCTAATAAAGAGGGTTAGCATCAGGGGTAATTTAGGAACGTCGTACGCTATGACACGGAGGAATGGTTGTTACAAGGGTTTAGCGCCTCGGAGCTGTACCTCGGCTATGAAGCGCGCCGAAGTGCAGAGGGCTATGGATTAATTTGGACTACCTGGGGATCTTTAACGGGCCACGAAATATCTGCTAGGGGGCGTTTTTGTATTTTACCTACATAAAATAAAATTCAGTAGGACTGAAATTCACAGTGTAAACGCCACGTAGGAAACTTATAGGAAACCACGTAGGAAACTTATTCATAAACATACTAATACCGATTGTGTGCGTATGCGAGCGTGTGCGTTTTACTTAGCACTTCCATACCACACCGCGTATTCCCTTGGTGCACTATACACCTGGCCCCTTTACAGTCGTTTTCATTACTGTCCACAAGCGCTTTGCGGAGAGACATTTTTTGTAGAGACGTTTAAGAAGCCTGATATCAAAGAATGAATGTCCCAGCGACTTTTATTAACATAATTTTTGTGTGCGGGCAAAAGGTGACACATCACGCGTTACGCACTGAAAGACGGGCTTCCTCCTTGAGTTTAGACAAATATTCATTTTTTAAAGTGACTATGTTTTAGACAGAGATGTAGTTTTAGCCAATAGGGTTAGTGGAAAGGAGCGGTAGTTGTTAGCGTAGAGAAGTGACCGAATCAGATGTGTCGCGCGATTGTTGCACGTGGCGGTTTGAAAGCATGATAGTTGGCTTCTAGCTGGTAATTGTTGAAAGAAGAATTGATGCGGTAGGAAAAAATGTTGATGTGAATCTCCCGCCCTGAGGCAATTCTACGAGTCTCGCGGAGAAGCATGCAGATGCGCCACGCGGCCGCCTAGAGCCCAGAAATGCTTCCAACTCGTTGGCGCGCTCCAGGAACGAGAAACATCCCCCTCGCGAGGGGCACGATCAAATGCAAGCATTTCGGGGCGCCGACGTTAAGACTGTGGTTACGTTAATGGCTTGCACTTGTGGCAACGCTGACGAGAACGCGTCAAGCATAATTTGAAGTTGTAGCATATAAGGAACGTTCGTAGGGCCATTGCAAGACGGCTTTGGGCGCTGTGGGCTAACATGTACATGGTTCCGCCCAAAGGGTCGGGGATCGAAATTGCCGGTACCGGTATTTTTAAGTGAGAAACGACGGTGGGACTTGTCAATCGGGTGACATCGTGATTACTGAAATGCTCTGCTTTAAAATGGGAGATGGGGGGGAGCGGGTTCCGCCACGCCTGGAGTCAATCCCACGTTCTCGTGCTACGCCGCACGCATCTTTTTCGAACCCCAGATGTCCGCGTGTTCCTTGCCGAAGATAGTTAGGAAGATCAAAACGCACCCTTTGGCTGTGGTGAGGCTGTCGCTTGTAGCCCAGCGCCATGCTCTTGGAGAGAATTTCGTACTCGGCGGCCAGCAGAAGCGCAGCGGCCTGGTTCTTTATGTGCGACCACACTTGATCCGCACTCAGGGCACCGTGAATGTGCTCTAGCTGTTGCCAGAACTGCTTGAGGGGAACAGACTTGCCATCCATTCGAACCTGTGAGAGGCAATGTATTGAGGGTTAGCTATTGCGGCGATGTCATGTTTACCCATTTGAAAAAAAAAAAGTGCGTGAGGGGTTCATAAGGTTCAAAAATGAAGATTTCTGTACTCTATGGCAACCTGGAAGTAGTTTTGAGAGTGAATGCCATCAGCAGCCACTGGGTTGATCTGCCTGCGCATCACCCCGACGCATACCGGACGCACACCGGAGAGCGTACTCCTCAATAGCTCTTACTGGTGTCGCGTAAGGGGAATCTGGCCGCGGCGGCAGACTGCCAAACTTATAGAGAATATACCAGCACACTCTCATATAAATATTATTGATGGCGGTGTCTTTCGATTACGCTTATTCAATAGTATCAATGGTGTGTTGAAAACCGTTGATATCCCCGTGCATCCGTTTGCTCGCGGTGCAAAAGAAGTACTCCCTCCGGCCCTAACCGCCGCACATATTTTTCCTGCTCGCCATTCGCCACAAGTGGCGGCGAAAGGCGGCACTGACGCACGACGTGACTGGGCTGACCAAACGAAGCTCTAGGCCCCTCATCCTGAGCGCACTAGCCCGCGTGTTCTTGACCGGAAGGTAGCACCCGGACGTCGAGAAACGGTGGCCACTCGCTGGCGAGGGGGCAAAAAAAGATCTCTAAAAGTAAACGCAGCGTGCAGGAGGGAATTCTGGTTGAGAGGGAGCGGAGGCGCAAACCGCCGTTTTGTTTCTAATCCGCCCACAAAATGAACCATTACGCCGTGATTTATACGAGCACGTGCAATAACCTGATACGGATAACTATCCGTACAATTATAACCACGTCGTTATGCTTCCGCGGTGGAAGGGGACGCCATTTTATGGCCTCACAACGATGCTTTATTGCCGGAAGAGCAAAAACAACTGGTGGAAAGGAGGGTGGTATTGGCGTAAACCAGAAAACGCACTCTGGTTTGCCCTTTAGATGGCTCCCGGACAAAAAAAAAGCAGTCCCGCGATGTATTTTATGGGAAGCACGTTTGCGCCGAGGAAAGCAAGGTACAGAAAGGGAGGACGCAAGAGGAGAGGCCGAAACCCAAGCTATTGACATATTTCTCCAGTGGAACGGTCAGTAATCGGGGCTGGCCATCTATCGGTCTTATATCTGCCGCGTGGTGCTGCGTAATTAATAACCCCTTAGAAGCAGTGGCCGCCGGGTAAAAATGGCCCATAGGCTGTTTAAGGGACGTTGGGGTTGCTGAATGTAAAGAACCGGCCGAAAACCAGTGTTTATATTAATCACCGCAACGCAGATAAATTACGCACCCGCCCATGCTGCCCCTTCTGGCATCGATACCCCGAATTCCCGCCAGGCTTAGCCACTTCACATGCGCAGTTTTTGGTTTCATGCGTTAGGATATTTAGCGGTTATCGGCCGGATGAGTTTTAGTTGTAGTCATAAGCGCTGTGGCCACCATTGGCGATGTACAGGGCAATAAAAGCGAAACACAGATAAAAGAATATCAACAATACATCTGCAGCGTGCAGGCAGCCCAGGTAAACAAATGTTCGGCAAACGGTGCAACATACAGCGACTCGTTGTCACTTTCAAACTGTTTATAACATGAAGGCCATAGGGGAAACTGTAAAGCCCTTCCAGCCAGCATTCGACTATTTCTAAGACGGAAAAACTCTGCATGATTTTTGGGTCGGATGCCGCTGTTTTTTCGCCTGGCTTATCGCATTATATGAAGCGCAGGTTACTTACTAAGCCAATAAATAAATATTACGTGGCTTCTGTGATTGTAGTTTACTAGTTTTTCTTTTTTTTTTTTCAAAAAACACTGTGCTTTCCGAGAAGCGAAAATAAGACCGTAAGAGTCCGCCGCGCGTACACCAAGAATTACCTCGCGCACCTAAAATTAAGTTCGAGCAAATTCGGGGCAGCTCACTGAAAGTCA
The DNA here is from genome assembly GCA_013339765.2 of Haemaphysalis longicornis. Lineage (NCBI taxonomy): Eukaryota > Metazoa > Arthropoda > Arachnida > Ixodida > Ixodidae > Haemaphysalis > Haemaphysalis longicornis. The sequence goes on along the minus strand of CM023456.1, from coordinate 34,761,584 downwards.
TTTATAACGGCTCGGGCTGATGTGAAAGCAAAGCTGCGTACCACGGACTCCCCCAGTTTCGCACCCTGGACCGCGGCACCTTGGAAGAAGGCGTTTGCCGGCCTGGTGCATGTAGGCCCGCAGTGGGACCAGTGACGTGACCAGCACGAACACCCTGACCAGTACTGGCCTGCCGTGAGACGTCAGCAGCGGCCGATCCAGCATCTGCTCAGCCACCACTCGGCCACGCTCGAGCAGCGGCGAAAGCCTGAAATGGATGGCCACGCGCTGGGGAATGGGCGTCCAAACAGATTATCGGTTGACATGCTTTTGCAGCAGGGCTGCAAGAAAGAACACCCTTTATCATTGATTTTTTTTTTGTGAAATGAAAGTTCTGCCAGAGCAGTGATCGTTTTGCAGCGAAGCTGTTAGCCTTTCGTTGGTCGGAAAATTTCGTGTCGCTCTAAGCAAAAAACCCAGGCAGGATCCAGCAGCTCTTGCTCAAGACGCCGAGCGCATGTGTCAGGCTAGGCAGTACCCAGAATTTGCCGCCAGAGGAGCCCAACGCAACGTTTCTTTACAATTATTGGTTAATTGTAGGGTTTAACGCGCCGACGCAGCGCATGCGATGAGGCGCGCCGTAGTGGAGGGCTCCGGATTAATTTCGAACACCTATGGATCTTCAACGTGCGCCGAAATCTCGTACACACGCGCGTTTTTGCTTTTCGCCTCCATCAGGGAAAGCGGCCGCCGCGGTCGGGAATCTAACACGTGACCTCGTACTCGGCAGCGCAATGCTTTAGCCACTGAGCCACCGCTGCGGGTATTTCTTTGCAATGAGACATACACCATAGAAACAAGCATCGAAATGACATTATGGCAGACAAGGCGCCTATGAACAATGAGAACCCCCCACTTAACGTGTTCGGGTAGAGATTAGGTTTGCAGCTAGTCTCGAAAGGAAGGTCGACGCATTCGAGGGCGAGCGAATGACGTCAACGACCAGAGAAGGCGAGCGCAAGCGACAAACCCGCCGAGACGACGAGGAGCATTGCATACCTTCCCCCATCAGCATGTGTAAGTGGTTTACAACAGCTTCGCTGGGCATCCACTTTCGCACGGCAGGGTGGTGGCCAACTTTTTTTTTTTTTTTTGTGAGCGTGGCTTTTTCATTTCCTCCGAGACCTCTATCTGTACTTTGAGCTCTTCAAAATTAGCCTCTTCAATAGAGTAGGCACTTAAGAGAAAAGCACAGGGAGGAGGGCAAATGGTTCTTCATGCATCCCGGGTAGGAATGCTTGGAGAGAATAGAGTGTCAGGATTGTGGGCAGCTTTGGCAAAGGAGTAGGCTGTCTCAGCGCCCTTGGTACCGGCGTGGGGCGGCAGCCAGTTTAAGCTTATATGCTAAGCCCATTTGCTTGGATGTTGTGAAACCTTCCGGCCGAGAAATGTCCTGCTAAACCGTTTTCTTCGGGGTTTTGGAGCTACAAGTAGGCTTGTCGAGAGTTGCGAAGTAAAGATAACTTCTAGCACTGAATTGTATGTCTATGAGTGGTATCCATAGCCAGGTGGGAAGCGGCAACGCCACAAATGCTACGGATTCCTGGCAAGGGCACGTTGTCTTGCTTTGTGACACCGAGTACTGTAAAGACCCAGGTGTATTCCGCTAGGTTCTCTGCTGGGCACGCATCATCTTCTGGAGGGACAGCCTGGGAAAGAGGTGGTAATATCCAGAGGCTGTAAGTATTATTTGGAACGCCTGATATAGGATGTTGCGTCGGAGAGGGTTCAGTTTTAAACACCCGCGATTCTCCAACCATTCTAGAGTACGGGCGAATTTCGAGACCAACGCCTTCGACGGGCAGGCGCCAGTGATCTTAACACAGGTACCGGGTGGCCCACTTCAAGACCCTTCACTTCAAGACCCTGCCGTGCTCGAGCGTAATATGTCTTACCAATCACGACGCAATATCAGGGAAATGTCGCACCAGCTTACGCTGTCTATTCGTGTCACGACATGAGACCATCCGACTTTTTTTTTCGGAATACATTCCAGAGCCATAACAGCCTGAGTCGGCTAGTTAGAAAGAATTTGAGAAGGGCCATCACTTGACACTGACCGGAGAGAAGTAACATGGTTGACCCGTTTGTCAGTTTCCTTATCGGGCTGAGGTTGCGAACCTCGATTCGCGTTGACCACGTTTGGAGGGGTTACAGCAGTTATCTCTGCCGCGCAGCAGAACTTAACTATGAGTATTTGTATGTACAGTAACTTTTTCATGCACCAATGCGTCCGTATTACTGGGGTAATATACCATTCTGAAAGGTCTGCAGGGCAGACTATCAAGGAAGTAAAGGAAAGGAGGACGGGAACCCGCCATGGTTAAAGAAATCCATATCGCCCTGTGCCTGATCCTTCTAATATGCGACTACTTCTTTCATTTGCATAAGGAGTTCGTTTACTTGTGAAAAATGTTTACAATGTCAGCGCTACAACAGCGGAACACTTGAGACATTGGTAACATGGGCCTACGTTTTTTGCAGCAGACCCGAGTCGGCCAGCGTGGTGGTAGCGACGTGCCTGGCTTTGGGAGTGCGCCCGTCACGCGAGCCGACGGGTCTGAGCAGCCAAGTGGATTGGTCAGCGTCGGGACAGGGCGCCGGCCACGTCGGTGAGCTGCTGCGCCTGCTCGGGCAGCACGAAGCACAGGGGCAACGCCGACCAGCGCGAGGTGCCTTCTGCAGGAACCAGGCGGCACCTCGGCGTTGTGCGCCAAACAAACCCTACTTCGGTTTGGCTTGGTTTTAACTGAGGCAAGCGCTAAACGCCCTTATCGCAGATGACGTTGTTTTCACATTTAAAACAAGCTCTGAAATGAAGTTTAGCTCACAAGAATGCTATTAAGGTTTGAACTTGTGTTTAGTTGGTTCTGCTGCAACATTCTGAAGGAGAGCTAGAGAGAGAGAGAGAGGAGAGAGAGAGAGAGAGAGAGAGAGAGAGAGAGAGAGAGAGAGAGAGAGAGAGAGAGAGAGAGAGAGAGAGAGAGAGAGAGAGAGAGAGAGAGAGAGTGATCATAACGGCAGGCAGCCTGCCTATTGCCATTTTCCTTCCTTGTCCCTGTGTTTTGTAACGCTGAACTACATATGTAACCTGGTCTATGCCATGCTTTCTGTAATACGTCTCATCTCTTTTGTCCTGAGACGCCTCTTTGTGTAAAGCACTCAACACACTCAAAAGAGTTTTTCGTTCAGCCTTGGGTTATCAAGCTCACCTCCGTGTTTTCTCAGCGTGTTGAGGGCGTTGCATAACGCGTCTCGTTCCCCGAGCTGTTCACTGAGCTGTCCAAACCGGTTCACCTGGAAACGAAATAGGCGGATTAGTTCAGAACCAGCCCTTTTTTTTTTTTTTGCGTGGTGTTTGCCATTGCATTCAACCAGCCCCACCATTACAAGACCAATGAAAGGAAACAAATCCAACAACTTCTGTACTTACCACACAAGAACCCGCGCTCAATAGTGAACTGTCCTTTCTCAAACAGCTACCTCAGACACCCAGATAAGCATGACATCATTTAGATCGTTTTAAAACAAAAAATAAGCTATATCAAGCAGTAGGAATTAAAATGAAGCGCGCTTGCTACCGAGAGTAAGAAAATATTCGTAGAAATTGTATAAATCCGTTGCGATAATGCAAGCACGGTGACACACGCCGCTCTTGGCAGCCTATTCGTACCTTCAGAATACTGTAAACACTCGTTATGACGAAAGAGCTTTCGTCGAAGTCTCACTTCCTTACAGATATTTTGTATTCTTAAGTGTTGACCAGGGACAGCAAATTATCGCTACTTCGAACTAGGGGCGGGCAATGGATGGATTAACTCTGCGATTAATCGATTAATGCTTCAGCCGCGATTAATTTTTTAACCAGTTAATCGGTTTAAGTCATGTGAGCGAACTAAAACAAGAGTTCCGTGTTGAAATTCTGTTGAAGTGGGTCGAGGGTCATATTACTGTTCAAATAACAAGCCTGACGTCACAATAAAAAAAACGATGCAAGTATGTTTACAGATGAGAGTGATCAGAACCCAAAGCTTATAGCTAGGACACACAAGAAAATGGCTACTCTTAATACAAATTTACCCGTACAAAAATCTACAAGCGGGCACTCACGCTGTTCGGCCTTTGTATAAGCTGACTCTATCATAAGTAAACCACGATTAATCCGCGACCCATGCAATTACGTCGAGGGCTGATGTTCCTGATTCCAGAAAATGTGAATAATGAACGCGGTGATAAGTGTCTAACCCGCATCAGCGCCACGATGATGATCTGCTTACCTAACTTGTAATGTCTTCGGACAGGCCGACGAACTTATCGATCTTATTTTTATTATTATATTATTATGAACGTTAAGTAAATATTGTTTTCAGAAATTTTTTTTCTTCCTACACCAACACAAACGATTAATCAATCAATTAACCTATTACAGCCAGCCGAATAATCGGATTAAACTTTTAGATGCGACTGCAACTCATTCACTCGCCTTGTCCCTCCATACGGCGTTGTCCGCACCCCTCCCCCTACACTATAAAAAAAATAATAGTTAGTGGCGCCCGGTTTCGATCTCACGACCCTGTGGGCGGAACGCGAGGTTCCGCCCGCTGCGCCACAAAACCGAGACAGAATCAAATGCTACGAACGCGCCTTATATCCTTGACTCATTCAAACTACGTCAAGAAGCTACTGATACAACGCATGATGGGGCAATGATTAACACTTGCACTAAAAGAAAAGAAGCTCCCACTTACAGCACCAATGATGGAGTAAAGGTCGTTGCGACAGCGAAGCCCCAAGCATACCACTTAGAGAGATTGACCAAGATTGGCCAATAAAACATAATAATAATCATAAAACATAATAATCATACGCGTTTCCGACATGTTTCACGCGATTCCAGAATCAATCCAACGGAAACACCAAGTGAACTCCACGATGCGTCGCATCTACACAGGGTTCCCCTCGTGGGGAGGTGGGCGAAATTTTTAACTGATGCCCAGCCCTACTTGTAACGAAGTACAACATATAACGAAATCAGTTTCTCGCCCCGGGGACAGCGTTATAGCGGGAGTTTGACGTAAGGCTCGTTTCATTGAGTTGTCTTGTATGAATAACCGATTGAGTTGATAGCTATATCCCCCTACGAAGTACGAGACTTCAGTGTACCGCCTCCTTCAAAAATTCTCTTGAAGACCCGGAGACAACTGCGTTTCCCTGCAGTACTCTGCCGCGAATTCCTTTAAGCCAGTGTTTACTGTTGCGAAATCCGAGCTGTTAGAAGCCCGCGGGACATTAGCAGCTTGTAACGCCGCCAGGCAAGCACGTTACATGTACAGTCTTTGTTAAAATTTTCTATGCCACGCCAAACCTATCTGGCCCACACAGAATTCAAAGCGAAAGCTCTGCGTTTAACTAAGACTAAATTATTTTATGAGAGTAACAAAGCAAGATGTTTTATCCAGTTTTTTGGTGTAAAACGTTTCATCTTCGCTTAAGAGGTAAGCTTGTACTTTGATTTTTTTTTTTGTGGCCCTATCAATTTTCGGCGTGACCTAGAAAGTTTTGACAAAGACTACGTTGGGAACGTCGTCAAGTGGCAACGCTCATGAGGGCGCGCTTTTGAAAACAAAAATGCACGTTCTGATGACTGTCGCTGAAGAAAACACTACACAAAACTGATTTTACCTTTTGGTCAAAATAAATGGTATGACTGACAAATTTAAAAATGAAAATGAAAGCGATTGCTGAGAGCTTTCACCTTCGTTCTACGCTCTGCGTGACACTTCCTGCCCGGCCGTCCACATGTTCCGAGGCAGATCCAAAGCCCCTCGATGGCGCAATCATCTGAAATCCATAAGATAAACTTCAGAGTTCTACTTAAGTTCCAGTTTTTCTGTGTTTCTTGCACTTTATTTATTGGCTACGAGTGGTTATGAAACACTCTTATTGCGCGAAACATGTATTTTACAGCGAACGCTTCATATCAGACACATTCACGGAATTCAATGTTGACCGGAAGTTCAATGTTCAATTCATTTAAAATATTGACCGTGGACGGTCGTTTACTACTACTTGACGACTAGCGTAGCTGCAGGAATAGGAAGTAAAAAAGAAGACATGGCTATTATGCGCTCAATAGCAGATGTCCCAACTTTGAGTCGCTTACTAGCCCAAGGACGCGGGTTCGATTTCCGGCCGCGGCGGCCGCTTTTCTGATGGAGGCGAAAAACAAAAACGCCCGTGTGTACGAGATTTCAGCGCACGTTAAAGATCCCCAGGTGGTCGAAATGAATCCGGAGCCCTCCACTACGGCGCGCCTCATCGCCTGCGTTGCGTCGGCGCGTTAAACCCCACAATCAATCAATCAATTCAATGTTACTGGTTTTGTGAATCTCGCACGCTTGTTCAAGCCCACACACCACACACACGCAAAGCAGGTATGCACGAGAGTCCTCACCTCGCCCCGGGCTGCTGGTCGAAGTGAAGACTTGCGTCTGAAAGCCGTGTTTCTCGAACGCTTTCCGGTAGCGCAACGTTTGGTCCGACGAGTCGCCCACCAAGATAACTTTGCCAGAATTGGAGGCGAGCAGATCCTCTTCTTCGACCTGCGCAACAGATTCCCCTCGGAGTCGTCAGTGGAAATCACCGCACGGTGTTAGAGCCAGTTGCATAGGGGAGCAATGTGCGCTTGACAGTGGCATGCACCGGGCAGGGTGGTCTATATCTCATCAGGGAACTATATCACATGATAGTCAACTGTCGCGCAGACAAATCTCCAATATTGTAAAAGTATGCTCGAATAATATTCTATACCATGCTACCTATCACGGTGAAACCGAACGTTTGCGGGTAAACGTTGGGAAAAGCATTGTATTCGGAAAGCGGCCTTTCCCGCACACTTGTGCGTGCTGCAGTGAAGCGAGACAGTGATTTTGAAGTAAGTGGTTAATAAATAAAACGCCATAGTTCCTTGATATTATATACCATATTAGGGGCAAGGCTATTGGCGCCTCCTGCCGTCGTCTTCGAAATCGTCGTCTCATATAGTCACGGTACTAAAACACTGGGAAACTCGTTTACGCCTCGCGCTGGAGAGCTTTCGTGCTTCAACTACCGAATAAGTGCGAAACTACCGAATCATCATTATTAAATTGTTTTAATCCCATGACTAGCCCTGTGGTGACTAAATATCGTATTCCTCTGTTGCCCTTGATCATTGCCACTCCAGGTTGCTTGAGCTCGCTGCAAGCAAGCCATTTCCCACCTTGTGGCAAGTAACCTAAAACTTCAAGACAATCTTGTACAGAAGGCCTGATTTGATAGCGAAGTCGTTTTGGAGCTCAGTTAGCTAGCTATTAGGTGATAAGAACGATCCCATTGATAACTTTCTCGATTAGGTCTCCCTTCAGCCGCATGACCCGCCAGTTCCGTTTTCACTGCTGGCACGCTACCCTGTATTCAGTGTTGATGACGTCACCATCCTCGATGTGGTAGTGTAGCCGCGAGTGACATCACTTCAGATCGTCATATTACTGATGACGCCATTTATAGTTTTGACGTCATGTCTGCGTTGAAGATTTCCATCAGCCGCCTAGACCTCAATGGAGAGTTTCTTTTTAATCATTAAACTCGCAGCATACTTGGTGATGGGCGGATTCACTGCGCTGGAACAAAATAAAATGCCATCAAAATATATAAAGAAGCTGTTCCAACAACTTTTTCAGTGTGGAAGATGTATGCGAGTTCATGAGAAAGCTGTTTAACACTGTTAGTTACTTCGTTAACAATCGGCGCACCGCACGACCTTTTTTCAAAGTGATTCCGATGTGTCCCGCCCGGGTTACAGTTTTGTAGAACCATGAGATAAACGATCTGGTAGGTTCTTCCGTAATGCCGGCGCTTTCGGTATATACGTACCGTGTGGCTGCAGCTAATTTCTAGTAATTTTTTAAATCGTAGGAAAGAAATATTGGTTTATTGGAGAGGTCAGATTCAACTAGAAGAGGAGCTACTACTCCAAACCTTAGAGTATTGAAATGGTACAGTGGCAGTGCTAAAACTACAAGGTAACAAGCTTAAGTACGCCATAAAGGTCAAACACTGAAAGATCCCGTGTACGGTGTGCTACTCATAGTAGATACAGCTGCATACAGCTACATACAGTAACAATATGCCCATAGCATCTATACGCCTATAGTATGCAGCAAATTTGTAAATATTCATACCTCCCCGGAATGTGATGCAGTGAATCTACATATATCTATTACAAACAATGCAAAATGGCCATAATACAGTACTCATACGTTCACCTACGTACAGCACAAATGGAACCAGTACTTGTGCTGCCACACTCATGCAGATGAAATTTGTTCATACATAAACAATAAGCCCATTAGTAATGGTCACACATCGTTGTTTTTTGCAAGAACTTTCTTAATTGCCACCTTCTGCACATTATTGCTACTGATGCAGGCAAATCACTGTATAGTGGAGTACGCACTGCATAATCTAGAGTAAAAAATGCAGCTCTTACGGCTTTGAGTGCTTGAAGAAGAACGTCGCTCGTCCTCAGATAATCGTGCTTTGGCGTGACGTCAACGGAGGTGACGCTGAGAAGCCCTGCGAAGCCACAAGAGCCCTTGACACCTGCCGCAGAAGGAAGGAAAAAAGGACAACCTTTTTTTTATTTTGTGTTATAAAATCGGGAGAGCGTGGCGATGGACCACGTCTGTCTGCGTTCGTTTTCAAATTCATTTTTCGCGCTGTGCGTAGTCAATATAAATCTGTACCAACTTGCCAACTTCGTAAGCGATCCAGAAACATCGGGCGCCTGAAAGGGAGTCCTTTCAGCCGTCCTTCTTTCGTGACTGGAAGTCTGAAAATTTTGCCTTCACGGGGGATAGTTATAGTTGACGGCGCATGTAGTCAATCGCCCCGGGCATGCGCTTCATGGTTCCTATTCCATTCATTGCTGACTGCGCCCGTTTAAGTTACATAAGGCCGTTCAAATCTTTTCCCATCCCATCGTGCTCGCACAAAACAAGTGATTACAAAACCGTTCGTTATATTGCCTCAAACAAGTGTCCATGCTTCGTTGGGTATGCTGGGGTGCGACGAAAGTGGCGCCAGTGGGAGTTACAGCATCAGTCAGTCCGACCAATACTACATCGATTATCAATAACGGCTCTGTTACTGAGGTGCATTCCAAAGAGTCGGTCACGTGCGGGCTCCTCTAGCTTTGCGCTTCTCCTGGAGAAGGACTGGGATTCTGGCAGGGAAGAGGCATTGGGATGACCAATGACAAGGCTTCTCACGTGAGCTACGATCATTATTTCGACCCGTATATTTTGGGAAGGGTCATGCCAACGACACCGACACATTTGTTTCGCTTACCACGCTGTTGAGGAGACGGGATGAGACGCCACTTTTACAGTCACGAAGAGCACGGCCATCATTATTGTTCGTCACGTTAGCGAAGAGTGGGAGGAAACGCCGTTGTTGGTCATCAGTATTGGGACTAGGGGCGGATTAGTGGACCGCATTTAAAGCGAAAGAACTCAGGTATGGGGTAATCCTTACATATTATTACAATAGTTGGCGGCTTTAAGCACGACGTTTTACTCCATAAATGTAAGCTGTGTCGCCCAAAGTACCGTTCGTGGCCCCATGGCCGTCGGAGAGCCATCCTCCGCCAGATCCGCTGAGGAGGGAGCCCAGCTGGTAGCTGAGATAGACGGAACCCAGGGCGAACAAGCAGAGCAGCAGCGTCAGCTCCCGCGCTGACCGCCGCAGAGCACCACACGCCACGCTCCTTCCCAACACCTGGAAGAAGAGACAACAACCACAATGCCCTTCAAAGCACGTTTTGCTGACGGAAATGGCAAAAATACGGGACACCGAGCCATACACAGCTTCGCTGTGAAAGAAACACCACGAAGAAACAATATTGCCTATGCCGCCTGTGGTCCAGGAAGAAAAGGATAAGACAGTATATAAGAGGCAGGAAGTAAGGTTAACCAGGGACCAGGGAAGGGTACGGCTGGCTACCCTACGCATGGAAAGGGGGAAAGGGGATTTAAACAGAGATAAAGGGTATATAAAAGACGCAGAGTGGAGCTTGAGGAGCGAGAAAAGAAAAAGTAAAGGTAACTACAGAGTCAAAACCAAGGGCGATACTAAAGCCTGAAACAGAACAGGTAAACAAGACAAATGACGAGTGGAAGATTGTACACGATGTCCTTACAATCGTTCGCACAAGCCTGTGGCCTTTAAAACGAAGTAATTTTTGTGTCGCCTTTTGGGACTGCGATGGGCAGCGCCTGGGACTAAAAAAATTGGCCGCGTATCTGCTCCTTTCGTTGCAACTGTCGTAAAAGACGATAGTCTTTATTGGCTTTTGCCAGGTAAATGCCTCCCTTCGCTTTCCCGCTCACCTCTCATGTTGTTTCTGTTGCGTCGCGCTCCTCCCAAGGTAAAGACGCCAAAGGTTTGCTTAAATCATTTTAAATTTCCCGCGTTCCACTGCTCCAAACCGGGTGTCTCGATGCCAACGCTGCCGTACGGCGAAGACGCGCGTGAATCGAGGCGCCCTACTTCAACGTTTATAGAATAGCGTTTCCCTACTCCACGTGCGTTGCAAGCAGAACGTGGAATCTATCAAGTGGAACCTTTCGTAACCGTTGCCGGTTGATTTCTTCAAATGCCGCCAGAAGCTATATGGCGCGGGCGACAGCAGGCGACGGCGGAGTGATATTTTTTTCTTCAGTTCATGAAGTATTTAATCTCGCCAAAATCAAACATGTACGATTTTTTATAAAGGAACGCTGCAAATATCACCTCTGTATTAATTTGTTGTCTTATATTTGCGTAATGTCTTGTTGTTCTTCAACAATATTGACAAGTATGAACATTACACCGGACTTAAACGGGAGAGTTAGCTGTGACTATATAAGACTATTGCGCAGGCAGTATTTTACTTTGGCCGGGTGGCTGAATCGAGTCCCAGACAGACAGACGGACAGAAATACAGACAGACCAAAATTTCTGTGTTTAAGTAGCCCAAGAAAGGCTATCGTCTTTAACAGTCTTCGCAGTTAATGGCTGTTTGTCGAGCTTCCGGAGTGCGGTTGACAGGTGCTGCCTCTGCGTTGCAAACCGCGCACAATGACACAAGAGGTGTTCTATTGCTTCATCTGTGGCACACAAGCCATGATTGGACATCGTTAAGCATAATGAATCAAGATAGAAAACACACGACTGCTAAAGGTGGTCTAGCCGCCTTACGAACGGCGGCCGCCTGGTTCGGCGGAAACGCTCAACCAAACCGAGCAACATGTAAAACTGGATCAATCGGGAATCCGCGTGTCTTCTAGCGAATGAATGGATTGTGGAAGATGCGGCGCTGATGCCATACGTGAGATGCCCAAAACATGTGTGCAAGAGAGAGAGACAAAGAGTGTATGCGTGTGTGTGTGTGTGCGGGGCGTCCAGAAAGCGTTGTTCCAGATTTAGACGCCCTGTGAGGTTGCTTTATAAAGGTCCATTGGTTGAGTTACGGGATACTTCGCAGTAAGTTGGAATGTTTACCTGAAAAGATTCCGGAGTTAATTATCTGACTTTACACTGATCTGTTTTATGCTGCCCTCCACCTATATTATGAATACGTGAGTACAATACAATTCCATCTATAATGGATGCCCGATCCGGATGCATATAAAGTAAAATAAACTCACCAGTTTCATTTTCGTCTTCGGCTTCATGAAGGGTGGTTTGGTTCGTGCTGGGCTGTCACCGTTGAGGGAGATCAACCTGCGGGGTCAAACTGCGAATATCCTGTTTTAACGTGACATACATATACGTCAACCTGTACCAATAAATACATTTCGAGTACTAATTGAACAAGGGGGCAGTGTAGGCGTCTGGGTAAGAATTTACTATTCGTGATTTTTGCTGAAAACCTCGTTACCATGAAGTTTATCCCTCCCCCTCCTCATGCTGCTTCGCCCACTCCGCTCAGTTTGTCTGACGAAATATTGGAAGACAGCTGCACAAGCTGCGAAGTAATGGCGACCGCGTAATGTCCTGCGTCAGAGCACCCCCCTTCCCCCCTCAAAATCGTCGATCTCAACGAGGTGGGGGGGGGGGGGGAGGGGGTGAGTGAAGGGGCGTGAGATGACCGTAACTTGGCCTGTCAACAAATAATGACTGCCAATAATCGTGTCTGCGTGGATAAGCCACGCAACAATTACATGCGGTTTCGATTTATCCTCTCACTTCGAAGATCAGTGGGGCAAAAATAAACCAACAATCCTGAAGTTACGTGGAGTACGACGTCATCTGGAAATCTTTGCATTTTTATTTATGTAAGTTCCTTGCTTTAGCTTCTTATTTTCTTATTTCTTTCGTTCGCTTTTTAATTTTTCCTGCTTCTATACTTCGCATTTTGCTTTTTCCTGCCCCCCCCCCCTTTCACCAGGAAATAAAATCCTGCGTGCGCCACCGACAGAAACCCTACCATATTTTGCGTCGATTACGCCAGTTAGCTCGCGATTTAAAATTTGTTTTCTTAAGCGGCGCTCCGCATTAGCTTAAAAAGGTCGTGACCTCTCGCCTTCTACCTCGGTCTCCCGAGTATTAATTCCACTCATTCCGTCTCACGACGCGTCCTACGAATTGGACCTCGTGCTATTCGGGTGGAAGTCCCGACTGCATTAAAAAAAAAAAAGAAAGGCAGTTTATGCTTTCTTGCTCTACATTTCGTAAGGCCTGTGTTTAGGCCACAAGCCCCTCGCGCATGTTTATTTCCTCGGGCGATCTTAAGCGTCGTAGATGGCCCGGTTAAGAGAGTGGGTAGGAGTAAATAAACCGACGAGCTTGTTTTTGCTTTTTTTTTTCCTTTTGTGTCGGTAAAAAGGCCTGCCGAGACGCTTCGCCTTAACCCAGAACAAGTCCAGCCTTCTTCCGGAGCAACGAACTCGCACGTCTAAACACTCAAGAAGCCGAAAGCTCGGTATAAATTTCCCGCGCTTTCGCGCCAAACGATGTGTTCCCTCCCGCCCATGTGGTAGTGTGGTGTGGTCGTGCTTGGCCTGCACGCCCGCGTTCATGCCAGCCAGCAATCGGGCAAATGTTTGCTCCCACTGAGCCGTGTGTGTTTTAATGCACCACACGTCCGCTATGGCCACATGCTTAAATGGGAGTGGAGGGAAGGGGAGGCTTTTTTTACGTGGTAGAAAAAAAAAAGCCGTTTTATAACTTATCACGCTCACAGCCCTGTTTTGTTTTCGTACGCGTACAATAAAGGCTAAAGGAGACGCCCAGCGCATGCGTTAGGACAGAACTCGTAAAGTCAGTCTGTGTGCCCTTCTTCTTTCATGTCGGTTTGTCTTTCGCATGCCTGCACGAATGAACTCCTTGTCTCGAAAAAAAAAGACAGTACAAAACCACTCGGCCGGTTTCGTGAATGAAGCAATCCGAACACTTCTGGAGGCCTCCCGTATTTTCTCGTTCATAACTCACTCGCGCAAAGGTTGATGCGCAGTAAAGGGAGGTGGCGACACGGAAAAGCGACGTCCCCACGTTAGGCCTAATGCTAAGCCTAACCAGATATGTTAGGCCTAACGTTAGGCCTAACCACCAAGAATGCGGTTTAGTGTATCTTGAAGAGTGCACGACAACGGGCCATTTCAGGCTAAGTAACACTCCCTGGAAGGAAGTTTTGTTCTTTCTGGGAGGCAGATTGTGGCGGCATCCTAGCGCGGCCAGATACCAACCTCGCCGTATTGTAGGGCTGCAAAGTGGCAAAAGGACGAAAACTTTCTTCTCAATGGACCTTAGGCGTAGAGACGCGTTTCGTACTGATTTTTAGGATAAGGCGCTTCGCTCGGGAAGGTCGCGTCGGCTTACGGCCGTCCTTTTCCGTATAAGACGCCCAGAAAGGTATACTTCTGCACGATGAAATAGGCTGAGCTGAGGGAAAAAATAATGCGGAAAGAAAACGGATTTATAAAGCTGCAAAAGGAAACAAAGGGGATAATGTCTCTGCGCACAATTTCAACATTTCCTCGTGGGCGGATATTTTGGTTCCAGGGCCCTTCTAATCCTCACCGGCGCCGCCACCCGCGGGTGAAGCGAAATCGTGTGGTGAAACTTACGGCTCTCGCCGCTTCTAGAATCCCCGTACCTCAAGGCGCATCCACACGGTCCCATCGCTCCTCGCTGAGTCGGTTATGGGCTTTTTTAAAATTCTTGTTTCTTTTTTTTTATTTGTCTCCGATCACAGCACCGACCCCTGCGTATCTCCGGAGACGCATTTCTAAACAATGAAAGAGGCTCGCTACGCGTGACAACGGGCACCACTCGTGGACAGCCGTAACCAGGTTTTATTTCTTTCCATATTTCTTTCTCTCTGTCCATTATCACGTTTTCCCCGCCTCACGTGTTTACATAAGCCGTCTTCCTCCAGGCTAAAAAGAGCTGGACTTCGCGCACCTATTTCAATGCTGGAGCGAACGGGGCTCTTTTTCGAAAGAATATTTATATCGGGATGGGGGAAGGCGCACTTGAAGAATCCTGGCTATATTGCCGGTGGCTCGAACGTCTGCTTTGTTGATTTACCCTGAGGATGTTTTCTGCGTTGCCTGTGTCCTCCATAAACCACCACAAAGGTCCGCCGGTGTGGGTTCGGCACCGTGCTGTATATGGCGGCTATATTCTGGGCCTACATTCTAGCAGGAGCCATCATGCAAACAATGTCGCAATTTGCCTCTGAGTGGTGTCAAGAACGGCACTACACTTCTCTCTCTCTCTCTCTCTCTCTCTCACACACACACACACACACACACACACACTCACTCACTCACTCCCCCAAAAAAAGAACTGTGGTAGAAATGAGAACGTCTTGTCGTATATGGCTAGGGTTGCGTGTATTTATCATGTCTGCGGACGAGAACTCCCGAGGATGCCACGAGAACGGCAATGAATAACTCGGCAACAGGGCGTATATAGTTGATGTGGTGTGGACAACACGTTAGCTGAGACCTAAAAAAATGCAGAATATTTCACGTCCCCTTACGTCAGGCGCTTGCGAAAGATAATGTTGGCAGAGCAGCGTGCAGATCGCGACCCAAGGGATGCAAAGAAGCTGCAGGCCGAGGCTTATGGGCTGGGACGAGAGCGGTCCTTAGAAGTCACGATTGAGGCAGTGTCTTGCCTTAACTCGGCTGGTTTCTGGGGGGACAGCCGGGTTTTTAGAGCGCCGCAACCAGGTTTGGCGCAACGCCATGGACCGGCCACTGGTTCCCGAGAGGAATGCTGTGTAGCCTTCTTTGTTATCGCGCTCTTTGTGCAGGCCTAGCTTTCTGGTGTAAATTTTGCGAGGTATTTAGCTTGTTGCCTTTGGTCCTTTTATCGGCTTTCTACGGAACATTTTTCCTGGCTCCCTCTGCGTCTTTCCTGGTCCCGTGGTGCTTTCTTTCTTTTAGGTTGGTTACGTGAGAGCTTCTGCGCCAGACAGCCAGGTGAACAAGATGGCACCTGTCCTCGAACGAGTGAGGTTGGCCAAAGAGCTACAAATGGCTCATTTACCTCAGGAATGTCAGGCCGAATGTCAGCATGTCAGTACCGTGGCCCCTAAGTTCAATGCTTACTCGGGAGGTCTTTTAATGCGTGACCTCGAATGAACAAATTTCTGTGGGTCTCGAATAAACGAAAGCGTTGGTAAAGCAACCACGAAGACAAAGTTCCCGTTTCGATCACTCAATAAACTGCTATTCCCTAATAATATTAATGCAATTATAAAGCAAGGTTAAAACATATAATCTAGATAATGAGCAAAACAGGTGCACTGGCAAGTCACCAGCCACTCCCACGTCCTGTTCCTGCGACTTTACAATGTCTGGTTTATGCAATTGGCAGCCGCTAACAAGAGTTACCGCCAAGAAGCAAGACTGTGCGATTTTAATGGTGCCTATTCTTCCGATTGGGGAATACACTTGGCGAATTGGTACACATAAATACTAACATGGAGTTAACCCACTGATGACTCTGTTCCTTCTATTTCCCCATGATGTCACAGCTTGCGTTTTGTGTAGCGCATAATTTAAAAGTTTGTCGATATTTCTATTATTTTGTGGGGAAAACAACGACTTTCGTGGACCGGAAGGGAGTTGAGTGAGTTACGAAAAGCTAGTTTTTTTTAAATAAAACAATGTTGTACTCTGTCTTCATTGTCACGTTAGGCGATATTTAAAAAAAAATAGGTTAAAGATGACTCCGCATAAATGACTGGATAATCTTATTAGATGAACCAAATGACTTGCTTGGTAGCATGTCATTAAATCTTCCGCTAAAGCCGCCGGCTTCATGCTCGGCCACGCCAAATCAGTTTAACTCTCAAGGGCAGCTGTTCGATTTCTTAGAAATGCCGTCTATTCCGCTCAACTTTAAAAGGTTTCCTTCATTTTTTTCAGCTTTTATAATATTTCGTCGTTCTTCAGAAAAAAAAAAAAAACTTGCTTGCTTTTTTGAACATAAGGGCTATCAACGGCTGCTCAAACATAAGAAATTGGAGGATCGAGTTTTCATCGAAGAAAGAAAAATAGGAGGGAAAATACGACTCTATTTTTCTCAGTATTCACAAGCAGTGCTTTTTCTTCACGGTGCTGCCCAGTCAAAGGCTTCCCTGCCTCTCAGTACAGTTTCAAATGCTCAACTTGGGGATTTACATGTCGAACGTACAAGGGGGCACAAGGCTCGCCATAGTGGAAGAATACAGATTAATTCTGGTCGCCTCGACATCTTTTGACCTGAGTCTGGTGCGCGGAAACCTGGAAATGCAAGCGTTTTTTTTTTTATGTTTTAGTGTAACAGCACAAAAAGAACGAAAGACGCAGAAGAAGGCACAAAATGGGCGCTGACTGAACAGGTGCCCAAATATATAGTCTATAGACACGTACAATTTGCTGTGGTAGAAGCATAAACAAAATTTGAAACGTTAGATAAAAGCCAAACAAAGGCATCAGGTCCGCTCTTATGGCTACGGTCGAATCCAAAACGCCTATCCCTCCTCGCACAGCATCAGGGAAATCTGGTTTACACATTTTCCCGGATTCTTGTTTATATGATAATCTTCAACAACTTCTCGTGTAAGCTGGTCTTTATGAGCGAAAAAAAAAACGTCGCATTCGTCAAAACGCAGCTTGCAGCCGCATGCTCGGCACTGCGCTGATAGGTTTACAACTCCCGTGCGGGCGTTGTATACCGCTTTCTTGTTGCGCTGTTACACTTCAACATGAATACCCACAAACTCGCCCAACTATCCAGTTTTTTACAAGCGTTTTTGTTTTTCGCCTCCATCACAAAAACAGCTGTCACGCCCGGGGTCGAAATCGCATTCTTGCGCTCAGTAACACGACACATTAGCCGCTCAGTAACCGCGGCGGATGAGGCGTTTGAAAAACCGGAATTTGACTATGCGGCATGAATGCTGCATGGAATTATTAAAAAAACAATTTTGGTTACTGTAAATACTGATAGAGGAAACGAAGTCATGCAGCTACGTCGCGGTGATGTCCGTTTCATTGGTTAAGAAAATGAAACGAATGTGACAGACGAGAACCTTAATCTAACTTGGTTCAGCTGAAGTGAAAGGAAAACACTGAGCTGTATTAGGCCCCGAAAAACACGCACTGTTGAAGAAGAGCGCCGTCTTTGAGGTGGGTTCGGCTTGCTTGTACTTTATATAGTGTAATATGTCTTTTTTTCCTTGACAAACGCGCATAATCGTACGCATCAGACACCCCCCACTGCTCTCTCCACCACTCCGCGTAAAACGAGCTAATGGCCACTGTTGCTGGCTTCAATGTAGGACCAGCCCTCGGTATCGAATGCGCGTGTATGCATTTTCATCAAGACGCACGTTTAAAAGCCGCATTAAACATTATTTTTGTCGTATGCGGAGAAACTCTAAGAAATTGCTACGAGCATTCACCCTGGACATTTGTTCAAATCCTGACGCGATATTGACGCGCTCAGGCTCTGGCATCTCAAGATGTGGAAGCTCAACTTAATGACCAGTCCAATAGCCACATTGACGGGAAAACCATGTGTACTACCAATACACTTTTCTATCTGGTTCTATCTTGCCCATTCATCATGCTGAAACAAATTGCCCACTGTCTTCAGCAATTGAATGAGCAGCTAATGTAAATTCAATGGCATGATCTGCACAAGTGAACTGAGACGGGCTAGTTGGTGCATGATGCCACTTAGAAAAACAGCGCCAAAAAACGATACGACAGGGAGTACGACAGTGTCTGTCTTTACTCCCTGTCGTCAGCGCAGTGTTTGTCTTTACTCCCTGTCGTATCGTTTTTTGGCGCTGTTTTTCTAAGTGGCATGATCTACCGTGGTTCCAAATATCGCATAAGAATGCACTTCTTTTTAACTCATATTCAACGGTGAATAAAAAATGAACACGAACTTGAGTAGCTCAAAAAGCTTACCAGATGGTTTTCTTTCTTCTTCCAGGGTCAGTAGAACAGGTTGCTTGTCTTCTCACCAATAGCGCGGGTCTGCCTAGTGACGCAAATTACAGAAGGGAAGAACGGCGTCCTGGAGGTGGCGTAGAAATCCCAGCGACATGCGCCAGGCGCCAACCGCGCGACCAGCCGCCGCCGTCGCCGCGCGAGAACTCGAGTGAAGGGAGAGGCGCTCCCGACTGCTCCCGAGCATCATCTGCATCCGGGATGCTCCGAGTTGGACGGCGCCCCCCTCTCTCCTCCTTCTCCCCGCCCTCCTCTTGCTCTCCTCCTCCTCCTAGCGCGCCCCTCTCTCTCGCTGCTGGCTCACACGACCAGATTCTCTGAAGTCAGACGCGCTCCCCTTTAGCTTGCCTGGAAAGAAGTAGCGTGCCCTTCCTCCTCTTCCGCTGTTGATGCTTGGAACGTTACGGTGTTCAGTTTGGGAGAAAAAATTGAAGACCACATTACCCGTTAATTTTAAGATCAATCTTTGAATGTATTCTGCACGTTTTACGAGAAGATTATTGCTGTTTTGGATGCTTTTGTAAAAGATGAAAAATAAAAGTGCCTAAACCAGCGTTTAAGCAAAAGTAAACGATTCAAGAATGCGACATAGGTTTTAAAACGGCGAAAAAGCATCAGGGTTGCTGAAGGCATTTCACCGGACGTGTTAGCTCTGAGTTCTCTGTGGAGAAGTCGAGAGGTTTGTAAACTTTCTCCGTGAAACATGTTTCGCACTTTGACAAATCAACCCCTCTTTTCTTTATTTAACAAATTTCATTCCAAGTGCCATTTCCTCTTTACTATATAGTCTAACCGAAAAACGCGAAACTAGAAAGGAAACGGCTATCGTAGCCTTCTCCACTAAATCTCGAGACTTTACCGCAACATTTTTAGTACGATTAATTGAGTGCTGACGTCCCTCTCGCCGTTACGGCCGGACTGGAAGAGGGAACCTATGTCGCGAGGGTGAGTCACGTCTCGAACGAAAAGAAAAAGGAGCACTCTCTGGCTCAGCCAAGGCGACTTTTCTTGCGTGCGGTCCAGGCGCAGCTTTTCTAGTCGATCGCTCGGTGCATCCTTTGATTTCGTAAGCCCGAGCGGCGTGACCTTTGTCCACTATGGCATCGAGCCGCTGGGACCTTTCTAACGAGCCCGATTTACAGCTCTGCAAAGAGCAAACGACCAAGTCGTGACGACGACGCAAGGAGCGGCAACCATTAAAGAGCAGGTGGATGGTGTTTCGCACTAGGAGGGAAAGTTTATTTTTTGTTGCGTCTGCGAATGACTTGATTTTATGAGCGGCTTTCAAGTAGTCAGGGAACGAAAACGGTCTCACAATTACTTTGGCTGCAAATTTCGGTCTTTGAAACGGCTACAGGTTGCAAGGCTCATCTTACTGATAGAAAGTTCCTATAAAGTGTGCACACCTTTTCGACGAAGAACTAAATATCATAGGTCATACCTTTTGTCTCAACCATGCCTCAAGTACGGGACGTTTGTGCGACGTGAAATGTGAACAGGTTTCGGAAACGCCACAAATACGTAACAATTCCGAAACGCGAAGCGCAACATCAAATATTACTCTTAAATATTTTATATGATCTAATTGATGCGATTTTATGCACCTTCTTGTTGCTAACTTTGTAAGCTACGACTCAGCGAAATTGCATAGCCTTATTTTCACTCATTTTTCTCGGCACCAACAGCTATGG
This sequence comes from Haemaphysalis longicornis, assembly GCA_013339765.2. Lineage (NCBI taxonomy): Eukaryota > Metazoa > Arthropoda > Arachnida > Ixodida > Ixodidae > Haemaphysalis > Haemaphysalis longicornis. The sequence continues at coordinate 34,741,312 of CM023456.1, read as the reverse complement.
AAAAAGCCCCGGTCGAGCTCAATGTTCATATGCCACCATTAACGCGAATTCGACTAAATTGTACGCAATAACGTTTATTTCAGACAATATTCGCATTGCTGAGAACTTCTGCGTTGCCGTCCGATTGAAAAAATAAAGGTTTGTACGGAAGCCTGTCTGGTCGGGAAAACGCACAACAATTAAGACCTGATACCGACCATGAATATTTATAAAAACCAAAAACATACGTTCCGCCTCTCGTACGGGAGCCGAAGAGATTGTAAACAAGGCTCCCGCACGGAAGCCGAAACGTCTTTTTTTGGTTTGTGTAAACATTCATGGTCGGTGTCAGTTTTGAATTATTTCCATGCCGTCCAGTTTCTACGGGCATGCTGGACTTGCGAACGGATTCGAGTTCTTTCGCATGGCTAAACGCGCTTAAGCCGGGCAGTTTTCAGGTAGTCATCAGTACATTTTGCAGCGGAACGGTTAACAAGCCTCGCTTGGTTGTTCTCTGGTGGTGTGTGTATTTGTGTGGATAGGAAAAATACTTGTTCTGCAGATCACGTGAGTGCTCGCACTTGAGACCGGATGTGGCCACATGCTTTGTTCAGCGGCTGCAGAGAAAGGAGCCGCCTCCCAAAAAATGGTGGCGTACAGTGCAGTAAACCCGACTTTAATGCACAACTAAAAGATCCTGAGGCCTAGGGCGGCTGAAACGAGCACGGGCAATGCCTCCCACACATCCAACCTCCAAACTTCCGACGAGAAGGTGCAATGGATATTGACGTGTATAGCAAATTTGCGTTTGGGGGTTACCTTAAGCTTTACTTAGGCTTTGCTAACGACAGAATCGGCGGTGAAGAACGCTCTTGACCGATGAGCGCTGCGAGAGGAAGTCACTCGCACGCGAGTGTGCGTCCTAGGTCGCACTCTTTCGTCGTCGCCGTCGTCGTCGTCGTCGTCGTCTTGGTTGCGGTGTCTCACATAAAAATTTCATTCATACGCATGTTGTCTTCGACCTTTGGTTTTACAAGATCACGTGGAAATATGCTCACACCCACGGTGGACATCGACGATGAAGCGATCGTGCTTACAAGGCTGTATATGTCCCCAAACGTACGTTAGGACGCCATACAGGTTACATACCTGAGCTGCTTAGTCGTGGGCAAGGTACCGGTCTCTATTAAGAGAAGCCTAGCAGTAGGGCTGTTGCGGATAAAATGGATGCACTTGCATGCACCAAATATTGCAAAAAGGCAATCGTCAATGGGCAATATTAAGCTGGGCACGAAATATAGCTCTAAAACTGAACACACACAGTTAGGAAGGCAAAAACAAATGCGCTGGTCACAACTGTTGTTTGTCTCCCTTAAGCTACGTGCACACTAGCGTCGAACTTGCCGTGCCGCCCTGCTGACGGCTGCCAGCGGCGTCGCGGCGTGCTGCGGGTAAAGGCTGCGGCGCCACGCCGCTGGCGGCCGTCGGCAAGGCGGCACGGCAAGTTCGACGCTAGTGTGCACGTAGCTTTACAGTGTGTGTTCAATTTTAGCGCTACATTTTGTGAGCAGCTATGCACCAACTAGCCCAACAGCACATTTTACTGGGGCATTATCAAGACCTGTGAAACGTCCCACTGCAGATTTTTTGCCCCATTTAGAAGGACGTGCTAGTTTCATGTCATCGCATGGCAGTGTTACGAGCACGCATGCACGCACACACGCACACGCACGCACGCACACACAAACAAACGTAGGAACGCACGCATGCGCGCCCAAAGTGCGTGTTTACCCGTATAGTATGCACTCGCCAAACTAAAAAGAAACGGCAAAGGTGGCGCCTGTCTCGCAGCCTGTCGAACGTGGAATTAAGCCGGGAGGCTCCTCATCAGACTGCGCTGCGTCGGCACCCGACATCCGTCTCATCGGAGGACAAAGGAAAAGCCATCCTCCTCCCTCTCGCGTCCACCAATACGTAACCGGCGCGCGGGGACGACCGCGCAACCAGTTGATGCCCTGTCGGGCCGCGTGTCCAATATAAAAGCGCAGACTCGTTCCTGAGCGGAGCTCGAGCGTAAGCCTTCTGGGGAGCCGCCATCGAGCTGTCGGGCGCGCGCAATCCCGGCATGAAGGGCTCAACTTGGCGGGACGGTGCCACCCGAGGAAACCCTACCGGTGGCTTACAACAGTCTGACCGCGGGTTGCCACATTGTTCGTCATTTCCCTTTTGGCTAGGCGCTGCCCCTGCGTCCAGCATGAGATGAAGGCAACGCCCAGACCCCGTCCCAGTCATCAACCGTTAAGCGGGAACGTGTGTGCATGTGTGTGTGCGTGCGTGCGCGCGCACACTTAGCATTTTTATGCGGTCTCCACTAGGGAAATCGTCTGCCATTCTATAACGCTTGATACCGTTACCTAGCACGAGAATGCTATTACGAAGAGGCGCGCCTCAGGGATTTCATACTCTGACATCTAACGACTGATATCCCCTAAGATGTATTCGCCTCAATGCAATTGTGTTTAGTACTGAAGCCGACTTCCCACTGATTTCTAATTTGTGAATTTCTGCCTTTTTGGAGAGAGGGGGGCGTTTACAAGGGCCCACCGCAAGGGTCTTATGAACCTGAAAGGGCCTTACAATCATTCACAAAAGTGTCACCTCACTCGATATCTTCCCATCGTATAAGCGTAAAAGATATAGCGAATTTAGGTGTAAACGAAGAAACGAAGAATGCAAATTGCGCAGGTGGGCTTCAGGCTGAAGCCCACTACGGCGATTTTCCAGAGTGTACGCAAGGCTCGCCTGTGTTTTATTCATAGCTCAAGATAGCTGAAAGGCCAAAAACATTTGTATTCCTTTCGAGATTGTGGCTATACTTTCAGCTGGTTATGTGAGGACAAATTCGGAGCCTGCACCTGTTCTGCGGTTCGGCAGTAATGACGGGCAATCACGAAGTTATTGTTGTCATTATTATTTCTTGACTGCGTTATAATATTACGTCAAAGAGGGAAAGCTGCGGTTCGCGGTCCACGCTTATGAAGTATATGCCCGTGGCTGTCATTCGCTCAATGTTCTTTGTTGGCTGCGCCGCCGGCTGGTTACTCAAGTGGGTTGTGGGGAGGCTAAATCACGGGATTGCCTTACAGTGCTCGTCTTATCTTGCACAAGTGCTTCACCCAACTCTGCCCCAGCGTTCACTGCTTGAAACAATCTAACTTATTAGCGCAGTTTTCTTTGACGTCAGTCAATAGTTTTCATCCCCTCTTAAAGAGGCCCTGCAACACTCTCGATAAACGCTTTCGCTCTTTCCTCCGCGTCTGCAAGCACTGCGAAAGCTATAGTTATCGCCAGCACGGAGCCGCACTACGTGATTTGCTCGTCGCACCAGATACGCCTTCCGTTTCTGCTTTGTTTTTAATGCTGCTTTCGAAAGCAGCATTACCCCCTATTACCCCCTTATTACCCCCTAATCTAAGCTCTACGTGTGCTGGGTGACTACGTTCTGCAAGTATTTCAGATTTCAAAAAAAGTTGAAGTAAGTGTTGCAGGGTCCCTTTAATCAACGCTCGGCCGGAAACTGATCCTGTGAGGCCGTGTTTAGAAGCGTCAGCCGCAGCGCCAGCTACCCACACCGAATAAACCCCGTGTGAACCACAACGAAGACATTGCCGCACCGCGGAGTACCCTGTTGTTAACACTGAGGCTGCGCAGAGAACGGCGTACCTCTCTCGGACTCCTAGCCCCGAGTGCACACTCAGGAAAGCTGAAACTCCACGAAGTTGTGGCGCTGTATACGGTTCGCCGTTACTGCCAGCTACCGAGCGTATACAGGGGCGAAAGGTCGACGACACACAAAAGCGGACTTCTGTCTAGTGACAGTATCTGAAAGGCGCTTGCGCGCTGTTGTTCCCGTGTCTTTGGCTGCGAACGCTGAAGCAGACAGCTTATCTCTGTTCCGGATAGCGCCCCCTGTTGTCATTCACGCCGAACTTTTCGTCTCTTGAGAGATTCGCTATCGCAGTCGCTCGATGAGCAGCCTCGCTGCACACGGAGGGGCAGTGCACGTTGCAAGGACATCAGCGTTGACTGCTCAGTTTTACGCAGAACGCGTCTGCCGCGAGTTTCAAGTGGTTCCCATCGTCGTTAGTTCAGTATACAAGGGAAGCCTCACTTAGGGTAGATCAAGTGCCTGAAAGAATAAAACAAGAAACTCCCGCTTTAGGGGAGGTATTGGTACCTGACGAAGCGCGAAATACGAAAAGAGAAAACTCTCCAAGCAGTATTGACGTTACTACGCTGTTCATTATGACGCAAACGTCCCAGGTGCTGTCATCAGCACAGCTAGTGAATATGCCTCGTATACCTGATGTCACTTAAATAGTACACGTGCTCTTGCTGCTTCTTACGTCGTTCTCGTGGTTTCTTCCACAAAGCAGTATCCACCAAGACCCGAGTGGTTGGCGAAAATACTTCTTTTTTTTTTTAAGTAGCTTGCGTGGTAGTTCCGCATTATAACAGGTAATAAGATACGAAAAAATAGGCGAGCGTAACAAAGAAATAAGGTATTTTGTCATCGAATAAATGTGGTAATTGCCGCTAACAGATGTAGGAATTTTTTTCGTTCATTTATTTATCGTTGCACTCGTTACATATTCAGGCTTCATGCGAACAGGCCCGCTTTTTCCTCTTGAAAGAACCGCCACATATGTAAGATATACTTCACGTCATGAAATAGCTAGAATGCCACTAAAAGTGAAACAGGTCAAATCCAATACAGTAAGCATATATGACAGCATTTTTTTCTACTAGCCTATAGGAGAGAACAAAAATTTATTTAACAGATGATATGAGCACTTTGTGTCGATAGCGACTGTTTAAAAATACATTCATTGTTTTTTTGTGTGTGTGGCATTCACGAAAAGCTGACTGAAGAGCCACGCCGTTAAATTGGCTTGCTCAACTCAATCCAAGGAAAAAAAGTAAATTCGCAAGTAAAGTTGCATTCATATTCGCACATATTTGGGCATTAAATCACTATTTTGTGCCTTAGCATCCGTATTTCGTCCAGCAAAGCTGCAGGTACGTCCTATAGAGCTGTATATGTATGTGCAAAGTAACCTTGAGGCCGAGCTACATGTTCAGCAATCGTGCTACGCCGGGAGATAGATTGCCAAACTTTCTGCCGCGTTTCGTAACGACTCATAGCCGGTCCAAGCGAAGTGCTTATACCGAAGTACATTCACTCCACTGGCATCTGCACCCAGCTGGAGATCAGTTCTGTCGGCCAGGCCTATAGGCAGCTCCAAGTGCATTGTGCCCATTCTGCGGGCCCATATATATGCCCCCGAAAGCTTGCGCGATTCTGGCCACTCAGCGCGGCCATTGCATTAGGAAGCCGTTCCGGATAACACCGCCTTTTGTGCCTCCGTGTACTCGAGAAGTAAAGACTCTGTATGCGTTTCGTTATTGGCGTGCCCTTGGCGCATTGCCCCTTTCTCCGCTGTTCGACATCTGTCTCCCCATTGCTTCCCTTTTTGTGCCTTACTCTTGCTTCGTCTCTTATTTCTTTCTTCTTTTGTTGTCCAGCGAGGCATGTTGTGATAACGTGATCAAAGGTTCTCCTTTCAGCTATAAATTTAACTTAATGCTGTTTCAGTTCTCCAGAGAAAAGCATGGGGAGGGAGAATTCGTTAACTTGGAACAGGGACCTATACTATTCCGCTTTTGTGGGAACACGAGCTAAATCCCACCTAGAACCAGCAGTAATGGAGGCTAAAATACACCTCGGTCTGCACAACGCAATCGGTAGCACAATACTTTGCCGTGACGTCTAACGATTGCTGTTGGTACTGCGGCACCTTTATCGAGGAAAGAGCTAGGTCAAAGGCTGAGTGAATTGGGAAAGGGGGGGAGGCATAAGGGGTAGTACGTTCTGTAAACTATAATGGCGGTTTGGTCTTCATAGTAAACATAGAGCCGCTGTCGATCCAGATTACACTGGTCGTGCAAGAAAGCTCTTAATAAAGTTTTCGGAAGCTAAATGTTCGAAGGATTGAAAGTGGCAATCTGAAGCTGCGCCAGACATGTGTCTTTTTAATCTTATCGACGCTTTTTTAAAGCAAAGCTTTTTACCTCTACCACCCAAGGGTTCTTTCGCGACCGTTGGTGACAACAGCAAACTTCCACGAACAAATAAAAGAATTTACTGGCGCCGCCAGAAATCGAACCTTGAACGAATAAAGTTATAGAGCGAGAGCCCGTTGTCTTACCGATTGAGCTACGAGCCTACGTCTGCGGGCTTACCCCCTGCGTTCTCGCCGAAGGCAACGTGATAGCGTCATGCAACCTATCGCTCCGCTGTACGCTCCGCCCACGGCGCGTGTAGCGGCCGTGAGCATGCCTTGCGCATGCGCTAGGAGTTAGTAAAAATTAAAGGAAGCTCACACCAACGCATGACATCTTACTTCGCCGTCTCTGCCGCCTATCTTGTCGCCTCCGTCTGCGGTGGAAGAGACAGCGGAGAAGTGAGATCGTATAACATCGGGTTTGAGCTTCCTTTCATTTTATCAAAAAAAAAAAAAAAGAGTTTCCGCTCATGTGCTTTACCAATACAACTCAACCAACCACCGCTCATGAATCATGCATTGATTTAACCTTAGTAAACAATATCTCTGAAGTAATTAAGGGTGGGGTTAAGTGCATTCCGCTTGTCTCTGGTTTCAGTAATTGCAGAGCCACGTGAGCGTATTTAAGTGACGTCGCACGGGTAATCCCTGTGTGTGCCGTTTACAGCTTTGCTTTCCAACCACATTCACAGGGTGGATTGGCGCGCATTTTTTGTCTCTGATTTTTTGTGGTTGATATTACGCTGGCGCTTATCCATCAGCATTTTTTTGGTTCTCACTGCTATCACGATTCACGATCCCTGTTATCACGATCCCTCTCTCGCTCCTGAGAGCGAGGGAGGGAGGAAGTGCGTGTGCGTGTGCGCGTGTGCACGCACTTTTCGGGCTTTTGAAGGGGCCATGAAAACAAAATACAAGTTGGGTTCATTAGAAAGACTGCTTAGTCCCGATAACAATGATACCACTATCATCGCAATCTTCGAACAAGTAACGGATATATTAAAGAAAACGTGTGAAGCAGTAGCGACCCCCTAGCCAATTTCCCGCAACTTTTCTATGACGTCACGGAACCTTGTTTGTGCGATTAGCGGCCGCCTAGCTGACCTGCCACGACGACACATGACTGGACGTCTGTAATGGGGTCTCTAGTTCCATTTGACCGCATCACTTGAATGCTAACGTGCAGTTAACGCACTGAAAATTATGTTTTTTTGTTGGCCCCTATGACGTCATTCTTGCTCATAAAACGTCACTGTGGCGCAAAATTTTAAAATTTTAAATACTTCTTGCTTTTTTTCGTTAAAAAACATCTTTTGTGGCTGTAATAGAGCTGAGGTAAATACTGAATCCTAGTTCTTTCAAATTAAACGAAGTTGTATTTTCTCTTCATGGCTCCTTTAAATGGCAATCGCTAACAACTCCTTTGACACCCGTGTTTGTATCATCGCGATAAACCGACTGCTGTCCTTCAGCCAGCCACCACTTATACAGAAAAAATAAAAGTCTGCTATAAGAAAGACCAATGGTTCGTTGTTAGCCCCCGCATCCCAAGATAGAGATGCCCCAAGAACTCGATGTGACAACTGCGGACCTAGCACTCAACAACTCGGCACGTTGACACGTCTCCTGTCCGTCAGCCGAACAGCGGTCGCAGGGAGATTCCCACTGACCGGCGTCTTGAAACGAGCGTCCCGTTAGCGCCTTCCGCGGTGTCGCAAAACGTGCTCCGAGAGCGTTTGCTGGGAGGCCGTTAGGCTTTCTACGGACGTCCCGCTTTCCTTTAACTGTGCTAGCGACAAACAAGCACCGCGCCCTTTCCCCCACCCGCGCGCTGTTCGCCGGGCCGGCGTCGACAACATCGATTTCTCTGTGGCGCCAGCACGGTGCCTTCTTTACTTCGTCGACTCGACGCCCAGCACCGGGTCAACCTCTTGCGGACGAGGAGGCTGCGGCGTTGTTGCGCCTCCTCACCGCACACGTCACTTCATCCCGTTGGCTGCAGTTCAAATTTCGCGCTACATGTTTCTTTATATCGTAGAATATTACGCAGGCCCGACTACAAGAAAAAAAAAATCTACTGTACGCGCGTTTATGCGTACGCGCGTCATTGCATTCCCATCATAGTGGCTTCCCCAGAGCGGGAAGCGAAAATAGGAGGAGGGTCCTCACAATAAAAACATGACACTGCATGTTTTAAGTCGTTCCGATAGCTAAAGAAAATTTAAGCAACTCGCAGGAGTGTATGGAGGCACACGCGTCCGTTATTGCGTTAGCAGTAGTTGTTATGACCAGTAAAAAAATTGCAGAAACTCCGAAGTGGGAACTGGTTAAACGCTTAAGCCGCTCTACCCTTTTCAAGGCGTATCGACAAACGCATGCTTGCTGGGAAAACATTTTTTCAGGCGCCATATGAGCAGTCTAATACCAATGTAGGAAGGCCATAGGGTCGTATATCATATATCTGCACAAAACCACATGTACCATTAAAAACGCTGTACACAAAACCGCCTTAAAGCCGTCTTCACCGTTGTACAAATATGCACTGCTCAGAAGACACCTTTAGGATCAGTATAACTGGCGTTACCGCGGGAAAATTGACCGATTTTTAGACGTCCAAGAAAACGTTTCTTTCCTGCAAAAAATAATGGTTAGGCACTAACTACAGGAACACAAAGCGCAGATTATTTAATTTCCTTTCCAATAACGCCAGTTTTTGTAATGCTTTCATACATCATAGTTGCGAAAAAAATATCAAAATCAAAGTTTTTGTCAAGTTGTCGAAGAAATTGATAGAAAGGAGTTGTGCATAACAAACCACTGATAGTAGAAAAAAATTAGAATACACATTTTGTAGGGAAACATTTCAAAAACACGTCCTAGAAAAATGTTGACTTGCGTGGAACAGTTTGCCAGATATAATGTTAGCATGCGTCGTGCCCGTGCCATGGGGTGAACCCCAACCTCCATTTCAAAACAATTTCGGGTGGTTCCCTGGAAGAAATCTGGCTGGTTTGAGATTATCAGAGGCACCAATTTGTCCCCGCACAACCCAAAATCATCTTGCCAATGACTGACATTGCATTTACGGCCAGCACAGCATTCGGGATAGCACGTGATGTGGAAAAACCTTCATGGAGTTGAAAGCGGCACTCCTGTGGTTGGTGCTTGTTGACGGTCACTGTCAGTTATCTCTCAAAACATAAACTTGCGGTGTATTATCATCTTCTGACTCGCTATTGTAGCTTTGCTGACAGGAATGAGGTGCGATGCTGCTAGAATCATGCCCGGCAAACTTTCGCCGAGTAGCTGCTGCGTGATAAAAAAGATCAGCACTACGAGCCTCCTGCATTGCAGCGCATCTAAGATTTTTGAAATGAAACAGCACAAATCTTATTGGAGACTCTGTATGAATAGACAGTTCAACTACGAAGCAACACTAGACCTCTGGAGATACCCTTGTATAGAAACGAAACTCGCAGGCGAACAGTACCGCAAAATATGAATTTTGCTATGGGGAGACGAAACCGAAACTGTTGTAAACTGTTTGTGAATGGCCCTCTGGTAAGTAGAACTACCACACAACTTAAAACAACGTGCGCAAAGGCAATAAAACTGCCTAAATTAATAAAGAAACTGTGCAAACAGGCACTCCTCTTGATATTTTCTGCCTGTTTCAGGGATTATTACTGTCAGAATGCAAACCTGATGATTGAAAATCATCTTCTGATTCACAATTCATGCCCTAATAATAAAAACCAAACGCTGATGCAGAGTAATTACCAGTGGCATGCATTCTTCTTTGGTAGCAGGGACGCACGATGACCACGCCCCTTTTCCACACCCAGGTGATGCTTTTCTGAGCTTACTCCAAATAGCTTTACTTGTTCCAGGAACTATTGAACGATCTTGAATAGGCGCGGCAACGAAAGAGATAAGCGGTCTTTTATTAATAGCCTTCTCGCCTGCTGTAAAAGTGTGACACAGCGAGCGTTACAAACTAACCAACTGGTTTCTGAGTCGAGTCTACATGCTTAATTAAGCATGAAAAATATCGGCAGTAGCACAACTCCATTTTGGCCACAGTACTATCTAAAAAAAACTGCCTCTCTACTTAGACCAAATACATTTAAACGCGCCAGCTTCTTATGGCATCCGAGTTTGGCGGAGTTCTGACTTGAAACACGTGCTTAGATAAGAAATTTTTTGTACTTTTACGCCAAGCAGAAACGCCAGCACACTCTCGAAGAATCGGAGACGACACGAGCAAGAGAGCGATCCAAAGGGAAAATACATTAAATAGGCAAGCATTGAGAAACTAGTCCACTTCTGCAGCTAGACTACATTGCCGTGGACACTTGCATACCACTCCTGGGAGCACCTGTTGATTAGGGACGCGATAATTTCGAATGCTTGAAAACGGGTTGTCACCGCCCCACGGCAAGTCTCCGCAGTACGTGCTCCGGCGTGAAAACTTCAATGGCGAAGCTCGTTCAAATGATTTGCTGGAGATAACAGCCAACTAAGTGTCAGCAAGCGGAACCGTTCGTTCGCGCATTGTGAATTATTTTCTCCCCCCCCCCCCCCCCCAAAAAAAAAGAAAAGTCTTTAAATCTGTCATTACTGAACTAACTAATTAAATAAGTCATTGTTCACTGTCTGTGTAATATCACAGCATTAAAAGAAATCGAGTGCTTCTGCTTATTCCCACGCTGTCCAATTCGTCTCGGGACGCACGTCACGATGAAAAAATAGAAGTGTAAGCAGAGAAACAGAAACGGCAGCTTTATCTACATATTTTAAACAAATACAGCATTGTTTGTAATCAAATAACATTTAAACAAACGAGCAAAGAACATTTATTAGTTGGGATGGCGCAAAGGCGCATGCGGGAAAAGGTAGGTGGAAAGGGCGAAGGCATCACTAATGTCCCTCTAAATGTTCAACAGAAAGGTCCACAGTTCCACAGTTCGTTCAATGAAAACTGTATTCTTTTTGTCTCCCTCTAATGAGATGCCAAGGCAAGCTGGATAGGCTGACTGAGCCTTTACGTCAGATCGAGATTATGATAGTAGAGATTATAACGCACACACACGCACACGCACCCGCACACGCACGCACGCACGCGCGCACACACACGCACACACGCACTTGCACACCCACGCACACACGAACACGCACGCGCACACGCGCAACGCACGCACACGCACACGCACGCACACGCACGCACACGCACACCACGTAAGGAGCAATCTTGCGCTCAAATTTTTGGAGTGATCTTACCGGGGCCACAGCACCACAATGAACTGTAGATTAGGCAAAATGTGCGCAATCACTAGCCAGCACCGCAACACCTCCGACCAACTTAGGGCGCACGTGTGAATAGAGTAGTGCCTCCCGCAGCTTTTCTTATATCCACAGCCGAAGCCGCAGCCGATGCAGACGCCCATCAATTTCTTCCATACATTTATCAATGGGCGATGGAGCCATCGGAGCCGGTTGCTTGCTCCTGCACCAAGATTCACGACGTCTGCGTACGTCGCGAGACAGTTCAGACGAGGAACATTCATCCTGCGTGTCCAAGCCCTAGGCAGACCTCGCAGCGCAGGAAGGGCTCATGCCGGGGGTGTCGGATGTGCGCAGGAAATGCTCAGGACGTCCCTGCAGACACTAATGTTTTCCGGGGTATACGTTCCTGTCGACTCCATACCAATAAAGGGAATCACAAGAGCTGGGCTTGAGGAGCACGGCCGACGAGTCGTAACAGTTCTCACACGTTCCGCAGATAACAATGGCGCGAAAAATTATGGGCATGAATCCTAGCGAGAAGCAGTTCTGTGCATAGACTAGTAGTAATGAGAGCTTGCAGGACAAGTTACCAATCCTACCAGCTGAGCACTTTTCAGTCATATTAAGGGAAGGTAGGGTATGCGGCTTTTCATGTAGAGAGGTTTTCCTCACTTTGTAGTGAAAATATTATAACCCTGGTTTTATCGACGGATGACGACTTCATTGCTTTGCACGCAGCAAGTGAAATACTGAACTGCTCGAACATATATGTAGCCGGGACGCCGCAGGCCCGGGAATAATTCCAGTCACACAAAAATCAGGGTTACAAGATTATGAGAGTAAATGAACAAAAACATTTCACATCCAGGATAAATGGTGGTAGGTATAGCTTAAAATTCACACCGAACGCGTCGAAATTTCAGCCAGGCTAAATGTAGCCATAATGAAACGTGGAGTGGACTAGGGTTAAAAAACCGATTCCAACCCGGGAGAGCATTGTATGAAAACGGGGGCATCGAGGCGAAACTGCAAAGTACCCTATTGTGCGAAAAACTGTCACTGTTGTTGTCCGCTAGAAAAAATGAAGGAAGCTCACAGTAACGCGTAAGACTTAAAGGTAGCGGAGCTGCACGCCATCTTCACGCCCACCACGAAGCTTTAAGCTCACGATTGCAGCCAATTCGCTTCTTCGCTGCTGCAACGACCTTCACTCCATCATTATTGCTATAAGTGTGAGCTTCTTTCATTTTTTTTTTAGTGGTAATCACAGGACGCCACCTGGGAGCGGCGTACGCTATGACGTGTCCTTCTCGTTCCCAGCAAGTGTTGCCACGATTACGGCGAACGCTGGAAAATTTTTTGGCCAATTTTGGCCAATCTCCATTAGTGGGTATGCTTGCCTTGACAAACGTGCGCCGGGACGCTGGGCGGTCACCGCGAGGCACGCACAGCATGGTCACTAGGCATTTTCTTCGTTTGTTAACTGCCAGGCCGTCGCCGCGAGGCCCGCACTCCCCGTGCGCGCGCTCGGCAATTTATTGCTATTTTTAACAGCGGACATGAAAAATCACGATTTGCTATATAGCTTCGCTGTTAAAAATTGACGCCACTGTAAAAAATAAGTGAAACAATTAAAGCAGGTCCCCTCAACGTGAAAGCTGTCAAGTGCGGAGCAAGGAATTCGCCAGAGGGGCCGTGGCGCCCCCTCTTGAATATTTTCAGCGTCAGCCTGGCGTTGATATCGAAAGTACTCGAGAGGGCACCGCAGCCTTTGATAATGCCTATAAAAATACACTCTATGGAGTTTAGCTAATTTGGGTTAATTAATGAGGTAATTGATTACCCTCTTTCATTTTAAATTATTGTGTACTAATTTCCGCTCTAGCAACGGCAGAACGGCGCAGCAGAAAGATTACCCCCAGAACTTTGCCTACAAGAAACGCATATGTGGTGCAATGGGATTGACATCAGCTTCGTAACGCATGGGACCCAGTTTTGATCCCGACCAGAGGAAGCGGTGATCTTGTCAAAGCCTCTGTTTGGGTGCGTGACGCCGCGTGACAACGGCGGCTATAGATACCGTGACCCCGGACGAGCTACGACGACAAGCCAGCCCCTAAAGTGCTCCGCACCTAAAAATACGTGGAGTTCCCACGGAATTGAACGCGGGAATTCAGAATAGGAGCCCAGTGCTTTACCGCTGTGCTAGCACAGCACAGTTAACTTAGTGTGTGCTGCGTGACTGAACGTGAATAAAACAGGCGCATGAAAGCCACAGACAATTATGATTCTGGAAAAGCTGTGGTGTGACGCGTCACCAGTCAGCCTGTCGAAGGGATTCGCGCCAAAAGGGGAAGGAACGAAAGACCCAAAGGCGGCGTAGCGACAAAAGTCTTTGGTCAGTATCGCCAGGCTTTCGCCGTCAAAGCACGTAAGCAGGCCTAATCATACCGATAAAAAAATTACTGCTTTTAAATGCTGAAACCCCATTAGTTCAGAGTGAAAAAATTAAAGCCGTTCCACTGAATGTGAAAGCTGGCGGAAGTGCAGAGCTTTGATTATCCATAATGGGCTATAGCGCCGTTATCCGGTCACTGCTACCACCAAGTGCAATTCAAAGTTCCCGCCTTCGCAGTGCTCGCGCGCCCCCCGCCTGAAACTGCGCCAGCGGGAGTTCCTTTCTTTCTGTACTTGCTTTTCCTCCCGCACGTGCCGGCGTTGCACTGCCACTTGTTTTCGCTTACTATCGTAAAAACCAACCCAACGGGCGTTCTTAACTAAAAGAATGCGTGCGCTACCGGTTAATTACGTATATTTTGCCTCAAATGTACCTACAGTTTTCTTTGCGCTAAACAACGAGGGGGATGTTTGACAAGCGCCAGCGGTTCACGAGTTTCGAGCGCTTATGACTACATAAAGCACTTGGCATTCAAGCCTCTGGATTACGCCGCGACGGCAGCCGCTACGACAGAATGCCATGCGGCTCAATTTGGGTCCAGCGAGCGAGCTACGACGACAAGGTGAGCGCCTAAAGTGCTCTGCACTTTAAAAAAATGGAAGGCCGATTGGCCTTATGCGCGCACTAATGGCATAACAACGAAGAAACAGCGAAAAAGGGCTTGCGTTGGGTGTCATCTGAAGTTAGAGAAAAAGAACATAAAACATGCTGTTCGGGTAGATTAAGAACTGGGAAGATAGCATGCGCTGTGTCTGTTCGTGGAGCACGCGGACATACAACGGAGGAAAAGGTCTTTAAAGGCGGACAGGTAAGTATTTCGGATTGTTCGGTTCGATGCATATTATATTGGTGCATGCGTGTGCTGTTGTGTGTCAAATGGTATTAAATGATTTAGTGATTCTATAATTCATTTAGGTTATTTTAATAATTTCTTCCCTCTTTTTTGTCGGTGATCAGGGCTTGCCGATTTGCTGCAGCAATTGCTGTTGACCATGGCACCTATTACGTCTTACGTATACATTCTAGTGTGCCAGTCTACAAGTAGTGGTGTTTCATACACTCTTCCATCCATTATATTTATACCACAAAAGCTGCACTGGTATCCAGAACACAGCTACCCGTGAACAGGGGAGATTTCGCTGTGATGCCGCTTGATGCCTTTGCAGTTACTACCATGAGGCTGCAATCTGTAAGTACCCCCTGAGATTGCCTTCCCTTAACCATCTTCGCTCTTACCACGCTTTAAAGTTGGTTTAATTTTTTTTTTTCCGGATTTGGAATGCTTTGTTTCGAGCTACTCGTGGTACAGCCCCGGGTTACCACCAGGTCGGTGGGATCCTTTGGCAACTCATCTCCTGACTTCGCCTCCTCGTTATCTCGCATCTATGTAATCATCGTATGAGTGCAAAATCTCCTGAAATCGTGTTCCCCACTTTTATGACTTTATCTATTGTTTCTTCTAGAAAAGCCACGTTTATAATCATACATACCAAGGACATATCTAACGAAAAAAAATAAAAAGAAAAAGAAGATTGAAGAGTTAAAAGTTTCATAAATACGGTCTTTTGCCTTTATCTCTTTCGTTTCGTTTTTATTTTTTTTCTCTCGCCTGTCCTCCCGCCTTTATTTTCCAGCGCTGACCTCTCTCTTTTCCGACTTTTTTTTTTTTTGTTCAGCGCTTCGCTGCCGCGTTGTCACGTAGAAGGAGGAGAGCGTGTTCGACGTGACCCGCCGCGCAGTCATTTTTCATCCCGTAATGCCGGGTGTCAAGAGTTTTTCGGGAAGTGGAGCCGCGCTCATGCGCTCGCCAGCCGCTCAGATTATGCCGGGGGCGTCGTTGGCCGGGGGATTGGGTCGGGGGGGGGGGGCTACGTGGAGAACACGCGTCCTCAGTATCACCAAGCGTTCCCCGCACGGACACAGAGCGTGGCGGCGACCACTGACGGTCTCCACAATGGACAGCAGAAGAAAGCGAAGGGCGACAAAACAAGGAAATTCGGAAGAAGAAACTGCAAGCCCTCCTTGACATAAGCTCGGGGACAAAAAAAAACTGGTTTTTGTGTTAAGTTTCCGGCGGAAAAACAAAGACAACCACGCAAAAAAGTGAACATGGATATACAACGGGGTATATACAGTCGATTATCAAGAACATGAGACGCCTTCTTAAAAGAAAAAAAAGAAATCACAAATTATGGTAGCATTTGTGCGATAAATAATGGAAAGAGAACGCGAAAGGAACGTGGCAGGCAGGGGGGAGAAGGCATCGAATGTAGCGAAGAAGAAACAGGCGGCAAAATGTCATTTGCGTGGAAGAGAAAACAAAATGTGACGGCAGAAAAAAAAAAACGGAAGGGAGGGGGGAGGGGGCGAGGAAAACAGGGGGTGCCAAGATAAATCTGGGTGTGGGGGCGGCCATAATTCGAATCTATGGCAACCAGAACGGCACCGCCGAGGACATTCTTCTTGAGGACAAAGGAAGAAAGAGTGGTGCAAGATCTAGAACCGGTCATAGACGCCGCTTGACTCCCGGTCGGTCGCACTATATACGAGAGTAAAGGATACTTGGGTTCGAGGAATCGAGGCGAGGAACGCCCCGAAGTCCGAGAAGCCTTCCTGCGCTTCCTTTCCTCTCCCAGGATGCTGCATAATGTCGATGGTCCTCCGAAGATGGGGATCGAATGAGGCTGGATGTGTTCTAGCTAGGGGAGGGGCGGTCGTCCGTGCACACTACGGAGTTGTGCGGCAGTGACGATACTGACCCACGCGGATGCGCTGGATTACTCGGAGAACAACCTACGGCGAATAGTTCCAGAGTGAGACAGAGAGAGGGGCAAGAAAAGAGTGTCAAAGAGTATTTTTTTTTTAAATCGAAGCTTTCTATGCCTTACTGATGGCGTTGACGTCGGAGTAAAACTTACTGCAGAAAAGCCAACTTTACGGCCATTGAAGGAAAGCCAAGTTTCCAAAATGGTTTTCACAAAGGGTCACTCGCATTCATCCCTCCGGCCTCGCATCCTGGCCAATGAAGCTACGTTCCTCTTCCCCTGATTTTTACGCGTCATTCTTTTTCGAAGATAAGCAAAGGCGCACCCGGAGACACAACTCTGTGGGCATGATTACTAGGTGGTAACTGGTCGCCACAGACGAAAAAGTGAATCTGGAAAACACAACAGTCATGGGCATCACTTTTTTAGCGCTAAGCATACTGCTTGGCGCGGATGGTAAGTTGAGCGATATCATCTGCATTCATTTTTTTTTTATTAAACGCACTACTTATATAAGCCCTAATGGAGCGGGCGGCACCACTCGAGCGCTGTGGGAAGATAATCATCACACATGTGCCGGAGATCGCACCGAGGAAATGAGGCATGGCCAAATTTTCCTTAAATGCCATTTTGCAACAAAACTTTGACATTTCTCTGAAACTTCGATCTACCCAGGGATGGTCGAAAGCCTCCCGACCTGAACATTAAAGCTTTCGGTAACGCCGGTCCATATACATAAAATGTCTGTTCACTCTGTGTAGAAAAAGCCCCCCACCCACAAAAAGAAATGAGAAGCTGGACAGTACGATGCAACAAAAGGTCCCAACTCTTCTGAATCTAAATTGTCACATCTTCCCCGATAGACGTGTCCCCAATCCAGTATGCTGCCTGTTCTCGTCGTGATCGATGTGTCAGTATCGAGCTGTGCTCGGTCGGGCTGATTCATAAGTACGTGGCCGTTATAGCAGGACTTCCGCTTCCTTCACATCTTGCCATGGATGACGCGGCGCCACTCAAAGGGCGCTCCACCGCGAAATCCCTTCTTCGTAGGGCCTTCGCAGATTCTCGTGGAGTTGCCAAGCGGTCCCAGGCGTTGTTACGCTGTTACGCCTGATTTCTCGGTAGAAACCACTCAATCACCCCCCGCCCCCCTTCACTTTCCCCTAATCGACGTGTTGCAGGGCTACGAGACTCAGTGACACAAATGGCCGCCCGGAATAGCGGCTTATTTGTACGAGTCAGTGGTGAGCGCCTTTCGCGCACTGAAACCGTATTGAACAAAACCTAAACAAGAATATCAATGCAACAATACAAGTGAACACGCTTGGAATTACATTTTTGGTACCGACTTCAACCTTTCCAGGAGAAACACCAAGGGAGAAATGACCATCCACTTAGTGTTAAGAAGAAATGGTTCCGAGATTCAGTGGTACTGTTTTGGGGGAGGCTCTCCCAGCATCACGGTTTTAATACAAATTGTTCCAGATACCAAAACCACATGCGTGTGCACCTTTTGTTTTTTGGGAGGTGGGAAGGCGGAGGGATGAGCGGGGCTGTCATTTAAAAACGGACCTGAATCAGAATCTAAACACTCCAGCCTGGAGTAATCCCACAGACTTCGCCTCAAGCCTTAACAGTAGCGATATTTTTTTATTGTATAATGGCCGTCGAGATTTAGGCGCGCGTAAAGAACCCCAAGTAGTCTAATTTATTACATAACCCTCCACCGCGACGCCTCGTGGCTGTTTTAACTTCGGTACGTAAAGCTCCAATCTTGTTTTACTAAGCAAAATTTACCAGTAAACACAGAATAAACCTGACTAGAAGTCTATATGTAGCAAACGGAAATTCAACTTTGGAAGTAGCCACCGAATTTCATAAATCCCAGTAAAACATGACGCGTTATTCTTCTAACACTGCGTTCGAGTAGCTTGGCTCTCAAGTTTTTCATGTCTAGAGCGCAAAGAGAAGTTAACCCACTGTCAAACGTGCCTATTTAAGTGCAGTTACTCCGAGTGCACTCCCCCCCCCCCCTCCTCCCCCCTCCCCAAGTGACACTTTGGCTGCGCGCCGCTAAACTACGAAATAAAGTTCCCTTAGCCATGGTGTCAGTGACGATAGCCGGCATAAATATTCTGTAAAATTACTTTAAATGTCCCCCTCTTTATCACGTCAGAAACAATTTATAAACACTTCGTTGTGTTTGCCTTGTTCAAAACCGCCATCGGTTCCTCTCACAAGTCCACAAAAAACGCGCTCGACTGAACACCGCGGCGTATGATATCTCTGATATCTCACTGTTATTCGCTGCGCAGGGAATTGCAGCAGCCTTATCATTGAGGACCAATGATAAGAGAGGCGTGTATTGTAATAGAAAAGGCTGAAACGGTGACACAGCCACAGAGCGACAAGAAACCACCCACCAGGCGAAGCTGGCCCGTAGTTGGGAGTGAGGTTATTTTCTTCTTTTTCGTCGCTGCTCCTCTTTTTTGTAAAAATAAATCAACAGTACGTCTTTAATTATCTTTTAAGGTTACTTATAGTCATCTGAACGCTCGCTGCTTTGTTATTTTTCCCGATTATCGGACCCGGCGCGGCGGCCCGGGTAAAGTGCGTTTCAGGAACACACTCAGCTTGAAGTGTGTTCCTTGGAAAGTGCCATTCGCGTTTGCCGTTTAGCTGCGCCCGAACGACATTTCAGGCAAGGGCACTCTGTGAAAGTGCACTTAAATAGGCACGTTTGACAGGGTTATTACATTTGCCGTAAGGCTGCCGCCGTCCATATACGAACGCCTAACGCAAGCATCATCTCAGAAAAGCCGGAGAAGGAGGGTCATGCCGTACACATCAACATTTGTGGTTTCAGCTATCTAACCCACAAAACGAAGTGATTTGATAGCTTTGTATGTTGTTTCGCGAGAGGCGGCGTGGTAAATTAAAACTTCCATACTGTTGTTGTTGTTGTGGTTGTTGTTGTGGTTGTTGTTGTTGTCGTCGTTGCTGCTGTTGTTATTGCTGTTGCTGCTGCCGTTGTTGCTGCTGTTGCTGGTAGTTAACGGGTGCACCAAGCCTTGCAAGTAGTGCCGGCAATTGCTCCGTCTGATCAGCACCTTTAAAAACTATACGTGGCTGATCACCAAGCTTCAAATAGTCTTGTGACGATGCATATGACACTGACTAGCACAGTGCAAAGCAATGGCGGAACATGTAAATAAACAATTTCAAGTTTGTGCAAATGCGTGGTGATATGTCCTTCAGTGCTCACGTATAAGAAATTCTGCTGCTTCGCTATGGTTCGAGCCTTGCGCGACTTAGCGCGAGCTTCGCCAGTTGAGCTGGTGGAAGTCTACAAATGCTGAGGATGACTTTGCATCCACCCCTCGCCACGAAGAAGACGACGACTTTTTCGTTGCATATGACGACGATTGCTAGCACCGCAACTATGTAAATAAGCAATGATACTGAAACTTAACTGTGTCCGGAAATGCTCACCTACAACAGCTTCGCCATTCAAGTCTTGCGCGTGAGTGCAAGCTACCCTGAATTTTTTAACTTGCGACTTTGGATATTTAGAATTTAGCTCAAAATTTGGCCGTCACTGTTCACTGTTAATAACCTTCTTTTAAATAGATCTGTAATTTGCCTGAATGCGTTCTGTCACTGTAGCAACATCGCACAACAGTCTCACCTGGCTCTACGGAAAGTACGGCAAGCGATTTGTGCGAAAAATTGGCGATAAAGCAGTTAGGCAATCATCAGATAGCAAGATCACGAGGCATCCGTTGGCATCAGCTGACTTCGGCGGAGCTTCCTTCTGATGTTCGGGATTTCGGATGGTTGCATGGCTGGCAATTTCTCCCGGACGTGGGACCGTGTGGCGAGATTCGGCGCTGTGCATTCCTCACGGTGCCCGCATTGCGGGCACACGGAAACATTAAAATATGTCTTGTTCTAGTGTCGCGTAGCGGCAATGTTTTGGACTGTGTTAAGTGGGTTGTTTGGTCTCACACTCCGAATGAGCACACGTTCAAATGACGTGTTGGTGAACTTCCTCATGTGTGCTGGTGCTTTTGTATTGTGGTGAAATCGTGGTGCCGCGTGTCTTCGCGCCCGACCGCAACGGGCGATGCTTTTACTGCTGTGGCGTGTACGGTCGATCCTTGTGAGTCACTTGGAAAATGAGTTGGCAGTTCTAGGCGAAGAAGCCGTTCTGTTACGCTGGTCCACGCGCTTCATAGTAGTCAGGAACAACATCCTGAGCATACCCATACTGAGCATACTCTCTCTGCGGATACCTGTGAACTTTCTGTGTTGATTTTGCAGTAGCTTGTTTCACCACCACAGACATTTGTTGTGCAGAGTGTTGAATGCCCGGAGAACATGGAAGCTGATTGTTTTTTTTTTTCTGGTTTTAGGGCAGCGCTGTTACCACTAGTCTCTGCTACCTGATATGTGGATTGTAATGAATTCTTTTTTCGCAATGTCATCGCTCTCAACGAGCATTGGAACCAATTCGACCTGTGCAAAACGTACGCACTGCGCATTAGAAGCACATCCACTATTATTATGTAAACGCTTTATTATAGTTCGTGTTATGCAAATAAGCTGCGGCAACGGCCGCATCACTTCTTCGTGCATTCCGATGACCGCGCCGAAGACAGCGTAATTTCGCCATGAAAGCCATTTGCGTTCTCCCCGCTCTACGTTGCGAGCCTTCGGGGTGATACGGCGGGTGCTTCTCATCCGACCCATCGCCTCTTGGCGACGCTAGGCCTCATGAATACAGAACGAACGATGATTGCAGGTCCGTCCTCATAATTCGCTTTCGTTAAAGCTCGCCGGTCCGTCGAGCTTTATATAAACATCCCAGCCAAATCCTTTACGCTGCCTCACGCGAGCTTAGCTTCCCCTCGCTTTCGTGTTATACTCCCCCCAGGCGTCGCTTTCCGCGGCGTCGCAGACCTTGAGGCGGATTTTGCTTTAGGTCCGGTTCAATCGCTGTTGCACGCTTGAAGCCCCTCCGCCTCCTCCTTTTTCGAAAGCGAGCTGATTCCTATAGACGGTGTAGCGATGCCGTAAGGTCAGTCAAGAGCCCATTTTCGCCAAGTGCAACGAAGTTACTATTTTCTATTATTTAGCGCTCACCTCGTTTCATTTTCTGTCTGCCTTTATTAGTTTATGTGAAATGCATGACTACATTGTTTTTCTTAAAGCGAAGCGTTTATACAAGTAACTTGGGAGGAGGAGGAGGGGTGTCTTCATCGCTGGAGCACGTGAGCTCTATGGCTCTTCGAAGAAGAAAATTGAGGAACCGCGGATGCAGTCTTATGGAAAAGCCCCCGTTTCTGCTTTGGTCCTGCTTCGCGACCCTTCTCACACCCTTACAACACCAGTGAGTCTATCTCGTCATGCGAAACTTCGGCGGTGGCTAATTCCACGGGAATTAATGGAACCGACGCACTTACTACCAATCATGGCTTCGTTCGAATTACAACCGCGTGGCCCTTGCTAAAAAGAAATCTGCGAACGGGTGTCGGCATCTTGCCGCGAAGGGTTTTACAACCTGTCATGACTTCGTAGCCTGCCACAAAGAAAGCGTGGTCTTAAGACGCACGCATACGAATTTTTTCTGTGAGAACAAATTAGAAGTAGTTTCCTTCGGTACCTTTTGCCTGGTTTTATCAGCGTCAGCTACGAGTTTAATTTATGTAATGGTGAGCCGAAAGACGCGTAGACCTCAAAACAGGGGTTTTTAAACATCACGCGTATATGCACAGAGACGACTCTATTTTTGCCAACCGATCGGATCGCGGAAACTTCATGGGGCCTCCGAATAAAGTCCTATTGCTAGGTCTTCATGACTTGGCCGGATGTTGTCACCGCAGATGCAGCCAGCCCGGCTAGAGGCCCCCTGCTCCCCGTCACCGGGTCGCCGGGGTCCCCCTGCTTCGCCAGCGCCACGGTGACTCGCTGGACAGCCTGGAGTTGAAGATCTTGATCTTCAGTTCGCACCGCCTCTTCAAAAGCAGGCGGCATCCTTCTTGCGTTTGATTCGTCCGGGTATGCGAAGCAATTCCAGACGGTGTGCTCGAGTCTTGCTGGAGCTCTGCTACACATTGCAGGCGGCATCAGGGTATGTCTCCTGGTACATCTTGTGCTTCAGGTAGGGGTCTCGGGACCATCTTTGTTTGGATTTGCCTTTTAATGACCGCCTGCTCCCTGCTCAGTTCTTTGCAGGGCGGCGGGAGCGTGCGTCTGGCAAGTCGGTAGGCCTGAGTAATTTCTTTGTAGGTAGTCATTCGGTCTCGTGTGCTGTGCCACAAATGCTCTCCGACACTTTGCTCGGCGCGGTTAGGGAGTTCGCGCGCACGAGCGTGTGCGGTAAGCACGTGACACAACGAGACACCCAACGTGACACAACCGAGTGAATTCGCGGAAAATGTCTGAAGTCGAGAGTAAAGCCGCCACTGTCCAACGTTCATGATCAGTGGCGGGTTCGGCATCTTCCTCTTCAAAATGCGCTTCTAGATACCATTACGCCATGTCCTCCTTATGGAAAGGAGTGATGACTGCTATTCGTTTTATGGGGGATATTTCACTGAGCTGGTTGACTGTTTCTTTTTTTGAGGTGCGGGATCGTCGTTCTACGTCTTATCGCGCCCCAGCAGGTTATGATGGAGACGATGTCGATGATTACGCTTCAGGATCTGCGCACGTACGTACTGATGTTCGACATTATCGAGGAAAACATAACATCCTGCGATAAAATGCCGTCAGTTTATCAAACCGCCTGCAATGCTCATTTCCTGGTGTGCCGCTCCACACTTAGCTTAAAAAAAAAGTTCACCGAGAAAGCGCGCTTCATTTCAAAAAGTTTGTCGGCTGTCGCACAAAAAAAGATTCCGATTTACTATAATTTTATGAAGACCTGCTAGAGAAAGTAGTAGCAAGCCAAGCTCGCTGCTAGGCTGACTTCTCCTCATCATTAAAGGCCTTCCTCTTCCTCCTAAATAGCACATAACTTGGACCAGAAGGACACTCCTACGGGATGACACGACTGCAGCAGGCAGCAGCCCTGTCCTTTTCCTGCTCTTCGCCCGTGTTTGTTTTGGGCTGCAAATATTTCTCGCAGTACTAACAACCAGCTATAAGCCAATTCTCCGCCTACATCTTGTTGACCGAAAGCACAAGAAAAAGAAATAGTACGAATTTAAAGCGGAAAAATTCATACAGAGGATGAACGGGACAAAGACAAGCGCTTCCTTTTGTAGCTTCCTTTTGTAAGCGCTTGTCCTTGTCCCATTCGTCCCTGTCTGAATTGTTGCGCTTTAAATTCGTACTATGGATTACCAACTAGCTCGAACTCACACGTAGAAAACGAAATAATCTGATGCTTGTGAAAAGAATAAATCGTATAGAATGAAGTGTTTGATAACGCACAAAACATTTTAGTTGCCACATTTTGGAGAGGGCACTTCAAGCTCTGCCACATTTTTTCAAGATCGAATTCTCATCCTTCGAAAGCATTCAATACAGAAAAGAGAAGCCGGCCTTCCACCGCAGCCGTTGTCGTGCATGGCTGAAAGGTCTCCCGTCCTCTGCAATTAACCCCGCTCGTTACAAATCAACTCGAAATGCACTCTCGTGCCGAGGGGGCCAGAACAGGCGCCAATCTATTCGTGCTTTTTGTGCGAACGCGTGTAGCGTCGCAGTGTGGGTACAGAAGCTGCTTGCAAAGCGCAAATGAGACGTGTGACCTGCGCAAACGACCTCGCTAATTACTCAAAGCCTAATTAGACCTCGTTTTTTGTCTTGCTTCCTGGGCGACGTGATCTGAAACTTGGATCCGCTACTGATTCGCAGGCGGCATTTGGCATTCTGGTGGTCGGGACCCACCAAGCACTTCCTAACTTGTATACCGGCTGCTTTGCAGTGGTGATGGCACCACGCCGTAGATTCGCACTATAGAGACGGTATCTGTACGTAATCTGTTTGACATTGCGACCATAGATTACCAAGTGAAAGTGCACGCAGATTCTGCGCACGTACACAAAAGTGTTAGCTCACTGCCAGCAACCCCTTCATTCTATGATCTCGTGCATTTCTGCCCAATTTGTTTTTGTCGACTGGGTTCGTCTGTGCGAGCTCATCTGCCACAGAAATTTTCACCAATTCTCTCCTAAAACGAGTGATTTTATTCAACTAACGGGCTCAGAACAGCCTTGCAAAGACCTGCTGGCTGGTTGACGAGCCCATTCCCAGAAGCAATCAATTTCTTCATAATTTGAACTTTTGAGAAAGTCTGCACAGCCATACGCTGAGTTACCTTATAAAGATGAATTTAGTGAATTCAGTTTATTGACTGCCGTTCCGTCTCACGGACATTGCTCATTTCTTCTGGCATGGAGGCTACTATCGTGTATATGTTGTCAAGGACTAACCTGATTCGTAGACTAACCCCGTTAGGCCTGTGACAGGTTACATACCATATAAACTAGCTTCAAGCAGTTTTCAAGGTGACGTGGGCAACATGCTGACGGAGAATGAGAATAGAGGAGAGGAGCTAGTTGTAGGAGATGGTGCAATGACCGCGGCGTATCTGCTCAAAAATTGAAGATTATTGTAGTACTAAGCTTGGAAAATTATTTCAGGAGCTGCTCGCAAAATTAAGGTTACGTACGGGCGTGATAAAAGATGGGGAAGTGCCCTATCAGGAATGGCATCGGACAAGGCGACAACACCTCTCCAAAATTGTTTTCAATTCGTGAGAGGGTGGGCTTGATTCTTGATTGGGAGAAGTCACGGATACCAGCAAGCGGAAAATATATGACACCGTCTTGTGCAGTGAGTCGGGAGTAGGCGAGGAAGGGATGGTTGGGCAACTGTATAAAAAAGGCTCAGCCATATTCTTAAAACAAAATATAGAAACGATTGAAAGCAATTATAAACAGCCGCGCGCGCAGTGATGTGCCTTAAGCCTGGTTAACGAAATAATAGAAGAAACAGATTAACGTAATTATCTTCGAGAAGTTTCCAGTGCTGATACTATCCCTGAGAAAAATATCGTGCGTATCAGAATATGGTATTCAGGAAAGGCCTCTCCGCCAATGAAAAGTCTATCACTTGGGTGCCTAAACTGGATAGTAATCACCACCAGTGCGCCATTAATTTCGTTACACATAGGCTCCTCTTATTGAGAGGAACTTTCCTGCAAGAAAGGTTTCTCTTATTTATTAACAAAATTACGGTTCACATAATAGTTGTTAATACTGAAGAACAGTGCCCCACGCAAATATACAAGGCTGTATGTGGAACAGTATTCGAGTCGAGGACATTGTTTCGTATAAATTAGCTGTTCATATCATCTAGAAGGATATTTTTCGTAAAGGTATTTATCGTTGCAACGTGCTTTGTTTTGAGTAATGGAGATACAACTTCTTTTGTACACCAGCACGCGTAACCATGTAAGCTTCCGCACCACCGTAGAATCAACATGCAACTCCCGACGCCTCCGTACACGAAAGGCCGAGACGTTTGTTTCCTGCGGCGCCGCTCTGGCTGTAACAGTTCGCAGTTTCTTCGTTTCACGCAACCGCACATCGGCTGGCAACAACAGCTTGCCTTTCGAAAGCAAGGCGACCAAGACACGCTCCCTTTTCTTCGCGTCGAGCCCGACAAGCTTTGGGCCGTAATTCATCGCTCGAGAAACGCGTCTCTAAAGCCCCGGATTCGGAGCCCTCCGCGTCGCTACGACCAGTCGCGTCGCGTCGCGGCTTTTGCGGGAGACAGTGCAGAAGGATTACCGGGGTCGTAACGACCAAGGCTTCGCTCTGCCGACGCGTTAGTCCTGAATAGATTGAGTTCGCGGGGCAGCATAAGCTTCGCTGATGCGTATCTTCCTTGTTAAGAGCTACAGGATCAGTCGGCCCGTTTGACCCCGTAATGAGGCTCATGGAAAGAGCGCTTAAATACAAGTCTATGCATACATATATTAAGGCCTGACAGGATTATAATTATTCAACACTTTACGTTTTAAAATCTGGACCTTCCAATAGTTCTTGCACAAAGGGTTGCAGGAGTGGCTAAAGTGGTGCGAAGCTGGTAATGTTACCGCTTCTTATAGGCAACAAAGACGACGAAAGCAACCGTACACCCAAACTTTCACCTCATCCTTCGCAGTTTTCGCAGTGTACGCTATGTGCGCTTGTCGAGCCGTATTGTTTGCCACATCCATTGCAAATCCACTGAGGTATCACAACCTTAGTAGCGTAGTGGAGGCACGTGGGAGCCAAAACTATGGCTGTCAAATAAATTAGCGTTACGCACACCCAGCAGCGAACTATTAGCGTGGAGCCCCAGTGTATTTGAGGGCGAACTTGTAGGGCGTTGAAAAGGCGGACTGTGGAGAGATCGGGCTAGAGTGTTGTGGTGATGTCGTGCAAAGACTATCCGAGGAGGCCGAGGACGATTAGGAAAACATGGGTGCCAAAACATGCTAGGATCATGCTCCCCACTCCCCCCTAAGACCATTACATCTTGGAGCTCCCACAAACGGTGACCATTTTAGCAGTGGTTCTGAAATGGGTGTTCCCGAAGCCTTCAACGAACCTCCCCCCCCCCCCCCCTCCCACCCCCCTTCCCCCCTCATTCGTCTCTCCTTTCTGCCAAACCTTGCTGGCAATGCGAAAAATTAAATCAGTTCCACTCAGTGTGGAAGCGGTCGGAAGTGCAGAGCAGGGATTAATCCCCCAGAGGGGCTGTGGTGCCGTTATCAGCTCATTGCTACCGCCCCTCACGCTCTTCCCCTTCCTGCCCTACTTCTTTCTTGATGAATTGAACCGAGGTTATCTCCAATGAAATTCAAATTTCCCCCTTCGTAATGCTAAACCGCTCTCGGTCTGAAACAGCACGAGCGGGAGTTTCGTTTTTTAAGATCAGAGAACTCTATAGTCCCGCCTTATCGTCGTAGTTCGTTCGCTCTCACGATGTCTGGACACCGCTGCAATAAGGGAAGTAGCGACATAACGCACCCAAACAGAGCCCCACGGCGTAACAGCGTGGCACAGAAGCTTCGAGGAACAAGCGGTTTGTAAAGTCATAACCGTTCGAAATTCCTGAACCACTGGCACTTGTCATACATCTCCCCATTTTTTTAGCTCAAAGAAAACTGCAGGTACGGCAGCCCCCGCGTCCATTTAGTTAGGAATGCTAGTTGGGTTGGTTTTTACGATAGTAAGCGAAATAAGTGGCCGCCAGAAACGATGGGTTCCAAACTGCGCTGTAAGGCTCTGGCACGTGTGAGATGAAATCAAGCAGAAAAAAATTGGCAGGGGCTTAGCTCGGCTATGCCAGGATATACGTAGCGTGAGCTAAGGTTCAGCAATCCAATCCAGTCCAGTCCAGTCCAGTCCAGTCCAGTCACTGCTCCTCGCGCATGCATAGCACGGCTCCCCAGGAGCTACGCGAAACGGATATAAAGCGGCTACGGCGCGACTTCATACTTGGCTACTGCGCAACGGAGGCGCACAGCCTGGCACGCGCCGGCGCCAGTGCGTCTGCCGCGGCTATGACTTCACTCCTCTGGAATGCGCAGAGGAGTGATTTTCTACATACCCGTACTCCAATTGGATTGGATTTACAAGCGAATCCAACACAATCCAATTTAATCCAAGCCAAGCCAAGGCGAGCCAAGCCGAGCCAAGCCAAGCCAAGCCAAGCCAATCCAATGTTCCTCGCGCTTGCGCAGCACGGCCCTTGATGGTCCACGCAAAACTGCTCAACCTCGGCCAGTGCAGCTTACGCTACGAAAGAACAGCAGTCCCGCTCGTGCTGTTCCAGGCAGAGAGCGCGCTAGCACTGCGATGGCGGGAGATTTGAATTGCATTGGACAAAAACTCTTCATCAGGACAGAAGTGAGACCGTGAGCGGTGGTAGTAATGAGCGGATAACGGCACCACAGTCCCTCTGGCTGAATAATCACTGCTCGGCACTTCCGACCGCTTTCACGCTGAATGGAACTGAATTAATTTTAGTTTGTATCTGCATGAGCAGATTGTTTGACCATATCAGACGCTTCAGCTTAGAAGTCAGACACAAAAGGCTGTCATTGAATATGTATAAGGGAGACTCAAGTTGAAAATGCAAGTTGTGTGACATTATGACACGGATCAACATAAATCCTCGTAGAGTAGCCCATCACTTTGACAATTCCGCTAAGGGTCCCCGGCACATTTATGGTTGAGAAACACTGATTTATAGGGCCAACTGCTGTCACGTGGTTGATGTGTTCTCGGTGTGGCTTCTGGATCGGCTTCAGACCAGACGGGAGGTCGTCACTGACACCGTAACCGAAACCGGTTGATTAACTATCTATAAATAGAAGCCATCCCTATCGACAACGTAAGCACACTCCACTTTTCCCATGTCACCTGGAAAGACTTGCGTACGAAGAAAAAAATATGCATTCGGTATGATGTTTCAACGAGTAGACCTACCATTCCCGGGATCAGTGTGCGAGCGGCGACATAAAGTTGGTGGCTGGTTTTAAGAGCTCGAATTGAAGCCTTCATGCCCAACTCGTCGCATGAAGTCTAGTGATTGCAGTGGTGTACGGTGCCTTATTACCAGTTACGGAAACTTTCGAATACAACTCGCAACTGTTTCCCGCAACAGTACACAGTCTCGCACTAGGGGTGAGAAATAAGATAAATGGGGCTTTTTCGGTTAGTCCTTGCAGTGATTAGAGGCTGCTGAAATGAGCAAGAGAATGTCAGTAAGGGCCGCAGCTCTGAAAGAGAAGGCGGAGCGCTTCGACTGGAGGTCAGGTTCGCAGTAGTGGCGATGAAGCAATTGTAGGGCTTTGGAGATGCCACAAATGCGAAGTATTTGTGAGAAACCTTTGGGAGGAACCAAGAAGCAGCTATAGGTTTTTTTATTTTTTGGTGTTCGAGCTGAAAGTCTTCTAAAGCAATACATATAATGGAGCTTAAACCTTACGTATCAGCTGGTATTATATTTTTTATTTGTGTTCTGAAAAATAAAATAAAGAACAACCCTAAGGCATCTCATACGGTATAATGGCTCTATAATTTTTACAGGCGTTATTGTTGCCAAGTCTATAAAAACGCATTCGCTGTCAACTTGCTGACTGCCTAGCGTGCCACAGGCCATCGTCCTTAACTTTGCCTCCTGTGCTCAATAGAAGCGGTTGACTGAAGTAGTCTTTCTTGACGATTTTGACCATCTTTTTGTGGTAGATGCGTTTCCTGTCTGGCCGGCTGGTTTCAAGTGCGTACACCGCGCGATTAAGCGCGGGTTTGGCGAGTGTCAGCGGGGCGTCGGCGGACATCATAGCTCGCGCTTCCCTTGTGTCCGCATTGTACTGCTCCTCGTCTTGGCTTTCTGGCCGCTCGTCACTTTCTGCTGTAGCTTCCGAGGTAGACCTGTCATCTCTATTAGCGACAGGAAAGCCATAGTTTTGTGCTTGTTTCTTGCTTTTGACGTAACCGTTACGGAGGAGAATCTACCGAGTCATGCCTCCCTGACACGCACATTTCATTTGAAGCTTCCTTGGTGTCACATTTTTGTTGCTTGTCCTGGTGCTTTCCCACGTGACACGAGCCCATCTTACACTTGCGGAACGGCTTCTTAATTTGAGCGAACTGCTCGGAAACAGCCTTCTCTTTTTTCTGTGCTAACTCATTCGAGGTGTATGGCCTTGAGGGCAGGGTGCAGTTATTCCCCTGGCAGGTAGCCTGATTCATGGTTACGTTACCTTCATTCACATCGGCTTCGTTAACCTGCTCTTCAGGTTCTTCTCCACTCCCCAAAGATGTAGATTGCGGTGGCAACACATTTTTTTGGTCGAGCATCTTAAAAAGGATTTTCAACTTCCCTTTCTTCCCTTGCCCCACTGTAACGATCTCGGAGGCTTCTTGCACACCCGGGTATAGGCGTTGGTCATAAGGGTTGACCGCGCGGCTATCCGTGCCGTAGTAGCCGTTGGCGGCGTTAATTGTGTGAGGCGTGTATCCAGCATGCATACCCTGGCTTGTGGGCGATTCCCTGTAATTGGACGGTGATATAACTGACCCCTCGAAGTAAACGGGGTAAGAGGACGGGTCTTGGCCTGTAGCAACGCTGGTCTCCTGGCTCGGAACGATGACGTCCGTACTGTAGGGATATGTGTATGGTGCTTGAAGGTGCGGCGCTGCCTCGGCGGGATATCCGGACGCCCCTACATAGGAAACAGGTGGCTGCTGCTGAGTGAGGAGTGGAGCGCCATTTTCTTGGTACAGATTTTGCGTGGGAGTACGAACGTTTGGTTGCTGATTGAAGGCTAACAATGCCGGAGGAGCACGGCTCCTTCCCAGAGGGACTATATTTCCGTTAACTGACGGTGGTGGTTCGTTAGTCTTCTCTGCATTGATACGAGGCGTATTCCTACCATGCAGGTCTCCAGAGCCTTTGTTTGCCATTCCCAAATGAGCTTGCCAACCCTTGCCGCTGGTGACAACGTTCTGGTGTGGTCCACGTTCAGTTTTGCCGCAGCGCTTCGGTGTCGCTTGCTGGAGAAGCGCCTTCGTATGGACGAGGTTCATACGGCTTCGGCCCCTCGCTTACGGCGCTTGAAATCGCGTGGTTATAGTTGCGGTTTTCTCCTCCTGAACTCGAAGAGGGGTACGTTGGCAGCCCCAAAATTTACATTACTGTCCCCATTGTGTTCTGTTTTTCCTAAGCCTGGCCTGGGAGACAATGGATTGTAAAGCTCGTGGTTTTCAACAGCTCCTAAACCATTGGCTGCTGGCTTGTGTATTGTCTGCGTGAACAGGCAGGTTTTTTGCGTTCGTGTCTTCGCTTGGGCTTTTACCGTGGATGTTTCCGTAGAAGCTTGCCAGTACTTCCATGGGGACAAAGTGCTTCTTTGACGGTAGCGCAGGTCCTGCAGACGGATCATTCGATACATTTTCGATACTTTGATCGGAGCTATCCTTCGGCTGCTTGTCCTTTGATGGCGCATAGTATTCGTCCGGCTGAGCATCACTGTAGCCGGCATGTACGTAGCTGTCTACAGATCCGGGTGATCCATTCGCCACCTGTCCCTTTATAAAGACGGAAGCGACCTCAGGTCTCTTGGTGATTACTCGAATTCTAATTACTTTCTTTTTCCCCGTGGTGTCACCGTTGCTGTGTGCATTGGTGGCGTTGCCTTCTTCGAGCTCAGTGACTTTATCTGTAGAGCTCGACAGATGATCTCGTGGCCCACGCTGGTAAAGGGCAGGGCCCTTTACGGGGTATCCTGCTCCTAACGTGCTCTTGCTGTTCGCAAAGAGCTTTTCGTTATGCGAGGAGTCATGCACTCCGTGGCTGTAGTGTTCCTTTGACTTCACCAGGTCGTCGTGTCCTTTGTTGTGGCCGTGTTTCCCTTTGGAGTTAACGCGAACGCCGCGCTCCTGGTTGTCGATGCCGTACGCCTTGTCGTGGTGTTTGTCTGTAAGAAAAAAAGAATCATGAGCTCTCATTTGCTAGCTGGGTAAAAGAAGCAGGAAGTAAATAAAGTAGCCAAGTTAGTTGCGATTAGCATTAGTTAAAGCAGGCCGGTTGTGCACTTTAAGCCCCATTTTGGCAACTCATCCAAATGTACTGATTCAATCTATGCTCAGCAGCCACCCCGACAAGCAGGAATTTTCAAACAGACTGATTTGGAAAAGTGACGTTTCAACACTGAATCAGTTTTAAATATGCCTCGGGTGCATAGTGTATAAAAATCATGCTACCACTCAACCAGTTGCGTGTAATATAATACGTACACTGAAACGCTTCCTTTATTCTGGCAGCAGCCTATGTTATATTTACACACACCGGTTTGTGACTTAGGCCTAACGCATTCAATACCACCGGTAGTCGACTTACCTCGGTCGACGTACTCCTTTTCGGCCACGATGCGGTACCCGCGCTCTCTCCAGCCCGCCCGCTGGTGTCCCTTGTCCTTATCGGTGAAACCCTGAGAGCCGGACTCGTGGTGGTACTCCTCGCGGTTCTTGGCGTCCTTTTGGGTGAAACCATTGCTCCCGCCTTCCACACCTCCGCCATTGCCACCGGTCGGGTGAGCCTGGGTGTGCACTGGCGCGTAGCCGGCGCCCACCGCGTGCTGTGCAGAAGGGACATAAGTTTAGAGACATGCACGACCTCTACCATCATCGTGATCATCATAACCACCCATGGTATGTTTGCAAATTTATTTATTTATTTATTTATTTATTTATTTATTTATTTATTTATTTATTTATTTATTTATTTATTTATTTATTTATTTATTTATTTATTTATTTATTTAGGGTTTCATGCGCCGGCGCTACACAGGCGATGAGCGCCGTAGTGGAGAGCTCCGAGTTAATTTTGACCACATGGGGATGTTTAACGTGCGCCGAAATGTCGAACACACGGGCGTTTTTGCTTTTCACCTCCATCATAGAAGCGACCGCCGCGGCCGGGAATCGTACCCGTGTACTTGTGCCCAGCAGCCCAACGCCATAATCACTGAGCCGCCAAGGCTGGTCTTGATTGAAAAATGAGGCCAGCTGGACTGCTAAAAACAGTGCCCATTCCAAGTCTGAGGCGCTCGCCAGAGCTCAAACGTGTTTTAATTGACTAAGTAGTCAGAAGAAAGCGTCAGATGAAAGGTAAGCAGCTATGACAACAAGACAGATAATGGGTATACGGTGCTTTTGCTGCCGGGAAGTATGGGGTTCACCCTTGCTGGGGGGAGAGGAGCGGGGGCCGGTCGTGACTGTTGGAGTCTGCGTCACCCAGTAACTCATGACTAGACTGTCATCTTTCTTGGCGCAGGAAACTGATCGCTATAATTGTGGCCGTACAGGGTAAAATTGCAGCGGCAAGTCAAGAACACAAACAGTAGGCAGTGCACGGACAACTAGGTTTAATTGGAAAACGAACGCCGTACTTGAAGAAACAGACAACGCGAATGTTACAAAGGCAATATCGCTACAGGTTATACCGCCGGTTACTCATACTCATACGCAGCTCTCGTTATAGATTGACGTCAATTTTTGCCAGCGTGAGTGGTGGTGACGGTTCAGAAGCGCCACTTGATAACGGTAGTTCTCCTGGCTGACCATTGATTACACTCGAGTGCCGAGACCTGGAGGTTACGGTAACAACCATTGCAAAAAGGATAACAAGCAAAAACTAAAACAGCTAGGGTTTCGCAGTTAGAGTACAGCTGATGAGCGTTAGCAATACCCGGAACGCACTATTTCCCTACCATTGGCGTGTCGCCGTCCGTTTGGTTGCTGGAATATGCAGTGGGGAGCCCCATAGTAATGGAACTATAAGGGCGTCGTTCATGGGGGATAAACTGTCAAAGTAAGCCGCTATTCCAGGTTAAATTCGCTTGTACACTAGTTTTGATCGTATCATAAGCGTGCAGCTTTTGAGCCCAGCTTTTCTGTCGTGCAAGGAAGCCCAAATGAAGCACATTTTATCTTATGTCTGTATTCTTCGTCTTTCCTCCAATCCCCGCGTTAGCTCGACTCGGCCGTGGGGAGGATACCGAAATGCATTTACTTGAGAAAGCCGCTTTCAAGGATCTCCTCGGCTAGAGACTGGAGTGAAGGCGGGTTTCAGAGTACGGGGGTTAGACTTCCGCAAGCTGTAATATTGCCGCGAACCATGCATTGGGTTTCTTTATGTTTTGTTTTTACCGGCCTGCTGAGGCCGGGCTGTGTTATCTGTATTATCCGTGTGCCAAGTGAAGCACGTGTTCCATTATTTATGCCGCACGTGTTATCTCCTTTCATGGGGAAAGTGTTTCGAACTAACGTCACCAGCCTAGAATAATATTTGATCAACAGCGTTCTGGATGCATTCGACGGTTCGAGAAACACTCGCTCCGAGAGATAAATGACCGCAGAGCAGACGCCGCGGTATTCGATTCGCTGACCCTCGCCTGTGCACGTCACTTTGTTGACTGCTGCTTCGCCGCCTGTGTATTCTTTGAGTTTTTAGGGGAGCACAAGTTCGCTCCAATAAACTTGTTTTTTTTTTCCTTCAAGACAACTGCGTCGTCTTTAGATTCGTGACAGTATGCTGTGTGCACAGAATTTATAGAAACAGCTAAAAGAGGGATGAGATATATATATTGCGAAAGAGAGGAAGTAAGAATATCGCCTCTCCGATCACGCGGAGTGGGAATGCCGGGTAAAACGAAAGGGTGATCCCCACGCTTCGTCGCGCTCTTCAACGTGACGCGTTACTCACGTGACTTCCCTGTGCGTAGCCGCCCCCGATGTGCCTCTGGTGAGCCTTCTGCCCCTGCGCTGCAAACCTTCCGGCTTCCCTGACGGCGTCGGTGCTCGCCTTGCTCTGGTGGGCCGCCTTCAGCTTGTCGTGGCCGTCATCCTTGAACTTCTCTGCGTGTCAACGGAGCCCTCTTGCCATTATGATACCGCACAACGTGTGTTCCTTGAGTAGACAAGTTGCACAGGGACATGTCGCACCCACCCTTTCCGGTTATTCCGCTGGAAATCGCCTTTCTTGGAGCTCTAATTGTTCGAAAGACTCGGCTACGGGGACTTGCAATCCGCAAGCTTTTGTTGATGTACACAGGTCTACAGGCTCTAATAAAACCATTGGCTTGAGGATATCTTCACTGACTCCTCCGAGGCTATATATAACGCATTGCCACGTTCATTGCTGCGAAAATGTGAGGCTATCTTCACTGAGTCCTTCGAGGCTATATATAACGAATTGCCCCGTCCATTGACGTGAAAGTGCGTTGAGTACAGTCTGCACAGCCGAAACCTCCAACGTAAGAACCGTTCCCCGCTTTTGCTTTTATTTATTTTTAGATACGGGTCATTGCGTTCTCGCTCATGGAATCACACGCTCTATGAATGGTTTAGTGAGCAGGGAGTGAATGGTGCTCGGCAAGGACGGTTGCTATGTAGGATAAGGCACCGCCAGCGTTTTGCACCACGCGCCGCAGAGTCACTTCACTGAAGGCCTCTTCGCTCGCTATGCTCTCGCGTCGCATTATTTGGCAATAGTGGCGCAAGCCGGGCTCCCTCACTAGTCAAAGTAACTGCTCCTTTTGCCTGCATTGGCTGGGGAAGCACTGAGAAGGCGTGCGCGCATTAACTGCTTCAAAAAAAAAAAATTTGCGCAACTTGCACTAGTGGTGCAAGGCTTGAGAAATACGAGAGCTGGCAGCCCCTCTCCCCTCGTCAGAGTACCGGCTGTTGCACCTCACACGGATTTCCGAACTTGCCGCTGAAAGTTCTCTATGACTGGCAGGCCCCGATCGTTTTGTCCGCAGCCTTTCACATATGTCCCATAGTGGACCGTGTTAGCACGCGCTACAACCCGCGGCAACCGGCCTCGCGAACTCGGCGTCTGTGCTCCCCACAATACACGTGAACTGTCAAAGAGAACAGCTAGCGAGAGGCCACGCCACGAACGCTACTCAGAGTGTTCTCGAAGGTCGAGCTGGTCGACGCCGGGCGCACGCTCATGTGCGCTCCGTATTCTTTCTTGGTATTTTTTTTCTGGTTACGCTGAGCGGCGTAACTGAAAGCTTAAACAGCTCTGCTGGTAAAACCTCGTACCGCTCGCACTACCCATGGCTCTCGTAACAAACTCGCAGCAGTATTAAACGTTTTACGAGTACCAGCTGCTCGCGATTTCTCGGAATTTGATTCTCATTAAACAGTTTCCTGTCATTCTACCCTAAGGATCACTGGTGGAGTTTTATAGCTGCATTTCCACCCAGTGCGACTCCGCACCTTTCTTTCTGTCATAGTTCACCACACGCTGCAAGTTCCAGGGGCGCACTAACATGATGGGCGATGGCACAGCGACAGCTCGGGTTCAGACGAGCGTCGCGTACCTCAGGATAAAGCTGGGAATTTGCACCTGAAGATGCCCCTGCTCGCGGGAGTCACACTACCGCTCTCTGGAATAGAAATCCTAGAAGGTAGCTGTGCTGGAAGTCCTCTAGCAACTGCTCGAAGGCTGGCGCTTTGTTTTCTGTCTTCGCACTCGAGCCAAATGCCCTTCACAGGCCACTTCATGTCCTTTGCATGCACGAGGAAGAAGCGCTCACCTCTTTCGAAGTACTCGATCTCGGTGCGGACCCTGTACTTTCGCTCGGCCTGGCCGGCCCTCTCGTGTCCCTGCGCCTTGTGCACCTTGGCGCGGGCGTCCTCTAGGTGCCGGTGCTCGCCGTCCGCGCTCTGTCGCCCGTGCTGTTCCTCCTGCCGGCTCCTGCCGCCGGACGCCCAGTGGCCGTACCGGTAGCCCTGCCGCTCACCATGACCGCCGGTACTGCGAAAGTACCCGAAGAGCAGCAGCAGTGCCAGGAACTGATTCAAATAAAATTACAGACTCTTTGTCTGTGCCAACCACGGAATATCGCGTGAAAGTAGCCAACATCCCTTCTTTTAAAGACGATAGCTTCTTGGGCTACTTGAACGCAGAAATTTTGGTCTGTCTGTCTGTCTGTCTGTCTGTCTGTCTGTCTGCCCGCCCGTCCGTCCGTCCGTCCGTCCGTCCGTCCGTCCGTCCGTCCTGTCTCTGTCTGTCTGTCTGTCTGTCTGTCTGTCTGTCTGTCTGTCTGTCTGTCTGTCCGTCCGTCCGTCCGTCCGTCCGTCCGTCCGTCTGTCTGTCTGTCTGTCTGTCTGTCTGTCTGTCTGTCTGTCTGTCACTCGTTTCAGCCACCCGGCGAAAGTGAAACAGAAGCTCAACAATGGGTTTATATATACCCACAGCAAAATCTAAATGTATAAGTCCGGTGGCAATGTTCATACTATAGTCAAAGAACAAAACATTGCGCAAATATCAGGCAGGAAATCAATACATAAGTGATATTTGCAGTGTTCCTTTATTAAAAAGTTGGTGAATGCTTGATTTTTGCGAACTACATGCACAGCAAAAAAAAAATCCCTCCGTCGCCTGCTGTCGCCCGCGCCACTATAGTTAATGGCGGAATTTTAAGAAATAACACGGCAACAGTAACGAAAGGTTCCACTAGATAGGTTCCACGTTCCGCTTGGAATGCACGTGGAGTAGGGCAACGTGGTCCTATAAACGTTCTAGTGAGGTGCCTCGATTCACGCGCGTCTCCTCCGTACGGCAGAGCTGTCATCGAGGCGGCGCGGCCTGGAGCAGTGGAACGCGGTAAATTTAAATTAAATGGAACAAACCTCTAGCGCGTTCATCTTGGGAGGAGAGAGACGGGACAGGACAGCATGAGAGGTGAGCGGAAAAGAGAAGGGAGGCGTTTACTTGGCAGGGGCGCCAGACGACTATCGTTTTTCGTCGACACTTGTAACAAAAGGAGCAGATACCCGGCAATTTTTCGCATCCCGCCGTATAGCTGTATCTACTGCATGATTCGATTCAGCGTGTTGCTGGCGCTGAAGCGTACGCACAGGCGACCCAGCCGGCAAGCCGTCCGTGGCGCGACTGAGCGACCAAGCGCCGGCGAATCAGCCGTTAATCCTTCGCCTAGCAACGCAGCACCGCAGTGGCGAGGCACCGAGCGAGCGCAGCTGCGAACGCCTCTCTGCAGCGGACCAGCGGCGTGACGTCATACCTGACACACTTGCGCTCCGTCGGCTTAAGGTCATTGCGGCGCGATGATGGGCCTTCGCTTTGGCTATAAAATCACCCTACACTGTAATGCTATGCCGTTGTTCAGCTTCGCCCCAACGCACTCGACTGACCGATCCATGAAGCCAATAATATTTTCGGCAAATGACGATGTCCAGGGGCGGTATGCCCGTGTTTTGTCCCTTTTGTGTCCCTTTCGAAAGTGTCCCTTTTGAGCTAGCCCTGATTGGCTAAAAGCGAACACCCGGATGTGACGCATGCAAGCACGGTGGAGCTATGAGCCGTGTCTACTCGGAGCAGACGATTTGGAGCAGACGATTTTTCGTAGCCTTATTCTCGGTTCGCTCGCGGAACAATAAACACATAAAAGATACTCTGATACGGTTTCAGTTCTTTAAAATGCGTTCGCAAGAACAGTTACGGTATTTGAATCAAACGCCCACTGCTTAACCGAAAGTACGTCACGATGAAAGGGACGCAAAAGGGACGTTTTGTAAAGGGACAGTTACGAGAATACCGCCCCAGCATACGATTTGACTCAAAAACTGGGTTTGCGCTGTGGCATCACGCAATACAAGCATGACGTTCTGCACGGCGCAGTGAGTGCCACAGTGCAGATCACATTTTAGGTCAAATGTAGTGCAGATTCACCGAATTGGCTTCGTTCGAGGCAAGGATTGCTTACACCAGTGCATTTTGGTGAAGCTGAACCACGGGATTACCCTAGAATGTATGAGAAAACCGAAGTCAGGCCTAAATTTATTACATTGCTTTCAACAATGCTCTACTCATTTTAACACTAAATAATGTTTTCAGACAGTCCCGAGCGTCTCATACCTCCGTTTTGAGGATTGATGGATAAAATCTAAACAGCAACACAACACGGTATACCGTTAGGCAAGGCCAATGACAACCACGAGGTGGATTAATGGGCGCCTCAGAAAGTTTCCTGCTGCCTGCGAGCTCAGTGGTGGTAATAGTCACTGATATTATCAGCGTGGTCCAAGATTGTCGTTCCGCAGTTTTGACATCATCTCCCCGTCCCCCCTTTCCTTTGGTCCTGCTCAACGTGCTCAATTCTCATAGTTTTTTTGTCTGGGTACAAAAATTGGTATTTTTCGACGAGAGAGTTGTTTGCTGCACCGAAACAGAAGAAAATGGCAGTTGACATTTCTCTAAAATAGTCAAAGAGTGCGTGAAGTGCGCAGATGAACCTTCTTGTGAATAATGGCCGGCAAGCAAGAATCAAGCGGGCAAGTTCATTTTTCTAGCACATGGTACGCGGCGTCCGCTTATCTCAGCTTCAGATCCTCATCGAGCGTTGTCGCTTTCGTGCGTATTTTGCAGCGAAGCGAGAAAATACTTGGGTATATTTAAAACCTTAATTTTACAGTTCAGTCGTCAATCACAAGCTTTGAAAAATAATGCCCAGTTTACGGTGTGGCCTGCATTGAAGCTTGTTAACAGCGAAGCTGTTTAGCAAATCGTAATTATTCGTGTCCGCGGTTAAAAATACCAAACTTGCCGAGCGCGCGCGAATGTGAGCGCGGGCCTCGTGGCGACCACCCGGAAGTTAACAAAATGAAGAAAATACCTAGCGCTCGTGTGTGCGTGCCTCGCGACGACCACCCAGCGTCCCCTGCGCACATTTGTCATGCCAAGTATACCCACTTAGGGAGACTGGCGAAGATTGCGGCGATCACCCGGCAGTTAAAACAACTAAGAAAATGCCGAGCGCTCGTGTGTGCGTACCTCGCGGCGACCGCTCAGGATCCTCGGCACACGCTTGTCACGCCAAGTATACCACCTTAAAAAGATTGTCCAAAAAAAAATCTCCAGCGTTCGCCGTAATCGTGGCAACGCTTACTCGGAACAAGAAAGACAGGTCATAGCGTACGCCCCTTCAATATTATGTCTAATGATTATCACTTGATGTTCCCTCTCATAGCAACAATGATGGAGTAAAGGTCCTTGCGGCAGCCAATACGAAGCAAATCAGCTGCAATCGTGATGATCCAAAATTTTGCGTACAGTTTCACTGCCTTCAAGTATTACGCGTTAGTGTGAGCTTCCTTCTTTTTCTTCTGAACGTTAAAATAACTATTTTTAGAGCATGTATTGAATTTGTTCTTTTGTTAGGTCCTGGAATTGTTACCATCACTTCACCACAATTTCCTCACTTCGAATTCTCCTTAGTTTTAATTCTTAAGCTCCCTCAACAAACATGCCACAATCCAACTTGGCCAATCCCCGAGAGCTGGTACTTGCCATTGTTGTTGTGGCTCCAACATTTCTCCATCCGGCCAACCATATCAGCTGGGTATTTTCCCATATAAGTAGTTCCGAGCCCCACCGCTTGTGGCGCACCACTTGCACCGAGCGTGGAACGTGGCGCATGAATCGTGGAACGCCGCCTCTTCACACAAGAAATAGCTCTCACGCCGGCAACGTAGCGACGAACGTAACAATGGCATGTCGGCGCAACCTGCGAGAGAACCACCAGCCACCACTGCAACACGAGGAAAGTACTACCCCCTTTTCAGTACGCGAGGCCGGTCACGGTACGACCGTGGTGGGTACCACCAACCCCCTGTCCTTAGACGCCGGGGATAGCAACATCACCGAGCTCCGGAGCAAGCTCGCGAACGTGTGTCGCGAGGTCGAGGAAGTCAAGGACCGCTTCGCTGAACTCGGGGCCATCAAAAGCACGTTACGCGCGCTTCAGGATTCAGTCAAGACCGAGGTGAAGAAGATGAGGGAAGAGTCCGCAGCGGTCGACAAACGGATCATGATGAAGATCGAGAAGATACACGATTTCCTCAAGAGCGAAAGCGACGTCGCCAGGCAGCGGCTCCCTCCGAGCAAATTCGAGTGGCAGGTAAAGAACTTATCCAAGCTTAAGGACCAGATGCTCAAGGGCGATGCCAAGTCATTCTTCAGCGACAACTTCTACGTGGGCATCAACGGCTACAAGATGTACCTGGGCGCTCACTTCGCCGCGAAGAATGGCAAGGGCAAAGTGAGCCTCAGCATCTACGCGTACATCACCAAGGGCCCCCACGACCGCTCGCTGCAGTGGCCGTACCGCAGGCGCAACACTTTCGTCATCGTCGATCAGAAGACGAACGCGCACCACAAGGCGGCCGAGGTGGTGCCCGGGGAGCTCCAGCTGGAGCACTTGCTTCCAGAGGCCCGGGAACGTCCCCAACGAGGGAACTGGATTCACGGCCTTCATGCCCCTCGAAGAGCTCGAGGACCCGGACAAGGGGTACATTGTGAACGACTCCTTCCTCGTACACTTCATCACCTGCGACATGTGAGACTGCTCCCTGTTGCAATGCAGGCGTACAGCGACGCAGTCAGAAGGCCATCAGCTTCCCAGCAGCGACCGCAAGCCTGCGATTATCGAGCTTAGAGCGAGGAAACTGAAAGCGGGTGAGAGACGTCGCGCACGTTCGCGCTGCGCACGCTTTTCGAAGCAGTTTCTCCGTGGTTAAGGCAGCGCGAGCTCTTGCGAACATTGGGGAGACTGAATTCCTGACATTTCCTTTTTCTGCATTTTTCTGGTGGACCCTTTTTTTTCACAACTCGGCCTGCCACCATTAAAAGCTCTATGCACTCGCACATGTATTCGTGCAGCGTTCCTGAATTCGGGTAGTAGTTGTTGGCTATAGGGAGATTGTCGGGATTTCGGCGATCACCTGGCCAAGATTGGCAAAAAAAAAAAAAAAAAAAAACTCCGGCGTTCACCGTTATCGTGGAAACACTTACTCGGAACGAGAAAGACACGTCATAGTGTACGCCCCTCCAAGGTGATGTCCAATGATTATCACTTCCAAAAAAAAATGAGAGAAGCTCACGCTTAAAAGCAGTAATCGAGCGAAGGTCGTTCCGGCAGCGAAGAAGAAGAGAATCGGCTGCAATCGTGGACTTAAACCTTCGTGATGTTTGGGAAGGTTACGTTCAGTTTCACTGCCTTCAAGTATTACGCGTTAGTGTGAGCTTACTTCATTTTTTTAGTTACCGCTTGTTTACTGTGTTATAACAGGGCTACTCGCTGTCGCCTGGCCCCAAATGTAACAACGCTTGTCTCTTTTTTATGCGCTTTTGCTTAGGTCTTACCCGTGCTCGTGAGCTGCTTGGGGCGAAATCTGGGCATGCAGGTACCCAGCTTGTGGCTTCAAATCCTGTGACTCGTTCGCCAGTGGGTGGACGAAGACGAACTCCTTCTGCATGGTGGGCAAAGCCTCCCCTTTGCGCGAACAAAAAATATTTCCCATGTACACCATATGTATGCACCTTATTCACGGCTGTTCCTCAAATTTCTTTACGAGTATAGCACAGCTGAACCTCGTTATAACGAGCACTGATATAGCGAATTATCGGCTATAGCGAACTAAATACTAACTTTTGCTGGTTACGCTTCATTTCAAGGACACGTTATTCTTTTATAACGAAAGTGAAACTGTGAGAGCCGCGCGCACTGTCGGATATAACGAAAAAATATTCGACCAGTAGGCTGAGAAGCTACTGGGAAAATCTCGCGGCGTCCGAAAACACAGAAGTAGAAAAGGCCCTTTTGTTCGTTGACACTGTGGAAAACTTTTTCCTGCTCAGTTTTGTGAGTAGCCACCAGACAAAGATCACATCCTTCCCTCGAAAAAATAGCAACGCGCAGGCCTGTTTTGTCAAATGAACTTTGTTCTATTGTAATTTCCCGTATCATGATCTGGTTCATTGAGCATGAAATGCCACAAGGGGAAATATAAGGGTTACCTTGTTTATAGTAGCTTCGAAGATTAAAATAATGCGTTTTTGTATCAAGGATTTTTGCGGGAGCCAGATTACCGATCGGTTTGAACCGATTTTTACCCCTACTGTTACAACGAATATCGGATGTAACGAACTAAATTACTGTCCCGATACTGCTTCGTTATAACGAGGTTCCACTGCAATACAAAACATAGCAAGACATGAGCAAACTTCTTACGAAATGAACAGGCTATGGTCGCATTAATGTGCGTCATTATGAGTGTGGGCACTGAAACATTCCCGGTTATTTCACGCTTAGTATGCTGCCTTGGGCACAACGAATGTTCTATTGTTCGTATTTCGGCAGAGATCTGAGCTGTGTCCATTTCAAGGATGTTCTTTTCGCGTCCATTTCAATAGGGACGTAGTTCCGTCGCGTGGCTTCTTACACGCATAAAAACGCACGTGCTTGTCCTGCGTCGCGTCAGGGCCATCTGCCTTCAGCCAGTCAGGGCTCGTTGAAAATGCACACTTTGAAGCGGGCGTGAAGCAAACCCAAAAACTGAGAATTCCGCTCCAGAAGTCTGATTAGTGAGCACTCCACGCGCCTTATTTCCCTCCTTACACATAATTTAGGGGTGACGTACGCGATCAAACTTCAGGGTTATACTTTTAAAGGCATTGCCCAAAACACAGAATTCGATGGCTAAAAGCATGCTCGTCCTCATGGCCTCCGAGATTCCCCAACGCACGCGGGGAAATCTCGGAGGCCATGCTCGTCCTTAAAGGAAACGTATACCAGAGGCACGAGCGGGATTCACAAGAAACTAGTGGAGCAGCGAAGTACGTCGACAGTTTGATGCGTTTTTGGCATTAGTGACTGCGCCAAAGCTAAGGTGGAGGGTCTTCGTGACCTGCAGTCCCGTGACTTAGATGATTTTGCTGTGAACCGAAGCGGTTTTACTCCCTCCCACCTGCCGGCTTCGTCCCCATTAGGCCTATTTGCAACCCAACATACGGCAGTGGCCATGATCAAGGGTAACTGATTATAGAAGCTGTCACTTGTGTTATTTGTAAATTTTCTGTTGGGTGCAAGAACTGCGAACAGTGGCGTTGCTTTTTGTTATTTTTCTTTTTATTCGCGCTACAACAGTACTTAACGTAAACTATGCGACGTAACGGCAAGTAACGTTTTTTTTTGTGTTATCTTAGTGTGGGATTGTGGGAAACTACTATGAGGCGTTCCTCTTTTTTCATTGTTACCCTTTTTTTCTCAGATTTTTATTGTTTGTGTAGTTTATTATGAATCACCACTTTCCCTTTCCTCTACAATTTATTTTCAACTTGAGCTTACAAATAAATGAATAAATGAAAATTAATGGAGTATTCATTGTCGCACCTTCAAAAATGCATCAGCATCTCATCCGCTGCCTCGCGAACTTGAGGATTGGTCCCATGGGCACGCCTTGTACTCCCGCTTTAGAATCCCCTAACACAATGTTCCAAGA
The DNA here is from genome assembly GCA_013339765.2 of Haemaphysalis longicornis. Classification (NCBI taxonomy): domain Eukaryota; kingdom Metazoa; phylum Arthropoda; class Arachnida; order Ixodida; family Ixodidae; genus Haemaphysalis; species Haemaphysalis longicornis. Next base: position 34,696,809 of record CM023456.1, on the reverse strand, counting down.
ATTTCTAAAGCATCATCATCATCAGCCTATCTACGCCCACTGCAGGACAAAGGCCTCTCCCCTAAGTCTCCAATTATCCCCGTCATGTGATAACTGCGACCAATTTATCCCCGCAAACTTCTTGATCTCATCTGCCCACCTAACTTTCTGCCACCCCCTGACACGCTCGCCTTCCCTGGGGATGCAATCTGTTGCCCTTAATGACCAACGGTTATCTTGGCTTCGCATTACATGCCCTGCCCACACCCATTTCTTCTTCTTAATTTCTACTAATATGTCCTTAACGCGCGTTTGTTACCTGACCCACTCCGCTCTCTTCTTGTCTCTTAACGTTACACCTATCATCTCCCGTTCCATTGCTCGCTGAGTAGTCCTCAATTTAAGCTGAACCCTCTTAGTGAGCCTCCAAACTCCAATGATATGAATACGCCAATATCATTCCTAAATAAGCAGCGGCAAATAGAGAATATCTGCCCGCAGCTACTCACCCCCTTCCTGCGGCGACTCGTACAAGGTGACTCGCAGCGTGGCGTTGTCTCGCGCCCCCACCTTGAGCTCGTCCACGGCCTCCCTGAGCTTGTTCTCCCGGGTGCCGTGCAGGGGACCGCGAGACAGCGCTCCGAGGTAGGGCACGTGGCTCAGTCTCTCCATCAGGCTCACCAGGTGGCCCAGCACCCGCTCGCCTTCTTCGGCCGAGCCCACCGTCCCGTTGGCATCAGAGCCGCCCCCTTGCGGTAGAACCGCCTGAAGTCCTTGCTGGACCGCCGACGGTACGCTGTTGTTCCCTCGGTCCGTCGCTTCGCGGCGGACGACAGGCTGGACGAAGAACCAGTGGTGGTGCCTGAAGGCAGGGACTGCACGGAAGCGCGGATCGTTGCAAGGGCTTCGACATTAGACGCTTCTTTTCGAGACAGCAGCGTATCGATCGCGGATGAAGGTTAAGCTAAAATAAAAAAAAAACACAACCAACTGGGATTAAAAAAATCTGGCGACTATCTTTATGCTAAAAAGTATTATTTCAGTTACCTTGTGTCGAGCCAAAGACATCATTAAAACTTTGACCCAGGGAAAACACTGCTATGAAAGAATACTAGTGTAAACCAAACGAAGGTAAGAAGAGGTGCCTCTGGGAGATCCTCGAAAGACGTGAAGCATATATGGGCTCAAATATAAGTATTACTTGTCGTGATAGATGTTAATTAGTAGCACCGGTAATCTTTTGTATTTATTTTTCACTGGATCCTAATATTTAGGCAATATTCCCCTCTCCGCTTTTCGTCCACCAGCACTCGAATCTTCTTTTCGTCGCCTCGGTAATGAGTTTTCGCCTCCCCCGCCTCATTAACAAGTGTATAGCCGAAGCGTCGGATAAGACCCGCCGCGGTGGCTCAGCGGCTAAGGCGTTGTGCTGCTGAACACGAGGACGCGGGTTCGATTCCCGGCCGCGGCGGCTGGTTTTCTAATGGAGGCGAAAAGCAAAAACGCCCGTGTGTACGACATTTCTGCGCACGTTAAAGATCCCCATGTGGTCAAAAATTAATCCGGAGCCCTCCACTACGGCGCGCCTCATCGCCTGCGTTGCGTCGGCGCGTTAAACCCTACAATTAATCATCAACATTTAGTAAACAAACAGCGGTTACTCTTTAACAAATGGTCACTTCAGCACTACAGTGGAAACAGTTATACAGCACTTTTTATCAACAAAAAACGTTATCCGCTACTACCAGCATTTACGCCCCTATTATTAGGTAGGGAACACCAACTAGACATCAGCTATTATGCTACACTCACTCACTGTGTAGGCTGTGTAGGCGTCAGACAATGACAGGAGAAATATACTAGGAACCAGATAAAAACCATTACAAAATCTGCCCACGGTAGTTTATTTTTGTATTATGTCATCGCATTCGCATGACGACAAACACCCACGGATCGAACATAACTAATAATACTCGAAGGAATGCAGTGAATAAGCAGCACAAGTATACCAGATGCAAGAGAGATCTATGCAGGCGCCAGGTATACAGTAAATAAAAGCCGCAGGCTCAATCGTGGAAGTCCGCACAGCACACGCGCAGACTATCCGCGAAGAACTACAGACAGAGAAGGGCACGTTTACACTCAAGAAGTCCAAGGATTGAATCTGCAGATCAACTGTCAAGAGGAAGGACTCACGCGTCTCAGAGTGGGGACCTAAGAAGTTCCCTCTTCTAGAATCCGTACCAGGAACGTTGAGGAAAAGATCTACTGGTGGTGGTGGTAATGGTTGTTGTGTGGGATCAGGCGGGGTTAGCCTGGCAGGATATGCCGGCAAATGCTCCGCCCAAGCTCCTCCTAATTAGCCAATGGCAGTGCCCTTTCACCACGAGTTCGCCAGTTCCGTCTCCCGAAGGCGCGACACGTCTCTGCGCAGCATCCAATGACCCCTTGAGAAGACGATGTGGTCCAGGGTGTTGTGCGGGGCTGCCAACTTTCGAATTTCAGAGAGCATTGCAGTCCGCTCGATATCATGCTCTGGGCAACACATTACATAGTGGTGTACATACCCTATCACTACACATGTCGAACACAGAGGCGATCGCACGAGGCCCACCTTGAATTGCCATGCTGGGGTCTTCGCTGAGGCCGTTCGGATGCGGTACAGCAATTGTTGCCTCCGGTCTCGTAAGTCCCTGTGTGACGCAAGGCTGATAGAAGGGATCTCCCAAGGACTTGAAATGTTCGACGAGTGTTCGCCTCAAGTTGTTCCAGTGAACGGCGGAAACCTTAACAGTCGACTGGCAGGTTTTCTCCTTCACATGACTCTATATTTTTACCTTCCGTGGCCCGATCCAACGAAACTCCTATGGACCACTTCTTTATTCCGTCGTTGGGGAAAGATTCACTAGATGCCAGTTATTCTTTTGATGGACTTATGCTGGAGTTTATATACATATGATTTAGGGATCTGTGCTGGGTTGCGAGCGTTTTCAACACATCGCACACCCCACACCCAGGCTTATCATTATGTACTCAAAAGATGCCAAATTGAGATATGTCGAATGCCAAAATTTACTTCTGGCTTTTACCCTTTGGGTTCATCTTTCTGAATTTTGCGGTTTGACCACTGGACAGTAAGAGTTCTCCGCTAATTTATCACAGTCGTTTGTAGACATCGTGTTAGGGGGTACAGTTTGCTGGCCCTATGGGCACTCGTTGACTTTGCGAAGATAACCATTCAACGTTCCGTTAGCGTCTACAGTCACCTGCAAATCCACGAAGTTAGGGGCAACGTGGTAAAGCCAACGCTCGTCACTGAACGTACCTTTGGCGTTCGTGAGAGTCGGGGCCACCATGGCTAGCGAAGAGTGGGACATGATGGGGATGACTTGGCGTCATGACGTACAGACGTACGGATGGACAAATTCTTCTTAGAGCCGAATATAATTAGTATCCAAAGATAATTGCATTTCGGATTTTATGACAAATAAATTCACTATTTTACTTCGCCGTTAAAGATTCCCGAACAAACTTGCTGAGCAGACACTCAGAATCCTCTTCGCGCGTGTAGACATCTACGCACTTAAACGAGCCCCAGCACTAGTGTTTGTAGTTTGAAGAGTGTACGGCGTTGAGCAGGAGTGGCAATCAGACCACAAGGGAGATAATCGAAGCAAAAGAGATTGTACGGTTGGGGGACAACTGCATCAGTGTTCATTCAATCTCACTAACTGCAAAGGAATTGGCTTACTTACACGAAGCACGTGTTGGCACTGGACGGCAACGGCGGGCAGATTAAGTGTAGTGCATTTGATATCTTGTTTATCTACTTTTATGCTGTAGTATCACTATATCTTGCATGTATAAATGTTTTTTTCCCGTGTCAATAAACTACCAGTTGGAAGTCAGCGCTGCGTATGTCCCTTACTCGTACTTGTGTGTGTCTTTATAGCGCTGTATATTTAACATGTTGAACCAACTAGCCCAGACGTCAACCTTACTAGTGTTGGTACAGGATTTATATTTTCAATCTTCAGACGCTTTTTTTTTTTTTTTTGCTTCCGGAGACAAGCGTCACTTTAAGAGTTCGCTTCGTTGCATCCTCGAGGAGAACGTTGCGCAGACGGTGTGGACGCGGCGAACCGCCCAGCTCCGCCCATGCGAAAAAAGTGGGTTTTGTTGCCCAAATCCGCGTAAAGGGAGCCGTTTTTATCTACCGGGAATGCAGGCAGCCGTGACTGTTCTGACTGACACTGCGAGGCCGCGGGGCGTTGAGTCTCTGCGTGCTTGCTTTCTCGGTCCTGGCTTGCCTAAGCACTTGGTTGCGGGTTGACTAATTCACGGGCGTCGGGTGTCGTAATGTCCGTTCTCTTTTCCCTCCCCTGTGTCGGTGCTAAATTGGCTTTTTCGTCGAAAGTCTCCGACACGCCTGTTTCTGTCTTCATCCCCTCGGAAACGGTTTCAGCCTGCTGTCACACGAAGCCGGTCACCATTCATTATGTGAAAAATTACCTCGCTTTGAATTTCACCTGATTCTTGGAGACCTCGCTAGATCCGAGGCAAGCAGGCAGTGTTCGAACCCGCCCCCTCACCTCCGATTTTTTTTTTCTGGCAGTTCGTAAGCGGGGGCTAGTGTGCATTTGGGTGAAATTCCTCCCCTCCCATCACCCATACCACCCACCCCCCTTGCGGCCCTGTTTGAGCCATAACGATTATGTGCGAATTTATGAAACTCCTCCGGTAACTTGAGGAACACTGAATTTCAGAGCACGGTATGTTTAAGTCTTCGAAGGAAACAATTAATAACCTGATTTTACCATAGAACGTCGCAACGCACACGTTGCATGTCTCGGCTATGTGCTCTGCGGTGGTCATAACTCGAAGCACACGCATCAACGCGACTATCAGGGCTCATAGAAATAACGGTTATTTAGGGAAGTCTAGGAGCAGACAGATACCGTGATTGTCCCAGTATTTCTCGCGGTGCCGTCGTTAATAGCGTTCAACCAAAAGGCGTCATCCGGCAAGGAGAAAACGTGGCGCAAACTAGACGTGAACGAAGAAAACAAGGTAAGACATATACAGGCGCCATATATCTGGCGCCTGTATATACAAGCCCCATATATACAGGCCCCATATATATATGGCGCCTGTATATGACTTACCTTGTTTTCTTCGTCTACGTCTAGTATGCGCCACGTTTTCTTCTTTCTTAAAGTGTGTACCGACTAGCTCAGCAACAAGTTTTGTTAACGTCATCTGGCAAACGTGTCTGGCCGAACGAAAGGTGTATGGACATCTGGTCATGTGGCTCCTAATTTAAGGGGTGCAAAGAGAGTGTATTTTCACGGGGTATGAGAAGTGACCAGGTCTCACTAACTACAATGCCTCTAAATTCAAACACTTAGCGTATATATGCGAAACGGGCCGACGCCTATGTGACATTCGCTTCATCTTTCGGCTTTAAAGCTCAATGACGGCATGTTTATTTTTTTCTAACAGCACCCCGTAACATCCACTATATATTGATGACGTTATTAGCCTTTGTTATTAGCCTTTGTTCCTGTCAAGAGTGGAGGATATGGAGGGGGTGTGGAGGCGAAAACTTTGAAAGCTGACCACTCAGAGAGCGCAGAAATTGACAGCGGTAAATAGCGCACTGTTTAAAAATGAGTTTTATGATTCATTTTGGTGTGCTTAGAGCGAGTACTGGACTTTTCCCTTCGAAGGTATCGGTCGTTGATTGATTGTAGGGTTTAACACGCCGACGCAACTCAGGCGATGAGGCGCGCCGTAGTGGAGGGCTCCGGATTAATTTTGACCACCTGGGGATCTTTAACGTGCGCCTAAATCTCGTACACACGGGCGTTTTTGCTTTTCGCCTCCATCAGAAAAGCGGCCGCCGCGGCCGGGAATCGAACCCGCGACCTCGTGCTCAGCAGCGCAACGCCTTAGCCACTGAGCCACCGCGGCGGGTAGGTATCGGTCGTAGGAGTGTTCCATTTACGAACAACAATCATGGAGCCTTTTTTTTTTGGTCCCAGAGATGACCAATCAGTCTACACGACAAACGCATTCCAATCGGTTTTATCGTGCTCACAGGCTATCTTTTGAACTCCTTTGCCGATCGCACGAGCTTTTCTCTTGGTCAAATAAAGTACCAACACTTCTAAAGCTTCCTTCCCCTGTAAGGATCTTTTCTGAGTGCTTACCGTCGTTAAGGAGAGCGCTTGGAGAACGAGCATCATCAGCATCCTCCGCGAAAGGCAGTCCATGGTGGCAGTGATTCCGCATCGCCCAGTCAACCACGCCGCTCGATCGACGACCGCGGACCACCGCACGGGCAGTCGGGCTGGCAGCGCGGGCGCGACTCTCGCACCATGTTCGCCCCCCGCGAGACCTTGACGGATCAGGGAGCATCCAGCCAGGGCCATGCCGCCGCCGAGCGTGGGAGGAGGTCCGCCTTCTCCTCCAGGGAAGCCCGAGAGAAGGTGGACCCTTTCCGTGTCCACTGCGCCGTGTCTGGCGCCGCGCCGGGAACAGCGCTCCGCTCATTCTCTGGGATTCGCAGGAATAAAAATGAAGGAAGCTCACACTAACGCGTAAGACTGAAAAGTAGCGAAGCTGCACGCAACCTTCACGACCGTCGCAAAGGTTTAGGTCCACGAATTGCAGCCGATTTGCTTCTTCTCCGCCGCCGCAACGACCTTTACTCCATCATTTTTGCTATAAGTGTGAGCTTCTTTCTTTTTTGGAAGTGATATTCATTGGACATCATCTTTTTAGGGACTTGAGCTAGGACCTGTCTTTCTCATTCCGAGCAAGTGTTGCCACAATTACGGCAAACGCTGGAATCTTTCTCGTTCCGAGCAGATGTTGCCACGATGACGGCGAACGCTGGAGTGTTTTTTTTTTTTTTGGCCAATCTTGGCCACATTTTTACCCACTTAGCCAATCTTGGCTAAGGGGGTATGCTTGGCTTGAAAAACGTGCGCCGGGGACGCTGGGCGGTCACCGCGAGGCACGCGCTCACCTGCGCGCACTTGGAATTTTCTAGGTTTTGTTTAACTGCGGACGGGAAAAATTACGATTTGCTAAACAGCTTCGCTGTGAAAAAAATGCGAGCAGACACTTTCAGGGGGGAATTGTCGAATATATGCTTAGGCCAACCTGCTTGCACACAGACCATTTTAAGCCAGCTTCACTACAGCACAACCATACTCTACTGGGAAGACACTATTTCAGGTGTCCTACATGCAGTCTGATACCAAAGTAGGAAGGCCCCATTATTAAACACCTCCATGAGAGCCCCTGTATCCCTATATACCGAGCATCTCGAAGTCGGCTTCACTACTATACACTAATGCTTTGTTGGGACGACATTTATAGGGGATGTATGTATGTATGTATGTATGTATGTATGTATGTATGTATGTATGTATGTATGTATGTATGTATTGTTCATTGGAAAGGGAAGATCCACCAAGAGGCGTAAATTGTCTCGCCTATGGGGCGGATACCGGAACGCCTGCTGGTGTAGGGGGGGGGGGTGAGAGGGAGAAAAGAATACATAGGAATAGGAGGATAGGGGAGAAGGTTGACATTATAAAGTATATAACACACTGGGCAAGTTGACAAGCATAAATATAAACATTGGAGTTAAACATTGAGGAAATTGGCATTACAGAGAAACACTACAGATATAGACACTACGTGAAACTACAGAGGACAGTGTTTAACACACATGTAAAAGGACGCGCACACACACACACACACACACACACACACCCCACACAACACACACACACACACACACACACACACACACCACACACACACACACACACACACACACACACACACACACACACACACACAACACACCACACACACACACACACACACCACACGCACGCACGCACGCACGCACGCACGCACGCACGCACGCACGCACGCACGCACGCACAGGTATCAAAAGCCTTATGTCAAAGTATGATGGGCCAAGGGCTATTTACTTAATGCCTCCATAAGACCCTTATGGAACGCTATATACAGATACCATTTGAAGTCGGCTTCACTGCTTTACACCAATGCATTGCTGAAGAGTCATTTTTATTCGGCAGTATAAGGAGTCTGAGATCGAAGCATGGGAACTACGGGTGGTCGATTGATCGATTGATCTTACGACTAATCGATTAATGCTTTAGCCGCGATTAATTTTTAACCGGTTAATCGGGTGAAGTCGTGCGAGCAAAATGAACCATGAGTGTCATGTTAAAATTCTGAGCCAGCATGTCGAGGGTCATACTCGCGTTCAAATAACCCGCCTTACGTCACAACAGTAAACGATGCAAGTATGATCCGAGATTATATAGGAATGACAACCGCAAGGTGGTAGCCAAGACTGCTTGGAAAATGTCTGTTCCTAATACAAATGTACCGGGTACAAAAAACATCGAGCGGGCACTCGCACCTGTTTAGCGCTGCATCGACTAAATCTGGCGTAAGTAAGCCACGATTAATCGGTTCCCCTGCAATCACCGCGAGTGCATGGGATACTGATTCAACCAACAGTGCAAATGACGAATGCGGTGAATAGCGTCCAGGCCCAATTAGATGATGTGCTTATTTCACCTCGAGTGTGTGTGACAAGGCTTACAAACGTACTGATACTATTTTTATTCGTATATTATAAAATATATTTTCTCATTTTCTTTCACAAACCAACGCAACCGATTCATTGATCAATGAACCAATTAAAGCCTGCCCATTAATCAGCTTAAAATGTTTGATCGCCGCCCAGCCCTAATGGGAACACTAGCGTCTTTTATACTAGCATGCTTTGAAAGTGTGACACATCAGGTGGCACAGACGGACAGACTGGCTTTATTTTAATCCACGTATGAACGCTTAAACGTTTAAAAATGGCTCAAGTATTAGTTTGGGCAGATCCATCTTGAGGCTGCAACTGCAGAAAATCTGTTATTTCGCTAAAACCATCAGTGCTTCTTAGGGAGAGAGAGAGAGGGGGAATCAACTTTACTGACCTCGAAAATTCGATGGTGCGCGCCGGCAACAGACGGGGTGGTTCCCTATTCACGGGACTCATATGTCTCCAGCGACTCCTGGCCCCTGGCCGTCAGTGCGAGCTGAATCGGCAGGGTCTCCCCTCCATGGGAGACAACAAGGTCTCCCCTCCATGTTAGGGCGCGCAGTTAATAAAGTGCGCTCGGAGGGTGGGATGGATCAACGATGAGCGAGATAGCTTAATTACGATTTGTATTCTCAAGCAATGCATATCATGTCCGTGACATAATCACAGCGTGACTGTGCACCTTAAGCGCCGTCTCAATTTCTTATTTCACCGCATTGCCCTCTCACATTTTTTGTGTTGCTGCTACGAAACCGTCCACTATTGTCCCCTAGTGTTCTGCATTTTTGGCTGTTCAATTGGGAAATAAATCCTCTTTCTCGCGTGTTATTGAAGCGCATTGTACTCGCGTAAAACATGAAACCAGCATGCGTGCACAAGGTTGTCATAATTAACGCTCTGTCGTCGTAAGTTACTTATTTCGTCCCGATAAGAACAATTATTGTTTGGTTTATGCTAAGACGATTGGTTGTTCGATTTATTTCCTTGCAAAAATGGCGCGCACACCCTTGCACACAATCGCTCCACAAAGCGCTCCAGAGTGGCCGATGGAAGTAAAAAAGTGTGCAAAAGCGGCGAATGACGAAGCCTAACATATGTACAAAAACGTGCATGTGCGCAGGGGCAACACGCAAGGCGGGAGTGGCGCTTTGCATCGCGCAATGTCCCGGCGCAGATTCCCTTTTTCATTCAAATTTGTCGTAAAGTCATTTGCCGAATTTGCTCACTCGGCCGCTTCAATAGGCCATTCTGGAACAGTGTGGGGAAGACGACCTGCGCGGACTTTTTAGAGTGTGAGGGTAACATGCATTCGCGACGAGACAAAATGGAGTGATCAGCCGAGTCGCATTAGATGGAGTAGGTCAGATCAGATACGAGCAGGCAAAGAATAAAAATAAAATCCGGGGCCATCTCCACTAAGGTAAAACCTGGGGAGGGGCGAAGTATGCAGTGTATAAGTGTATTCTTGGCGCCTTGGAGTTTTTGCCAATGGAGATAAAACCGTTGGGGGGTAGAGGCATACAGCTTTGCTGTAAAAGTCTCTCGCCTTTGAAAGCACAAAGCTCTCTAGCACGAGGTGTAAACGGATGTCCCGGTATTTTTTAGTACGCGTTACGAAGCGCTCCAGCG